>FR990115.1:3716620-4955494 GCA_905404275.2 Hedya salicella | reverse complement strand
TTTTAAATTGGCTGCTATCACTTTTATTTTATTTTTCCACTAATCCATATAGACCAAAGTAAAAATGTATACGGTCGAGGCCATTGCACAAATCATATCGAGGTTAAAAAAAACATATGTTAAAAACGACACAACTTAAAAATATAGGTACTATGTGTACTTTCTGAATCCAAATAACGTGCACTATCAAGAGAAAATATAATATTGAACACCTGCGGGAGAAAACTTAATTTTCCCAATTGAGAATATGCATGAATTTTTATTTTTGCTTTATTAAAAGCTCATTAATGTGTATGTAACAAACAGATGACAAAAATAATTTTTCGAATAGCTATAAAATTAATCAATATATAAGCCATCAAACATTTCATTCTATCTCTTTCTAGCAAAACAGAATTTAATATGGAATTGATATGGCCAGAGTGCACGATGACGTAACAGTGCATATCGGACCTCTCTGTCTAACTAGTAGTTTAAAATGCCTGTATCTTGCGTATTTCTTGGTCGATTTAAATTTGAATTTTGTGATTTTGAGTTTTTACGGTATTTTGATATTTAGTTAAGAAAAGTGACAAAACAATTTCATGCATGTACCCTATTGCAAGCGGTTGCTCGAAATGGTTTTTGAATGGCCATACCTTGTAAAAAATTGCCTCATTCCGATTTGGAACATTAATATTCCTAGAGGTGTTCTTATGGTATTTTTTCTCTATTGTGCATGTTATTTGGACTTAAATAGTCTCGTTTTTTTATGTTGGCTGGCAGTTCAAATTCACACTTAAAATGCACAAATCATATCGAGGTTAAAAAAATATATATCTAAAAAACGACTCACCTAAAAAATAACCTATGTGTACTTTCTAACTCCAAATAAAGGTGCGTCCACATTTGTATCATTTGCCCGATCAGATTTTCGTCCCGTGGCATGATTGCGTGTCACGATCACGCGTTTGGACGTTGCGCCGATCCGATCGACAGTGAGCGTCCAAGCAGCGCGATACGCAGTCATGCCACGCCACGGTGATCGGATACGAGCAAATGATACAAGTGTGGACGCACGTTAACGTGCACTATTAAGAGAAAATATAATATGAACACCTGTGGGAAACTTAATGTTCCCAATTATTTTACGTTTCTCGTGGTTTCAAGGGCAAGTATCTTCACAAGTTCTTTTGTGTCACTCCCATGGTCTGCGGGCGACGGGGGGAACGACATTGGGGGCGGGTACGAACTACGAAGTGTGCGCTTGGCAGTATACCTAGCCCCGCTGGCTTTCCCGCCCCGTCGCCCGCAGACCATCGGAGTGACACGAAAGAACTTTGTGTGTACTTCACGTTTCATGATACACTTTAGTTGCAACGTGTCAAAAACCTGTTTATAGTTCAATGCGCAATGAAAACAAAACCATCGGAACCATTCACTCGTCGTTCAGCTTCATAAAACGCTCTCAAGAGTCTTTGTACAAGCTTTTATTTAACTTTCAATGTAACTATGTATGTTCGGATGAAATCTTGCAAGTTAAATTTGACCTTAATCCCCAGTTTCCAATTGAGCAAAAATTTGGCATAGATACTTATGTCAGTCAGATGACAATGCTATAGTATGATACCATCGAGCTGATCTGATGATGCGGCAAGAAGGTGGCCATAGGAATTCTGTAATAAAATAATTCAATCCTACCGAGTTTGGGCTGTTAGAATCGACTCAGTGTAATTGATGGATGTTCAAAGAAAACTAGGTACAGTCGGAAATAATTGTCGGGAACTCAAATGAGATATTACGCGATATAATCCGTTAAATTGTTTTATTGAAATAAATGCTTGTCACAATATGAATTTTTTGACAGAAACTTATTTAAGTTAAACTAAGCAAATATTTAGTGCTGTACAGTTGTTCTAGATTTTAATCGATTTTGGAAACCGAAGAATGGTAAATAAGAGGTACCTTGTAATATTTTAAGACACGTAAGTAATTATTTGATATAATTTATGTTTCTGTTTGGTGAAGTTAACACATTAAACTGAAGAATAAAGAACTTTGAATTTATTTATTTATTTATTTGAATTATGACTTTGTTGTCTATCGTTGCGTTGTCGTGATCATGAAATTAGAACATCTTACTGCGAACAGGGGCTCGTCTCATAAATGCATGTAACTTTTATTACGAGCGGAAGTCTCTTTTTAATTCAAATAGTTGGAAAGAGACTCCTCTTGAGAAAAGGGCCCTGGTAGCTGCTATCCACACGGCAGGTTGTTAGTCTAATTTCTATAAAAAATACTAGTTGCCATTTTCAGAGAGTTTCAACCGCACTCATTAGTGTCACCGCAATAATGGTGCCTTCTATTACAGATTCGAATGAGATACTATACCTCCTGTGTCGAGGTACTGTACCTCTACACAATATCTGAAAATGCCATTCGAATCTAATAGAAGGCACCATTAATGCGGTGGCACTAATTAGTGCAGTTGACATGCTCTGAAATTGACCATACGGCTATTATGAATTGGTCTTAGAACTCTTAGATTTAAGAAAACTGCCAAGTTGAGCTGTAAAACGATTTAATATCATTTATTTGCAATGAACGTTAACAAATCAATGCCATAATTGGCATTTTTTGATGAATCATTACTTTGGTAACGTATTTATGAGATATTTTCTAATTTTTTTGGTGTTTGGGGCCTCATCATCACATGAAAATTGGCAGTAAGGTTACGGTACAAGTATAGATGGATTCCAGGCTGGTTAAGTATAGGATTGAATAAAACAGAAGGTTACCTACTACTTTTATGTCCTCTATAAACAAACTTACAGGCACCATCTTGTGTACTTAGTGTAAATTTGGAGTATTTGCACATTATGATTTATATTTCCCACATGTTGATTATTTCTTACCTTGTTTCTTATCATTTTAATCAAAGTCCCAAACTATCATTCATTAGTATAATCAGCTATGACAAAAGAATATTTATGTATTCTTGTGATGGCTTTCATTGGCTTATGTTTATTATAACGCATTACGAGTGTAATTTAATTATATTTCTTAGTAATCGAATAAAAATTAAAACAATACAATGGAGTTATATTTAAGGAAACAGTTGATGATAACTGGTATATGTGAGTATGTTTTATTTTACTTTTATTTTCTAAATATTTGTTGTATTTTTTAATTAGCTTTTCCAGCTTATAGTATGTCAAAATAAACCCAGTATTCATTTTCATTTTACATTGTATAACTGGGTGAATAAATTTTAAGGCCCTTACAAATATGTCCACAACTTTTAACGAAGTGTTTACACCAGTGTTATCATTATCACCAGTTAGCGAAATGAATTATACTAAACTTATTTTATTATATCAGTAAATAAGTAACTTAAAAAATACTAACTGTAACTTTAAGAAATATTAAAAGTTGCTCCGTTACTTCGTTCGCAGAGGAGAAAAAATCATAACCTCTCTTTTTTTTCTTCAACATAATCGAGTAACAAGTAATCTATAACCATCTGTGGATGCTACAGCCTACATGCAGCTACAGCCTGATGAAGCCACAACGACCCATAAATAAAAATATTACAAAAAAAATCGATTCAGTGACCTCCAAATAGTCCCTTTCACAATTATTTTTTTGAAAATATCTTCAATGTACAGACATTTCAATTTTACAACTTTATAATAGTATAGATGTGTATTTGTAACATATATCCTGCAACTTCGTCTGCGACTATTACATATAGTGTATGTTTGGTTTGTGTATATTCCCTTTTAGGATTTCAATTTCATGCTTAATCATAAAATGTATGAAATTCGAAATCTGTAAAAAAAGGAGAAAAAAATGACAGACTGTTGAGTTTGTTTCGGCTTTCTTCTCAATAGTGGTCTTCTCTTGGGAAATGCCGTAGAGTCAGACTTGTAAAAGTTCCAATTTGGCCTTCTTGTAGAATAAACTATTTGAATTTGAATTTGTACCTTTTAAAATATAACGCCATCTGTACAATCCTTCGACTCTTATTAATTTTAACAAAAGTAATTTCATCGTTTTTAGAAACTCATGCCTACAGGCAGGTTGAATAGGGAATGAAAGTTTATTTTAACCGGCATTTAGATCTTAAACAGTATGAAAAATGGTAAACAGGCGGTCTTATCTTTAAGATGCTATCTCTTCCAAACAACAAGGTAGTAGAGGTGAAGCAAAGTAAACAACCAATGAGTATGTGGTACACAAGATGAGATTTATTAAAACTCAAAGCCAGATTAAATGAAAAAGTATCAATTCAGATTTATAAAAATATCACAACACAGTAAAACGGGGCTTAATCGCGTATAAATATGATCTATTTAATTGCCTACCAAGGAAGAGTTTCTTCGAGACCATGGACGTATCGCGACGTCCGAAACGTCGAAGAATTACCAACGAAAGGTAATTCAATTAACCTAAAAAAATATGTTGTGATAATGAGTGAAGATCGTGTAAGTTTAAATCAATAAATAAAAATATACTAGATACTCATAAATAAGTAAATAAAATACATACAGAGAATAATATATACAATTATTAACATACATAAATATTACTGAAAATTCATTGAACTGCATGACATTGACAATGAATAGTGCTGTATTTAATTAAGATGGCTCTTAAAAACGGGAAGACATTTGGTGCACGGTACATGCAACTCACATCAATTGGGATGAGCCAAATAGTTTTTTTTTTATATACAAATAAGCTATTCTAAGATACTCATTTCATCCGTTTTACATTTGGATGCGTTAAACTTTTTTATTGCATTAACTGATGTGCAAAGTGCGGAAACTTCCCAAAATGCTTAAAAAAGGTATGGTTAACTTACATATTTATAAGACCTTTTTAAGCATTTTTTACTATGTAAAAGGTCTTAAGTCTAGTGTTAACTTACCTGTTTAAAAAACCACATTAAAGCATATTGGAAAGTTTTTAAACTATTATATTGCATAGAAGATATTTCGACTAATGCCACTACTGACGTCTGTACCAGGGTTTGGCAAGGACAAATAAAAATCGAAATTATAATTACGAATATATATTTTTTTAATCTGATAAATGCAAGGGGTTATTTGAAATGGTTTTTAAATGAAACACCTTCTAAAAAATTGCCTCATTCCGATTGGGGACATTAAATTTCCAAGAAGTGCTTATTGTATATTTACTCTCGATAATGCACGATATTTGGACTCATAATGTAAAAATAGTTTCGATTTTTAAATTGGCTGCTATCACTTTTATTTTATTTTTCCACTAATCCATATAGACCAAAGTAAAAATGTATACGGTCGAGGCCATTGCACAAATCATATCGAGGTTAAAAAAAACATATGTTAAAAACGACACAACTTAAAAATATAGGTACTATGTGTACTTTCTGAATCCAAATAACGTGCACTATCAAGAGAAAATATAATATTGAACACCTGCGGGAGAAAACTTAATTTTCCCAATTGAGAATATGCATGAATTTTTATTTTTGCTTTATTAAAAGCTCATTAATGTGTATGTAACAAACAGATGACAAAAATAATTTTTCGAATAGCTATAAAATTAATCAATATATAAGCCATCAAACATTTCATTCTATCTCTTTCTAGCAAAACAGAATTTAATATGGAATTGATATGGCCAGAGTGCACGATGACGTAACAGTGCATATCGGACCTCTCTGTCTAACTAGTAGTTTAAAATGCCTGTATCTTGCGTATTTCTTGGTCGATTTAAATTTGAATTTTGTGATTTTGAGTTTTTACGGTATTTTGATATTTAGTTAAGAAAAGTGACAAAACAATTTCATGCATGTACCCTATTGCAAGCGGTTGCTCGAAATGGTTTTTGAATGGCCATACCTTGTAAAAAATTGCCTCATTCCGATTTGGAACATTAATATTCCTAGAGGTGTTCTTATGGTATTTTTTCTCTATTGTGCATGTTATTTGGACTTAAATAGTCTCGTTTTTTTATGTTGGCTGGCAGTTCAAATTCACACTTAAAATGCACAAATCATATCGAGGTTAAAAAAATATATATCTAAAAAACGACTCACCTAAAAAATAACCTATGTGTACTTTCTAACTCCAAATAAAGGTGCGTCCACATTTGTATCATTTGCCCGATCAGATTTTCGTCCCGTGGCATGATTGCGTGTCACGATCACGCGTTTGGACGTTGCGCCGATCCGATCGACAGTGAGCGTCCAAGCAGCGCGATACGCAGTCATGCCACGCCACGGTGATCGGATACGAGCAAATGATACAAGTGTGGACGCACGTTAACGTGCACTATTAAGAGAAAATATAATATGAACACCTGTGGGAAACTTAATGTTCCCAATTATTTTACGTTTCTCGTGGTTTCAAGGGCAAGTATCTTCACAAGTTCTTTTGTGTCACTCCCATGGTCTGCGGGCGACGGGGGGAACGACATTGGGGGCGGGTACGAACTACGAAGTGTGCGCTTGGCAGTATACCTAGCCCCGCTGGCTTTCCCGCCCCGTCGCCCGCAGACCATCGGAGTGACACGAAAGAACTTTGTGTGTACTTCACGTTTCATGATACACTTTAGTTGCAACGTGTCAAAAACCTGTTTATAGTTCAATGCGCAATGAAAACAAAACCATCGGAACCATTCACTCGTCGTTCAGCTTCATAAAACGCTCTCAAGAGTCTTTGTACAAGCTTTTATTTAACTTTCAATGTAACTATGTATGTTCGGATGAAATCTTGCAAGTTAAATTTGACCTTAATCCCCAGTTTCCAATTGAGCAAAAATTTGGCATAGATACTTATGTCAGTCAGATGACAATGCTATAGTATGATACCATCGAGCTGATCTGATGATGCGGCAAGAAGGTGGCCATAGGAATTCTGTAATAAAATAATTCAATCCTACCGAGTTTGGGCTGTTAGAATCGACTCAGTGTAATTGATGGATGTTCAAAGAAAACTAGGTACAGTCGGAAATAATTGTCGGGAACTCAAATGAGATATTACGCGATATAATCCGTTAAATTGTTTTATTGAAATAAATGCTTGTCACAATATGAATTTTTTGACAGAAACTTATTTAAGTTAAACTAAGCAAATATTTAGTGCTGTACAGTTGTTCTAGATTTTAATCGATTTTGGAAACCGAAGAATGGTAAATAAGAGGTACCTTGTAATATTTTAAGACACGTAAGTAATTATTTGATATAATTTATGTTTCTGTTTGGTGAAGTTAACACATTAAACTGAAGAATAAAGAACTTTGAATTTATTTATTTATTTATTTGAATTATGACTTTGTTGTCTATCGTTGCGTTGTCGTGATCATGAAATTAGAACATCTTACTGCGAACAGGGGCTCGTCTCATAAATGCATGTAACTTTTATTACGAGCGGAAGTCTCTTTTTAATTCAAATAGTTGGAAAGAGACTCCTCTTGAGAAAAGGGCCCTGGTAGCTGCTATCCACACGGCAGGTTGTTAGTCTAATTTCTATAAAAAATACTAGTTGCCATTTTCAGAGAGTTTCAACCGCACTCATTAGTGTCACCGCAATAATGGTGCCTTCTATTACAGATTCGAATGAGATACTATACCTCCTGTGTCGAGGTACTGTACCTCTACACAATATCTGAAAATGCCATTCGAATCTAATAGAAGGCACCATTAATGCGGTGGCACTAATTAGTGCAGTTGACATGCTCTGAAATTGACCATACGGCTATTATGAATTGGTCTTAGAACTCTTAGATTTAAGAAAACTGCCAAGTTGAGCTGTAAAACGATTTAATATCATTTATTTGCAATGAACGTTAACAAATCAATGCCATAATTGGCATTTTTTGATGAATCATTACTTTGGTAACGTATTTATGAGATATTTTCTAATTTTTTTGGTGTTTGGGGCCTCATCATCACATGAAAATTGGCAGTAAGGTTACGGTACAAGTATAGATGGATTCCAGGCTGGTTAAGTATAGGATTGAATAAAACAGAAGGTTACCTACTACTTTTATGTCCTCTATAAACAAACTTACAGGCACCATCTTGTGTACTTAGTGTAAATTTGGAGTATTTGCACATTATGATTTATATTTCCCACATGTTGATTATTTCTTACCTTGTTTCTTATCATTTTAATCAAAGTCCCAAACTATCATTCATTAGTATAATCAGCTATGACTAAAGAATATTTATGTATTCTTGTGATGGCTTTCATTGGCTTATGTTTATTATAACGCATTACGAGTGTAATTTAATTATATTTCTTAGTAATCGAATAAAAATTAAAACAATACAATGTAGTTATATTTAAGGAAACAGTTGATGATAACTGGTATATGTGAGTATGTTTTATTTTACTTTTATTTTCTAAATAATTGTTGTATTTTTTAATTAGCTTTTCCAGCTTATAGTATGTCAAAATAAACCCAGTATTCATTTTCATTTTACATTGTATAACTGGGTGAATAAATTTTAAGACCCTTACAAATATGTCCACAACTTTTAACGAAGTGTTTACACCAGTGTTATCATTATCACCAGTTAGCGAAATGAATTATACTAAACTTATTTTATTATATCAGTAAATAAGTAACTTAAAAAATACTAACTGTAACTTTAAGAAATATTAAAAGTTGCTCCGTTACTTCGTTCGCAGAGGAGAAAAAATCATAACCTCTCTTTTTTTTCTTCAACATAATCGAGTAACAAGTAATCTATAACCATCTGTGGATGCTACAGCCTACATGCAGCTACAGCCTGATGAAGCCACAACGACCCATAAATAAAAATATAACAAAAAAAATCGATTCAGTGACCTCCAAATAGTCCCTTTCACAATTATTTTTTTGAAAATATCTTCAATGTACAGACATTTCAATTTTACAACTTTATAATAGTATAGATGTGTATTTGTAACATATATCCTGCAACTTCGTCTGCGACTATTACATATAGTGTATGTTTGGTTTGTGTATATTCCCTTTTAGGATTTCAATTTCATGCTTAATCATAAAATGTATGAAATTCGAAATCTGTAAAAAAAAGAGAAAAAAATGACAGACTGTTGAGTTTGTTTCGGCTTTCTTCTCAATAGTGGTCTTCTCTTGGGAAATGCCGTAGAGTCAGACTTGTAAAAGTTCCAATTTGGCCTTCTTGTAGAATAAACTATTTGAATTTGAATTTGTACCTTTTAAAATATAACGCCATCTGTACAATCCTTCGACTCTTATTAATTTTAAGAAAAGTAATTTCATCGTTCTTAGAAACTCATGCCTACAGGCAGGTTGAATAGGGAATGAAAGTTTATTTTAACCGGCATTTAGATCTTAAACAGTATGAAAAATGGTAAACAGGCGGTCTTATCTTTAAGATGCTATCTCTTCCAAACAACAAGGTAGTAGAGGTGAAGCAAAGTAAACAACCAATGAGTATGTGGTACACAAGATGAGATTTATTAAAACTCAAAGCCAGATTAAATGAAAAAGTATCAATTCAGATTTATAAAAATATCACAACACAGTAAAACGGGGCTTAATAGCGTATAAATATGATCTATTTAATTGCCTACCAAGGAAGAGTTTCTTCGAGACCATGGACGTATCGCGACGTCCGAAACGTCGAAGAATTACCAACGAAAGGTAATTCAATTAACCTAAAAAAATATGTTGTGATAATGAGTGAAGATCGTGTAAGTTTAAATCAATAAATAAAAATATACTAGATACTCATAAATAAGTAAATAAAATACATACAGAGAATAATATATACAATTATTAACATACATAAATATTACTGAAAATTCATTGAACTGCATGACATTGACAATGAATAGTGCTGTATTTAATTAAGATGGCTCTTAAAAACGGGAAGACATTTGGTGCACGGTACATGCAACTCACATCAATTGGGATGAGCCAAATAGTTTTTTTTTATATACAAATAAGCTATTCTAAGATACTCATTTCATCCGTTTTACATTTGGATGCGTTAAACTTTTTTATTGCATTAACTGATGTGCAAAGTGCGGAAACTTCCCAAAATGCTTAAAAAAGGTATGGTTAACTTACATATTTATAAGACCTTTTTAAGCATTTTTTACTATGTAAAAGGTCTTAAGTCTAGTGTTAACTTACCTGTTTAAAAAACCACATTAAAGCATATTGGAAAGTTTTTAAACTATTATATTGCATAGAAGATATTTCGACTAATGCCACTACTGACGTCTGTACCAGGGTTTGGCAAGGACAAATAAAAATCGAAATTATAATTACGAATATATATTTTTTTAATCTGATAAATGCAAGGGGTTATTTGAAATGGTTTTTAAATGAAACACCTTCTAAAAAATTGCCTCATTCCGATTGGGGACATTAAATTTCCAAGAAGTGCTTATTGTATATTTACTCTCGATAATGCACGATATTTGGACTCATAATGTAAAAATAGTTTCGATTTTTAAATTGGCTGCTATCACTTTTATTTTATTTTTCCACTAATCCATATAGACCAAAGTAAAAATGTATACGGTCGAGGCCATTGCACAAATCATATCGAGGTTAAAAAAAACATATGTTAAAAACGACACAACTTAAAAATATAGGTACTATGTGTACTTTCTGAATCCAAATAACGTGCACTATCAAGAGAAAATATAATATTGAACACCTGCGGGAGAAAACTTAATTTTCCCAATTGAGAATATGCATGAATTTTTATTTTTGCTTTATTAAAAGCTCATTAATGTGTATGTAACAAACAGATGACAAAAATAATTTTTCGAATAGCTATAAAATTAATCAATATATAAGCCATCAAACATTTCATTCTATCTCTTTCTAGCAAAACAGAATTTAATATGGAATTGATATGGCCAGAGTGCACGATGACGTAACAGTGCATATCGGACCTCTCTGTCTAACTAGTAGTTTAAAATGCCTGTATCTTGCGTATTTCTTGGTCGATTTAAATTTGAATTTTGTGATTTTGAGTTTTTACGGTATTTTGATATTTAGTTAAGAAAAGTGACAAAACAATTTCATGCATGTACCCTATTGCAAGCGGTTGCTCGAAATGGTTTTTGAATGGCCATACCTTGTAAAAAATTGCCTCATTCCGATTTGGAACATTAATATTCCTAGAGGTGTTTTTATGGTATTTTTTCTCTATTGTGCATGTTATTTGGACTTAAATAGTCTCGTTTTTTTATGTTGGCTGGCAGTTCAAATTCACACTTAAAATGCACAAATCATATCGAGGTTAAAAAAATATATATCTAAAAAACGACTCACCTAAAAAATAACCTATGTGTACTTTCTAACTCCAAATAAAGGTGCGTCCACATTTGTATCATTTGCCCGATCAGATTTTCGTCCCGTGGCATGATTGCGTGTCACGATCACGCGTTTGGACGTTGCGCCGATCCGATCGACAGTGAGCGTCCAAGCAGCGCGATACGCAGTCATGCCACGCCACGGTGATCGGATACGAGCAAATGATACAAGTGTGGACGCACGTTAACGTGCACTATTAAGAGAAAATATAATATGAACACCTGTGGGAAACTTAATGTTCCCAATTATTTTACGTTTCTCGTGGTTTCAAGGGCAAGTATCTTCACAAGTTCTTTTGTGTCACTCCCATGGTCTGCGGGCGACGGGGGGAACGACATTGGGGGCGGGTACGAACTACGAAGTGTGCGCTTGGCAGTATACCTAGCCCCGCTGGCTTTCCCGCCCCGTCGCCCGCAGACCATCGGAGTGACACGAAAGAACTTTGTGTGTACTTCACGTTTCATGATACACTTTAGTTGCAACGTGTCAAAAACCTGTTTATAGTTCAATGCGCAATGAAAACAAAACCATCGGAACCATTCACTCGTCGTTCAGCTTCATAAAACGCTCTCAAGAGTCTTTGTACAAGCTTTTATTTAACTTTCAATGTAACTATGTATGTTCGGATGAAATCTTGCAAGTTAAATTTGACCTTAATCCCCAGTTTCCAATTGAGCAAAAATTTGGCATAGATACTTATGTCAGTCAGATGACAATGCTATAGTATGATACCATCGAGCTGATCTGATGATGCGGCAAGAAGGTGGCCATAGGAATTCTGTAATAAAATAATTCAATCCTACCGAGTTGGGGCTGTTAGAATCGACTCGGTGTAATTGATGGATGTTCAAAGAAAACTAGGTACAGTCGGAAATAATTGTCGGGAACTCAAATGAGATATTACGCGATATAATCCGTTAAATTGTTTTATTGAAATAAATGCTTGTCACAATATGAATTTTTTGACAGAAACTTATTTAAGTTAAACTAAGCAAATATTTAGTGCTGTACAGTTGTTCTAGATTTTAATCGATTTTGGAAACCGAAGAATGGTAAATAAGAGGTACCTTGTAATATTTTAAGACACGTAAGTAATTATTTGATATAATTTATGTTTCTGTTTGGTGAAGTTAACACATTAATAATTGTTTATTTATTTCATAGAATTACATAAAATGCTACATGACAGTTTTACACCAAATCGTTACATCCTTATTCTTACTTCCTTACTATATTATAAACGTAAAAGTATGTATGTACGTTCCACTATTGCTCAAAAATTACACAACAGATTTGCGTAAAACTCTTCAGTAATATAGCTTAGATATCAGAATAGGACATAGGCTAAAATTTTCGAGGTTATTCATTCATAAAATGGGTTTTTAAACAATAAATGGAAAAGCCTTAGAAAACCCCGAGTTTTGTTCATTGCGACATTTCTATTGCGAAGAATTATATCAACAAACAGTTGCTAGGAAACCTATTTGACACGTTAGTGAATGTTTGTGAGAATGTACGTTACGCTGGGACGCAAAAACTACATAACAGATTTGCGTAAAATTCTGCAGTAATGTAGTTTAGATATCAGAATAGGACATAGGCTACAACTTTTGAGGGTATTCATTCATAAAAGGGTTTTTTTTAACAAGAAATGGAAAAACATGACCTTATGTACATTGTGAGATTTTCATTTTCAAATAATGAATAAACAATTGGTAACCAAGTAACAGTACACACATACTACCTACACGATTAAGCAAAGAACACACCTTCCCTATATGCCGTATCATACAAATAAGAGTATATCTGAATATAGCCGCATAATAACCCGTTGTACATGTTGGACTTGCGATCATCTCTGAATGATAAACATTTTGTTACAAAAGTATGGTTTAAAAATAAGATCAAAACATAAAACGGGTCCTTTTCAAAAAGAAATCGGTAGTCATCACTTTTTGTTAACTCTGAAATACATTGAAATAAAACAATTTAACGGATTATATCGCGTATATTATCTCATTTTAGTTCCCGACGTTTCGGAAGCTTTCCTGGTCACGGGAGGACTGAGAAAAGATGTATTTTCCTCTGTCAAAGTTACAATTTGTGCAAACTACCCATTTTTTGAAAAAACACAAATAAAGGTGTACATACATGCCAGATGGGCCTAAGCTGTAAAGACAGTTACACATGTGCCAGAAGGGCTTAATTATTTTATTCTAATAATTTACCAATTTAATTTACTCTAAAATGAGATAATATACGCGATATAATCCGTTAAATTGTTTTATTTCAATGAGTAATAATCGCGGAAACAGAAGAAAATATTCTGAAATACATATTATAAAACTCTTGCGTTACCGACCTATTGACAGACAATGCAAAGCCTAAACCGCTTAAGATATAAGCATGAAATTTGGAAAGTTATTCTTTATAGTAACGTGGAAGTGTACTAAGAAAGGATTTTTTGAAATTCAACCCTTAAGGGAGTGAACTAGGGGTTGAACCGTTGTATGGAAATCGTTCATTTGGAAAGTTATAAACTTGAATCTTTGTATAAAGATTTCCTACTAAAAAAATAATAATTTAGCGTTGCTATAAAAAATCATCCCAGTTAAAAAAAAAGTTGTAAGTTTGTATGGGAAACATGTCGTTTCCATAGTTACCGCTTAAAACTTCGGTCACACCCTCCTAAAGTACAGTGAAAAACACTTTTTTTTTTTCTCTTTATTTAAGAGCTTTATCACTGAGTGACTATGTCGCTCCATTGTTAAAAGGCGTTACAGTCGAACTACATCTAACTTATTCTATTAACAATAACTCGTCGAACTAGCTTCAACAGTGCCGCGGCTGAGTCCGATAGAGGAGCAGCCAGAGCACTGTTGCAGCCACCAACTTCAAATAACCTATTACATTGGTCGTTACATACCAGTTGTTGCCGGACAGCTTCGTTTCGGACACATTCCATTATGATGTGATATACATCTTCTGGCACATCGCATTCAGCACAGTTTGGGGAGAGAACTTTGCCCATCATAAATCCGAATTGTGAAAAACATTGATAAGGGCATCTTTTTCAATTCATCCCTAGAAGGGGTTAAGATGGGGTTTGAAAGTTCACATAAATAATGTGTGATTTTGAATGTTAAACTGCAGGGTAGCAGGTTTCTTTTATAATAGGTAGAGCTATCCAGAAATATGTTTTTAATGAATTATTAAAGAAAAACATGAAGAGGGAGGGACGACGGAGATAGAGAGAGGGAGAGAAAGAGAGAAAGAGGAAGAGAGAGAGAGGCAGGGGGAGAGAGATAGGGATAGTCAGAGAGAGGAAGATAGAGATGGGGGAGAAACAGAGAGAGAGGAAAGACGAGAGGGAGGAAAGGAGGGAGTGAGAGACTAAAGGAGGGATAGAGGGAGAGAAAGAGAGAGAGGGGGAACGAGGGAGGGAGAAAGAGAGAGTGAGAGAGAGGGAGGGAGGGTGGAAGAGACAAAAAAATGTTGTCGTAGTAGAATTATGACGTCGGTTTTCTTATGACGTGACGGTAGCACGTAAAATTATCGTTCGTAAACCGACTTTACAGGCATCCATTTCTTGCTTGGCTTTAAAATGCTATCCTTTTGAAACGCCGTGACATTTCAGGCCGACGACCTTCTAGAACATTTTATTTTGGCCAGTGTCGGGGACTTTGCCTGTCTCTTCTTCTCATAGTCTAGCAGGCGTTCAAATTAAAAGTGCCAGTGTTGCCTTCTTATGGAATAATGTTAAATATCCCCATTTTCTCACTCTAATTGGTCGCTGAATATCTTCTGAGTATTTTTTTTTAAACAATAACAGCATCGGACAACTGACAGAAAAAAGTTTTTTTCATTTATATCTCTGACTTTACCTAAAATCTACGCGGACGAAGTCGCAGGCGGCCGCTAGTGAATATTTATAGTAGCTATTTAGTAAATCTATAAATAATTTCAAATAGTTCATATAAATGTGTATTTAAATAAGCATTTATGTTTGCATTATTGGTCTATTTAGATGGCCCGAAAAATTTGATAGTAAAATAAGATTGAGTCCGCTTCAATACTCCGTGAAAGTTTAGGTAACTATCAATCCGTTTATCCGATAAGGATCGGATAAACGGATTGATATACCATTATAAAATTACGCCTGCTTCTAAGGAAAATGTACGTAATGACATTTTGCTTAGAAGCAGGCATCTGCTAAGTATTAAATGGTATTAAATTGAGCTAATCAATCATAGTTATTTAGCACGATTAATACCACTATCTAAAAAGTAGGTAGATATGAACAATCAAATCTACAAAATATGATTAATTCTACATGTCATCATTTAAGAAGTCGTCAGTCAATGGATTTTTTTTCAATGAGTAGCTTTTTCAATTTATTTTTAAAGAGTTGATCACTTCTTTCCTGCTTAATCGAGTTAGGTAGTTTTTTTTTTTATGTTATAGGGGGCCAACGAGCAGATGGATCGCTTGATGGTACGCGATCACCGTCGCCCATAGACACCTGCAACACCAGAGGAGTCACAAATTCGTTGTCGGCCTTTCAGGTTTGAGTAAGCTCTTTTCTTGAAGGGTCGCATCGGTCCGAAAATACTGCAGGCGACAATTTATTCCACAGTTCAGTTGTACGAGGCAGGAAATAAAAGGCTGAAATGTAATGCAGGATAGTCGGAGTCCAAAACAGGGAGCGACAGAAAATTCCTGGATTTTCCTTCAAATTGCTCCTAATAAAGAATTTGTAAATGCCGATTGTACAAATCTGCCCAAAATGGACACTGTAATAATTTTGGCACATACGGGCGAGAGACAGTCATATTAACCCAATGTAGCCGATATAAAAGGTGCCATAGCACTAATGTCAGTATAAACGTTCGAAGACATTGCCCTATGTGTAATAATTGTTTTTTTGGGTTAGTCCAATTCGCAGATGTCTTTTTTTAAATAAAGGCAAAGTAAGTATAAACAATCACGCAGACGGCATTATTTTTAAAGATATTGATTTAAAATTTCATAGATTTTATTATTCAAAATGAAATTGAAATTCAACTACTGTAAAGGAAATCATCGCAAACCAAATTGACGATAAATTACAGTATTATCGGTCGATTATAGTATTTATCATGCCTTCGCCTTAAATTATCAAACCGGTTCTAGGCGGTGGCGTGGCCAGTTTCAGCGGCATTTGCAGTTCGCTACCTTTATGCCCTCGTTTGCCAATTTCTGGATAAACCCTATTGGGTAATAGGTAAAAGCTGCAGGACGTTTTGGCGGCAAAGGAAATTATGGTACATTCAAGGGCACCAATAATCTTATGTATACACCACAAAGTTTCAAAAATATGTATACAGGTCTTATTATTATGGCAGTAAGGTTTATGTATACATATTTTTGAGCTCTGTGTGGTTATTTATCTTCGCCCTTGACTGTACGGTCAATTGCCCATGGGCCGATAAAGTCGGCAATGTGGACACCTTAATTGTTGACAGTTTGTGGGAAAGAAAACCTACAGACACAAAAATAAAATAATGACTGATTACAAATCAGTTTTTATTAAATAAATAAATATAACGTGTAATTTTTTACACAAATCGAACTTGTCCCGTGATAAGTTCAATAAAGTGTATTTAATGTAGAAGGCATTCAAGACTGAGGAACAAAAAAGTATGCTCACCACACAAATATATGCCCTTACCGGGATTTGAACCCAGGACCTTCAGCTTTGCAGGCAACGTTATTCCCGCTGAGCTAAACCGGTCGTCAAATATAATCCAAATAGTCCACTTAACATTTTTTTATATCTTCTATGTCCACAAATTAAATTTTTACAACTTTAGCATAGTATATATGTGTACCCGAACAAATTGACTGACAGTTGTATTTTCCGTAAGAATAACGTTACCGGTTCGCTACCACCAAATATCGTAATACTATTCCCTACATATTTTGACTCAATCTCACATTGACTCAGTTCCAGGATGGCAACAATCTCAAATATATTTGTATATAATAGAACGTCATTATGACGTTTACATATTACATCCGATATCCAAAATGTAAAGTTGGTAAAAATAACAATTCCTACTACTGAACACTTACAAGACTGAAGGTGAAAATGCATTAGTTTCAAAATAACCAACTTTTTGGTTATTTTGAAACTAAACCAAAATTCAAAAAACCTTTGGCTGACAGGCCCAAAGATCAAAATTACATCTATACTATTATAAAGTTGTTAAAATAAAAATACGGTATAATAATATTTTCAAAAAAAATATTAGTATATTGATTTGATTTGATTTGATTTAAAAGTCTCTGAATCGATTTTTTTTGACGTAATAGGAATATGGCAGGTATTATATTTGGTTGTAGCGAACCAGGAACGTAAAAATACCGGCCAAGTGTGAGACGGACTCGCGCACCGAGGGTTCCGTACAAAATGTACGTAACAAATGGCCGTATCTATAAAAATCCAGTGTTAGCAGAGCCCTACTCCTAAGCAGAATGTTCGCGGTGCTCGATCATTTTATATTGGTTACTAATATAGACATAAATTATACCGTTTTTAGTATTTGTTGTTATAGCGGCAACAGCAATTTACATCATCTGTGAAAATTTCAACTGTGGCTAATTAAAAAAAAGTGCTTTAGTATTAGCTATTTATGTATTCAATAATCTTCCCACTCATATATGAAGTTTAGACGATAGCCCTTTTAAAGGGACGCTAAAAAATGGCTAATGGCCTTCTATAATTTAAAATAATATTATGATAGTCAATTGTGAATTAGATTTTAAGAGCATAAAACACACACACTCACATCATCTTTGTACCTACACAGTTTTATACAATAATTTTTTTTCTATTCTATTCTATTCTATAGTATCACGGCATGAGATACAGCGTGGTGACAGACAGACGGAAAGACAGCGAAGTCCTTAGTAATAGGGTCCCGTTTTACCCTTTGGGTACGAGGCCCTAAAAACGACTACAATCTAAAATCTGTATGACCCATTTCGCATTGTTAATTAAAACATAATTTGCTTATTCCAGTATACATCGGACAGATGCTACTTGGCTACGGCATGGGCTGGACAGCCCCAATCATACCCAAGCTTCAAGACCCGGAGCAGACTCCACTCTCGAATGTCATCAGTGAAGCCACAGCATCTTGGATCGGCTCGCTACTATTCGTCGGATGTGTCACAGGTTTGTTTCTCTTGGTCCGTGGAGCCCTGACGCCCACTAATTAGTTCGAACCCTATCAAAAAGGCTCATAGACGCTAGCGGGGTCCATAAGGCTGGCTCGTTATTTTGCTTGTTTTATCAGAATCCGATATAATTTTTAAAAACTGATATTAGGCAACATCTTTATTGTTAATGGCCATTTTAATGCACGCCAATGAATGCAATTATATGATTTCATGATTATTTGTAATAAATACTAACTCAATACCTATGTCGATAACATTGCGATAAATATAACTTATGTAGTGTAAATCTGTCTAATCGTAAAAAAGTAAAATAAATATTAAGGGACAAGTTTACACAAATCGAACTAAATTGCCCCATGAAATGAAATAATGATCTTTATTCTGGCTCACTAAAACGAAAAATATTTTTTTTGGATTTTATGTATGTTTGTATGTGTCGTTGTGGCTTCATCACGCAAAATCGGCTAAACAGATTTCCATAATTTTTGTTATGTGGTGAAGCCACAACGACACATACAAACATACATAAAAAAAAAAAATCGTTTTAGTGACCTCCAAATAGTCCGTAACAATCAATTTTTTTAAAATATCTTCAATGTACAGACATTTCATTTTTACAACTTTATAAATAGTATAGATTTGTAAGAATTTGAGATTTGGCAACATCTCTATTGTTAATAGCCATTTTGATGCATGCCAATGAATGTAATTATATTATTTCATGATTATTTGAAATAAATACTTACTCAATACCTATGTGGATAACATTGCGATAAACATAACTTATGTAGTGAAAATCTGTCTAATCCTAAATAAATACGGGTAAATATCGGGGAACACCTGTTTTTATAACATTTATACCTTGTTATACAGTTTTCGTCTGTTTTATACTATTTTAGTTTTTAGATGTATTCTATATACTACTTACTCAAAACAAAATAGGGGCTACTTTTACACGGAGCATTTCTGTTCAGTTCCTGTGGTTAAAATAAACTAATTTGTTTCAATGATAACAAATAAAACAATGGACTATTTAAATAATCGATTATTAGCCTAAACAAAAACAAAAGTTCATTAACTAGAGACTTTGTAAAATAAATTTTACTAAGTAACATATATTTTCACGTTACGAGAAAAATTCTTAGTGGCCCCTATATTGTTCTGAGCAATTATTTTAGTTGTCATCAAATCGTATCATAGCACAAAGCGGCATCTTTTCTTCGAGCTTTAATCGGTAATAACGGATTAATTACAATGACCCACCAACTAAATTAGCTTAAATGACTACAATAGAATACTTACTACCAATATAAACAAAAATGTATTGAAATAAATAACAATTACATAATTAATATTACTGTAATATTGTCGAAATTATATCGACAATAATAATAGAAAAAAAAAACCTTAAATAAAAGCTATTTTAAATGTACTTTAATTTACCTAAATGTTTTTCACCTATTTTCTAAGTACAGAATCAAATGATACAAATAAGAAATACGTATCTTGAAATAATACAATTTAACGGATTATATCGCGTATATTATCTCATTTTACTTCCCGTGACCATGTCCACCCGTGACCATGGAGAGCTGGAAAGCTTCCGAAACGTCGGGAACTAAAATGAGATAATATACGCGATATAATCCGTTAAATTGTTTTATTTCATGAGTAATAATCGCGGAAACAGAAGAAAATATTAAATACGTATCTTGTCACATAGGTATATTTACAAATAATTGAAAGTCATGTACTTGAAAAAAAATCAGATACACCTATCTTCTTTCCAAATAGATAATATGTATACTGATTGCACAGAATTTTTTTATCGGTAATTTTCCAAAACTAGATATATATATATGGATTAGAATTAAGAATAAGTTTATACTTCTTCATGAAGCCTGGTTCTATCAGATTCTATCAGCAATGTCTCGAACTGACAAAAAAACTGTGTATACGATCGTCATTTGTATCTGTTCGAGACATTATTCTTCTGAGGGCTCACCTGTGGAAAACAAAGAATAATCCACTGGATCTATATCGGAATTCCTAACGTCATTTGTCCTAATGTATCCTGTGACATAACACATTTTTTTACGAAACGGTATACTTTTCAGGATTGTTATAAAACAAACCTAACTTAACCTAACCTAATCTATACGACGATCTTATAACAATTTCACTAGACTTGTAAATGGTCGTATTTACAATTGATGCCGTGACCAGGATTCTCTGGATATCTTTTATTGTCTGAAAGTGTCAATCCTCAGCAAACCTTCCCTATTATGACCACTTCGATCGTTTACACACGGCGACTTTTTATATAGAAATAAACGCTCGTTTCACAAACGTGAGGCTGCATCGCGACACTTAGTCGTTTAAGTTATGCATTTCATACACGGACATATTTAATTGTAATGTTGGGAGGGTATTATGTTTTCTGCCAACAAACTGACCTAATCAACTACTAATCGATTCAAATTGCTACTATAAGACTAATTTATAAGAGACTAGCTGCTCGCCGCGGCTTCGCGTGGGTATGCACATCGTGAGGAAGGAGATGACACCTGAACTTCCCTTTACTGTATGGCCCAAATAACGAAATATTTCTATGAAGATTCCCCTTATATATTTTGTCTAACTAACTCACTCACTATCTACTTATATGGAGATTTTCCATCCCAAAATTCTGTTTTTTCATGCAAATTTTATTAGGTACCTTTTCATATACGAAAACCGTGCCCTGACAATCACAAAGGCAACAAAAAAAAACCAAATGGGTAAATCCGCTCTGAAATGATCCGCGAACATGTAATTAAATTAATTTGTAGTTCCGTTCCAACAATAATAGTAAATAAGGCGCGACTCTGTCTGTCTGTCTGTCTGTCCTGTCTGACTATTATAGCGCCATATCTCAAAAACTACCTATGCTATCTATCTAAATATTTGAGTGAGCGGGATGACACCATACGAACTTCGAATTTAGAGTTTCGGAGTAGCCCCTCAATGACCGAACACGTTCGGAACCGTTTTTGGTCACAGCTTTAAAAACGTGCTACCGCTAATCTAAATTATAGTATCAATTTCTTCTTCCAGGTCCTCACATAACCGGCTACTTGTCTAACATCGTCGGTCGAAAGCCATGTCTCTTACTTGGAGGAGTCGTCACCGCCCTCTCCTTCGTCATTGCCATCCTGACCCGCAACCTCGCCATGATCTTCGCGTTTAGAATCTTGAACGGTCTAGGAATTGGTATCATCGGTGTAGGAAATTTGGTTTACATTGGTGAAATAGCGTGAGTTGACTTTCTTTTAATCAGTTATATCTATGGTCAGTATAGTCAGTTCATTATTAAGCTAGAAAAGTTTGAAGGTCAATTGATAATATTTCATATTAAGTTAAGTTCTAGCCTTAACATTCCGTATTCTCACAATATGTACGAGTAGAAAACAAAATACATTGAGAACCTTACAATAATAGACCTAGCCCCAATTTAAATGTAAAATTTATATTTTTAACCCTCACCTAAGATGTTTTTTTTTATGGCAAACCAGCAGACGGGTCGCCTGATGGTAAGCAATCACCGTCGCCCATAGACACTTGCATCACCAGAAGAGTCACAAGTGCGTTGCCGGCCTTTCAGGTGGGAGTACGCTCTTTTCTTGAAGGTTTGAAGATCGCATCGGTCCGGAAATACTGCATGCGGCAATTTATTCCACAGTTCAGTCGTGCGAGGCAGGAAATTTCTAGAAAAACGCACCGTTGTGGACTGCCAACCATCATCGTCATCGGTAGCGTCATCGGTAGTTATCGGTAGCGGGTCAAGGCTCAAGCTACCGTTTTGGTTTGGGCTGTAGAAAGAGGAATCTCCTGACGATACTCACTCTGCACCGTCTTCAAGAGTACTAGTTTCTGAATGTAACCTTAATCCGTCGAGTCTCTTGAGGTCAATACTCTTTGCTAAGTACGTTTATTGAGGCGTCTTTCTGGACAATGATATTCAAATTAGTATTATTTGTATGTCTTTCCAGATCAACAAATATTCGAGGTATTCTCTTAACAGCCACCGGGATTGCTACTACACTAGGAACACTCATGATATACTCAGTGGGCCCATACGTTTCGTATACCGGCACCTGTTGGCTAGGCTTGGGATTATCACTAATCTTTGTAGTCTTAGTCTTTTTCATTCCCGAGTCCCCGGTCTTCCAAGTTTTAAAACGTAAGTGTATTTTTTTCTTGCTCTTTTTTTTCTTCTTTTTGCATTTTGCAATTTTCATAGAAGAGTCTTTAGTTCTGTATTTATAATGGGCACTAACGAAGTTTCATCATCATATTTATTCTGATCTTATTCTTAATCGGGGCCGAGGCAGTGATTTTGTACATTTTATATACTGCCGCTAAATACTATCAAAGCAAAGATTAGAATCATGTTTATAGTCTTTGCACATATATTTTTTAGATATTATGTAAATTACGACTAAACAACAAGTTAATACGATACATTTTTAATTTTTCAGATAACGACGATCAGGCTAGACAGACACTCATAGATCTCGGAAGAGCTGATGAGACTGAGAAAGTATTAGCGACAAAAATCGAAGAAGAGAAAAGTCAATCCGCACAGTGGAGTGAAATGATTACAGTGAAATCAAACAGAAAAGCTTTGGCGATAATATTGAGTTTGTGTATTTTTCAGCAAATGAGTGGTATCGTGGCTATGATATTCTTCATAACGAACATATTTGAGTTAGCAGGCTCATCTGTCGCCCCACATATAGCGACTATTATTATTGGAGTAACACAGCTCGTGTCCAGTTGTTTAGCTACATTGTTTGTGGATCGTTCTGGGAGAAAAAAGCTCTTATTGTTGTCAACGGCAGTCTGCAGTATAACTTTAGTTAGTTCAATTCTTACCTTATTTCAATTTTATTTGGTTCTATTAATGCACATTGTTCCTTAATTACTATTGTTAAGATATTTATACTCTTTCTGTTTTTTACTGTAACTTAATTTC
Organism: Hedya salicella; assembly: GCA_905404275.2. Classification (NCBI taxonomy): domain Eukaryota; kingdom Metazoa; phylum Arthropoda; class Insecta; order Lepidoptera; family Tortricidae; genus Hedya; species Hedya salicella. The sequence continues at coordinate 4,931,913 of FR990115.1, read as the reverse complement.
GATAATATGATTTCAGATGGTCATAGGTATATATTTTTATCTATATGAGATTGAACACCCGTCTGCTGAGAAGATTGGTTGGTTACCGCTAGTCACCCTGATCGTATTCTTCACGTTTTATAATTTCGGTAAGGTTAATTTATAATTAAGCTTCATTTTTGTGTAAAATAATTTATATACGAGTGTTAGATGTTTCTATTTCAACATTTTCTATATTACCTACTTTTTGTATTCCTAGTATGTCTGTTAAGATCACCACAACTGTAAGCACAAACAGTTTTATGAAAGTGTTTTACAGAGATGTATTTATCTATCTTTGGTCTGAGAGATATATTTATCTATCCTGTGCTGTGCTACAACAGAACTGGTCTGGTATTGGGTCTTTGTCTACATCCAAAACATTTACGACTCCCAGTTGAGTGATTCTGGGCCATAACATAGTAATAAGTTATTTCGAACTGAAGTGCCAATAGGCACAGCACACAGTTCGAAGAACCCATGGCCATTGGGGCAGAAAGGTTCTCGAGAGGAGACGGCATACCAGCAAGCGTAGCGTGGAAAGGCCACCCGACAGGTAGTCGGTCGACCTGGTTGGAGTTGCGGGGACTCGCTGGATGCGGGTCGCCTCTATCCGACCCATGTGGAATTTTCGTGCTAGGGCCCTAAAAGTGCGAGACAGTGAACGACTGCCCACTTTGCCCACGCCACAGTCTTCTAAATTACTGATATTGTCTCTTACAAGACCATTTTCTGGTTTTAGTCCAATTAGGTTCTCTGACAAGCCTACTTTTTGATTTTGGATCAATAAGGTTCTCTGCCTTCTTTTCTTAATTGTTGTTAACTTTTTCAGGTTTGAGTATAATCCCCGCGACGCTAACTGGTGAAATGTTCCGCGCCAATGTTCGCAGTACTGGCTCTGCAGTCACGGGCACCGCCGGCTGGCTGGTCAGCTTCGGCGTTTCCTCCGCCTTCGGCTACATGATCGCCATCGGCGTGCACTGGAACTTCCTGATCTTCGCCGTGTCAAGTGCTTTAGCATTCCTTTTCACTCTCTTTTTCGTACCTGAGACGAAAGGGAAGAGCTTGATAGAGATACAGATGATGTTGGAGAAATAAGTGATGAATTCTTATTTTCTTTCTACACTACTTCTTCTCCCAAATAGTAGGTACTCTAAATATTCTCTAAGATGAAAATATTATCTAGATCAAAGCAATTTATTTTTAACCCTACAGTACATCTACTGTCATATCAACCATTACACTTACTTACTGTTGGTAGGTCATAACTGACAGCGACATCTGTTGCCTTACAATGAATACGTCAACGATCCTAGAATTGTGATAGTTTATTCCAATATCGCTGGGTGGCAGTGACTTTGTATTAAGCAATGAAGACCTTTACAAACTTTTGCGTAAGATGTCGCAACTTTCATAATTAAATAAAAAATGCAGTTGAATAAGAAATGAGGGCAAGAATTAACATGGGTTAGCCGACATGTATAATAATGAATTAAAAGGCCATAGTCTGGTTTCCATAGTAAGTCGGCTCTTACATCAAATGGGCTTGGGTTTTTAGTGTGAGTACCTCTTATAGTGAAGAATATTATTAGAGTTTAAATTATAAAGAGTGAGGATACTGGATCTTATGAAAATGATATGAATAATGCTTTGGTTGACATAAATACTTGGATATATAATTAATAATAGTTCAAATATCAATATGACAAAAACATTTTATATTCAATTTAATTCATACAAAATTTCGTTATTTCGTTAAATATCAATTATAATAATTTGCCTGTAGTAAAGTGTGAAAGCATTAAGTTCTTAGGTTTATATATTGATCAGCATCTCAGTTGGAAATAACATGTAAATTATGTTTGCTGTAGGCTTGATAGGTTTGTGTTCGCATTGAGGAGACTGAGAAACACTACAAATCTAGAGGCAACAGTCACTGCATATCACGGATATGCGTCGTCAGTCCTAAACTATGGATTGTTATTGTGGGGGAATTCAGTAGATGTAGAAGGGGCATTCCTTCTACAAAAAAAATGTATTCGGGCCATAACTAAAGCATGGGTAACACATCGTTGTCGACCCCTGTTCAAACAAATAAATATTTTGCCGTTACCATGCATGTACTCGTACATTCGAAAGGCTTGTTTACTTGTAAAATAACGACCAGATCTATTCAAAATGAGTTCGGAAGTATTAGCTCAGCACAACAGATAGCACAATACCAAAATCTATTATACCAGCCTAGATATCAAACAGCTATTTATAAAAAAAAAAAACGCTTATAAGATGTGCATAATTGTATATAATAGCCTACCTCAAAATTTAAATAAAACAATTTAACGGATTATTTCACGTATACATTTGAGTTCCCGATGTTTCGTACGCGATATAATCCGTTAAATTGTTTTATTTCAATGAGTGATAATCGCGGAAATTACCTCAAAATGTTAGAAACATGAAGGCCTTTAGGAAAAATCTGTTGGAATATTGTTTTTATAGTCTCAAGGAATTTATAGATTATATTATAAGAAATAGCATGAATCTTGTTTGGAATAAGGTAGAAATCCCATGTACTTGTTGCAAGCTATACCATAATATTAGCATGTCGATTAATTACGATTAAATACCTACCATAGAAATAAAAGAATTTAACGGATTATATCGCGTACCTATATTATCTCATTTTACTTCCCGACATTTCGGAAGCTTTTCAGCGTTCCATGGTCACGGGTGGTAAATTGTTTTATTTCAATGAGTAATAATCGCGGAAACAAAAGAAAATATTATGTACCTACCATAAACAACAACAACACCCTGTAACTAGAAATAAGTATTCTGCAAATAAACTTAAACTATTCTATTCTATTCTATTAAATTTTCGCCAAGTATGAATATTCTACGTGTTGTTTAAATTGTTTTTCAGGACATATTCAAGTGATTTTCTTCAAATTTTAAAATGATGTTCTTTAGATAGATATTCATCGATCCAAAAAAACGAATACTACTTATCATAAAAAAAAACAAAAAACGTTTTTCTGTATGAAGTTGTGAAGTAGTGATACCTCTAGATTTTATTCTCAAAATATACCAAATCTCAAAATAGAACTTGCCTAAATATCTAAATTTTCCGTACGGTACTTCCTAACAAAACTCAGCAAAATGTGTGACCAAGTTCTGTACTGAATCGATGTTTTTCAATGTAGTATACAAACTCTTCGATTATGTTTGAGTTTTCTTACTCTTAAATGACAAACTGATAAGAATACTCTAACATAATCGAAGAATCGCCTAGAGCCTCACCAAAGACTATCAAGGGGAACGGGGGGTATAAAAGTGGCCCAAAAAACGTCACGTGATTTCTGGACGCACCCTATATATTTTTTTTGGCAAATGAGGCAAACGAGCAGACGGGTCGCCTGATGGTAAGCAATCACCGTCGCCCATAGACACTTGCATCACCAGAGGAGTCACAAATGCGTTGCCGGCCTTAAATATAGGACAGATATTAGGAGGTATTCCTTATTCGAATCAATCGGAGATGAAGTTGCAAAATTAAATAAAAAATTGACATTAATTTAAACCTTTTTCCATGTAAGTTGAATTGAACCTAAATCATCATCTAGGGACATATCTAAAGAGCTTATTATTTACACTTTGTTGATTTAGCATTCTAAAAGGGGAAGGGGGGTCAAAGCCTCTCACTCCAACGTATTGCTGCTTCCCTGTCGTCAGTGACTAAATCCAACAAAGTGTAATAATCCTTTAAGAGGTTTTCCCGTGTTTCTGTAGGCACGGACGCGCAGTCGCACCTCCATCCACGCGCCGTCGGTTGAGCTCAGCTCTTGAAGTACATATTACTCACCAGTTGAGGAAAAACACGGACTACAACATGGAGTGAAGAAAGAAGGCACCGCGGGCGCCGATCTCCCTTGGGCTTCCTGCACACCAACTTAAACAGCAGGGGCGTCACATTTAGTTGCCCTCGCCACGGCGACGCGGGTCGAGTACGCTCCCCGGGGAGAAGAGGGACTGCGAGTGGCTCAAGGGGGCTTTCTCTCTGCTTTTACTTTTTCCTTCACTTCAAAACCCGGACATGACGACGCTGAATATGCAGTGACCCGCGCTTCTTCCGGCTCCCGTCAACCAGCAACCACCAGAGTCGTCCTTGTAGGGCGCGAGGCCAAAGGTATACAGCCACCAGCCTCCCCTTTGCGCGGCGCGGAGAATCTGGGGGAGGCTCGTCTGTCTGACATCGTCGAGTTCATAACAGAAGAATCCATCATGAAAAGGACACTAAGAAGATGTAAAGAAAAGACCCAGAACGGGGTCATCTTCGCTCTTCGCCACTTCATCACAGCTGGCCCTCATTGCCAGCTCATCAACGGCTCGACATAAGTCCTGGTTGCCATCCGGCTGCCAGGTAAAGCCTTACTTTTCTACACCCGGCGCCAGCTGATGAAGTCAACTCTAAAACGGTCTACATAGACCGAAAGAGAATAAAGGAAATTAAGAATAAAGGAACAAACAAAAATATCCTTAAAGAGGCTTAATAACAGCCAGCATTTTACAGGCTTTTATTTACTTTCACCCGTCTCGTTGTCTGTCGCTCTGTAATAAATCTTGCAAATTAAATTTGATCCACTTCCCGGTTTGCGATTAAGCTAAATTTTGCATACTTATGTAAATTCGGTAACAATGCAATAGTATGATACCATCGAGGTGATCTGATGATGGAGCAGGAAGGTGGTCATAGGAACTGTAATAAAATAACGCAATCCTACCGAGTTTGGGCTTTTTAGAATCGTCTCTGTGAGTAGTTGATAGATGTTCAAGGAAATGTACAGTTAGCGATAAAAGCTTGTCGCAAAAATGATTTTTTTGATAGAAACTTATTATTTATTTTCACTCCAGACGAAAAAGAGGAGGGTTAAGGGTTTTATAATGTTAACGTGAGTATCTGTGTATCTGTGTGTCGATCGGTTTAGCTCACCGATAGTGGCTCTACCTGTAAAGTTGACGGTCCTTGGTTCAAATCCCGGTAAGGGTAAATTTTGTGTGATGAGCAAAAATGTTTGTTTCTGAGTCTTGGATCTTTCCTGTATATAGCTATACTATTATAAAGTTGTAAAAATATAATATGTGTAAATTGAACATATTCTCAAAAAATAAGTGATAGTACAGGCTATTTGAAGGTCGCTGAATCGAAAAAAAAATATTTTTTGTGTGTGTAGTGTAATATATATTATTTTTGTAACGTCTGAACGTGGAGGTGTGCGAGAATTCGTTCTTCTTCTAAATCCTCCTTGATTTTTGTTTTTCGCGGTGCACGTTACTTGTGTCTTTTCAGACGCGATATGCTTAAATATAGTGGACTGTATTTTTCGGTTCAGAGAAACCTAGAAAATGATATTTCAACATGTAACCACTTAAACCCATAAAAGGAAATAGGCCTGCTATTAGATTTGGACAAGGTCGATGTATAGCAAAGCATTGGAAAAGGGAACTCATGCACTGACCGGAAGAGACTCCTGGAGCGTCCAGGAACCAGCTTGCGCACGTGCCTAATGTCTTGGGGGCCTCCTTTTGCACAATCACTTCACCAGTGACCAAGGTCCTTCTTCTTGATGTTAACACTCTTTCACATACAAATTTAGCAAGAAACAGCGGATTAAAATCGTGATTAAAACGGAGTTTCTTTAGAGGCTCACACGCAGTGTGTGTGCCGTTGACGGGAGGTTATTCTTCTCTCTTGTCTGCCCACAGAGGGCGCAGTGAAAGCGCATATCTCATATTAGGTGCGACAGAGTGCACATGATACATGAGTGTGCATGAGGAAATAGGACAGAGGGAGGGATCGTTCTTTAAGCGGTTACATTACCTAAAATTTAGTAAATTTAATATCTTTTAAGCAAACGAAATCCAACAGAACGGATGTCAAGTTTTTCGGTGCACGGATAGCTTGGCATCTACAGATTATAGGGTACTTTTTACACACAGGTTATAGGATACGTTTTACAGGAATACGCTGAAAAAAAAATTTGGTTATGTTTTTTTTCTCCTCCGCTATGGAAGTCGATACTAGTGGCGCCGTTTCCAATCGACTATTTTTGTTAACGGCTACTTTGATTCTTCTAAGCTTCGGCTTTTTTCAGCAGGCTCGAATACGGGTATCATAATCATTAAGCCATCATGCCTCGTGTCTCTTGTCTTCACAGATGATTTAAACAGCGTCTGATTGCCAGAGGTAACTCCTCTTATGACAACACCACTCAAGAATGATAACCTTGGTATCACGAACTATTTGATGCTGACCCTACTAGTACTATTTTATTGTACTATTTACTAGTACCAGTATTAGTAACCTTCACCGGTTAAGTTCTACATAATTTCAGACTCCAGAGGTCCATTTCATAAAAGCTTGTATCTTATATTACAAGTGGAGGTCTCTTTTTAATGCATATTGTTTGAAAGATCCCTAGGCAGCATTATTACAGAAGACCCTAGATGTATACCAGATATATCAGGATAGCCATGGCGAAAAAGGCATTTAACACTAAAAGGACCTACTTTCAGCTAGAATATCAAGTTCCATCAGGAAGAAACTGGTAAAGGTGTACATCTGGAGTATAGTCCTCTACGGCTGCGAAACGTGGACCATGATCCAAAAAGACAGAGACAGATTGGAAGCCTTCAAAATGTGGTGTTAGAGGAGGATAGAAAAGATCAGTTGAACAGAAAAGAAAAGTAATGAGGATGTTTTAAATATAGTTCACGAAAAAAGATCTTTATTGAAAATAATTGAGAACAGGAGAGAAAAAATGTAAGGTCATCTCTTACGTCCAGATAATTACCTTAATACTATGATAGAAGTAAAAATATTAGGGTAAAGTAAAAGGGGAAGACCAAGAAGAACATAGGTATATGGAGCAAATAAAAGAAAAAAAAATGTTTCATCATATAAAGAAGTGATAGAAAAAGCGGAATGTAGAATAAGCTGAAAATTTCTCCACCGACAAGAGCTAGCTCTTAAATATATGATGATGTTGATACATCAACATCGTCATCAGTCGTTCACTCTTAGCAGAGTGGTCGTGGTTACGGCAATGGTGTCCACATTTAGATCCTCATCCTTGTGACGTAGCGAGTGACATTTACATTCATTCCGTTTTGCGTTTTGTTGTTGAGTTGGTAGTTCTGTCTCAAAGTTTGGATTCTCTGCGGTCGACTCATTGCCTAATCTATGCCAGTAATCAATTCCGGGTTACCATCATAATAACTTTACACGAAATTTGTTATTTTTTAGTTAACTTTATGATATTTGTTTATGATTTAGAGGTTTTCGTAGTTGGTATAATCTAGGAAAATTATAAAGTACAGTGAAAGTGTTACTAAATTCGAAAGTGTTTATTGTCATTTGTTTAACAACACGACGATTAGGGTCATTTTGTGGGTTCTCTTAAGGTCTTCCACCACAGGAAGTGGTGTTTAATTCTCGAGATATTATGTGGTCAATTTGTGATAACCCTTTTGTCCTAAGTGAATGTGATCGGAATTTGGAAATCTTCACTCTTTCCGGATTTCAGACCACGATGTCGTCGAAAGGCTTTTCGGTCCCGAAGATTTAGCCGTGAAAGCACCGGCTGGCGCTCCTCAATTTCGTTAATGACCCCTTTGGAGGTCCCTATGGAAAGCCAATTACAGATAAAGCCGTTCAGGAGTATTCCTGGATTTCTGGTGAGATTTATTGAACAGTTCTGAGCAGTGTATTTCGATTCAGTTACAATATATTATTCGGGTCCTAATCTCTTTCTGATCTTTCAGTGAGTTTCGCGGGCTGGGTATAGCATGCACTGGCTTCAAACCTTGTCTTAGAGGCTAGTGGTAAGATTTCTTTATTTTTGAGAATATTTATAAAGGTTCTTCTGATGTCTAATGTAGTGTTATTTCTTCTTTCAGCCAGCTGGGTTTAAGAGTTTCTCTTTTTTTGTTATATGTATAGTTTATGGATATTATGAACGCTATTTGAATACCGCCTATATGGATGTGAGCGCCGGGTAATTCTTCATCTCCCTTGGCTGAGAAGCCGTCTGACTGCCAATCTACTTGCTGCTGAATACATTACACACACGACAGGCTTCTCCCAAGCATGTTGTTACGGAACTTGAGGTTGGTCAAATTTTAGTTATCTTTATGTCAGGCTTTATCTTCTTCAGCCTAAAACAAGATTTTTATATTAAAATTTAAGATATAGTTTAATGCCCAGATCATTGGTGTCCAACATATTTAATGTTTAACCTTATTCAGAAACTGTGTTGAAAACTTTAGCATAGGTATAGAGACTAGACCTGGGTAAAAAGAGCCTTCGACCTTTGTCCCGAACTGTGCTAGCCAAATTAAACCGTCACAAGCGGCTACCCTCCGGAGTCCAGTCCCTATAAACCCAAGTTTATATTGTAATTTAATTACTTATAAGAATAAACGAATTGAGCCTAATAGTTGTAGTTAATTATTCCTTGACAGCCATTTTTATGCACCAACACACATGCAGTACAAGCTGATACCATCACTCCCATTTATCATCTGAAACGCCCTTCCCCTGTAAAATGACAACGTTTCATCCTCGTCATTTCTGGCAGACAGCAGCTCTCGCAATGAGTCACCATTTCACCCGGTTGTCTGCGAAGCGAGTGTACTCTACCATAGTGCTCTGTGTGGTCTTTTTAATACGGTCAGTCCAGCGAGTCGGTGATCGGCTCGGATTGTAAAACGGGCCCCAGATATAAATTTATTTATCTGCGTACGTGATACGCGCGATCTTTGATGGAAATATTTACGCCTGACACCTGCGCATATAACCATAGCAAAGTATACCATCTCTGTATTCTCGTTCGTCATTATCTCTCTCGGTCATTCATTATGTAAAAGTAAAACTGGTATACTGATTGATTCATAAATAGACTTGTTAAAAATTTAAAAGTAATTATCTCGCTTCACTTAATCATTTCTGTCCGAATCAACTGTCATCATCATCATATATTTAAGAGCTAGACCCTTGTCGGTGGAGTAATTTCCATCAGCTTATTTTACATTCCGCTTTTTCTTTTACTTCTTTATATCATTAAACATTTATTTTTTCATTTATTTGCTTCATATATGTTCTTCTTGGTCTTCCCCTTTTCCTTTTCCCTTCTATTTTTCCTTCTATTATAGTCCTAATGTAATTATCGTGACGTAAGAGATGACCTAAAATTTTTCTCTCCTGTTCTCAATTATTTTCAATAAAGATCTTTTTCGTTAACTATATTTAAAACTTCCTCATTACTTTCATTTCAGTTGTCATAGCCCATACAAAATCATGCCACTTGATTCTGATTCCGAGCGTCAAACGCATTAGGCAATAGGGGGGCTGCTTGACCGGTTAAACTACAAAAAAAATGCTTAAGACCTTTTAACAAATAGTGACAAAATTTGCAGATAAGCTGACTGGACTCTGTAGCTCAATTGGCAGAGCGAGCGCCCCGGCAAGACACAAGGCACTGGTTGAAATCCAGTCGGAGTCTTGCAATTTATTCATTATTTAGATGTATTTATAAGAATATAGTCTTTTACTGAAGTTAAGTTACTGAAGTATAAATGTTAATACTGGATTCTGAAAATACATTACATAATGTAAATTGAATATTTGAGTAACTTGCCGTGTGTGTTTGGCAATCGTAAGTTCAACCGAGATTTTTTTTTTATATTTTGATGTTATCAACGCCATCTAGTAAGATCTTATGAAACCAATGTAGTTGCCGGATAGATGGCGTCTCCTTTCGCTGCAAAGCAAACTTTCTGACAAATGTCCCTGCAATTATGCTGTCCAGTGTACATAATGGCGGGAAATGCCACAGTCACACCTCCACTCTACGCAAGCGCCATCACACGACTGACCTAAGTGGGGTAACCAAACGCGACAAGTCCTGCGACATTTAATAACCAGCTACGACATGCTGAAATTTCACCACCGTAACTTAAAATTTTGCCTGGACAAAGTTTGATCCAGATTTGAATAGATAGAAATATTTATGTTTACAGCAATCTAAACTTATAGCCAACTATTTTGTTATCCAAATAATTAACCATAAATTTTTTTGGAAAAAAATATGCATTTTACACTGGGATACTCAAACTGGACGCGTAAAAAATGCTGTTGGGATATTCACTCTAAAAAATTACAATTTGTTGCCTTTGTGTGACTGACTTCCGGTTAGACCTCTACGAATTTCATTTCGCAGTATGATTAAATATGCCTGGAAGGCAGTCGCCACACCAGTTCTACCCAGTATTTAGTTATCGGGCATTCGACGTCTTTAGGAGGCTGTCCCGCATTTTTCACAGCAACGCGGTATATAGTTGGCCTGGCCAATAATTCACATTCACTCGTATAAGGAAAATGAAAACACAGGTAGGTGGTAAGCATTTTGGTACCTAAGTATAATAAGTGTTTCAAATAAATGATATCAATGATATCATCATAGATGTTTACCGTCGACTGGTATGATATCAATCTAAATTACCCAAAATGACGATGATCTAGCTAATTGTCTATTGTTTGATACGATTAGATCAAATCATTCATTTAATGATAAAGTTATAGTACTTTGTTTTTATGTCCTAATTATGGGTTCATAATAAAAAAGCCAAGTTCTCATAAATTAGTTTTCTGTTGTCCCTCGGTACATATCTCAACATTTCTTTTGAGGTTTCTGTTTTTTTTTTATTTATTTAGTAAATTATTTTCGCAAATAATCGCTACTAAAGTAGCATCAATGGTAGAAACCCCCTCTATTTTCTAAACCTTACGTTTAAAAATATGAAATGTTTTACAAAGATGAAGCTTAATGAAAACTTTCAACGAAAATGGTTTTCAACATGATCGAATATACCGTTTGTAAGTTATTGCCGAACGAAAGGACGTAAGTGCCGTGGAGATACGCTCTTTTCCTAGAGCACTTTTTCATATAGGTTTTTTTTTCAAATATCCATTTTTGGTCCGACATACTCTTGGCCGATTTTTGCATATGTAGAGATAAGAGACGGAAGAGTTACAGGGTCTACTTTATATCTCGCACAAAGGCATGGTTCCCGTATAAAAATAAAACATCGAACGAATCGGGAAGACGAGGGCGGAATGACGAATCAGCGGCTGCTCTGCTCCCCCTACTTGCCGCTCGCATACCTAAAGGTGCGTCCACGTTTGTATCATTTGCCCGTATCAGGTCATCGTCGCGTAGCATGATCGCGTGTCACGATCACGCGTTTGGACGTTGCGCCGATCCGATCATTCGAAATCCATTTGCTACGCGTATCACACACTTGTATTGGAAGAGTGCGGCATTATCGGCGCGCCGACAGTAAGCGTCCAAGCAGCGCGATACGCAGTCATGCTACGGCACGGTGATCGGATACGAGCAAATGATACAAGTGTGGACGCACCTTTAGGCGCGGTACAGCGCTGTTGGTCAAGCTATAACAATGTACAGACTCTGGCCGGCAATTTAAAGATTTCAAATTAATTGAATTAAAATCGGTTTTTTCAAGTCGGTTTTAAAAACGTATGGATTGGATTTGACTGATTTGGTTTGAGAACTATCCGTTTTGATCCATCATTCACTGGTGACACTGAATCAATCGGTGGCAAAAAAAAACAATACATTGCATTACTTGGCCGGACACACTACCGCCTGTTTTGTCTAGTCCACAGTAATGCGATTCGATTCGGCGTGTTTTGCGAGCACTTTACATTTGAATGGCCGTATGCATTGTCTTGTAATAATTTAAAAATGCATATTTATTAGTATTATTCGCCATAGAGATGTATCAATTGTAGTAGGATTGGTCACATACCATATATCTAGTCCAATACATTTAGTATGAGGGAATAGATACTATAAAATAATAGCAGAGAAAACTACGAAAGAAGAAGAAATTTATGTGATATAAAAATGGAGTCATCGTGTTTAGTTAAAGAAAGTGTTTCAATAAATGTAAATACGGGTAAGTTACGTTTGACTTATATTCAACAAGACAAAAGCCATATTGCGATTATTTTTGATGCCATACGATCGCAGATTTGATGAATAAAAAGGAGTGTATAAGTTTAGCCTGTGTATCTCTGTGTCTGTATGTGCCATTACAGCTCTTAAAGGGATGAACCGATTTTGTTTATGTAGTGATCCATACCTCTAAAGGAACACTTATAGGATAACTTTGTTAAGCATCTGTCTGTCCGTATCACAAGATCTTGAGTCAGGAACGCGTGAAGGTCTCAAGCTGAAATTAATATAATATATTCAAGTCTGAAGCTGTGAAAAAATCAAACTTCGAAATGTACACAATCAAAAGATACATTAATTAAAAACCGGCCAAGAGCATGTCGGACCATGCTCAGTGTAGGGTTCCGCAGCCGTCCATACAAAAAACTAAAGATGATAAAAATACGATAAAAAGAATGCACTGGCAAAAGAGCGTATCTCCATGGCACTTACGGCCTTTTGCTGAGAAGTGAACCTTTTTGGCAATAACTCAAAAACGGTATATCCAATCATGTTGAAAACAATTTTCGTTGAAAGTATTTCTTAAATTTTATCTATGTTATTGTTTTCATATTTTTTAGACATACCGTTTAGAAAATAGGGGGGAGGGGACAATTTATGCTACTTTCGGAGCGATTATTTCCGAAAGTATTCACTAAATCAATTTTTTTTTAAGAAACCTCAAATTGCTCTAAGCTGATAACCTATAAGGTACGTCCAGTTGTCTTAGAATCCTGGAATTAGGTATGACGGTAGCTTTTATAATATACCTAACCAACGTGAAAAATCTGAAAATCTTAAACTTTTATGTCTGCAGTCTGTCTATGTCATTAGCCAATATAAAATGACCCCACACTGCGTACATTTCGCTGAGGAGCAAAGCGCAGCGGACACTCGATTTTTAAAGATACGACCGTTTTAGCGTACATTTAAATTTGTACGGAACCCTCGGTGCGCGGATCCGACGATATGATAAAAGGTAATAATTTCATCGAGTGTTCCTATGATTCAAGAAAACTTTGTTTATACCGTTTGAAGGTTATCCCCTTATCATCATTATGTCCATCCGTATATATCACACAGGCATGAAACACTAGAAGATGTAATAATATTAATCCAATTTGAAGACAAGGTGTCTTTTCGACAGGTCCTTTAAAAACACTATAGCTACGTTTTATAACCAATTTTTTTTAAATGCATGAGTATTTTCGGGAAAAATCATTCCGAAAATAGCATAAATTGTGTCCCTAGCTACCCCTTTATCTTTCAAATCGTATGTCCAAAAACTTAAAAAAAATGCAAAAATAACGCTTAATACATAGGGTACTCGTACTTTGAAGGAAAGATATTTTAACCTTTTGAACGCTTTCTCTCTTGCATAAAAATGTGGAATACACGCCAACATCTCAACTAGTGAGAAACGAATTTAAACCTTATCGTCAACATTTAAATTGCTTTGACAGGCGTCTGCCATGTCCACTGTAGTGGCTCTTGGCGTCCAAAAGGTTAAACATGATCGAAATACCGTTTTAGAGTTATTGCCGAAATTGCGCTTCTCAATAAAAAGACGCAAGTGCCGTGTAGATACGCTCTTTTGCTGTTGCACTTTTTCACAAAGCCTTTTTTCATCTGTAGTGCATTTCTTAGTAGGTAGTTAGTAACGGCTACGCAGCCCTATACTAATCATGGTCCGACATGCTCTTGGCCGGTTTTTTCTACGTGCGTTCATCGGGTTTTTTTAAAGTTTCCACTATTATTTGTGACATGTATATATAATACAAACTTATTAAAAAAACACTCTTCAGTTTCAGGGTCAAAAAATACAAAACAGGAAGACTCCATACATAAACAACTGCTCATAGCAATATGCGGTAAGTTAAGTTTTGAGTATCCATACTAATATTATAAATGCGAAAGTGTGTCTGTCTGTCTGTTACCTCTTCACGCTTAAACCGCTGAACTTAATTGCATAAAATTTAGTACGGAGATAGTTTGAGTCCCGGGGAAGGACATAGGCTACTTTTTATCCCGGAAAAATACCCTTATCCGCGATAAATGAATTTAAGCCGGTCGAAGTCGCGGGCAGAAGCTAGTTTATAATAAAGGCTAAAAGCTAGGCAGCATGATCGCTAGCATGCTGTCTAGCTTATAGCACGCGCTTAAATGGCAATGTTTCATATATTTTTTCTTCTTGCTTCATTATTTTGTGATATTTGAATGAAACTTAAAGGTATGTTTAATATAGTCGCCTTCGCAATCCCTAATGTCGTTTGTCCTAATGTATCGTTGGTCATAACGCATTTTTTTCAGAAACCGTAAATTTTTCAGGATTTTTTATAAGATCACCGTATAGATTAGGTTAGGTTAGGTTAGTTTTATAACAATCCTGAAAAGTTTACAGTTTCGTAAATAATGCGTTATGACAAACGATACAGTCATTACGACAAATGACGTTAGTTATTCCGATATAGATCCTTAATATAAACCATACATTTTTAGCATTTATATTGCGTTTAAGTCATGTACTCATCACTTTTGCCTTTTTATACTTACAAAACAAGATATAGACATAAATTCATTTCTAGAGCTAGAGAATTGTTGCATTGTGCCAGCTTAACTACCGAAAATATAATGAATCAACTAAAAAGAAAGAAAGATACATTCACATTTCTCTAAATAATCAAGAAAAACCAAAAACTATGCGACGTTGATATTTACGCAGGTATTAACCCTCTTAATATCAGTCCTCGATCTTCTTTTGTTTTCGAGTAATGTATGATAATGTTAAATAATCACGGTACCATTTAAAGTGTCATATTGGGTAATCTGGTTCAAGTTAGAGTAACACCATCAGAAAGAATGACCAAATCCCTCGTCGAGGGCCACTGTTATTCACTTAGCCTGCTAGACCTTTTACAGCTTTATTTTTAGGCGCTGATTGTTTAATACAAGCTTTTATTTATTACCACAGGATACGTGCGTGTAACACACTGCTGCTGTCTGTAAACAAATCTTGCAAGGTTTTGACCTTCCTCCTAGTTTTCAATTGAGCTAAACCTTGGCATAGGTACTGTAAAGGTGGCTCGTGAAAAGACACCTTTTTTAAAGACTGGCCGTTATTTAAGTTACCCCGTTATCAGAAACTACCCCGCACCTCCACCAACATGTGGGGGCCGATGTCGAAGATAAAAACGGTAGAGACTTTAAATATGTGTTTATTCGTTCAGATCAAAATAAGTATTGGATTCTAATACATTATGACAGAAGATTCCTTATTCGAATCGGCAATATCTATTATTTTAAAAAAGACCAGTCTCTGAAAAAGGTGTCTATTCACGAGCCACCTTCGAGCTGATCTGATTATAAAGGAGCCGGATGGTGATCATAGGTCTCGGCAATAAAATAATTTTATCAAATTTGAGCTCTTTAGAATTGTCTCAGTTAGTAGTCAATGGATTTTCGAAGAAAACTACAGTCACGAAAAACATTTTTTGACAGACTCTTATTTAACCTTTAAAAAGCTGTGGTGCTCGCGTGTATAGCGCCATAGATACAATTATAAAGCATCCATCACTTTCCGACACGTACGTAAGTGTGAGCGAGATGGACGCTTTATTTATGAACCAAAACATTTTTATGACATCGACCGGAACGAAACAACTAACCCCGTACTGGGACTTATCCTTCAAAAATTAAATCTCAATTCACACACGCTAAAATAGTATTTTGTCGTTTGTCAAAATATACGATTATTTTTTAAGTAGGTACTTTCAACAGTTGACAAAAAAATAATATTCGGTGGGGTTCCGTGATTTTTTTGGTATCACTACTATTCTACTATAATGGAAAACAGACGATACGAATCGCTCTGTTTTTTACTTGCGTTCCCATTGCCATCGGAACAACTTACTCCTGCACTTTGAACCCCGCTCTCCCCTACTTAAGGTTTTACAACGTGAGTAACTGCTGCTGTAAACTAAATATGTCTAGTAGCTTTCTCGTTTCAATTGTATTAAAATTTCTATAGCGTAACCTTTCCGGCTTGATAAAAAAAAATGGTTGTCTGTAAAGTCGGTTTATGGACGATAATTTTACGTTATAACGTGTAAGAGAATAGATGCATCACAAGCCGAAGGCTTACGCCGATCATGCTTCTCTATCGTTTATTCCGCGCTCTCGCTTTCACGTGGAACGTGACAATTTTTGGCGTTCGTGCCGGTGGCACACCTCCGCCGCGAAACGTCAAACCCAAGGAAGTTCCGCTTTAGTTTCGCGCGCTCTGTACGGCGTTTCGCCGTTTCGCGGCGGAGGTGTGCTACCGACATCATCGATTTATAAGACGTTATCGTTATCACGTCAAAACGTAATAAAGTGATTTTGTTGTCTCGCGATTCGATCTCTTTGCGTAATATATTTTCTTTGCCTATCCCTGTTTTTTATCTATTGATTATCATATCAAATGTTCACTATCAGATGTAGATTTCAATATTAGAAAATAAGGAAAATCTGGACAAATTTTGTACACGTAACAACAATAAGCTTTTGACGGCCCGGCCACTACAACTCGCGGCGAGCGTATTCTCTCTTCATTGCGCGGTCGAAGCACTCACCACACAGCAGTTACTTGGCATCACCCGCAATGGATTAGGAATTCACTTGCCGCGTCGCTCGCTGATCGCACTCTTCAGCGGTTCTGGCGAACTATAGAATCAATTTTGTATACACATTACATACCCACATATGTAAATATATGTAAAACTGGGCTATTGATGAAGTCGGAATGCAGCCATACAAACTATGTAATGCTGCAACCCTGAGTTTTACTTGTTTGATTTTTCCTGAGAGGTTATAAAATAGAATGAAGTTGAAGGTTCTCGCAACTTCGTCCGCGGAGGAGGGAAAAGTCATAACTATCTTTATTTGGAGTAAACAGTATTCACCATCCTCGGATGTGTATCTATATTAAGGACACTACTACTATACAAGATGCCCTCGAGGAATCTGAAAGATTCTAACCACGCATTCCTGAGGTCATTAGGAGTAAAAAATTTAATGAAACCAAGTCAAAAACAACAAGAAAATAAAAAAAATAATCACCATAATGCATCAAAATAGATAATATCTTCAAAACGTTGTTGGATTTGACTGGGATTTACAACATTTTTAACTCCTTATGACCTAGAATGCGCAGTTAATTTCTTTTAGATTTCTCGCGGGCACCTTGTCATACACATGCACCATACCAATAGGATCATTACAACATTGGGAATATCATTACTTAGGCGAATAAAGGAATATCGCAGTCCAGCATGCACTGAGGCCGTGTTTGGAGAGGGTTGGTGAAGAGTATCCACGGTCGCAAATAATTAACCTGAATGTAACACTTATACACCTATGTTTACAAATAAATCACTTGAGTATATAGATAGGCCGCATACAAATTCCGACAGAGATATCGCAGTTATCGTGTTCATACTATTTGAGTCGTTCGTAGATCATGCTTTTAATATTTTCCTTGGATTCATGACACCTATAAGGCAACTAGATATAATTTTACAATAGTATATATTTTCTTCTGTTTCCGCGATTATTACTCATTGAAATAAAACAATTTAACGGATTATATCGCGTATATTATCTCATTTTAGTTCTGTAATTGAAAGAATCCCTATTAAAAATTTTATTAATTGAATTAATAACTATTCTTCATTAGATGACTGAAAGCAAGTATTGGTCTCTTAAACCATTTTCATCAACGTTTCACCCACCACCCGTGACCATGGAAAGCTGAAAAGCGTCCAAAACGTCGTATTGCGTCCAAAAAGTGGTAACGTCATAACTGCCAACTGAATCGATTGGCAGTTACTGCGTTACCGCTTTTTGCCGTCACTATGTATTTTATTAACCGCTAAAAAAATTGTACGAAAAAATATATTTTTGACAAAAACTTGTTTTGGTTTCAGTAAACTTAGGGCACATTTTGGTTGGTTTTGTCGTCTGTTGGACAGCGCCTATGGTCCCAAAGCTACAGACACAGGAATCCAATCCTCTACCCGATCCAGTCTCGGATACTGAAGCTTCATGGATAGCGGCAGCAATTTCGTTCGGCGTCATGATAGGTATGATATCTTCATGTTTTCCAGGTTTAGTATGTAGTTAACCATATGTATGGAAGCAGCTCGTACAGTCACCAATATAAATAACAATATCTGCTGTAACAAAGCGGAGAAAAATATATGACACTCCTAACGGCCTAGAAATAGTGTCAGATATTTATGCACGCTTTGTTGTGGCAGATATTTATGCTGGTGACTGTACAGAGGCATGGAGAAGTTTCATGGACACGACCATCAACAATGATGAATACAACTTAGAAGAGTGGGATGAGATGTCATTATACACGATTCCCGCGAGTAATCCGAAAAATGTTCACCAC
The DNA here is from genome assembly GCA_905404275.2 of Hedya salicella. Lineage (NCBI taxonomy): Eukaryota > Metazoa > Arthropoda > Insecta > Lepidoptera > Tortricidae > Hedya > Hedya salicella. Next base: position 4,913,382 of record FR990115.1, on the reverse strand, counting down.
TCATTCGTTAAGGTGCGTCCACACTTGTATCATTTGCTCGTATCCGATCACCGTGCCGTAGCATGACTGCGTATCGCGCTGCTTGGACGCTTACTGTCGGCGCGCTGATAATGCCGCACTCTTCCGATACAAGTGTGTGATACGCGTAGCAAATAGATTTCGAGAGATCGGATCGGCGCAACGTCCAAACGCGTGATCGTGACACGCGATCATGCTACGCGACGATGATCTGATACGGGCAAATGATGCAAATGTGGACGCACCTTTAGGTTATTTATTTTAATTCATTATTTAAGAGTGTGACTCTTGTCGGTGCAGTTCCTTCCAGTCCTGTCTGCTTTAACTTCTTGATACGTCACGACGCCTACCATTCCCTGGTCTATATAACTGATTTTTGGTCTTCCTCTTCCTCTCCTTATCTCAAGTTTTCCATCTATTATCTTTTGTATTAGCTCGTCGTGTAGTATCAAATGCCTGACCATTTTCCCTCTTCTTTCTAAAGCATGTAGAATACATACGAAGGTTACAAAGGTTATTTATTAGGAGCAAAAATGTTATGAGCACCTCAGTCAAACGGAAAGTATTGCATAGGTGCATTGCATAGAGCTATTTGCTTTTAGGTGCGTTTGCTCAGTAAATTGCAGACTTCATCAAGCGTTAGGTCTCTCTTCCTCTCTCTTGTCGTTGCCTCATGACTGAGGATCGTAATCATCATCGGATATTTTACCCTTGGAGTGGATGATTTGCCTCTTTCTGGTTCTGTCCATTGCGTCCCTTACGACTGAGTCAAACTTGGAGAAAGATGAGGACTTTAATTGATCAGTCCATCTGGTTGGAGATTCTGGCCTCGAGCTTGTTTGCGATTCGTATTTTCAATTACAATCAACTTCTTCACCCTCTACGCACTATATGTGGACGAAATACGGTAGTATTCTTTGGTCGCATATTGTGAATAGACGGGTTTTGATTTTTAACTGCGAGAAAATTGATTTGTTGGTGCGTTTGGCGGTGCAGGGTATGCTCATCATGGGAAGTGTTAGGTAATCATCAGGCAAAATTGAAGTGACGCAAACAAAAGTATTGAAGTAAAATAACGTTATGAACTTTTTCAACAATACTAAGACACAACCCCGTGGTTTTCTATTGTATGGGTCTATAAACGAGTCAAAAAGCCATCTCGATTGAAGGTTAAATAAATGATAAATGTTTATGTATGGCAGTTTTACGTACAGGATTTGTTTTTTTAAAGTTAATTGTTTTTAGGAGCACCATTATCGGGGTACATGTCAAACGTGATTGGACGAAAGACCACGCTCATTCTGGTGGGTATGTGCCATCTGGTCGGGAACAGCGTATTGCTGGCTGCTAGCTCTCTCAAGGTGGTATACCTTGGAAGGATGGTATCAGGTCTCGGGGTCGGAGGGACATCAGTCGTCAACATGGTGTACATTGGGGAAATGGCGTGAGTTTAATTTGGTTTGACGTGGAATTACGCATTTTGCGTAATCCTTATATTTATTTAATCGTATGGCACAAGGTTTTATTTGAGACGGATACACAATTTACAGGTTAAGGCTAAGATTTGTCAGCCACTTCTAGGTCAAAATTCAAAATGGTCCATGCAACGATGTTGTGGATTTATATTTCAGCAGGGGCTTTATATTAGGTTCCAAAAATACACACGATTTTTATATACTACTTACAGATCACCGAAAATCAGAGGCATGATCCTGACGTCGACTGGAGTATCGCATACTTGCGGAGGTCTTTTAGTGTACTCCGTGGCTCCATTTGTGTCGTACTCTGCAGTGGGGTACATAGGCGTATTTGTGTCCACTTTGTATGTTCTTGGAGGATTTTACATCTTGGAGTCACCGGTCTATTACGTCTTAAAAGGCAAGATACAATTTTACTGATGTATTTTGTTTACATTTTATTTTATTCGGAACGTAAAGCAAATCTCATTAAAGATAAAGCTGGTAAACTTGTAGAATGTCTTTTGTCTCAAAATCAGTTTTTGTTTTGTATATTTTTAATGGATTGACCAAACTCAAATAAAACTCAGTCGATTTTATCCGGTCTTACTGTATATGATGTGATGTTCAATTTAAAGAAACTTTTGTTCATCAGTTATTATACTTAAGTTAAATGATCTGATTAGGTTTTTCTGGGTTTCCTTAATCCTTGCAACAAATGTTGGATCATATTGTATGTTTCCCAGCAAAGACTTCTCTCATTGTAACTGACAATTCGAAAGTGCTTGTATCTAAGCCTACTTGAATAAAGGATATTTTGATTTGATTGATTTGATTTGATATCATACTCTAATTTGTACTCTTCTAGGTAAAAATAATGATGCAAGGACAACCCTTCTGAAACTAGGCCGAAGTGAAGATATCGATAGTGAACTTAGCACCATGATACTAAACACCAAAGTTCAAAGTAAAGAGAAATCGAATTGGCTCGAAATCCTCTCTTTAAAAAGGAATAGAAAACCATTTTTAATTGCAGCTACTTCGTTTATTTTGCAACAAACGAGTGGTATAATGTGTATCATGTTTTTTGCAACGGCCATATTCCAGAAAGCGGGGTCATCCATAAGACCTGATATAGCTACAATAATACTAGGAGTCACACAATTCTTTGGGACAATTCAGACTCCTTTCGTCGTTGAAAGGTTTGGAAGAAGAACCTTGATGCTTATTTCTACATCTTTCTGTGGATTATGCACGGTAAATATCAACGCTATGACTACCTTTAATTAAGAGAAAAAAATACAAAATTACGTCAGTTGAAGAAAGCTTGTATCTAAAACCAGTTCGGGAAAGCATCGCATAGAGTCACTACGTTTTTCGTTTGGATAAAATGAGATACGAGTTTTTTTAAGTAATAACACGGACCATTAAAACAAGAGGACTGCCCATCTCCATACAAAAAGCCGTTCTCCGATATGGACAACGCCATCTAAGTATATTTTTTACAATTATTCAACTTTGCAAGTGTGACACAGTATTTGAATGTTGCGATTTATTTATTATTACATATTTGCGGACTAATTGTTATTATAGTATGTTTCTTTATTCAATCATAACATCGTTTAATGTTTCGTTTTAAAGTGCCATCTAGTTTTCCCAGAAGATCTCTTTGCGATCGGAATTCAATCCAAAGTATGGCAACTGTCATTCCTCCTGTTTTAATGGTCCTTGGCAATAATGATATATTTTCTTAAATAAATTCCAACATCTTTGTTTTTTATTGGAAGTGTGTTTAGAACCTTAAGTATTATATTTTATAATTTTTCAGACTGTTTCAATCAACTACTTTCACTACATATTTACAGTATGATAAAAACATTCATATACATTACTTCGCTCTTCTTATTTTTAACCGATTTCCAAAAAAGGAGGAGGTTCTCAATTCGACGGAATGTTTTTTTTTTTACAGGCACTGTTAGGAATATATTTCTATTTGGAAGTCATAAAGCATCCACTACTAGATTCCATTGGATGGATGCCTCTAGCTTTACTGGTGTCTTTCTTGTTCTTCTTTAATGCTGGTAAGTCTTTTTTGTCCTATAACAGCTTTAGGTAAGGCTTTTAAAGATTGTGAAACTTCTTCTGTATTCATTGAAATGTTTAACTTTTCTTCAAATTCAATCCTTACTTTTATGCAATCTTTGCTTGTTTTTCTATTCTTATTTCTTTGTATGCTTTAACGTGTATATTTTTTATTGCAACATTAAAAATATCATGAAATTAATTAAGGCACATAAATCTATAAAAAAATCTAATTCATATAACTATCACAATGGTTATAGAACGATCACCATTTATGAAATGTTTTTAACCGACTTCCAAAAAAATGAGTTTTTTTTTATGGATGTTCACCGATTACTCAAAGACTTTTTGACCGATTTCAAATTTTTTTTTTCGGTTTAATAGAAGGTACTTTCTACTTGTATTGTGACAAGAGAAGTATCTTCTTCATCGCAATTGTCTTCTATTTTCCAGGTTTAGGAATAATCCCCAACGTGTTAGTGGGCGAGATGTTCAGCCCCAACGTTCGCAGCACCGGCTCCTCCATCGCCATGTGCTTCGGCTGGATTGCTGGCATCTGCTCCGCCCTCAGCTTCGGCTACATCATCAGCGCCAGCGGCAGCCACGTCATCTTCACCGTTTTCGGCATTAGTAATATCTTGGCCTTCTTTTTCACCGCCGTTTTCGTACCCGAGACTAAGGGAAAGAGCTTGACTGAAATTGAGGAGATGATGGCGAAATGAATAAAATTAAAGCGTAAGTATATTCAGTTTTAATCAGACCCTATCATTGGGTAGGCACTTGAGCGACAGCTTAAATCAGCTCTCGCAGAATCGTATGCTTCCTTTACATTTTCCCGAATAACTTCAAACTTTAAAATATATATTTTTCATTTCTCCTGCTGAAAAAGCATGTCATATTAGCTTCGCGAAGCGATATTAAAAGAGTACATTTAGCTCCTAGGATTTAAAAGAAAGCCATAATAATCCCATACAAATTTCCATGACACTGAAAAAAAAGTCTTGCGGCCAGCTACATACTCCTTACGAATAATTAAAAACAAAAAAACCAACCTGATCAGATTGGCCAAAGTCTTTGATAGAATTGCTCAAACTGTACTTTTAATTTTTCATGAAATATACAATTTTAATCTTAAGTCTTTTTTATTTTCTCGCAGTCGAAATGAAAAGCAGAGTGTTTAACACGTGGCTAAACGCCATTATGAAACTCAGACATATTTGTCCTCGCTCACTTTGTGAGCTCGTCCAAATAATCACTTAATGGCTTATTTTAGCCCCTTGTCAAACAATCTACTATTTGGGTTCCTTTATAATGAATTAACAAAATGGAATAAAACGATTTAACGGATTATATTGCGTATATTATCTTATTTGAGTTGCCGACGTTTCGGAAGTTTTTCAGCTTTCCATGGTCGGGAACTCAAATGAGATAATATACGCGATATAACCCGTTAAATTGTTTTATTTCACTCAGTAATAATCGCGGAAACAGAAGAAAATAAAATGGAATAAATTGACGCTGGTAGTTTTTCCGGAACGATACGACATTCAAGCCTTCAAGAAAAGCGTGAAAGGCCGGCAACGCCCTTGTGACTCCTTTGGTGTTGCAAGTGTCTATGGACGACAATGATCGCTTACCATCAGTCAATAATACCTAACATAAAAAAATGGGTGTCGATTTAATATTACTTGGATATTTTAAATGTTATGAACCTACTGCGACGCTACTAGTAGCTAACTTCAACACAAACTTACGGGGCACAAATTTCCTGTGTAAGCCACATTTCCATTTTAAAATCTTGTAATGCCGGAACTACACTTCGCTATGCGTTATTTGTTATGCGCGTTATTCGGCCGCATACGACGAAGTGTGGAGGGTTCATTCGTCTATATTTGCTATATTTTGCCGCATAACCCATAAGCGCGAATAGTAAATACGCCTATCCGTCCACCTGTCGGTTTTTGACCAATCAAAGGACACGAATTGAATGAATGGGCACACCGGCACGAAGTGTGGATGCTGTGTTTGTTGTTCACTCACATAAAAAATATTTGAGCCAATACAGCGTAGTCGCATAACAAATAACGCATAGGGAAGTGTGGTTGCGGCATAAGAAAAGAGTTCCGTTTGTTAAATTTTTAACTACATGAATAAAACAAGATTAATTCAGATTCTGATTCATTTATTTCGTAAGAAAGTAACTGTATACATTTGCCTTCATGGAAGTTACAAGTACTTATTTAAATCTTTATTATTGACGTTGTTTATACGCTTTGCTTTTAATAACCCTTTTGTTTTGAAATTATGTCTATAACAACTAGAGGATGCCCGCAACTTCGTCCGCGGAGGAGAAAAAGTCGTTACCCCTCTTTTTTTCTTCAGCGTAGTCGGGTAAAAAGTATCCTATAACCATCTGGAGATACCCAGCTACCAGTGTACCAAAAATAGTTGAAGTCCGTTTAGCCGATTTTGCGTGATGAAGCCGCAACGACACATACAAACATACAAAAAATCCTAAAAAAATTTTTTCTAAAAACATCTTGGAATGTAGAGTGCGTTTGGAGTATGCGAAAGTTCGACAGCAAAACAAATCATGCCAGTATGGATTCATTGAAAAAAGCGATCAGTGCGCTACCATGACTTCGGCACGAGTGAGTATCGAGCGCTCGATGACGGACTATCTCTTTCGCACTATGAGCGCGTGCGAGAGAGGTGCACTGACTCTCGATACGAGATACTCGCTAGCGCCAATCGTAAACTCAGCTCAGCTCATGGTAGGCACACAGTACGTAATTGGCACAACATACCGCAGGACCACATTCGTGCAGCGTGGACTCATTCTCCGACCGTCTGAAGGCCATAGTCAAGGCAAAAGGTGGTCATATCGAGCTAAAGTAAATTAATTTTGACATGTTCTTTTTCCTAATATTTTATTCTTAATAATAATAATAATTTGTTAACAGATATAAAATCGTAGCCCTTTGAATTTGGTAACGCTTCATATCGATCACCCCGTACATAGGACATAGGTACGGTTGTTTCTCATTCGTTAACTCCAAGGGATGTTACCATATCTCAAATTTTACAACGTACTGTTACAGCATTAAAAACCGGACAAGAGCATGTCGGACCATGCTCATTGTAGGGTTCCGCAGCCGTCCATACGAAAAATGCACTATAGATGAAAAAAATACGACATGAAATCAGGGGGAAGACAATTTATGCAACTTTCAGAACGATTATTTCCAAAAATATCCACCAAATCAAAAAACTTTTTTAGCAACCTCAAAATGATTTTAAAAGTACGGTACTGCCTAATCTCATCTAACTTTTGCTTAATTTGTTAATCAATTAGGAAATGACGATCCCTTCGGGTGAATTATGATATATTTGACTGTTTATTATTTACACTTCATGTTACATTATTTTACATCGTTTTATGATTATTTTTTTTGCGTTGGACATTGTACCGGTTATTTTTATTTTACATTTTTAGATGACGTTCCTGTTCTCATAATTTTGACTAAGGCAAATTTATACTGTTATTTTAACGTGAAATAAATGAATATGAATATACCAGAAGACGCCCGCAACTTCGTTCGCGGAGGAGACAAAGTCATAACCCCTCTTTTTACGACAGCGCAGTCGGATAAAAAGTATCCTATAACTATCTGGAGATACCCAGCTACACGTGCACCAAAAATATTTGAAATCTGTTTAGCTGATTTGGCGTGATGAAGCGGCAATGACACGAACAAACACACAAAAACTGCAAAAAAAAATATTTTCCGTTTTAGTGACCTTCAAATAGTCAGTTACGGTTAAAATATCTTCAATGTACAGACATTTCGTTTTTACAACTTTAAAATATTATAGATATAAATCAAACATTGCCCGTTGAATATTTAATGCTAATATTACTCAAATTTTTGGCGCGAAATTCAAAAAATCTTGGGCTGGTCACACTTTGTGAAGTAGGAATTATAGTTTTGATATTAGAAAATATTTTTAATTTCCTGTGCACACGTACCTAACCTAAGGAAATAAGTAAATAAAATAAACGTTGACGTGCACTCAAAGTCAGCTCACATAATTTCTACCACTATAAATGTACAGTAAAGTGAACGACAAACACATATGTTTACACTTTCTCACCATATAACATCGTAATAAGGCGAAAAATAAAAAAGATCTAGCTTAATAATACCATAATATTAATCCATCACCAATGTCTGTGGTTAGGTTAAGTAGGTATACATATAGACATGGGTTACGTAAGAGTGTTGCACTAGCACGATGGGCCAAGTGCGAGATTCCATCGACACGCTCGTCGCTCATATATAGACATTTTTGGCCAAGATATTTTTATATCAAATTACTACTGACAAGTCCGCCGATTTCTTCTGAATATTGGTTTTCAGTAACTATCCTTACGTTCTGATGTTTTGATTTTATTGATATTTTCTAGAACTTCTGCTTTATCCGTTTCTTTACACATTTCGTCCTGTGTATGAGATTCAGGTATTAATAAATTCACGTACCTAATTATAGTTATACGCAATTTTTGAATTAGTACACAAGAATCAAAATATTTATAGAACACCAACCTACTAAATTGACAACAGACTTTTAGCCGTTTTTTAAATCACAGACAATTGGTGATACCACTAGGAAATATCTGTCAACAATATTTGGCTGGCCTAGTCTCTACTAAAGGAAAACAATACAATTTTCGTTTTTTTTTATTGTTTCAAGACTTTTATTTTACTTATTGATGTGTATAAAGTGAAATTAATATTAAATTTAATTTATGTACATTTTGTTCCGCAGCGTTGCGTTGTCGCGAGTGTTTAGCAAACATGTTGCTATTGCTTATTGAAACTACGTCTATGGATGGTTGTAGATCACGTGCGCTATGAATAATTCCACCCCACGATACTTTAGAATTTAGAAGCCATTCGTATTTTACGAATATGAATTTTAGGTTTTTTTTTCTTCTTCTAGTTCACTAGAAGGAACTGAGGAGGAAAAAGTAATAAGTAAACGAAATTTTTCATCAGCGTAGTAAGGAAAAATTGCTAAAAAGTATGTATGTAAGTAAACACTTTATTGTAAATAATAGGCAGTTACAAGAACAACAAATGTAAAATATATAAGTACAAAGGCAGAAGTAAAACGTAACAAAGAAAAGTTATCTTACATATTTTATTACTAAACTTAAGTAGCAAAAGAATTTCCATTGAGTAAGTATAAATTGGTGAAGTATACTGATGAAGAAGACCTCAGAAGTCCAAAGAAACTCTTTGATAAGTCATTTACGGGTGGCGATAAGATATTTCGATTAAGATATCTAAGAAGCGACTTCATAGTCGCAAAGTTAAATGGCTCTGGTGAGAATGGTACGTATGTTTAAACTTATATGACGATGGACCCGGTAGGTAGGCACAGCATCTCCTCAACAAAATAATGTGTCTGATCTGTATTAAATCATTTACGGGTGGCGATAAGATATTTCGATTAAGATATCTAAACGACTTCGTAGTCGCTAAGTTAAGTATAAGTTACGGTATACGTTCAAACTTATATGATGATGGACCCGGATAGCTGTATTTGGGCTAGTTGAAATAGTCACGAGATGAAGTTTTGCGGAACGATTTACTGAAAAGTGAAAATAATTAAAATTTCTAACAAAATCTAAACCCGTCTACAAGAAGAAGTAAAAAAAAGAACGTGATTTCGTTCGTTCAATTTACTCACAATTAACTTTTTATTAATTTATTATTACATTACTTATTATTTTGGATTCGGTGCCAATGCCAACGATGTAACAACTTACTAATATTAGTAAGTTGTTACATCGTTGGCATTGGCACCGAATATATCATCAATGAAATGATATCATCAATCAATGATATCATCAATTCAGAAAATTTGTCACTGGGAGGCACGGGCTCGAATATAGCATGACTTACAGACAGTCAGTATAAGTAATATTCAAATAATTTCATATATTTGCAACAGAAAAATTAAGCGCGACGATGCTGAAAAAAATGTTACATCAGTATGCAAGACTATTTTACACGGTTCTCAAACTCTTTGTATTGGTATAATGTATTAATGTAGAAAATACATTCTTTGCTAGAAGTTTTTTCCGCATTAATTGAGAACAATAATGTTTAATTTGCCAACAGTATAATGTGGTCGACTGAAAGAACGGAACTAATAACAATGATTAACAGTAATAGAGCATTTGAACCAAATGGCTGCACTGGTTACTATCGTGATTACTTAACACTTTCGCAACCGATATTTTCGTACCGCTACGCTCTTAGCCAATAACATGAGAAAAACCGTATGTAGCGGAAACTTGCCACGAGCAGAGCGCCCACCAAGCGGGCTCGCGGTCGTGAATGTGTTAAGAGTCCCCGGTAAGCTCGGTTCTCCATACAAACGTAGTTACGCTCTCATTTTAAGACGACTTGCTAGTTTGCTCTGAAAATTTGTACTTAGAATAAGGTAAGGCAGGCCTGCAATTAGTTTATGTGGCTTCAGATACCACAGTAAAAAAATACACTGAATTTAAGTTTTGTCATACAAAACTTGTTTTTGCTGTATTTCGTTTGTTTTGTAAACTAGAGCCATATAAACGAATTACAGGCCTATATATACCTCATGTCATTGTATATGCAAAGTTGTGTTACAATCCAACAAGTAGTTTTAAAATGAGAACGAAACTCCGTTTGTATGGGAAGGTGAAATTCTACCCAGCTTACTTTGGACTCTTAAGTAGCATACAAGGTCTATTAGAGTTTATACAGCCCTTATAATGCCAATATATTATAAACCAATTGTCTACTTAAATCAACCCCTATAAATCCAATTGCCTATATAATAGCTGTATAAGTTTGTTTGCTGCCTGGGTAGATATTTATCTGGAGAAGTGACTGGAGACTTTGGCAACATTTTGGGTTATTTCGTGAAAGTCTCAGCCTTCTAAGAAGTTTTACAGCATTACAGTTGAACCAAAGAACTGTGAAACTACTTATGCAATATACAATTTTGTACAAAAAATAAAGAAAACAATATACATACTACAAAAGGAATAAGAAAATATAACTCAAAAGAAGACCGTATTTCCATATTCTTGCAAACTCAAACATTCATCACACACCAACCATCCACTTGCACACACATCATGATTGGAGGAGCGAGTTTGTCAGATGCAAAAGCTCGAACTAGCGGGGAATTTCGAACAGTGACAGTTAGCGCAGCCGCTAGAAAAACGGTGACATCGTGGTCGAAAATGAAATCTAGTCAGCGAGGGAATAAATTAACGTAGGTACCAACTTACCTAATTCGGGGCAGTCAGAGTCACCACGCAAAATACTACTGTCTACAGTAAGCAGTTTGTAAGTTCATCTAACCTGCAGTGAGTTAGAAACAAGACGTACACATGACAAGGTATTTCGACAGAAAGGTATCCACGAAAGTGATGTGGATTAAATGTTCAAATAAGGAGACCGTCCTACTCACAAAAATACAATTTAACGAAAAAGTGAGAGAGACAGCACGATCCGAACTTCGAATTTCGATCTTCCGAATAACTCTTTAGGTCATTGGAAGTCGTTGTTCAGTAACCTACCGTTTTATTCTTCTTGGGCTGATGTCTAGTCTCATCCTCTTCTCAGGTCATTGAAAGTCGTCGTCCAGTGCTACCATAAACCGATAGTTTTATTCTGCTTAGATACATGCCTAGTCTCATTTTCTCCTATGTCCAATTCTTTCACCCTCTCACCTATGCCATAAGTGGGATTAGTAGGTTCAACCCACTTTCGCAGTCCTTGTGCCTTGCGCACTGCATGGCAGTGGATGACAATCCCGTTTGTGGGTTGCCTCCCTCCACTGAAACCCATTACTGGTAAGGAAGCGCAGGTAGATAGATTTAACTTAGCATGATAATCGCGAGGGACGGAAGAAAAACTTTCCAACTAACATTCACCCGCGGCTTTGTTTCCTAATCCTTTAGATTTGGCTCAGTCTCAGCTCAGCTCAGACAAATATTTGTGTGATAAGCATAGGTATATAAATTATTTGTTCCTGAGCCTTGGACGTTTTCTATGTATATAAGTACACTAGCTTCTGCCCGCGACTTCGTCCGCCTTAAATTCGTTTATCGCGGATAAGGGTATTTTTCCGGGATAAAAAGTAGCCTATGTCCTTCCCCGGGACTCAAACTATATAACTATATACCAAATTTCATCCAAATCGGTTCAGTGGTTTAAGCGTGAAGAGGTATCAGACAGACAGACAGGCAGACAGACATACAGACAGACAGACACACTTTCGCATTTATAATAATAGTATGGATTTATTAATGAAATATATTGTTGTCTAGTAACACAAGCCTTATTAAGTTTACCATGGTTAGATTTGTATAAAAAATTGTCCCGTAATATTTATTTAAATTGTCATCACAAAAATACGGGTAGTTTTTGCATATCGGGTCGGTTCTATTTCCAGACAAATCAAGCAGTTTTTAGTGATCTTTGAATGTAGTTTTACTTACTTTTATAAATTAAATAAGGTCTCTCTCCAGCAAAATGTCCAGTGAACAATATTAAATTTTACCTTCATGTCGCACAGCTTTGGGAAACCCCGTTTATAGAATTACGAGTGCAATCGGTTCTCCGACTATCCAATTATTCATCCCAGTTATCAATTCAAGAATACCTCCGCAGACCAGCCAACCATGAATCCGAATAGTTTCGGCTTCAAACACCATATTGTGTCGGCGATTGGCAATCTAACTCTGGACCAACTTCCATCTATTGTCGATTCACAAACTGCAAACACAACTACCCACCATAGGTCTATTTATAATAATTACTCGAAAGGTGCCCCTTCGAAGACTGCGCTACAGCAAAAAGTTTTATGTTATGACCATTTTTTTTTTCTCGTTGAACGAGGTTGCGGAGATGTGCATAATATTATTCGTAAATAATAGATAAATATTACGGGACAATTTTACACAAATCGAACTAGTGCTATGGTAAGCTCAATAAGGCTGGTGTTATGGGTACTAGACGACGATATATTTAATATATATATTACGTATATACATAGAAAACATCCAAGACATAGGAACAAATATTTATGCTCATCACACAAATGTTTGCCATTACTGGGATTTGAACCCAGGACCTCAGCTTCGCAGGCAATGTTACTCCCACTGAGCTAAACCGGTCGTCGTAATTCGTATTCGATGGTTGAAAGGCTATTTGGTTTAAGCGACACAACGGTCGATATTAAGTTATTCAAATTCGATTTTTGTCTGTCAAATAAGCTCGGTTCCTAGCAATCCAAGGACTTTGGAGGCGCATCAACTTTTCGAAATTTGGGGCTACGAACGAGTAGAGTATGAAGCAACATAAAAATCTTTTACTTGACTACATATATGAGGTTGTGATCCGGTCTCGCTTAAACTTTTTACTCAAAAACTACAAGATGTATATTGATATATGGAGTATACCTACATGTCTTGTATAAGCTGCTACTTAACTTGGTATTTGGTAGTTAAATACCAAAAATGAATTATCTTAGCGGGGTACTCCATACATGTAGGTAACATCGAAATCTTTTTTGATATAGGTAGTGAATATTTTCGGAAATAATCGGTCCGAAAGTTGCATAAAGTGCGACTTCCCCTCCCTCCCCCCTCTATTATCTAAACCAAATTTTCCAAAAAATGTGAAAAAAAAAAACAAAATAAATAAACGTTAATACTTTCAAAAAAAGTTATTTTCAACATGATCGGATACATACCGTTTTCGACTTATTGGCGAAAAACTGCGCTTCTTAGCAAAAAGATGTAAGTGTCACGATGATATGCTCTTTTGCTACTTTATTTTCACGTCGTATTTGTTTCATCTGTAGTGCATTTCTTTGTAGTCACGGTTACGGAACCCTATGCACATGACGCACAAATGAATAAAATTCATCGATCCCTTATTCCACACTTACAAGAGAAACAGTAATTGAATGGTTGTACATTGAAGCTCACTGAGAAATTTATTTTTTGCATTTTGTATGTATGCACATAGACACAATCTATCTATCAGCAACGGACGTCCACTGCTGAATATAGGCCTCCCCTGTAGTTCGCCACAGGATGCGGTCCTGCGCAGACCGCATCCACCAATTCCCCGCGACCCTTACGAGGTAATCTGTCCCAGTCGGTGGCTGTCCTACGCTGCGCTTTCCTATGCGTGGTTGCCAGTCCACTTACTGCCCCAATGCAGTCCTGTGAGCTATTTCGTTTACTTTGGTGCTTCTCCGGAAATCCTCATAAAGACACAAGCATAAAGGTACCTATAACATGTTTGTGTCTTTGCTATCATTTTTTGATTTGGATTTCCACAATTTTTAGGGTTCCGTACCTCAAAAGGAAAAAACGGAACCCTTATTTCTATAAGTGATCCTTCACTTGTGTGTTTATCCGTCTGTCTGTCACAGCCAGTTTGCTCCGAAAGCACTTGACCGATTGAGTTGAAATTTGGCACACATACGTAAGTCGGTGACCGGTGGTCGTGTAACCTAAATAAATGGATTTTAAAAATAGGGGAGAAGTTTTTCAACTATATTGTGTGACATATCAAATGAAAGAACTCATTTTGAGAATCTAAAATATTTTTTTTATAATTTTTAAATAAATATTTTTGAAGATATTTAAGAAAATACACATAATTTTACCATGCCCCTTTTTTCCCATTTTTTTAATATAGTCGTGCGGAACCCTTTATGCACTTGGCCGGGTTTGGTACGAAGATAGCTATAGATATCCGAAAATAAGTATAGGAAGTATTGGACGTTTTATCTTTAATGAATTAAAGTTGCGCTGCTATTTCGTGGTTCGATATGACAATAAATTGTACTCAAGGCGCATAATTTCATGCAGTTGCCACCAAAAATACTCCTCCAAGAATACTTCTCGGGTGGACACTGGACCGTCAACATTTACATCTCCTGAAAACACGTGTAGTAGATTATACTGTTTGGTGGTGGTTTGGTGATATTATTTAAAAAATCAGCCTTGGTTACATAAGTATGTGCCCCTCCGAGAATTCATTATTTTTGTTATTTAACTACCAAACTAAATAGCGCCTTAAGGTGTGTCCACACTTGTATCATTTGCTCGTATCAGATCACCGTGCCGTGGCATGACTGCGTATCGCGCTGCTTGGACGCTCACTGTCGGCGCGCTGATCATGCCTTGCTGGTCCGATCTAAGTGTGTGATACGCGCATCAACATGAATTTAGAGCGATCGGATCGGCGCAACGTCCAAACGCGTGATCGTGACACGCGATCATGCCACGGAACGAAGATCTGATCGAGCAAATGATACAAATGTGGACGCAACTTTATACAAGACATCTGTACACCGAAATGTGTAGTAGAGGCGAAACACGTATCGTGGTTGGTTTGTTAAAATGAAAATTTAAAAAAAAACAGTTTTGATTACATGTATGGAGTGCCTCCCAAAAATCGTAATTTTTATTATTTAACTACCAAACTAAGTAAAGGCTTATACAAGACATCTATATTTCAAAGCATTCTGCCAAACCTTATATACGTGCAATCTGTGGGTCAACTACACACAGCAGGCCTTCAACGCACTCCGAGTGCAATATAATAATGCCTTCAGGGTGTTGCTGGGGCTCCCACGCTACTGCAGCGCCTCTGCGATGTTTGCGCATGCGCGCACGGACGGGTTCAGAACCGTAGTCAGACGCCGAGTTTCGTCACTCATGCGCATGCGCAGAGTGAACGGGAGTACCAACACCATCCTGAAGGTCATTAGCGAGAAGCCAGACTGCCCCATTAAGAGACACTGGGGACGAGTACACAAAGATGTGCCTGGTGTCCCAGGAGGCAGATACCTAAATTAAGTAATTATCTGTTGCCTACTAACATACTTTTCATAAGTACATTATATACGCACATAAATATGGACGCTGTCTGAAATAAAATGATTTTATTTTTATTTTATATTTTTATTTATACACCAAAATGCGTAGTAGAGAGGCAATACGTGTCATCGATTACTGTTTGGTGGTGGTTTGTATAAAGGAAAAAAAAACAGTTTCGGTTAAGTACAGGTATTTCTTAGTATATATAACTTGTGGCAATAAATAATTTTCTGATTCTGATTCTGAAAGAAAATTTTTGATATAAAAAAATGCAAATCTGATTTGATTTGACAAAGATAAAGCTTAACTTATATTACTTTCAATGAAAATTGTTTTCAACAAGATCGGATAAACCGTTTTAGACTTATTGCTGAAATCTACGCTTCTCAGCAAAAGGACGTAAGTGCTGTGGAGATACGCTCTTTTGCTACTTTTGCACTATTTTTTTTTCATCTGCAGTGCATTTTTTTGTAGTAACGGCTGCCTACAGTGAACATGGTCCAACATGCTCTTGGCCGGTTTTTTAAGATGTGTTGCGGGTTTTTATGTGTTCACTTTTTATTTGCAATTATTTAAAAAGTACTCACTTTTTTTATCACAACACACCAAAACAGGGCTTAGTCGCGGATAAATATATGTCTGTTTGTGTTAGATAGGCAAGCATTTGACTTCAATCTCACCTATTGGTAAGCGGGTCAGAGATCGAAACTGTTATTTCTTAAATTTTCTAAAATACAAGCTCATTTAGAAATCTTTATTTTTATTATTTAACTACCAAACTAAGTAGTGGCTTATACAAGACATCTATACACTAAAATGCGTAGTAGAGATGCAAAACACGTGTTGTCGATTATACTGTTCAGTAGTGGTTTGTTGAAAGGCCAAAAAAATCAGTTTCAGTTACATGTATGGAGTGCTTACAAGACACCTGTACACCAAACATCAATATACAACTTGTAGTTTTTTTTTATAAAATGCCTGTGACATACGGCCGGATGGATGGCGGTTGGACATGACGAAACTATAATGGTTCTGAATATTTTCTTCTGTTTCCGCGATTATTACTCATTGAAATAAAACAATTTAACGGATTATATCGCGTGTGAAATGCTGCTTGGTAAATTATTAGAATAAAATAATTAAGCCCTTCTGGCACATGTGTAACTGTCTTTACAGCTTAGGCCCATCTGGCATGTATGTACACCTTCATTTGTGTTTTTTCAAAAAATGGGTAGTTTGCACAAATTGTAACTTTGACAGAGGAAAATACATCTTTTCTCAGTCCTCCCGTGACCATGGAAAGCTGGAAAGCTTCCGAAACGTCGGGAACTAAAATGAGATAATATACGCGATATAATCCGTTAAATTGTTTTATTATAATGGTTCTGGTTTTGACACTTTGACTACGGAACCCTGAATTCAAGAAAATTGTGTTTTTGGCGCTATCTGTGTAATATTTTGAAACGCAATATTTAACGAAGCACAGATTACATTTTCATAGTGTATATAACTGTTGTCGCAATAAACAAATAATAAAAAATAAATAAAATTATCTTCTGTTTCCGCGATTATCACTAATTAAGAAAAAAGCAATTTAAACGAATAATATCGCGTATATTATCTCATTTGAGTTCCCGACAGTTCGGAAGCTTTGTGCAGTTTCCGTGTTCACTTACATGTTAAAATAAATGAAGTTAAAAATATAAAAGAATAGAGCGGAAATCAAAGAAGAAACTTGTTTTTCTCAGTGTTTTTTATACACGGTGACACGGAACCCACCGTGCGCGAGTCTGTCTTGCACTTGGCTGGTTTTTACTTTTGAATTTCCGCTCGCCGTGCTCACGCGCACTCCACTCCTAGCCATGGACCGAGATACGTTTGAAACCTTGCAGCTCGAACCTTTTGTGATCATAGAAAGTAAGTCTATTAATTTAAACTTACACGAATTTCATTTAAGTAATATAATTATCACAAAATAACAAACCTAAAAATATGATTTCCTTCAAGAGTATGGTGGTAACCCGATGCAGGGAACGGTACCGGTATTTTTTAAATAAAAAATAACCGAAAGAACGATTGGTTTTTTCGTTCAATTACGAGTTTTTGTATTGAGTTTCTTCAATTGAATCAGGTGTTCTGTGATAAATTTCTCTTCTTCTAAATACAGTTTTAAAACATTCCAGAAATAGCTTGTATTTTAGAAAATTTAAGAAATACCGGTTCCGATCTCTGACACGATGTCTGAAACGTCGAAGAATTAACAACGCTTACCAACAGGTGAGACTGAAGTTAAATGCTTGCCTGTCTAACACAACAAAAAAACATATATTTATCCGCGACTAGAGGTTTCTATTTATAATATAAATATAGATTTCTATTTTGTTGTGTTGTGATAAAATTTTTTTTAAATAAATTTCAAATAAAAAGTGATAAAAGTGAACACATAAAAACCCGGCCAAGAGCATGTCGGACCATGCTCAGTGTAAGGTTCCGCAGCCATTCATACAAAAAGATGCAATAATAATAAAAAAACCCAGCTAAGTGCGAGTCGGACTCGCGCACCGAGGGTTCCGTACAAATTTTTACTTACCCTAACTTTATTACCCGGTACCAGTTGAGTTAAGTTTGCATCTGATATCTATATCATTGCATACAAATCAGGTGCAAACTTAACGCACCCGGGTTGTTCAAATAGGTTTTTGCAAATTAAATAAAAAAAATAGCTAGTTAGAGACACGGCTATAATTTTCGTGTAATATTTATAATTATTAATACAAATTGTAAAAATTTCAAAATTTTCGATTGGTAAACTTCGGAGGTAAAGGGGGGGAATGGTGTTTTTTTCACATTTTCTTTAATAAAACAAAAACTAATCACAATAAAAAAAATGGTCGAAAATGTGCAGCCCTTTCATATGATACCCCATTTGAGCCTGCATCTAGACTTTTAATTTTTACCCCCCCTCATATTCGTCGTTTTTTTTTAAATTATTTCCTGTGCAATACATGTGGGCTGACTATGTTTATAAATATTCCAAATTTCAAAAAGTTTGCAAAAGTGGTTTTTGAGATATGGCGCTTTAATAGTCGGACAGACAGACAGACAGACAGATTTGCACCATATGGGTTCCTTTTGTACCTTTTTGGTAAAAAGCCCTGCAGATGGAAAAAAAAAACAATATGAACAAGTTTAGTGCTGCAGCAAAAGAGTGTATCTCCACGGCACTTACGTCCTTTTACTCGTTACTCAATAACGGTATATTCGATCATGTGGAAATCAATTTTCATTGAAAGTATTTTATTACGCTTTTATCTTTGTATTTTTTTATAATATCTAATCTACTACTTTTTTGTTTTAGAGTATGCGACAAAAGATGAGCGAGACGGTACGAGGAGACAATTTTTTATAGTAGCATGTTGTAAGTGATTAATAGCTGTACTTATTAGTTATTATTTTTTACTTATAGGCCGATAAAATGAAAAAACTGCGGTAATAATTCGTATGGTTTTCGAAATTGGTTTGGTAGGCTTCCTTGACAAGTTTACTTCCAACTTTTAAAAGTCCTCGGGTGAGGGGCGGCTGTGCGCTGACGTTAATATTTTGGTTTAAATGTAACTTTTTAGGGCTCCGTAGTCAAAATGGCAAAAACGGAACCCTTACATCATGTCCGTCCGTCTGTGCGTATGTCACAGGCATTCTATTATTATATATTTTATATTTTTTGGAGTATAGGTGTCATTTGTAGGCCGCTACTTATATTTTCAGGGGGGGCAGTCCATACATATAACCGAAACTGAATTTCTTTTTAGCAAATTTCACTATGAGGCACATATTTCGGAAATAATCGCACTGGAAGTAGCATAAATTGTGCCCCTCCCCCCCCCCTAATTTTCTAAACGGTATAACCAAAAATTGTGAAACAAAAGTACAAAGATAAAACTTAATAAATACTTTCAACATGATCGGATATACCGTTTTTGAGTTATTGTCGAAAAACGGTGCTTTACAACAATATGACGTAAGTGCCGTGGAGTTACGCTCTTTGGCTAGTGCAGTTTTTCATATCGTATTTGGTCATCTGTAGCACTCTGTACTGCATTTTTTTGTATGAAAGGGTGCGGAACCGTACACTGAGCATGGTCCGACATGCTCATGGCCGGTTTCTTCAGTTATTTGCTTTTATCTCTAAAACCTTCAAAAATACTTATATATATATATCGTCCTCCTTGACGTATCCGTCAATGGCGAAACCTGGCATCATGACCTTCACGAACGTCGGTCATGGGCACGAATGTGACTTGCAAAACCGAATTTGGTTTTGAAAATTTTGTTGCATGGCGCACTATGCAACTCCCCTTTGTCGTTATACGTGTAGGTATAGGAAGGCTTAGGGCGGGTCTTTCTGTTAAGGCGCTTTGCATCGAGGTCTTTCAATCGACGCTCCTCAAAATCAGTGACGGCCTCATGAACAGAGCTGCGCCATACTCCTCTCTGTTGTGCAAGCTCTTCCCAACCCTCGCATGGGATGTTGCATGCGGTAAAATGGCGTTTGATGACGTCTCTATATCGCAGAAACTGGCCTCCTGGCTTGCGCTTACCATCTTTTAACTGCGAGTAGAAGACAACCTTTGGTAATCTAGTATCATCCATGCGTACGACATATCCGCACCATCTCAGCTGGCCTTTTATGAGCAGGGACTCCACACCTCCAAGATTGGTACGTCTCAATACTTCGGTGTTTGATACTCGGTCCTGCCACTTAAGGCGAAGTATCGAACGTAAACACCTTATGTGAAAAGTATCGAGACGTTTAATATCGCCTCTGTAGAGACACCACGTCTCAGTTGCGTACAGCAGAATCGCCAAAATAACTGCTTTGTACACAGCGATCTTGGTGTGTAGTTTAAGATCGTGCGAGTCCCAAACTCTTTTGCGGAGCATACCGAATGATGCTGCAGCTTTTGCGATACGTGAAGATATTTCGGTATCAAGGCGGTTGTCGGCTCGAACGAAGCTGCCGAGATACTTGAAAGAAGTTACCTCTTTAAGTGGGTCACCGCCCAAACTTATCGGTGTCGGGTCTGGCATGGAACCACGTGCGGGTTGTTTAAGGACTTGTGTCTTCGCTGCACTGATGACTAAGCCAAATCTTCGACACGATTCATCAAGTCGGGTAAGAAATAGCTGCAAGCTGCTCACATCATTTGACATCAAACAGACGTCATCAGCGTAAAGGGCGTCCACGATAGAGAGCTCATGTACTGATTTTTTCGCTCTAAAACGAGTAAGATCGAACACACCCTTGTCTGTCCTGACACTTAGGCAAATTTGCTCGGTGTCATTGCCATATGTGTCTCTCAATACGGCGGCGAAGTAAAGAGCAAAGAGGGTTGGAGCCATTACGCAACCCTGCTCGACGCCGCTTGTAACCATGAATTGTTCCGTGAAGTCGTTTTCGTGCTGTACTTTGGCCAACATACCATCGTGAAATTGGCGCACTAAGTTAACGAACTTCTCAGGACATCCGGCTTTGGTGAGAACAATCCACAGAGCAGATCACGGCACACGATCGAATGCTTTCTCCAGGTCGACAAAACACATATTCAGAGGTCTATGTTGTTCGAGCGACTTTTCCTGTAGTTGTTTGACAATGAAGATAGCATCTACCGTTCCTCTGCTTGGGCGGAACCCACACTGGCTTTCAGGTATTATACTCTCTGCAAGATTAGACAGACGGCTATTTATAATATGAGCTAAGATTTTGCAAGCCGCACTGAGAAGGGAAACACCTCTATATGACCCGCAGTCAGAGGTGTCACCCTTTCCTTTATAGAGTTTGCAGATAGTGGCATCCTTCCAAGCTTTAGGAACTGTATCACTATCCCAAACTCGCAGAATGAGCTCAAAAAGCCTATTTTGGACACAAGAACCTCCGTATTTATAAAGTTCAGCTGGTAGACTATCTGAATCTGCAGCTTTACCATTTTTGAGTCGATTGACCGCAACACGAAACTCGGCGAAAGATAGAGGGTTATCAAGCTCAGGTGATGGACTTAGAGTTGGTAAAGAGTTGAATGTCTATGAGAGCACCATGGCTAGGTGGATTAAGAACTTCGTGAAAATGTTCTGCCCAGAGGGTAATGACATCATTACGGTTAGTCAGGCGTTTTGATTTGTCACGGGAAAAAATGGGTGAAAGCGTTTTATAGCGTGGACCAAAAACGGTGCGCAGGCATTGAAAAAAGAGACCTGTCTGCTTGATTTTAGCAAGATGCTACAGTTCAGATGTTTTTATCGTCCACCAACGATCCTTCAGATCACGAATTTTGGACTTGAGCTGGCGCTGGACGGTTTTATGCTGAGAGGCCTTGAAGGTGGTTCGTAAAAGACGCCTAGATCCATTGACGAGCGCCATAATCTCGGCATCTGAATCATCAAACCAATCTTGGTTTTTCTTCTCCGGCTTACCAACAACCTGTTGGGCTACCTTGTGAAGTGATTGCGCTAGGGAGCGCCAATGTTCATCGACAGAGTCCTCTTTGTTGGGAGAGGTTGTTTTAAATACGTCGTTGAAATGTTCCTGCATTGTTGAGGAGTTCTTCAGTTTGTCAAAGGCCAGACGCACTGGTATTTTGTGCTTTGCCCGGCGAGGCGGTTTAAAGCTGAGGCGAACTTTCGACCTAATCAACCGGTGATCGGTCCAACCCTCAGCGTCCCGCATAGCTCTAGTAATCAAAATGTCCTTCAAGTCAGCTCTGCGCACAATGACATATTCTATAAGATGCCAGTGCTTAGAGCGTGGGTGCATCCAAGATGTCTTATATTTGTCGGCCATACGGAAGAAACTGTTTGTAACACACAGGTTAAATTCTGCACACAGAGCTAAGAGCAGTTCTCCATTGGAGTTACATTTTCCGATTCCGTTCCGCCCAAGTACCTGCTTCCAGACATGAAAATCAGAGCCAACACGAGCATTAAAATCGCCCAGTAAAACGATTTTGTCGCTGGAAGGAATACTTTTTAGAACATCTATCAGATCGTCATAGAATTTATGCTTGTCATCGTCACTGTAAGTCATGGTGGGAGCGAAGGCACTTATTAAGTGGAGATACCTGGTGTTGTTGAGATGCAGTCGTAGTGTCATAACTCTGTCATTTATGCCTTTTGGTGTTTCAGCGAGTGTTTTTGCAATTTTGTTTTTAATTGCAAAACCTACACCACTACCTGCACGTTCATTTGCTGATTTGCCTATCCAGTAGTAAGTGTACCCACCACGGTCTTCATGTAATTCCCCGCTGCCTGAAAGGTGGGTTTCACTTAAGGCAGCTATATCTATGTTATATTTGCGTAGTTACCTAGCAATTAGAGCGGTTTTGCGCTCGGGACATAGATTTGTTGGATTATCTAAAAGTGTGCGGACATTCCAGCAAGCAAGGTTAAAAGATGGAGATGTAATTTTTAAGATTTTCTTCGTTTTTCGACCGCGATTAGATCGGTGCCCCACGGCCGCGGTTTGCCATCGGGTGAAAAGGGGGAGACGGACTATTTTTAGGCCACCTTTTCTAGGCCCCTCCCCTGTGCAGGGGTAAGCAGAGCGATCCTAAATAGGGCTGCTTAGTCGTCAGATGTGCTGCCGAACCCCTCCTCCCGCCCCACTCGAGTCGAGAAGCGACCACTCTCATCTGACCGCCTATGTGCAGGGAAACAACTAAGAAACGAACACACCGTAGTCTGTATTCCCACCATCGTTGCCCCATCGCCATAGGACTTTTAAGCTCGTGATCCAAAGACATGCCAGGGTTCTTCGGCGCGTGAGACGTTTATAGTGAGTAAGCGGTTGCGCAGGTGCAGACTCACTCTCTCGTCCCAAAACTACCGGGATCCGATGGACCAGAGATCTGGTACGACCGGGGGTAGAAAGGATGCAGTGAATTGGTCGCCCAGCCTTACAAGATCCTGACTGGCGCCCTTTGAGGTACATCACATCACCTTGCTGCATCGCCGTAGCAACCGGTAGCATTTGCCTATCGACGGTGCTCGCCTACTACGCCGAAGTAGTCTTTGTGTACTTACGGGGGATCTCCCGTTTTAGTTGAAAAATTTCAACCCCCTCCATTAGGTTTAGCCCACGGATCGACGTGGTTACCGGGGTGTGGCGGCTGCGTACACTGTAGCTACGAGGAGCCACTAATGAAGAGTTTATGGGTGGCTAGAAGCGTCACCAGGAGTTGCGTTCCCCGTATGGAGACGATCAAACAACTACTTGATACAGTCGACACTATCTACCCTCCATTACACCCCATGTAATGGGAGGGTAGATAGTGACAAAATACTTATACTGTTGCTTTAACAAAAATATGACAGTAAATTGAATATAAAGTTGGTACCTAATAACTAATACTAATTTTTATTATTGGTATAAACTTTAAGAGATAAAGTTTATCGATTAGGGAATACTCATGAATTTTTGTATTTTTGCTTTATTATAAGCTCATTCATATAACAAACAGTACACAAAACGTATTTTTTCGAATAGCTATAATAATAACCAAGATATAAGCCATCAAACATTTAATTCTATCTATTTCTTGCAAAACAGAATTTAATATGGAGTTTATATGGCCGGAGTACACTGTGACGTAACAGTTCATATCGGACCTCTCTGTCTAATTACTAGTTTAAAATTCCTATATTATGCGTATTTCTTGGCCGATTTTAATTTCACATTTTAAAATATTTTTTACGGTATTTTGATATTTAGTCAAGAAAAGCGATAAAAAAATCATGCATGTACCCTATTCTAGAAAACCTCCGAACGTTGGGGTACTCTTTTTGCTGCTATATTTGCCATGCGCTTTAAGATCTGGAGTTGAATCTTGGTAATGTTATTTATCAGATAGTCAGTAATTCAGTATGGTTGTTCTTAAGCTATTAGGTATTTAGTTATACATACAATTTATGTCTATGACTACTCAAAGCACAAACTTGAACCCTGGCAGGATGTAGCAAGACAGGTAAGTACTATTGTTTTATTAAAAGGAAATTATACAGATATATATATATATATATATATAAGTTATAGTAAACATATAATTAAATCAAGAATTAGTTTTCTTCGAAAAGAAGCATGTTATTCGTTGGACTTTTTTATGTGCAGAGAAGTTAGTAGTTTTTTTTTATTTGGATTGTTTATGTCTACAAAGTTATGAAGAGTGCAATGGAGCTATAAAGAAACTATAAGCATTAAAAATTAGAGTCAGTGTCTACTCATATTTTTATTTATTTCATATGTACTTACAGGGTGGCCCAAACATCGTTGACAAAAAATATTTAGTAAATATAATGAAACGGTCTTACTATAAAAATATAACTTATTTTTTTAAATAGACTTACTATTATATCAGCTTATCTGTCTGTCTTATAAAAGACGCATAAATAAATAAATATACCCTAATATTGAAGTCTTTAGAAATGTGTTTTTGGTCTAAGCTTATATAATAAAGAATCTGATATTACTATCAAGTAAATAGTTAATAAGTAAGTAGTTTATTAATTTATCTATACATAAGCTATTTTAATGAGATTTTTGTCAAATCTAGTACTTATATAAAATAGGCTGGTTTTTAGATATGTGTTTTTTGACTATATGTATAACCTATTCAGTGATAAACACGGAAACGTGTTTGTTGAAAATTTCCTAGATTTTTTCTAGTTTGTATAAACGACAGATTAATAAACAGCTAAATTATGTAATTAACATTCTTTCCTTTATTTTCTACGCGATTAACTTAAATGTTAACAAAACATAATAATATCTTCGATTTCATTGTACTTTTACATCTGGCGCTTACGCCAAGAAACCGCAAGCATGTAGTGTATTAGCTTTCTCTTTCTTTGATGCGCACGAGCAATAAATGCGTCCCTTATTACAAATTGCGCTCATTGGCCCGCTCGCGTTTGAGTCGTGGTTTACGAATGTTGATGCAGGCCCTTGAGACAAGCTGTTTTATCCAGTTGACGTCGATAAATCTTTGACCCCGCAGTCACTTACCATCAGATGACACTGGGTCAATTGCTGGTCAGTTTATGGAAAATAAAAAATAAAACTTTAATATCTTTGTGGATTATTGTTTAAGGTTAGTTGGCGTTTGTGAATTTATAAAACCAAAATAATTATGGGTAATTATCATGTCAAGCAACAAAAGCGAGGGAAAAGTCGCAGTGGCAGCTTCTGTTCTTGCAAAGGAACAAAGATGAAACAATAATCGCACTTCTTCCTCCAAATCTCGTGAAGAAACTAGCGAGAACGTTCCTTCGAAGGAATAATCAAAGAAACTGCCGCGAATAATTGAATATTGTAAAACAAAGAACCCAACTGCGTAAAAAACTAAAAAGAAGAAAACAAGTCCAGTGCCCTAGAAATTTGTTAAGTTATAATGGAAATCTTTCATGATTCATGATCGATACTCACAATGTAACAAATAATAAATTCTAATATGGAACATAGCGATTTTAAACCCATAAGAAATCTAGATCGACGCAAATCTTTCCAACAATGGGTCCCATGGGTATAACTTAACAAATTTCTATGGCACTGGACTTATTTTTTTCTTTTTAGTTTTTTTACGCAGTCGGGTTTTTTGTTTTTTTTTTTATACTTTTTGTTAGAACTATAAAAGTCAGACGATTTCGCAATCTTTATCGTGGGGGTTATTGAGAAGCTTGCACAAATTTATTACAATGCAATTAAATGAAAATTTAGTGAGAACGGCTTGCTAACCAACTTGAAATCGTTATAGTTCCTAACTGGTAATTCCAAATTAAAAATGATAAACGAAACTTAATAATAATGTTTAAATCCCTATTCATTGATACCCAACTCGATATAGTACGTCATTTTTTTTTTTCTTTTTCACAATATGGCGTCTCATTATCGCCATTTTGAGTTTTCATCATTTTCATGTCTTCAGTGACATTCGGACAGTTAAGACAAATTGATTGACGTAAGAATCATCAAAATCGGTCCACGCGTTTGGTCTCTAGAGTGCCAGATAGGAACAAACATACATACATACATACATACAAACATACATACATACATACATAGACTGATAAACACCTTACCACTTCTTTGCGTCGCGCAGTCGGGTAAAAAAGCAAATTATGTTTCAGTGAACATTGGACATATAATCATCGGCTTCTCAGTATGTTGGTCAGCTCCAGTGCTGCAGAAGCTGCTAAGCCCTCAGACGACTCCTCTGGACGAACCTATAGACGAAGCAGACGGGATGTGGATAGCTACAATTTTGGACGTCGGGGTCATATTAGGTAAGGATTAAAAAATATATTAGTTTTAAAATACAAAGATCTAAATAATGATTAAAAAAATTCAAGACTGATTGGATTTGAACCAGTGCCTTGCAGGGGCGCTCTGCCAATTGAGCTACAGAGCCAAGCCAGCTTATCTTACAATTTTGTTACAAGATCGTTGCGGTTACTAATTGCACTACAAGTCAATAACTGTTCCAGGAGCCCAATCAGGGGCTGTCTTGTCCAACGTATTTGGGAGGAAACGGACGCTAATATTGTTTGGAATACTACTCTTTGCCGGCCATACTGTCATACTGAAAGCTAGCAATTTGACGACCCTGATCATCGGGAGGATTGCCAATGGTCTTGGCGTAGGAGGCACGGCGTGTGGAAACTTGGTGTACATCGGAGAGATAGCGTAAGCATCTTTTTAACCGATTTCAAAGAAATAATCCTTTTTTCAACTCAATCTATACATTATATACAATTATGTTATATTATTGGTGTCAGTGCCACTCGTTTAACATTTAACTTCATAAAATCGTCAATTATGAAAAATTGGCAATTTCTTTGGGTGACACCGACTCCAAGATAACATAATTGTACCCATATTATTGTACAGATTGAGTTGAAAAAGGTTCATTATTTTGAGGTTCTAAGTAACTGAATTACTTCTTTTTACTTTCTAGTATGTTTTTGGAATCAGTTGTTGTTTTACAGCTTCAGCTTTATTAGTTTGTTCACCTGTACTAACTTTGTCAGTAACTATGTCAACAAATCTTGCAAGTTTGACCCACTTCCCGATTCAGATTAAATTTGGCATGTTATGTAAATTAGGTAACAATAAAATATGATGATAACATCGAGCTGATCTGATGATGGAGCTGAAAAGTGTTCATAGGAGTTCCGTGATAGAATAACGCAATTCTACCAAGTTTGTGCTCTTTTGAATCGTCTCGGTGAGTAGTTGTAGCCGGAAATAAAGCTTTTTAAAATAAGTTAATGTCATTCTCACTTATTTTATTTTAATTCACTTTGAAAATTACGAAGACCTTGAATGTAAAAAAATAAATAATCCAATATTTGCTTTTTTATCGTATTAGCTATGGGCCCTGTGAGTCTACCTTATTGCGTATCAACTTAGCTATCTAAATAAATGTTAGTTACTATTGAATTTATTTTAACAATTACTTTTAAGTCGTCCCGCCACTTCCGCCTGCGCTTGCCTCGTCTGCGACGCCCATCTTGAGGCACGTACTTGGTGGGTGTGCTGGCCCATCTTTCCGGGTGTATACGACAGACGTGGTCTGCTTAATCCCACTTGAACCTGGCTTTTTATTGCCCACCTCAGGTACGCGTGTATTTGAGAGCGTCGTATTTCAGGCGATCCATCTGCACGTTTGCCCCCTATAAGATAAGATAGAAAAAAAAACGGAATAAAAGTGTTTTCTAATCTAGATCACGAATTCGAAACGGATCTTTTGGAAAAGTGGACCATCTGAGAAATGCTCCATTTGTGAAATTGCACCTTCTGTGATAATATACTATCTGAGAATGTGCTCTATCTGAGAAAGTGGACAAATTGGGAAGTGCACTTTTTGAGACAGTGCACCTTCCGAAAAAGTGTTCCTTCTAAACAAGTATACCTTTGGAAAAAGTGCACATTTCGAGAAAGTGAATCTAATGAGCCTAAGCTCATGTATTTGATACATGTTATGTTATTGCAGGTCAACAGAATACAGAGGAACGATTTTGAGCTCGACCGGTGTCCTGCATACATTAGGAGGTCTCCTCGTATTTTCTGTAGCCCCATATGTTTCCTTTGACATAGTGGAATATGTCGTGCTTATTATAAGTATCTTACACGTAACGGCGTTATTTTTTGTACCAGAATCGCCGGTTTACCATGTTATTAAAGGTATGCGTTTTTTTTTTGTTAATTTAGTTTTTTTTTCTTTTCTTCTATCTAATTTACTTTTCTTCTATTTATAGAACAATCTCACCCAAATCATTATTCGTCTCTAACTAAGCAAGGCTTGTACTATAGGTAATAGACTAGACGACCATACGAGTATAGTACGTGTTCAAAACATCAAAAACCTAGGAACAATTATTCGTCGCCCTGACGGGATTCGAACTTGAGACATTCAGTTTCTTGGGCCGTTATGCAACCAACTTAACAAAACCAGTTCTCTGAAAGTATTTATTATTTTAGTAATTAATGATAAGTCACATTTCTCTTCCTTTTCTAACCCAAAGTATATTTCTTTCTGTACATTAAACTTCAGAGAATGTACAGTCAGGTGAGAAACACAGTGTAAAGGAAAGTTTTTTTTTGACGTTCTTCATCAACAAAAAGTTATCCACTGCTGCTTGATAAGCCTCTCTAATGAAGAGCACTACGACTGGTCCTGCGCCGATCGTATCCTCTAGGACTCCAGCAACCTTCACTGGGTCGTCAGTTCACCTAGTCAGCCCTACGAACATAGCGTCTTTTGGAGCGTGGTTCCTACTAAAGAAATCACTTGCCCCAGCGGCTGTAGATTATGCAAGAAATATGCTCTGCCCATTGCCACTCAAGTTGTGCATTTCTTTGAGCTATACCGGTTACCTTGGTCTCGATCCTAGTAGATTTTGTCATTTTTCAAAGTATCGGAAGCCCCCTCCCATGCTGCGAAGAATTACAAAATTAAGTGGCAATTGTCAGGGCACAATGCCCTAATTGGTATCAAGATTTAAATTCTTAACCTTGTTCTAGGAAACGACGATGCTGCCAAAAAGACGCTGCACTATTTAGGACGAAGCAAAGACGTAGATAAAGAATTAAAGACGATGATAGAAAACGAAAAAGAAAGAAAACTAGCATACTCACAAATAGGAAATAACGTTACGAAGATGCCATGATGGAAATGGCTGGAAATATTCAGCCGAAGAAGAAATCGAAGAGCGTTGTTGATAACTACAACATTATTCATAATCCAAACCGGTGCTGGAAGCACTTGTATCATGTTCTTTGCTACAACCATTTTTCATAAAGCTGCATCTTCGGTGAATCCTGACATAGCTACTATTATATTAGGAGTGACGCAAGTACTGGGTATTCTCTTAGCACCGATTTTCGTAGAAAAGTTTGGAAGAAAAAAACTGTTACTGGTTTCTACGTCTACATGTGCCTTGTGTACGGTAAGTTCTTTTTTAGGGTTACGTATCCAAAGGGTAAAACGGGACCCTGTTACTAAGACTTCGCTGTGCGTCTGTCTGTCTATCACTAGGCTGTATCTCATGAATCGTGATAGCTAGACAGTTGTAATTTTTACAGATGATGTATTTCTGTTGCTGCTATAACAACCAATACTAAAAACAGTATAATTTCATGTCTGTCTGTCTATATCAGTAACCAATGTAATATGATCGAGCACTGCGTTCATTTAAGTAGTAGTAGGGCTCTGTTAACACTGGATTTTCATAGATACGGCCATTTTTAGCGTCTATTTTGTACGGAACCCTCGGTGCGCGTTTCCGACTTGCACTTGGCCGGTTTTTTACTAACAATGACTACTCAAGTGTTCGTAAACAGTCTACCCAAGAATAGAATTTTCATTTGCGGAAAATATAATTTTATTCTGCATTATGATCGTTCTGAACACTCCTATACATTTGATATACCTGCAAATTTTAGGGAAATGAAAAGAACAGAAAAATATTGCTATTTTTGTTTTCACAGGCGGTTTTGGCGGTGCACTTTTATCTGGAGTCGATCAGTCACCCAAGTTTTGATTTGATTAGATGGTTACCGCTTGCTACATTGATGGCATTCCTCTTCTGCTTTAATACAGGTAATTAAATGGCTTTTAATAATACATTGTGTGAATACGCTTCAATGCAGTTTTGAATAGGACATTATTATTACCTTCGCAGTCTTTCTCTTTAGTTATATGAAATATTGTATTTTTTTAGGTTTAAGTATCATCCCCAATGTGCTGGTTGGTGAGATGTTCAGCCCCAACGTCCGCAGCACCGGTTCCTCCATCTCCATGTGTCTCGGTTTCATTTCTGGCTTCATCTCCGGCCTCAGTTTCGGCTATATCATCATCCTCGTCGGCAGCCATATTATCTTTCTCATTTTCACAATCATGAATATTTTTGGTTGTGTCTTCACACTTAAGTTTGTGCCAGAGACTAAAGGGAAAAGTTTGACCGAGATCGAAGCTATGCTGTCATGAGAAGTTAATTTAAATGTTTATCTATAATAACGTTTTTAACTAAATTATCGCCTACGGTAAGTTAGTGCTGACCTGAAAAATGATTGAGCTAGTCCTAGTTTATAGAATTGTATTAAATGGAGATAAGTTATTATTATGTAAATCGGGGCTAGTTATTTTGAATCCTAGAATCCTAAAAGCTGCTTATTATTCACCAAATAAATCACTTACCCTATAAGGGTTTATTACGCCAATAAGGACCGCGGTCCATTCAAATTGTAGTGGGGACGCGACACTCCAGAGAAAATTTATTTACAGACGCGACAGTTTGTAAAAAGGTTGAAATTCTACGGGGCTATGCGACTTGCGATTACAAGG
This sequence comes from Hedya salicella, assembly GCA_905404275.2. Lineage (NCBI taxonomy): Eukaryota > Metazoa > Arthropoda > Insecta > Lepidoptera > Tortricidae > Hedya > Hedya salicella. Next base: position 4,881,967 of record FR990115.1, on the reverse strand, counting down.
AAAAAATACGATGTAGAAAATTGTCTACTTGTCTTATTTTGTCCCAGTACAATTTTGACAAGATATACCTATGTATGTCGAAATATAAAAATGTCCTCATTAATTTAGTTCAAAATTATATCCGAATATATAGATAGATGTCCAAGTATAAAAATGTCGCTCTGTTATAGGCTTGATACATAATTGTTAAAAAATATAGTTGTTAATGAGTAAATTTGTCGAAGTATAAAAATTTGTAGTTTCATCGGTTTCAGTTGATATAATTATATACATATATTAGTATGGTAAACCAACATTGCTCGAAGAGTTGCTTAAGTGGCAGTGGGCGGGGGACTTGAACCGATTGCTACTGGGGCAAAAGGTTCTCGAGAGGCGACCGCGTACAGGACGACACAGTGTGGGAGGCCCTCAACAAGGTGGGCCGATAATCTGGTGAAGTTCTGGGGAAACCGTTGGAGTTGAGTTGGAGGGCGGCGCACACCGTTCGCTCGTTATGGAAATCCTTGGGAAAGACCTTCGTCCAGCAGTGGACGACTTTAGGCTGATATGATAATGCTGATCTACATTGTTAACATATTAAACTAATCGTAAATTTTCAGCAAAGAAGTGGCCCCTAATATATTTCGTTCACTTTTTGAGCACCCTAGGTGGTTGCCAAATTTGCTCGATGTCTCACTCGCACGGCTATGCGCAGTATTTGCTAAGAGAGTCTTGGACCTATCATAATTGCGTTTCCTTCTACAAATGACAATGCACTCACATTTTACTCAGAAAGTGACGGCGCCTAATTAATATTAGTGCAATAATAGCCTTCTCTAACATTATATATATTTATTCAGTACTTTCACTTTCTGACAAGTATGAGGCGAGTGACGAATATATTATCATTTTTATATAGGCCAATAAACGCAAGTATCACAATTAGTGTAGGCCCGCAGGCTGGTTTTTTCTCTAGCATTTTGTCTTCTTTTGGGCTGGGGAATTCCTAAAAAAACTGTATCCCCTTCCTACTTATTTAAGCGACCTCCTGTCATGCTAGAGAAAAACCTTAAAACCATTTCTTTGTCCCATCTACAATAACAACTATACTCTATGCCGACCCTCAAAATCACCCTAACTTATTTTCCTGGTAATATTTCAGGGGTAACTCGTCCATTGTTGTTGACTTATTGTGCAAATTTTATTGAAAAACTTTGCTTTCTTTGTAGATTTGAATGTAAATGTGAGGGTTTCTGGATCTTTTCAAACATTTTCGATATTCTCCATGTTCTACTTTGAATTGGTAACGACGAAGTTCAAGTTTGGATTGTTGATGTTTTAAATTTTAAATAAACGAGCTTGAGACAAGAAAACAAGATATACAGATCATTACCATACGATTAGGGAAGATCGGGTAAGGTTAACCCACGGGTCCGTTGTCACAGCCTGTATAGTGTATAAAAATAAAGATTTATCTTTTTTTAAATTTCGACACAAAATAGGGAATATATAATTTCAAGCAAAACGGAATGTGTTTATATTACCGGGATTGACTATGACGTAACAGTACATGTTGGACCTCTTTGTCAAATCGCCGTCTAATTAGCAGTTTAAAATGCCTATATCACTCACTTTTTAACGGCCGAGATAAGAAAAATCTTTACACTCCTCACTCCTCTACACACTTGTAGTTGTGACATAGGTAAGTGGTTGGTTGTTTACTTTGCGCCATCTTTACTACCTTAAGGTCGTTTGAAAGAGATCGCTTCTTAGCGATAAGACCGCCTGTTGTTCATAATTTCTCATACTGTTTTATATTTAAGTGCCTGATGTTATTTTATTTTGGTGTGCAATAACGACTATTGTATTGTATTGTATAAGTGACATCACACGTGCGTCGCTCGATTTAAATTGGGCTTCGGACTCAGTTTCTCATAAGGATAAAATGCATGTAAGGACCAACAGGGATTGAGCATTAGGAACGTCAGAAATGACAGTCAAAGACAGGCAATATTTTCGATTTTAAAAGCGGGCAGTGAAACTGTACCTTCTGAAAAAACAAGTCTTTGAAAACAAATTTTAAGCCGTAAAAAACTTCGTTTAAGTATTAGAGATAAATAAATATTACAGATAATGTTCTACCAGCCTACCTTCTACCTGTGGTCTTAGTTTTTACATATAAAATTATTATCGTTTTGTTACTCATTTATTGCAATTCTTACTTTTACGATTTGATCTCTTTTTGTATATATGTGTTTTTATTTTGTATAGTTTTATTATAAAATATTGCGATGTCCTTACAGGGTGTCATGTTAGTTTAAGATATTATCTGTATACTACATGAAAGCAATAAAGAACTTGAACTTGAACTAGTTGTAGTATTTTTTTTTTCTTTCTAGTGAAAAACAATTGATAGTAGCTATTTCTATTGGATGATTTAAAAAAATATATGTACTGAGAATGCAATATCAATATGAAAAAGTATATTATGGATTTTAATTTTATTGTAAAAATGTGGTGTTTTCGAACCTGTAGAGATACAGTAATGCCTATTTTTTTCTTTATGCAAGTTCCCCATTATATGGATTGGTATCATTAAAAAAAATGCATCTTCTTTATTAGTAAGTATTAGTACATACGCCAACACACACAAATACAGATCATGGTCCGTGTTTTCTTTATCTCTTATGTATTTGTGTATAATGTATACTTATATTTGTGTGTAAGTGTGTGTGATTATTTTTGGGCATGGTTTTTTAAATTACCTCCCGCCGTAACAATTAAATAGTTTGAACTCTGAATAAATGAAATAAGCGTTAGAATTTTATAACTATTATTATATTTTCAATTAACTCTAGATAGGTATAAGGATTTCTGAACTACAAAATTTAAGACTGAATAAAATGTGTTGCCGATTGAGGTTTTGTATTATTTATTATTATTCTTAAAAAATAGGAGTACATAACCTACCTACATTAATTTGTATAGAAATCTTATCCCTATTTATTTAGGTGTAGGTTACCTTTTGAACGATTTTAGTTAATTATTTTGTGATATTAAAATACATTAGGTACTTATCCATACCAGTGCGCCTACCATGAGCTGAGTTTACGATCGGCGCTAGCGAGTATCTCGTATCGAGAACCAGTGCACCTTTTTTCGTATATATTAATAAAAAGTCTAGAACATTAATCTGGTGATTTCAAACATATTTTTCTTCTCCTATTTACAATTTTAAATTATTCCAGAAATAGCGTTAATTTAGATTTATAAAGGTTCCGAGCCTTGATTCATACATGCTACTATAAAGTTGTAAAAATTTAATGCCTGTACATTGAAGATAAAACTATCAAAAGTGAAACGGACTATCTGATTTTAACTGAGTCGTTTTTTTTCGACAAAACAGCTTACACAGGTAGCTGCTGGGCTTACCAATCGGAAAGTGACGTCATGTGAACAGTTCACTGATATCCTGAACTGTAGATATGTAGGGTTCATTTCGTCTCGCCGGGGTGGGCTCTCATTCTAGACTGGCTTTGCAATGTTAGGTTGTCTTGCGACAGCTAAGTTTTTTTCATAATTAGCTAGTATTAACTTAAGAGGCAATGGGCAGGGCACATCGTAGAACCAACGGCCGCTGGGGCCATCGTTATTTTGAGTGGTGACCACACACTGGAAGGCGCAGTGTGGGTAGGCCCCAATAAGGTGAAGTGATGACCTGCTGAAGATCACTGAAAGCCGGTGGATGGAGCCAGTGCAGGACCAGTCATGGTGGCGTTCTTTGGGAGAGACCTATCACCAGCAGTGGACGTCTTTTGACTGATCATGATGATGATGATGATCATGAAACTTACGGTAGGCATACAGATGGTTATAGGATATTTTTTACCCGTTTATGCTGAAGAAAAAACGAGGCCTTTTTCCCTTCCGCAATCGAAGTTCTTCCCTTGTTTAGTAATAAGTATTATAAGTACTCGAAATTAACTCCATACGTTCCGTCTGTCTGTCCGTTATCTTTTCACGCTTAAGCTGCTGAACCAATCTTGATGAAATTTGGTTGGAAGATAGTTTGAGACTCTAGGAAGGACATAAGATACTTTATGTATATTGCAGCAATCGCAGCAATCATGCCCTATGGAACTGAAAAGGGGGATTCGTTTTATAGGGAAGTTTTGTAATGCGGGTCAAGCATCAAGGCGAACAAACTTGGAATAATCTATTTTTACGCCTATTTAAAAATAATAGCAATTTCATTCTGACGAAACTGTACATACGACACGAATATTACAACCAGGGCGGTTATTGCCTAATGAATTTTTGACAATTGGTATCCGAACCAACTGTCATAGCCCATAACTAAATCATGACACTTTATTCTGAATCCGGGCGTCAAACGCGTTCGGCAATAGGGGGGCCGATCACAATATTTGTGCACCATGAGGATGACTTACGCACACAGATAGATGAGGTTATAGACCTAAATATAAAATACTGAATCCCAGGTAACGCTGACGACGGCACGTCTTATGCTAGTAAATAAGTACTTGTAAATATATGCTAGTAAAGGTTTTTGCTCTCCAGGTTTATAAAAAAAAATACCTCTTATTACAATCCCATCATGAGAATGTGTCGTCAGTACAATGAAATTGTATCCAAACATAAGAATGTTGATATTTTTGACCCCCGATTTCTGGTATTCAGACGGCAGATTGTAGAAATAATTTCGCAATCCTTTCAGACCTCTTACTGTCTAATTTATCTTATTAATTATTTTAATTTTTAAAATGATGATTTTATCAATAATAAGTAAGTATTATACTTAAGTTAAATGATCTGATTAGGTTTTCTGGGTTTCCCTAATCCTTGCAACAAATGTTGTGTGCAGACTGAGGACTGTAAAGGCAGTCTGAACCCCTTTCGATAGCTTTAAGAGCAGTGTAGGTGAAGTAGAGAATAAAAAGTCACAGTTTATATCGAAATCCCGTTCCTAAACCAATACTTAGGCTTCCTATTTTAACTATGATATCTATCTGACTGAAGCTAATTCACTTGACGATTATTTCTTGTAAGTATTTTCAAAGGCTAGTAAGTAGTACCGATAACTTGTAGTAACGACATGTAACGACATGAATAGTATTTTTTTTTTTTTTTTTTTTTTTAATTGTTCTGGTCTCAGTTTGGTCGTTAGACGACCACTTTCGAGTTATTAAATGGTGCCGCGCTCCGAAGGAGCGAGGCACAGAAAAGAAGAACAAAGACTTTTGCCTAATAGTTATGTAACTATAACTAAGAGGACTGTAAACAAGCCGGTTTAAATAGTCCAGTGTTTGGCGCAATAGAAAAACAAAAGAGATTATAGATTAATAAAGTAACAATTTTGAGATTTTAAATTTTAATTTAATTTTGAGCAGTAGGGGATGACCTCGGAGGGCGATCCCTCTTACTGATATATGGGCCAAATCTCTGAAAATGAGATATCTGGTCTTTTATGGATTTAAAGCCCCTAAGGAGAGGCCTATACCTCAACCGAGGTCGAGAATTTAACTTAGCCGAAAGCCTCCCATGGTTCAAGGAGACTCTTCCTTCCTCAGAATTGTCATTAGGTGTGCCTCTCAAGGGCGAGTCAAGAGGGTCATTGTCATATATGCGTCTGATACTAAGGTCAGTGTCAATTTCTTTCTCGCGTTTGAGCCTAATGGTGAATTTGTCATCAGGCACAAGTAGTGCATGTCTCGCCCTTTTTATACCTTTCCTAGGAGGAATGTCAGGCGTATAGTCGACGGAAGCAGTCACTAGTGGGTTAGGACTGCGTTCGGAAGGGTAAAAGTAATTAGTAGCCAGCATTTTAAAATGCTGCGCAACTGAGTGAATATTTAGATCGGCATGGATATCCACGTTCCGAACGTAACCTGGGGCGTCGACTACACGCCTGAGGAATCTATTTTGAAGGACCTGTAACGACCAGAGCTTCCTACGCGAGGACTGTCCAAAGACAATGCTAGCATAAGAGAACACCGGCCGAATACAGGTTTTATAAATAGTAATTTTGTTATTACGAGACAATTTGGATTTAGAGGAAAGTAGGCAGTGCATTCTGCCCAGGATAAATGCGGCTTTATTTCTAACTGCGTCAATATGCTTTTTGAAATTTAAGCGTCTGTCTAATGTGACTCCAAGATATTTTACCTCCTCCCTCCAGGGAACAGTTCCCCCCAAAAGAGTGATTTCACTATCCGGCTTGTATTTATGTTTGTCGCTGGTGCGAGTGAAAATGACAGCTGCACTCTTTTGAGGGTTGAGCTCCATCCTCCAAAGTCTACACCATTGCCCAAAGGCTTCGGCCGCAGATTGGAGGAGAACTTTTATGCTATTAACTCGAGGAGAGGTGGCAAAAAGGGCCGTGTCATCTGCATACTGGGCACAATGCACTCCGGACTCTGGGAATATCATTGATATATAATGAAAAGAGGGTTGGCGCGAGAACCGACCCTTGAGGGACTCCTGCCCTGATAGGATGCTTGGGTGATAAGGTACCATCAACCCTGTAACTAAAGCTCCTGTCAGAGAGGAAATCGGAGATTAGAAATACTAGTCTTGTGGGAATGTCTATATTAAATAATTTGTAGATAAGACCTTTGTGTCAAACGCGGTCGAATGCTTTGGAGATATCAAAAAATATCGCCCCTGTAGGAATGGACCGACCCCAGTTGGTCCACCAGAAGTGAACATGCTCGGTTATGCGGTGCACCTGTTGAACACACGAATGTTCAGCCCTAAAGCCAAACTGTTCGTCTGCCAACAGGTGCCCCGCCGCAATCACTTTTCTGAGTCTATTCATAATCACCCTCTCATAAAGTTTCCCAAGAGTGTTTAAAAGGCTGATAGGTCTATAGCTAACAGGATCATCACGAGGCTTACCCGGCTTGTGAATACCAATTACCTCAGCATGTTTCCATACCTTTGGAAAGTGGCATTTGGCAAAAGAGATGTTATAGATAGCCAAGAGGACGATCAGAAGACTCTCAGGGAGCATTCCGATCATCCTATTGGATATCCTGTCCTCACCTGGGGATTTACGTTTCTTGAGAGACTTTATGAGAAGCTTTAATTCGGATAGACTCAGAGGTTCTAGTGGAGCGTCAGAAGGCGGTGTAGAGAGCCGCGCTTCTACTTCATTTTCAACTCGGGCCAGATGTACGGGATCAACAGGCTCAGTACTTGGGGAGCATTGGGCTTCCAACGAGACCGCCAAGCACTCAGCCTTTTCATCGTCATTAAAGGTGATCTGCTCCGAGCCGTTGTTCATAAATTTGAGGGGAGGCATGTCCACAACTGTATCTAATTTTAAGGTCCTAGTCAACTTCCAAAATGCAAGATGACTAGGGGAGAGCTCCGACAAGAGATCGCTCCATTTCTGATTCTTGTGATCAGCAAGACCCCTTTTAAGCCTTTGCCGCAAATTATTTAATATAGACTTATTCTCGCTTGAAGGGGCAAGATCGTATTTCCTGGTAGCTTCGTTCTTTTCTTTTAAAAGTTTGAGCAGATGGCTGGGAAGCCTCCAGGTATAGAAGTCTTCTATAGGGACGTCTTTGGAACACTCATTTTGTATGGCTTGAAGGCCCGAAGTGAGAAGATTAATAGCCTTTTCAAGGTCCTCTATAGAGTTGATTTGAGCGGAAAGTCCGTCAAAACGATTTATGACGTCCTTATCTGACATTACTAGACTAACCTGATGCCAGTTGATAATACGCCTAGTAAGAGGCGGTCCGTCACGAGGAGGCCCCATTTTCAGAGTGACCGGCCTGTGGTCGGAAGAGAGTTCATGAAGCACTTCTAAAGAGCGCAGTTGTAAAGCTACGCCCTTCAGAAGTACCACATCCAAGATATCAGCTCTTCTCGTAGGGTCACTCGGAAAATGAGTCGCCTCAAACGGAGCTATCAGATCAATAGAGAGATCATTGGTATATTTAAGAAGACGCCTGCCCCTTGAAGTAGAATAATTACAATTCCAGAGACTGTGCTTGCAGTTGAGATCGCCAGCCAAAATGACCGATTCACCCAACCCAAACACAGCCTCTAGGTCGGATTTTAATAATGGCTGATTTGGAGATAAATAAGCTGATACTAAGGTAATAGGCCCATGACCCGTAAGGGCTATGCGACACGCAGATATTTCAAAGTGTTTGATATTATCTGGTATGGAAATGGGTGAACAATGGAATGCCCTTTTATAATAAATTAAGGTACCCCCCCCCAGCACTCGTAGTGCGATCATTACGGATTATATTAAACTTAGCTATTTTAGGGTCCCTTAAAGAGGGTTTTAAAAATGTTTCTTGAATAAGAAAGATGTCAATATTATGAGATTTAATAAATGAAGCTATTTCGTCTCTCTGAGACCTAACGCCATTGGCATTAAAATATGCCAGCGATAGATGCTTGGGCTTGACTCTACCGGGTGTATTATCCATTATGAGCTGTCTGAGTATTGATAGAGCGGATCGCCGATAGGAGAGCTGAGTACTTGAAGAGTACATCAAACCGACCTCTGGAATTTCTTTGAGCCCTGAATTCAGCAGCCAAACTGCGGACCTCATCGATGTCAATGATCTCAGCCAGTTCAAAAACTAGTCTGAGATCATCGTCATCAGATTGATTACGCGCAGCTCCTCCTAAAATAGAAGGGGAGACAACGCTAGGACCTGAGCCCAAGGAGGCACCAGGATATGACTTCCTCATGTGAGAGGGAGGTGCTTGTCGAGAGATGTTGTTAGAATAATTTGGGCCAGATCTAGAAGGCATGGCAGCAATTTGATTGTAGGGAGGCCTATGCTGTTGAAAATTGGATGAACGATCAACAGCCACGTTCTCCAAGATAGGATTAAGGGGACCTTGGGCTGACGAGCCAGGACGGGGAGGCTGCGCCTGAGGGCCAGACTGAGACTCTTGAGAGGAGCCATAAATAAAGTTTGCAGCTTCAACAACTTGAGTAGAAGAGTGCAGCCTCTTTCCACCTAAAGTAGGAAAAGAGGACTCCGTAACAAGGGGTACTTGATTTCCAGTGCTAACTCCATTGTTGTTTAAAGGCGGCGAAGGATTCTGACTGCTGAATCTGGATACTTTATTACGCCTACGAGTATTGTTACCATTCCTATTTGATCTGGAATTCTTATTTTGCTTAGGAGCAGCCGGGCAATTATGAAAATTAGCGGTATGATCACCGCCGCAGTTGCAGCAGGACACTTTAATTTTGGATTGAATATCAGCAGGTGAATCCTTTTTAAGTTCACAGCTACTGGTATGATGACCACCTCCGCACTTAACGCAGCGAGAAGGGAGCCTACAATAATTCTCCGAGTGACCATAGAATTGGCAATTTTTACATTGCGGCACTCTATTATTTTTATAAGGTGCTTCAACACGCAGTCCACTGAGACCACAGGAAGACTTGATATTATAAATCTCCTTTCCCGCTGGAGTGCGATCAAGGGAGACAAAAACCGCCTCAAAGGGAACTCTTTTATCACCCCTAAACATACGGTGAACTTCATGTACCGGGAGACCTTGGGATTTAAGGTCTTCTAAAATGGAAGTATTATCAATCTCCACAGGAAGGCCTTTAATGACCACGTGAAGTCTGCGTTCAGGATTATAGGTATGATAGCCATCAACCATCAGGTCAATCCAGGCTTTATATTGTGATATATTTTGGGTAATAATCCCAATGCCTCCCGGTCTGCCATCACGAGCAGCTACCGAGGTGGCTCTGAGCAAACCAATGTTTCTGCGGTTGGCCTCAGCAGCTAGCTTTGTCCAACGCGCTTTATCTTTTAAGAACAAGATAGGAGGTCTTTTCTCCTTTTTGGCATTTTCAACAATGACCTCCATCTCCTCACGATCAACAACGTGAGGATGCTGTGGAGCCTCCTGGCGCAAACGCTTGGGTGTCGAATTAGGGTGACTGAGATTAGGCTGACTGCGAGACAAATCAGCCATGAAATCCCCATGTGGAGAATCAGCAAGACTGACAGGAGAAGAAGGGCTAATGTTGCCACGCTTCCTGCCACGATTTTTATTTTTATTTTTACGTTTAACAGTTTCAAAACCTTCATCAGAAAGGACAGACTGATATTCAATTTCAGATTCAGACTCGATCGAGGCCGAGTCCATACTAGAAAGTTGAGAATGAACAATAACCTCCACATGGGAGTTATGTAAATTAAGCGAGGCGGGGGGCGGGGCCACATCACCTGCAAAGTGTCTTCGAAGATCCCTTAAATCTACCTGACCAAGAGGCAGTTGAGATTCAGGAGTAGGCTGACCAAGTGCAAGAGGAGTGTCCTGCACGGTTACCAACTCGGACTCGCAGTCACCCAAACCTCCAAAAAGAACAGAGGCCGGACGCGAATAGGAAGGAGAACGAAAGCGAGAGCTCGAGCGCACGCTTAAGACAGCACGCCTTTTAAAAGAATCAATTGATCTACGAGGTGTCTTGTCACAGGTCAGACCGGAGGCTTGCGAGCCATACCGGCTAAAGTCAGTAGAGTCGCCGTCAATACGGTTGTCAACAGATGTCAAAGTCGGGTTTGAGGAAGAAAAAGTCTCCTTACCTGTGTTAGATACTTTCTGAGCATTTGAAAGAATCAAAAACTCCTCCATAACATTAGGATATTGACGAGCAAGGAAGCTCGCCAACGAGGGAGGGGGCACAATCCTCTTTCCCTCCATCATTAGCGCCGTATCCCTATACGCAGAAATACGGGCATGTCCAGGGAGATACCGAGGAAAAAATTAAAAATTGCACCAAAACACTGATTATTTAAACTATAAACGGCACTCGCGCACTGAATTTAGTAAATAACTGAGAGAAGAACTGTGATCTACTCTTTTATCACAATAGTGAGTTGCTTTTTTCTCACACAAGTATTTAGGAAATATTTTTAAATACTTTCATTAATTTTCTTTTCTTTACAATTTTAACATAAGCGTCAATTTCGCACACAATTCACATATAAAGTTCACACAACACGCACAATGATTTTCACGCGCACTGGAAAGTCTTCTTCTATACACGGAAAAACACAATGACAGCACAAACGGCAACAAGGCACCACACACAACTAGTGGGCGGGGCTAAGAGCTTCTTGCAGACATACGGCAACGGCAACGCCCACCAGGGCATTGCCGAAACTAAGCGATTTTAATTTGTTCTACGGAGCTGACAGCTGCGCACTAGTAAAGACGACCTCTCACGACGAGCGCTGGACACTGAATCCACTCACTGCAATCGACATGAATAGTATGGGGACTATTTGTATATTTATGTTTATTCGTATGCCACATATAGTGGGGTTATTGTCAATTGAATTAGCTTTGGCTTTTATAGTCGAGCCGTATATTGGTTGGGGAGGGGGTAATTTTATTATTTCTGAGAATTTTAATTAACAATTATTGTGCAACATATTGGGTTTTTATGGAAAATTACCAATGTTATGGTATAGTTGCAAATGTTGTGCAATACCTGTGGAAAGTTTACATACATTATTCCACAATGTATTTTATCGCCTTATGGGCTTCATACAACTGATATTTAACTTAAACATATGAATATTATTCCTTTAACTGTTAAGTTAAAGCAATGATTTCATATCTTTCTATCGGGGTTAGATAGAAAGATATGAAATTAATTTATTGAACAAATCGTACTTTTTATTAACTTATAAATTTTGTAGGTATTTCAGGTCTTATATTAAGTCTATATAATATTATATTTGTAATTGTGGGGTCATCCGGTACATTCTCCCGCCACTATGACCTTAGTCATAGGAAACTTCGCCGGTGCCGGTGACCCGTTGATGTTGCCTGATGCTCGCAGACGTCGGCTGTTGTGGCTCGATGCTCAGGTCTGCTGTGATGACACGGGCGCCGTGGGCGGCGCGCTGTCTTGGGCGCCGCAGGCGACGCACTGTCGCCGTAGGCGGCGCGGACGCGGTGTGTAAGGCGCGTCGGTGCGATTTCTCGGGCGCCGTGGGTGGCGCGCTGTCCTCGCGCTGCAGTGTCTCTTGCGCCGCAGGCGGCGCGCTGTCGCCGTGGGCGGCGCGGACGCGGTGTGTAAGGCGCGTCGCTGCGATTTCTCGGGCGCCGTGGGCGGCGCGCTTTCCTCTCGGGCGCCGGCGCGATAAGTCGCGGGGCCGGCGTAGGAACCCGCTGTGCGCCACTAGGCGCGCGCAGGGCTTCTGAGAGCTGCGTGGTTGGGCGGCGTGATTGACGGCGTCGCGCTCGGCGAGCGCTGCGTCGGGGGCGCCGATTGGTATTGTTGGCCCGGCCGACGTCACTCATGTGTAGTACAAGTGGCGGCTCGGGCGCCGGCGCGCTAAGTCGCGGGGCCGGCATGGGAGCCCGCTGTGCTCGACCAGGTGCGCGTAGGGCTTCTGGGAGCTGCGTGGCTGGGCGGCGCGACCGACGGGGTCGCGCTCGGCGAGCGCTGCGTCGGGGGCGCCGATTGATACTGATGGCCCGGCCGACGTCACTCGTGTGTAGGACGAGTGGCGGCTCAGGCGCCGGCGCGATTAGTCGCGGGGCCGGCAAAGGAGCCCGCTGTGCGCCACTAGGCGCGCGCAGGGCTTCTGAGTGCTGTGCGGTTGGGCGGCGCGACCGACGGCGTCGCGCTCGGCGAGTGCGGCGTCGGGGGCGCCGATTTGTGTTGTTGGCCCGGCCGACGTCACTCGTGTGTAGGACGAGTGGCGGCTCGGGCGCCGGCGCGATAAGTCGCGGGGCCGGCATGGGAGCCCGCTGTGCGCCACCAGGCGGGCGCAGGGCTTCTGAGTGTTGTGTTGGGCGGCGCGACCGACGGCGTCGCGCTCGGCGAGCGCTGCATCGGGGGCGCCGATCGGTGATGTTGGCCCGGCCGACGTCACTCGTGTGTAGGACGAGTGGCGGCTCGGGCGCCGGCGCGATAAGTCGCGGGGCCGGCATGGGAGCCCGCTGTGCGCCACTAGGCGCGTGCAGGGCTTCCGGGAGCTGCGCGGTTGCCAGCTGTTTCCGAGCGGCACCAGTAGGTGCGGGCGGGCTGGTTGGCAGTGGCAGCGCAGCGTAGACTCCGTCCGGCGCGCTTGCCGTGTAGGTGGGCTTCTTAGCAGGCCCGGCGGCACCGTGGACGGGGTCAACGGAGGGAGAGTCATTGTGGGTCCATGCACACAACACTGTTTCACTCGCAACTGTATCTGTAACTGATTTAATATTGTCTTTATGCACTAGCACATGATGATTTTTCCCGCAGTTAGGCACTGAACAAATCATTTTCTTGCAAAAATGTTGTTTTTCCCAGAGATGTAGACACTTGAAACACATCTGCGCCGTTTTCGCAATCTCCCGCCGTTTATCTACACACATATCTAAAAACGTCGCGCACTCTCTGCCGCCACTATGTTGTGTACTCTCACATACCGGACATTTCTTCTCCGTGGCGGTATGGGTCCTCTCGGGTCGCGGCTGCGCGACAGCGGCGGGCTGCGGATATGTATGTGGCGCACTGTACCGTGTAAATTGGCCGGGCGGGCGCGGTGCATAGGGCGCATTGTAGTGGCTTCGTTGCTGGAAGGGCTGATGGCGCGGCGGCACCTGGGTTGCATCACTGATTACGGTGTACGGTTCTCGTAATCTGGCTTCTTCTCGCATAAAATTTACCATCAGCATGACATCGCTTTCGCGCCTCGGTTTGTCAGCTGAGTAGGTATACCACTTTGATTGTAAATTCACTGTTAGCTTATCATGGAGCGATCGCAGGACTTCTGAGCTATATCTGCTTTCATGGGCGTCGACGGGTTGTAACGTAGCCATTATCGTTCCGAGCTTGAGCGAGAACGAACAGATGTCTTGCGCGCTGTCGGTGAGCTTGGGCAGCTCACGGAGATTTCTATATTCCAGTGCCGCAAGAGTCGCCGTGTTGCCGTAGCACTCTTCCAACTTCTCCATAATGAGTTCCGGCTTGGCACCGGATATGACGAAATCACTTATCGCCGTATTTTTCAGGTTTCGGGTAGCTGTCTGCAGTCGCGCCGTATTTTCGCCCGGCGTGTAGTACGGGGCAGTGTCCGTATATACCTGCTTGAATGACAGCCATTGCCGTCGGGAACCTGTGAAGACTGGTAGATCCGCCGTTTTTCTTGTGTGGGGATCTTGTTTGCATGCCAGTATGGCATTCCGGATCGCTTCTGTGATGGTCATGATGTCGTTGTTCGGCGCGTACGGTTGTACCGCCAATCCATCCATCGCAGCGGGTCCCGCAGAGCCGTGAAGCACGGCGGACGGGAGCGCTGGGTACTGCGTGGCCGTAGGCGCAGGCGCGGGCGACGCATGCGCTTGTAGTGGCACGGCGTACATCGGCGCAGGGGGCGCAGGGGGCGCGGGGGGCATCGTGGCCGCAGGGACGGGCGGCGCATGCGCGCCGGGCGCCTGCGTAAAAGCGGGCGCTCCCGTCGTATACTGTAACTGAGAAGAAAAATTATGGGGATTCAAATCAAGGGCTGGGAGGTGGTGCCGGTCCAACCAGGTCTCGACCTGCCGGCTTGTATCCACATCCGTCGTGGCACTTGCGTTGTCCTCTTCTTCACTAGTTTCTAGCTCCGCTTCAAGCGTTACTAGTTTGGCTGCAGCTAGCACTTCCCGCGCTTTTGCCAATTGGATTCGCCTCTCCTTTGTCGACTTCCGCGATGAGGCCTTTGATTGCGTCTTTCTGGGCGCAATGGGTTTTTCGACCACGGTACTCGGTGCCATCGCCGACCGTTGTGCGTCGTGTTCTAACGACGCTACGACATCGGCGGGGGCTCGTGCTTGGTTGGGGTCCTGGGTCTCGCCGGCGGCGCCCGCGAGGAGCGCGGAAGCCGGGCCGGGACTAGGGCCCGCCTGTTGCACGTTGTAGTGAAGCTCCGGAGCTGGAGCCTGCTGTGCGCCAGTAGGCGCGGGCAGGGCTCCAGGGGGCTGCGCCGCCACCAGCCGCTTCCGCCCAGCACCAGGAGGCGCTTGCGGAGGTGCCAACGACGGCGCAGTAGCGCCGCTTCTAGCAGCACTTCTGGTGACCCTCGACGACTCGGAGGTCTGGGTCGTGGTCGTTTCGGAGCTCTGCTCCGAGGTATCGGTAATACCACCGGGGGTGTCGGTCGTCCTTACTGACGACGGAGACGGACTTTCGTTTCTTTGTGACATTTTATTCTATTGAGCTTAGGATCAATCCGGCTCGAAGTGACCAATGTGCAGACTGAGGACTGTAAAGGCAGTCTGAACCCCTTTCGATAGCTTTAAGAGCAGTGTAGGTGAAGTAGAGAATAAAAAGTCACAGTTTATATCGAAATCCCGTTCCTAAACCAATACTTAGGCTTCCTATTTTAACTATGATATCTATCTGACTGAAGCTAATTCACTTGACGATTATTTCTTGTAAGTATTTTCAAAGGCTAGTAAGTAGTACCGATAACTTGTAGTAACGACATGTAACGACATGAATAGTATGGGGACTATTTGTATATTTATGTGTTTATTCGTATGCCACATATAGTGGGGTTATTGTCAATTGAATTAGCTTTGGCTTTTATAGTCGAGCCGTATATTGGTTGGGGAGGGGGTAATTTTATTATTTCTGAGAATTTTAATTAACAATTATTGTGCAACATATTGGGTTTTTATGGAAAATTACCAATGTTATGGTATAGTTGCAAATGTTGTGCAATACCTGTGGAAAGTTTACATACATTATTCCACTATGTATTTTATCGCCTTATGGGCTTCATACAACTGATATTTAACTTAAACATATGAATATTATTCCTTTAACTGTTAAGTTAAAGCAATGATTTCATACTCGTATCTTTCTATCGGGGTTAGATAGAAAGATATGAAATTAATTTATTGAACAAATCGTACTTTTTATTAACTTGTAAATTTTGTAGGTATTTCAGGTCTTATATTAAGTCTATATAATATTATATTTGTAATTGTGGGGTCATCCGGTACATGTTGGATCATATTGTATGTTTCCCAGCAAAGACTTCTCGCATTGTAACTGACAATTCGAAAGTGCTTGTATCTAAGCCTACTTGAATAAAGGATATTTTTGAAATAAAAAAATTGAAATAGAAAGGATATTTTGATTGATTGATTGATTATAATTCTCAATTCATTCCACATTGCATGGCAAAGCTTAAGCTTAACCAATGAGATGATGTATAAACTGGGCAACAATTTAATATAACATAGAACTTGAGTAACAAGGATAGTTTTAGTTTTAGGATATTTTTGAGAGCTCTTTTTAATCATGCTGTGCATACTTGATTTGGATAAAAAAATTGTCAGAATGCCTGTATCTTGCTAATGTCATACACAAATGAATGTTGTTTGTTTAGTTTGCCTAGTAAATAAAACTTAACAATTTATAAATAAAAAAAGAACCGACTTCAGAATAAACTAAAAAGCCATAAATAATCTTTTATGTAAGGTACGGATCACATTTGAATCACCTTTTGAAGTCGGTGCCAAACCATTCATTTATTACTAATAAGAACCGTGGCGGCGAGCCTTTAGTTATTATCTACCTACATATATATTTAGTCATAGTAATTCGTATTTTCGTTGAGTAAAGAACTTTATTTACTTCAGGTTTGGCACCCACTTCAAAAGGCGATTCAAATGTATCCGTACCGTACATAAACCTCCTCCTTTTTTGGAAGTTGATTAGAAATAAAATAAATACTACACGGTTACAAAATCTGTGCACCTCGCCGCGTGACATCATGTCGGCACCCTGGGTACGGTGCGAAAAACACGTTGACAACGAGTAACTCACAATTAAAATAAATAATTTTGTTATTAATTGTTAACGTGTTAATATAATGATGAAAAATTTAGTGTAAATATTATTGATTTAATGCGTTTATTTTTATAATAGCCTGGTCAAGTATGGGCAAAGGCCTCCCCTCTTTTCCGCCATGCATCCCTATCCAGCGTACACTCCCGACAGCCCTTACAAAATGTGTCCAAATCGTCCTGCCATCTCCTTTTCGGTCTGCCTCGGTTCCTGTAGCCTTCCTGGGGGATCCATTCGGTACTTACCTTGGCCACCGATCCGGGTTCATACGGCAGACATGCCCAGCCCAGTCCCATTTGGGTCTGGCGGTTTTGACACCCACGTCTGTGATACCAGTTCTGGAGCGCAGAAATCTAAAATTAAACCGAGCCGAGCCGCTGAAACGATTTAAATTAAATCTGGTATGGAGAATAGTTTGAGACCTTACGTCGAACAATTTTCATCCCGGAAATAATCTCTTAACAAGTTGAAAAGGAGGCTGAAAGTTGTTGTAAGGAACCAATCATTAAATCATTGGTCTCAGTTTTTGATAACGTGGGCGCTGTCGCAGGTAAATACTATATAATTTGTATTTATATATATATCGTTCAACCGAGAAAGTGTAGCACTATCTCAAAGTGTCTAAATATAAAACCCTTTCAAATGTTTCGCCCAAACGCCTGAAAAATGGCTGCTAGTGATAACACCTACTATATATCATTCGGGATGAAGTGTGCCTTCATCGGTGCACAGTGTAAACAAAAGAGTAGGCTAAGAAATAATACAACTCACTAACTTTTGAAGTCATACTTTCAACGCTAACAGCTTACATAAAGAACTGACCAAGAGGCTAATGAAACGAGGAAATGCTATGAGCATCTTCTTCATCACTCTTAAACACACCACCACACTACGGAAATATTCATACTTAGGTATTTCCATTTCGCGCACTATAAAAAAATCACCTACCAACGATAAAACACAGAAACACTGATCATTTATCGTAATATAAACTGACCTGTGATTTGTCATATTCTTTGGCAGAGGGGAATGCGTCCGTGTGCTATCTTGGTTTTAATGCTTTAACTAAGGAGTCTTAGGGAATCCGCTACTAGCAAAGCTAGTTGAATATAACCTCTTTATAGGCATTGTAAAGGTTAATCTACAAAAATGGTACGAAGGCGATAGATAATTGACAACATTTCATATTTCTAAGCTTACAGTGTTAAATGTTCTCTATAATCTGCTCGGTAAGAATAGGCCAACTGTATTTTAAAACATATTTAGGATTCATAGTTAATTTAGTATATAATAAACTAGCGTCTACCCGGGACTTCATCCGCCTTGAATTCGTTTATCGCGGATAAGGGTATTTTTCCGGGATAAAAAGTAGCCTATGTCCTTCCCCGGGACTCAAAGTATCTCCATACCAAATATCATCCAAATCGGTTCAGCGGTTTAAGCGTGAAGAGGTAACAGACAGACAGACAGACACACTTTCGCATTTATAATATTAGTATGGATTTCTATATTTAACTCTTGAAATATCAAAAGCTCATCATATAAATTAAACAATAAATAAATCTGACTATGTTATATTATGTAATGTAGATATGTAATACATAGTCTATTCTAAGGGATTTGTAACTCAAAAGAAAAACACGGAACCCTTATAAGATCACTCGTCTCTTTGCCTGTCTATCTGCCCGTCAAAAAAAAAACTTGTAAAATATACCGTGTACCATATGAAGGGGCTTGTTCTGAGGGAACTCAAATATATATTTTTACAACAAACCAATACATTTATTTTATAATTTTTCTATAAATATTCATAGAAAGAATTACAAACCGTCATTATCCATATAGAAGCATCATTTTGATATCAACAAACGTCATTATACGTATATTGGCGTCATTATGGTCGACACACAAATACAAAAAAAAAAACATAATTTCTGCGAAACTATGCGTCTGTGAGCCGTGCCTCTTATAGGACACATTTAACTACCGTCACAACTAGAGAATAAGACCAATTGAGTTGCGATAGCACGACATTTATTACAAAGACAAACGTTTCTAAGAAAATAATTAATGCTCAAATAATCACCCAAGTGTGAGATGACAGTGCCATGACAATGTCAAATTCAATGCATTTTTTTTCGAAGTGAGGTTTATACAACTATCTATTCCGCCATATAGTTACTTAAATGAGGTAACCTTTATTATTACTTGTTTCTTTTATATAAATATAGATAAATTGATACAAATATTTTGGTACATTCAGGATGCCGCAGCCTTTTGATTCCTATACAAATGTTAGAAAAATGTAATGTTGTCAATTATTAAGATGATACTTACAGTTAATATCCCAGTTCTTCATACAAAATCTAAGTAGAACTATATTTTTAAAATACAAAGATCTAAATTACCGGGGCGCACGGCACGGTCTACATCAAGCATTGCGCATTGCGCCAAGGAACAAAGCACAGGTTAAAATCTAGTAGAGTATTGAAATTTTTTCATTATTTATATCTATGTATTTTAAAAATATACCTAGTTTCTTAGTGAATCAATGCAATTTAAGAATCTCGAAGATCGTGAAGGTTTTTACCTTCACGTTCAAGATTTTCGTAAAAAATCAATCTAAGTAGCTGTCACAGATGGTTATTACGTTAATTCTCTAGTGGAGACTACACGGTCTTGATTATTACTTGATTGTTTGCTTAGTATACCTAGCCTTTGTAAACATAAAAATTAAAGAAATATATTAGTTTACAATGTGTAAAGCCGGAATTAATTTAGAGTATTAATAAAATCATCGCGAATATTTTATTAGCCTACTAACATTTAAATAAACTCACACCGCCTGAGATTCAGTATTATCCTAGTTAAGGCACGAGGAATAAATAGTGTATGATCCATGAAGAGACTTATCTCTTCATGGATCATATATGGAGTTCTATTAATAAATAATAAATGAATAAATATCATGGACAATCTTATTCAAATCGACTTAGTACCAAACTAACCAAAAAGCTTGCACTATGGGTACCTAATAGTCATTGATACTAATGTCGTTTGTTTGATCTTTTTTTACGGAATTTTAACGGAATTTATTTCCGACTAAAGTTTAGTGTCCCACTTTGACGGTTTGGTTTCGTACGTGTATGGTCATACGCTAAAAAATTACTACAAGTATAAAATCAGCTTTTAAAACATAGGTGTAATATTTTTCGAGTTAGTATTTATATAAATGTTATTTTATATCTATCAGTTAGTTATATTTTTTTAAATAGTACTGTTTTGTATTTAGCGGAATCATCGATAAAAAAGTCCATTATCGATGGTTACCCAACCCTACTATTCATATTTCGTATTTTTCACTTCTCCTGCTCAAAAAGTACGTCATATTAGCTTCGCGAAGCGTGACTAATATAGTACATTGAGCCCCTACGGTTTAAAAGAAAGCTATATAATCCCATACAAATTTTATAGTGAGTTTAATGTTAAGTCTTTTTATTCTCTCGCAGTCGAAGTGAAAAGCAGAGTGTTTAACACGTGGCTGAGTTCCATTATATGACACTCAGATATATTTGTCCTCGCTCACTTCGTGAGCTCATCCAAATAATCACTTCGTGTCGTAATGGCTTATTTTAGTCCCTTGTCAAATAATCTACTATTTTTTATTCGTTTTTTTTATGCTGTACTTTTCAATTCTTTTGGCATCCCACTAAAGGGATTCATAGAATTATTTCTGTATTTTTTAGCATGAGAATACATTTATAAATACAACTTTAATGATAAATCTGCGTGTCGTGTTATAAATATAGAAAATAAACCCATATTCAGGATTGACATATTTTCGTTCTGTTTTTATGTTCAAGCCTCCGTAACATTCAAACTACCAAGGTTACATACATAATTTTGACTAATTTGAAATTCTTAAAGTATGCCAATTCATTTGATACTAACCACTCCATGACTTCAAAGTACAAAGTGTGTTTTTTGTCGTCCCAAACTTATACCAACGTGTTCTCATTTGTTGCTTTTACACTTTTGCAAGGTTGAAGAATTAAAAAAAAATAACTATAGCACTTAGAGACATAATTTTTTCACCGAAAAATAGCTTATGTTTTGTTATATTACAAACTACTCATAAGTCTATATCGAAAAAGTAGATTTTTTTCCCTAAAACAGGCACAAATATGATATCGACGATTTTGTGAGGTATTCGACAAAGTGGGACACTGAGCACTAAAATTTGAGGCTTTAAAAAGGTGCTTAAATTGAACATTTATGGGTCGACATCAAAATCATAGGTTTATTACAGTATGTTCTATCAGTTTTCATTGAAAGTCGATTTTCGGTAGGTTTTGCCATATTTCACTAAACTGCCCCTAAATCCGTAACTAGAATCGACAAAGTGGGACGTTTTACTAAACTCACTCACATATACATACTTATATAGATAAATATAGTACTTTAATTTAGATAATAAACTAGGTAGGTTTAAATTAGTTTTAAATTTCAGGGCACCACCGAAAATCAGCGTCACGGCTTGCCGTGGCATAAAGCTGACTGGTGACCCCTTTCAGCGTCGACATTTTTTTTTGTTTTTTTTTTTATTTTTCTTTATGCTGGCGTGGAATAAATATGTTCTTTTTCTTAATGAATAAAAAAACATCCAAGACCCAGGAACTAACATCCATACTCATCGCACAAACACTTGCCTTGGCCGGGATTCGAACCCGCGGCCACCAGCTTCCTAAGCCGTTGTGCGACCAACTGAGCCAAAGGTATTTAGAGCAAGAATAGTTTCAAGGGGTTGTTTCTAAGATATCATCAAAAGATACATATACCCCTTCAGACGCATTTACCTCGGTTGACCTTACTTATCTTTATTCGCTATGGCCGGGTTTAACAGAACATTTGTTCGGATCAAAAGTAGAGTATATTCTCATTCCGACCGGCTTATCGGGTCAGACGCGATAAGGACGAGGTTAAATTTCGCAAAAAGTTGATGTGGAACCCTGAAATAGGGTAAATTTCCCAGTGATTGACACCTTCAACCTTAATCCATTTTACAGACCCCAGAATCAATATCTGCCTTACCAAACCGGGGCGAAATATCTGACACGTCCTGACGGCCTTAGAAATAGATAACTGTCAGATATTTATGCGTGCTTTCTTGTGGCAGATATTAATCCCGGTGACTGTACTATGTACAGTAGAATCCGCTTATAATATAATCGAAAGAAAGCGACAAACACGTCATACTACGCGTACGTCATACAACGCATTTTTATCAAGTCTTGAAAAATAATACATACATATATACATATAATCACGCCTTTTTCCCATTACGGGGTAGGCAGAGACTACAACTGCCGCTTCATTAACATTCATTAATCCCTACACCTTGTGCTGTGACAACCCTTTCGCCAAAATAAATAAATAACACGCGGACAATCTTACACAAATCGACCTAGTCCCAAACTACTACTAGGTACTAGACGACGATATACATCATATATAGAATAGATGAATGATAATACTTAAATACATAGAAAACATCCAAGACCCAGGAACAAACATTCGTGCTCATCACACAAACAGTTGCCCTGGCCGGGATTCGAACCCGGGACCGCCAGCTTCGTAGGCCGTTGTACAACCCATTGAGCCAAACGTGTCGTCAAACGTGTCGTTTGTCTCATTCACACACAGAATATCAATATTTCTCGCATCCATCATCTGACACACTTCATCTATTTTATAATTCAATTCTCCCCTTACAGATTTTAGCAAAGCGACTCTCCATAGCCCACTCTTCGCTCTCGCTGGGACCGAGACGTGATGGGTTGCGAACCACATCGCCGCTATTTGCGTTCCCACAAGCAGCTAGGGATAAAATATTCGTACCCAGCAGAGCCCCGCGTACCAGGTAAAGGTTTAGCCTTATTCTGGGGTCACCAGTCCCAGGGCAATTCGGCACGCTAACGTCTAGAGTCGCCTCTAGCCAAGCATCCGTCGGCAAGGCATACTTGGATTGGCGGCATAGGAGGAAGGATAACAGGGTAAGGAAAGGAATTGTACGAATTTAGACAGGAGAAAGGTTTAAAGGATATTACTATCCCGGAAGACTATGTATGAGCCAGTAGCAGCTCGGGGAGCCGGGATCGCAAACCCGTATACCATAACAAAATGCCGAAAAGGCAACTTTGTATGAGTAATCCCTGACTTACAAAATAATCAACTTTCTTTTTTGGTTAGGTATTGTTTCATAAAGAGTAAAGCTAAACTAAAAATTGTATGTCTATTTAGGGGAGACCAGGGAAGGTTGTATCACGGTGGCTTTTAGTGTGGCATTGGATTGAGCGTATCAAGACTTGACGTAAATCAAGTGGGCCTGACTAAATAGGTACAAGTTTTGTGTGAACAATTTTATTTTTGTAACATAGCTCTTCAGAGTCCCCAGCAAGCTCGGCTGAATTTCACCTTCCCATACAAACGGAGTTTCGTTCTCATTTTAAAACTACGTTTTGGTTTGTAACGAAACTTCACATATGCAAGGACATAAAGTTTACCTAGGCCTGTAATTGGTTAATACGGCTCCAGTATATAAAACAAACAAAATACAGCAAAAACAGGTTTTGTATAAAAAAACTTAAATTCGCTGTATTTTTTTACTATGGTATCTGAAGCTACGTAAAGTAATTACAGGCCTGCATAAACCTTAACTTTTTCAAAGTAAAAAGTTTCTGAGCAAACTAGCTAGTCGTTTTAAAATGAGAGCGTAACTACGTTTGTATGGAGAACCGAGCTTACCGGGGACTCTAAGTTTTAAATAATGTAACGAACAATATATGGACCCAGTCTGAAATAAATCTGTTTGAATTTGAAAAATGCTATAATATTTTTTCTTTATAACAAAGGAGTATCTTCAAGAGTCATCGGCACTGCATCCGCTCGAGGGTTTAAAAACCGATTTATAAAACTCATGCCAACTAAAAGCAAAAAGCAATTTCTCACCTGCCTGTCTGGAAATTGTTTCCAACTACATGTCTGTGTCGTATTTCATTTTGAAATACTTTTAAATTCTGAAAACAACTTCGTTCCATGTTTGCTGTTTAGTTTTCTTGATTTCTTTGTTATTTTACAAATGTCGCTTTACGAGTTACATAGACACTTCTTTTTAGAAACATGAATGTTATTTACACTATCGTTCATAAGTTTTATATTTAAACTGATTATTTTCTCCATACACTCTTTCATTTCAGCCATAAAATTATTAATAAATAAATATCAGCGACAATTTTACACAAATCGACCTAGTCTCAAACTAAGCAAAGCTTGTACTATGGGTACTAGGCGATGATATAAATAATAAATAGATAAATTATAATACTTAAATACATAGAAAACATCCAAGACCCAAAAAAAGATTATTTTTCTTTGTATTATTTTTTTTCGTTAAAATATGCTATTCGAAGATACTCATTTTATAAGTAATACATTTGGATATGAGTTTACTTTTTTTGACTAAGAAAGATTTCGAGTGACGTGAATACTAAACTGACTGATGTCTGAGCTAGGGTTTGGAAAGGATAAGTGAAAGTCACAGCTAAAAACACGAATAACTTATCCCAGAATCATCATATTTTTGAAATCTGATAGTTACAATTGCGTCTCCCACTACCCAAAGGTTGTTTGGAACAGATCGCTGTTTAGCGATAAGACCGCCTGCTATTTACCTCTCCTTGAATTAATTGTTTTCTGTACTGTTTGTGTTGTGAGGTATGCAAAGATATGGCGCTTTAACAGTCGGACAGATAAACAGACATAGGTACAGACAGAGAGAGTCACACCATAAAAATATATTTTTAACCTTTTTGGTACGGAACCCTAATTAAAGGGAGCGCCCATGCAAGAAAAGGGTTTTCCTCGAGAATTTTGGCTTACACCAGCATCCCTTTGTGCACGAGTTTGATTCGCGCTTGGTCAATTTTTTAACAATCAACCACAGATTCAATGCCCAGTAAGCAAAAACTGCGACCTAAATCGCAAAATCCCAATTCTCTTTTAAATTCACACTTGCATTTTTTGTGAACCATTGAAATCCATCGGCTTTATGAAATGCAGGGACGCCTTTCCACATACATCATGTTTGAGGCGGATTTATTTGCATTCCAATGAAATTGAATTTCAAAATGCATTCACAATAAACACGTCCGATTCATATCGGCACGAGTAAAACAGAATTTGCATTGAGTTCACAAACATGTTTTAGAGTTTCCTGCTTCTGAAAAGTAGTAGGTAGGCTATTTGTAGTTCTTAAAATGATGAGCACTAGACAGTCAAGATTAGGCGTCCGTCTTCCGTGCAGTAGCTGGTAAATATTTTGTATTCGACTTCGTTCGCGGAGGAATATGAATGAATGAATGAATGAATCTTTTATTTGCAAGAATGTAGGTTATGTACACTGATGTTCTTAGATTGTAAGTCCCAATTACACTCTACCTATTTAAGGTATGCAAATATACAATATATATATATAAAATGTCAATACAATGTAACTAATTCTAAATAAAAATTAATAGGCCATGTCACAATCAGAAAAGAAATTTAAATACGGTGATTAATATACCAATCACAGGTTTACAATGACATATACAATAAAAAGCCATAACCCTCTTTTTTGCTTCAACGTAGTCGGGCAAAAAGTATCCTATAAGCCTAATAACCATCTGTGAATGCCCAGCTACCCGAATGAAGCCACGACCACACATCCAAATATACAAAATATCCAAAAAATTGGTTATGTGTCCTTTAAATAGTCCGTGTCTTTTATTTTTTGAAAACATCTTTTATGTATAGGCATTTCATTTCTACAAATTTATAATAGGTACTATATAGATGTA
This sequence comes from Hedya salicella, assembly GCA_905404275.2. Taxonomy (NCBI): domain Eukaryota; kingdom Metazoa; phylum Arthropoda; class Insecta; order Lepidoptera; family Tortricidae; genus Hedya; species Hedya salicella. Next base: position 4,856,230 of record FR990115.1, on the reverse strand, counting down.
ATGTAAATACTGCATATATAATTATGAGTAATTATATATGCATTATTTGTTTGTGTGTCCTAACGTTCTCAGTACTGATTATTTTTGCCATTTGGCATTAAGTTCTTCATTCTTACTTACTATTGTTTTGTGTTTAAATAATTAAAGGGCCACAAATATTTAAAGTACAGCATATTGAGTGAGAATCGTCAATGTTGGAAACAAGCTCATTTCATGATTTGGATCATGTACTTCAATGCAAATCCTATTACTTTAAACGAGCAATTCTTGTATTCATATACATATATCTATATCTCAATATAAAATATGTAGTTGGTTTCTCGTAAACGGCTCTTGCCATCCAAGTTTAGCATATGTTTCATCTTCAACAGCCAAAAAACTGGTGCCCCACCGAGCCAAACTCGGTTGCCCAGAATCATTAGAAAAAAACATAAAGATCGATTTAAAATCTCTAATACTAACAATACATAGTCGCGAGTCGAGGCGAGACCGCTATACATTGACGTTATTCTGAAGCTGTTACACTCCGTCACGCATTTGAAAACGGCAATGTATCTCGCCTACTATTCGTCTAGTCGCGCCAATGTATAGTGCCGATATAACACCTTCACAGTTCAACGCCAATGACGTAACTAAGTACACTTTTTGTGTACTGACTGGTCAAAGTCATGCCCAAATCGCAAAGCACGTATTTTCCCACTACGTATGTTCCTAAGTGATCACGTGACCTTCATTTTGCAACAGACATGTGAGATATGGCATATCTACACCGGTTTAATATCGGAATCCCTAAGGTCGTTTCTCCTAAAGTATCGTTTGTCCTAATGTCTCGTTTGTCTTAACGCATTTGTTATGAAACTGTATACTCTTAAGGATTGTCATAAAACAAACGTAACCTAATCTAATCTAATTTATACGCCACATCTGGTGAGCGAGAACATTGTTTGCCCCCACTGATGTATATTTTTTGTGTGACAACCCTAGCACAACACGTGCCGTGTGCGAATGAATACATGTTATACGATGGTCCGAGAGGCATAGACTAGGCGCGTTTCTCATGCCTAAAAGTGGTTTTCTGAGGAAGTGAAATGTCTGTACTTGTACTAATTATTACTTACTAGCTTCTGCCTGCGATTTCGTCCGCTTTAAATTCGTTTATCGCGGATAAGGGTATTTTCCAGGATAAAAAGTAGCCTATGTCCTTTCCCGGGACTCAAACTATCTCCATACCAAATTTCATCTAAATAGGTTCAGCTGTTTAAGCGTGAAGCGGTAACAGACAGACAAACACACTTTCGCCTTTAGAATATTACTAGCGGCCGCCCGCGACTTCATCACGCCAAAACAGCAACGATTTTTAACTATTTTTGGTACACGGGTAACTAGCAATCCACAGATGGTTATGCGATACTTTTTAACCCACAACGCTGAAGGATAAAATAGGGTTACGATTGTTTTCTCCTCCACTGACGAAGTTGCAGGGGCACCTTCTAGGTTATGAATAAATTCACAGATTCACGATTTTATGAATAAAGGTGAAGAATAATAGTCACGAATAAAATTGTAGGCGCCATGAAATAGGAGCAGTTAGTAGAGATAGCAAAGAAAATAATTAAATACATATTCTCTACACACCACAAATACACAGAAATACAGAAACATGAAAGTTACAATTAAATGAAATTAAACAGCAGGCGGTCTTAAATCACATCTATACTATTATAAAATGTAAAAAAAAATATGTTTGTATGTGTCATTGTGGCTTCATCACGCTAAATCGGCTAAACGGATTTCAACTATTTTTGGTACACGGGTAGCTGGGTATCTCTAGATGGTCACTTTTTACCCGACTATGCTAAAGAAAAGTAGGGACTATGACTTTATCTCCTCCACGAACGAAGCGCCTTCTAGTTGATATATATAAATAGCTCTTTCTTCCAGACAACCTTTGGCTAGCGGAGTGTTTAAGAGACAATAATTTTAATGGAGTAGGTAGGTGGCGAAAATCAGTTATTTTCATAAGTTATAAACCAAATGAACACAACACAATATTGAAGTATAAAATTGAGATGGCTGTACAGTAATGATATTTTCAAAAAATATATTACAATGAATTTTTTATGTTTGTATGTGTTGTTATGGCTTCAAAGCCTTCAACACGCCAAATCGGCTAAACAGATTTTAACTATTTTTGGTACACTGGTCATAGGTTATTCTTACAGATGGTTATTGGATACTTTTTACCTTGCTACACTTGTGAAAAAACTCATGATTTATTGATTATCAGATTAACACTTTTTTCCTCGGAGAAGGAAGTTGCAGGAACCGTCTAGCAGAAAAAAATCTTTATGATTTTTTAAAGGAATAAAGAAATATTGATTCCACTTCCTAATTTAAGTTATTTTTATTTAGATATTACATTCAACATTCTGATGATACATTAGTGATATATTTGTTAAGTTTGCATCCGTTGCGAGTAGGGTTGCCAGGTGACCGGCTAAAGCCGATCATGGTCCTCGGAAAACTCTTTGTGGCATTGCCGTGCCGGTAGGATTCTGGTCTTCGGATTGCTACACCGCCGTGGCTGATGACTTGGTAGAGTTCGTCGACCAGAGGATTGGCTTCTCACTGAGGGTGCACCATAGCTGCAGTCTCGCCACTACGTACACTTCAGCTCGTTTGTGGTGCGCGCGCCCCGGCCGCTGCAAGACACCATCGCAAGTGCAGACTTCTGGCCGAAGGGTGTAGTGTTTCGGCAGTTCCGGGGCAATCTGCCGAATCCTACACCAGATCAGACGACGCAACGGAGCCACGGAGTTACGTCGCCTAAATCGAACTAGTAAGTATTTTTGTATGTTTTTGGTTTTTGTAGTTCACAGTGCCTTCGTTTTTAATGTAATGCTTTGTAACTTTATGAACAGTAAATCCATACTTAATATTATAAATGCAAAATTGTGTCGAGACGTCTGTCTGTCTGTCTGTTACCTCTTCACGCTTAAACTGCAGAACCGATTTGGATGAAATTTGTTACGGAGATAGTTTGGGTCCTGGGGAAGGACATAGGCTACTATTTATCCCCGAAAAATACCTTTATCCGCGATAAACGAATTTAAGGTGGACGAAGTCGCGGGCAGAAGCTAGTAATAAATAAATGTTTGGCTTATTACGACCGTATCCGGCCAAATATTTTCTCGCCTGGCCTAGCCGCACGGCTATTGTTAGGTTTTTTGTCTCGATGCCGCGCCTCACGCGAGTCGATGATAGAGCACAAGTAAAGTCGCGTGCGAGGCCGTGACTACGCCGATAGCTATATGTCCGGCTTTAAAAACCATATTTAGCTTTTAATAAAGGCATGTCCGGCTTTTAGGGTAAAATGTCCGGCCAAATTAAGCGCAGAGACTAGCTTTTGTTTTAGACCTGGCAGCCCTAGTTGCGAGGAATATCTAAGACTTTATATATACTTATCATCTCCCTGCCTTTATCCGACTTATGTAGGATCGGCACAACATGTTTTCTTCTTTCATTCATCTCTATTATTCGTCATTTCAGCGCTTACTCCTTTCTTTCTCATTTCCTCTCTCACACAATCCATCCATCGTTATTTTGGCCTACTGATCGCTCTTTATCCTTGGACATTCATCCCTAACATTCTTCTACCAATATGGCGCTCATCCCTTCTCATTACAATACCCATACCACGCTAACCTGCTGCTCCTCATTTTGTCCGTCATGGGTGCTACTTTCAAACTTCCCCTTATACTCTATCCCTTCCCTCGTCACTCCACACATCCACTCCATAACATTCTCATCACGGCTGCGTGCGTTCTTTAGTCCGTCACTTTCGTTGCCTAACATTCTGATCCGTACATTACGACAGGACTTTATATTATAGTACTCTATGCAGAAATACAAACATTATTACCGATTTAATTCGAAAAGTGCTGAGGGGCAAACTCCAAGTAATCGTACGTATAATGCGATTATATTTACACTGCGAAATAGATTATTAAGATCCTTGATGAAAACAAAAACGAGAAGTTATTTGATTAGGTGCTCAAAACATTGATTCAAACTTACACGATTTTAGGTGGTAATACGTGCTCAAATATGGGTCAATAAATATATTCGTCGTCCTATTATCAGTTCTAAAATTGTCACTGATGTGTCAAAAGTGACAAAGTGTGTGATATTGGCGACGGCACAAAAGTATTTCTACATTGCAAAGCAGGAATCACAATACCAAAATACATTAAGCCTGCCTAGATTTCGATCAGTTATTTATAAAAAAACAAGGGTGAGTCGTACTCGCGCACCGAGGGTTTCGTACAAAATATATGCTACAAACGGCCGTATCTATGAATATCCAGTGTTAGCAGAGCCCTACTCCTAAGCAAAATGTACGCGGTGTTAGATCATTTTATATTGGTTACTGACATAGACAGACAGACATACAATTATACTGTCCACCCGTGACCATGGAAAGCTGGAAAGCTTCCGAAACGTCGGGAACTAAAATGAGATAATGAGATAATATACGCGATATAATCCGTTAAATTCTTTTATTTCAATGAGTAATAATCGCGGAAACAGAAGAAAACATTATACAATTATACTGCTTTTAGTATTTGTTGTTAAAGCGGCAGTAGAAATACATCATCTGTAAAAATGTCTGATGGTGACAGACAGACAGACAAATATACCGACAGCGGAATCTTAAGGTGCGTCCACACTTGTATCATTTGCTCGTATCATGACTGCGTATCGCGCTGCTTGGACGCTTACTGTCGGCGCGCCGATAATGCCGCACTCTTCCGATACAAGTGTGTGATACGCGTAGCAAATGGATTTCGAGTGATCGGATCTGCGCAACGTCCAAACGCGTGATCCTGACACGCGATCATGCTACGCGACGATGATCTGATACGAGCAAATGATACAAATGTGGACGCACCTTTAGCAATAGGATCTCATTATACCCTTTGGATACGGGACCTTAAAAACGCTTTTAATATGTGTTTCCTCAAAATATTAAAAATATGTAGCTGTTGGAAAATTGTTTTTTATAGAGTCGAGGAATTTATTGATTATAAGAAACAGCATGAATCTGGTAATCGCATGTACTTGTTGCAAGCTACCATAATATTCGCTGTCGTTTATTTACGATTGAATACTGTACCATCAGCCACATACTTAACTGACCATTGGGAGACCTTATGGCCATTGACATAAGGCCTACACATCGTCAGTTAATATGGTAACACTGGATTTTCATAGATAGTAAGTGTGTTGCAGTTGTACCTACCTACCATATAAACTGAGTACAACGAGTAAGCTGACTGCAAACAAAGGTACATGGCGCGGCTTATATGTGTGCGTGCCGGTACGCACGCGCTCTCGCTCACACGTGTGCGTTGAAATAAGGTGGAATTAAGGAGGCGCTAGACGGGCTGCGCTAGCCAGTGCCGCCGCCATCGCTGCCGCGGCACGGTACGTTTTTTCCGTTCGCTCGCTCACCCACCACGGCTTCGCGCCGTGAATGCGTTTGTGTATCTACGCTTTTTGTATATATAGTTGTAAATAGTGTAATGTTGTAAATACATAACTAATGAAGTGAATATTAGATTTACAAGGACAAGGACCTTGAAATTATAGTGAATAATGGCAAAAAAGTATTGTTCTGTTTATGGATACCTCAACAGTTCATCAAATCCAGCAATATCGTTTTTCCTGATACCATCACAAGGGGAAAACGGTAAGAAATACTAATTAATGATAATACGCGACGAATTTCAAGTTACTAATATCGAGCTTTTGAAAAAGATCGCATGAATTGTAATATTCGTTTTTAAATTTTTAACCAAATGAAAGAAATAGAATTCTTGCTTCCTTGTCCATGCATTCCTAGAATTTGTTTTCATAAGCTATTTATTAGAATGAGGATCTATTTCTCTTTGAAAACAAATAACAAGGCCTTACGAACCTCTTGTAATCGACGAAAGTATTTTTCTGTGTGTAATTTGTAACGTATTGTATCCATACTAATATTATAAATGTGAAAGTGTGTCTGTCTGTCTGTCTGTTACCTCTTCTCGCTTAAACCGATTAACCGATTGGAATACAATTTGGTATGGAGATAGTTTGAGTCCATGGGAAGGACATAGCCTACTTTTTATCCTGGTAAATACCCTTGGAGTTGGAGGACCCAAGTGCAATTTTTTCAACCAAATATAAATAGTGTGAAGGATCCTATAGGCAAGAGGTGTGTATAAAATAAAATAAAAACTTTTGTACACGTTACGCTTATTTAAATCTAGCTTCTACCCGCGACTTCGTCAGCCTTAAATTCGTTTATCGCGGGTAAGGGTATTTTTCCGGAATAAAACGTAGCCTATGTCCTTCCCCGGGACTCAAATTACTCCATACCAAATTTCATCCAAATCGGTTTAGCGGTTTAAGCGTGAAGAGGTAACAGACAAACAGACAGACAGGCACACTTTCGCATTTATAATATTAGTATGGATTAGTATGGATATTCACAAGAGCAGGGCTCGGAAACCGGTATTCTGTTCATAAAGTTCGTTATTTCCGTTCAATTACGAAAATTTCGTAGATTTAATTTTTCTAAAATTTGAATCAGTTAATCTGCTAAATTTGGGACGTTTCGATCATCGCGTACCACAACCGCGGCACCAAATGATGAACAATGACCATTAACTCGACATTTTGATTTACTTTGAGGCAAATCCTAAAAGTTCAGTGAGGGAAGGTGAAGAAGTAATGGGAATTTCGAAAAGCAAAATACACCGTGTACTGAAAAAATATAAATTCAAAAGTTACATTGAAGGGCGATTAGTGCAAAAATTACTGCCGGGTGATGATGAAAGACAACGTATTTTCTGCAATGAAATGGAGAGGTTCATCCGAGAGGATCAGTATTTTCTAAATAATATTATCTGGTCAGACGAGACAAACTTTAGCAATAATGGTATGTACAACCGACACAATAATCGCATTTGGTCCAGGGAGAATCCCTTACGTATCCGCGAGACTAATAATCAAGTGCGTTTTTCGTTAAACTGTTGGTGTGGGATTGTAAATAACCGGATCCTCTTAGTACATTTTTATGAAGGGCATTTGGATACGGACAGGTACTTAGAAATACTTGAGATTTTAAGAAATGTGATGAATAATCTTCCGGTTGCAGAACGACAAAACCTTATTTTTCAGCAAGATGGGGCTCCGGCTCATAACAGTAACAGAACAAAAGACTATCTCAATGAACACTTTCGTTCCTGGATCGGGACAAAGGGACAAACAAAATGGCTGCCAAGATCCCCAGATCTAACCCCGTTAGATTTTTTTTTATGGGGTTATGTAAAAAAATTAGTTTACAAGAACACGTATGAAAGTGTCAACGAGCTACAAACAGAACTTAGGCGTATTATTCTAAATATCCACCACAGCAAGATCAAAAAAGCGACAGGGAGTGAAATCATCAAAAGAGTGCAACTTTGTATTCAACAGGAGGGGAGACATTTTGAGCATTTGATAAATTGATAAATTTTGTATTAAAAAAGTTAAAATTCATGGTCTTCCTTTTATTTCTGACGCTATGTTATTTAGCAAAAAATAATCCTTCGATGAACCCTTTCGATCGGTATGATAAAGCTACAGGGTGATTTTTTTTTCGTGTAGTGGGTTCGATTCCCGGTTCAAACGTGTAATTATTCAAAATCTATGAATGCAGTTAAAATTGTTTTTGAAATTAAAATAATGTCTTCTTTCAGTAAAATGTTCTATCTACAATATTTAAGGTACTTTCCCTCCATGTGGCATGGCCGTGGGACGCCCTGTATACCCAAAGATATTTGTCTTCTCCTAAATACAATTTAAAATATTCCATAAATTAGCGTGTATTTTAGAAGATTTACTTAATAATACCGGTTCCAAGCCCTGCTTAGAATATCACGATTGAATTTGCAAACCGTACCGTGGACTCGCTTAAACATCGACCATTGAACGCAGGTATTTCGCAAGCATCGCAGGTACACCGTAACCGCAAGTGAAAGTAAATGTTACCGACATTATTTGCTAAACGAATTACATTACTGGGCACACATAAAATCTTCACTTGGCATGTGATGTCAGTAGGGAATGGATAGTCAACACCGGTATTTAATACGACTTTAAAAATGCTGTAACCCCTTACAGGTACGTGGTAACAGGATGAACGTGATTGTATAGCAAACTATAGGACCTTGTAATAGAGTTGCAATTCACTCGACTTTATTGGCATTATTTGATCGGTCCACAGATTGCGCAGTTAAAAAAGTGGAGGTTTAACGAATGCATGCACGTAATTGTAGTTTGTATTCATAATCATGTGTCAACTCTTGCTAAGGAGATTACATTGCCAGCTATATATTAATGTACACTTTTAACGAATCAAGACAACAAGCGATGGATACGCTACACTGTTATCTAGAACGGTTTTTGAAGTGACGAAACAAGTTCGTGGTACACGGTACTAAGCGAGAGATGATTGCGCTTTTTTATATTAGACTTTATTGGTTTGTAATGGAGTGGTAAATAGCATGATATTCAGTAGTAATGTATAATTTGCCCTGAGCAGAATCTGTAGTCAAACTTTGAGCCTCTGCGCATGCGTGTGTATCGAAAGTTCGTTAAATTTGTGAATGAATTATGAAATAGTGTTGTGATAATGTTTAGTATTAAAGGATCAGTGATAAGGCAGTATGCTGCCGTAATAACAGGTTTGATAATTTTACGATATTTTTGTTTAATTTTGAGTTTTTAATTTAGATTAACTGTGACGAATAGTTGAAATTTCAGTACTTTAATTAAAATATAATCATATAGGTAATAACTTAATTGAGGTAATAATTGCTTCTAGTAAATAGGATGAAACGTGAGAGAAAAATGTTTGTTAAAAACTTGTGAATATTTGACACAAGATTTCCATAATAGTGAAATAAATAAATTATAGTAAACCAAAATGATTAGACATGACAAGAAACGAGGAGAATTAAAATAATAAGAAAATAAACTATTATCGGTTGTATTTAAAACGTATAAAGCCTCTTAAGAAACTTTTTTACTAAGGTACCAACTTACCATTGTGGTAATTGACAACAATAATTTCACCATGATTTCAACTAATAGTAGTTGTCTACTAATGGCTGATTATGTCAAACATGATCATTTATAAAGTGTACACATCGTTTAATCAACTTGACAACACGTTTGGCTAAGTTGATTGCACAACGAGTTATAAAGCTGGCGGTCCCGGGTTCGAATCCCGGCCAGGGCAAGTGTTTGTGTGATGAGCACAAATGTTTGTTCCTGGAGCTTGTATGCTTTATATTTATTTAAGTATTATATTCAGCTTTCGCGACTTCGTCCGCCTTAAATTCCTTTATCGTGGATAAAAGTATTTTTCCGGGATAAAAAGTAGCCTCTATGTCCTTTCCCGGGACTCAAACTATGTCCGTATCAAATTTCATCTAAATCTGTTCAGCGGTTTAAGCGTGAAGAGGTAACAGACAGACGTACACACTTTCGCATTTATAAAATTACTAGCTTCTGCCCGCGACTTCGCCCGCCTTTAATTCGTTTATCGCGGTTAAGGTTATTTTTCCGGAATAAAAAGAAGCCTATGTCCTTCCCCGGGACTCAAACTATCTCCATAGCAAATTTCATCCGAATCGGTTCAGCGGTTTAAGCGTGAAGAGGTAAAAGACAGATGGACAGACAGACTCACTTTCGCAATTACAATATTAGTATGGATATTAGTATGGATATCTATCTACGAGATCGCATCAGATGAGGAGATTCATAGACGAACCAAGGTCACCGACGTATATAAAATAGGCTCTCCTAAAAAGCGTCATGGGCCTCTGCCGCAGTGGACGTTTTTCGCCGATAATGTTATCAAAACTTTGTCACAAAAAATAATCTAGACTAGAACTAAAGCTATCTATACGCTACTTCTTTATAACACATGCGTGGTGGTAAGTCTTACACCTTGAACCGGCTTAATCCAAAATAAAACTCTTAAACACGTTTTCATTTTAAATGTGACATAGGGAGACCGGGTAAGGTTGACACACCGCCCATAAATGGACTATTAACCCGTTTCGAGAAGATCGCGACAGCTATATCTCCATCCTAGATAAAGCTCTCGCGATCTGTCGCCACTGGTCGATGGACTTATTTATTCGTTGAGCCTTCTGTTATGGCCGTCGTGAGGTGAGACAGCCAACCCTTGAAACAAAGAACGAGGTTATAAGTTCTTTTGATGTACCTGTTAGTTCTAGGAACCAATGTAGTGATTAAGTACTCTGTGCTAAGAACTATCAAAACTGCCTGGCTACTGAAGAAACATCTTTTGATGGTTCTTCAAGTAGGTAGGTACTTAAAAAATATAAAATTCAGACTTTCTACTACAACGTAGATATTTATGTATGAGTACACCGCACATATACAACGAAATAATTGTAATTTGTCTGGCAAGACATAAGAACCATCGAAGCTTTCTGGCTAATGAGGAAACGTCTTTCAATAGTTACCCAAGTAACATACAGAGTGGAAACGAGTAACACGACAGACTTTAACCATCGAGTTTAGTGGCTCATTGGAGTACATTGGTACATATAACGTTAGATTATTATTTTTTTTATAAATTCGCGTATAATATAGATGTGATTGAAAGCTGAGAGATACACGTACTATTTATTCTACACGAAATACTCCAAATAAAGAATAAAAATTAAATTGGATACCAAACTTTTGCAAAACTTCATACAAACTGGCCAAAAAGCATGCAGGGCTTCTGTACATAAATTAATTAAAAAAGTGGATACTTATCTCGGCGATCTTCATCAGATCATCGGTCCATCTTGTTGGAGGCCTTCCCACGCTGCGTCGTCGTGTACGCAGTCGTCACTCGAGAACCTTTCTGCCCGAGCAGCCACCGGTTCTACGAGCACTGTGCCCACTTAAGTTTGAACTATGTCGACGATCTGGGTTCTTCTGCGAGCCTCAGTCTTCATCAGTCTTTATAAAATAACGAAGGTCCGTCAGTCGCAGGCTTTTGGGCTATTAATAATATATCTACTCTTTGGCTACACTCTATATCGTCTGGTGACAACCAAAACTTACTAAATTATCTGTCGCTGCTCTTCAAAAACCTCGTATCTCGGCGCGATATCGATACAATACTGACATACGGCCCGTATGATACGTGCAGTATGATACGGGCTTTCTGTCAAGTAGGTATTTGTTAGTTAGTGAGTTTTGGTTTTCAACAGTTCTACGCTCTCGTCTACGCTCCTTTAGAATAAGTATTTTTTTTAATGGATTAAATAATATGTAATCGGGATATTTTCGAAAATTAAAATAAAACATCGGCCATGTGCCAGTCAGACTTGCGCATTGAGGGCTCCGTACAAAATATACGCTACAAATGGCCGTATCTATGAAAATCCAGTGTTAGCAGAGCATTACTTCAAAGCGAAATGTATGCGGTGTTCGGTCATTTTAAATTAGTTACTGACATAGACAGACAGACATAAAAATATTCTGTTTTTAGTATTTTGTTGTTATAGCGGCAACAGAAATACATAATTTGTGAAAATTTCAACTGTCTAACTATCACGGTTCATGAGACAGACCTAGTGACAGACGGACAGCGTGGTCTTAGTAATAGGGTCCCGTTTTGAACTTTGGGTACGAAACCTTAAACACCACGTGACTCTTGTCATTCTGCCAATCAAAGTAATCTTTTGTATCTGTGGTAGCTGAGCAATCACAAATAGTTACAGAATACTTTTTATCCGATGATGCTAAAGGAAGGTTATGATTTATTATTATATCGCGTATATTATCTCATTTTAGTTCCCGACGTTTCGGAAGCTTTTCAGCTTTCCATGGTCACGGGTGGACTGAGAAAAGATATATTTTCCTCTGTCAAAGTTACAATTTGTGCAAACTACCCATTTTTGAAAAACAAATAAAGGCGTACATACATGCCAGATGGGCCTAAGCTGTAAAGACAGTTACACATGTGCCAGAAGGGCTTAATTATTTTATTTTAATAATTTACCAAGGTTATGATTTTTTCCTCCCCCACGAACGAAGTACCCCGTCCTAGATGATTTTTTAAATATGTAGGAAACAATCAAGACCAAGGAATAAATCTGTATGCTCATGCATCTCCACAGTAGGTACTTATACTATGGCAATGAGGTTTAAGTACAGATAGTTAAAACCTTGTCATTACCCATTCGCTTGGCACGCAGAGCATAAGGCCGTCGTCCATTAATGCCAGAGAATAATTAACTCTTCCGACTATACTAACGAAATTTATCGCTCGCATCCTTGATCTAAGTAAACTATTATAAGCTTGTAAAAATGAAATGTCTGTACATTGAAGATATTTTAAAAAAATGGTTGTTACTATTACTATTTGGAGTTCACTAAAACGAAAAATATATTTTTTGAAGTTTTGTATGTTTGTTTGTGTCGTTGTGGCTTCATCACGCAAAATCGGCTAAACCGATTTCAACTATTTTTGCCACACGGGTAGCCGGGTATCTCTAGATGGTTATAGGCAACTTTTTACTTGACTTTTATAGGTAATTACTGAACATTTTTATGTTCATTCATCATCATCATGTCTGCCCAAGGACGTCCACTGCTGGACAAAGGCTCCACAACGACCAGTCACGTACAGGACGATGCAGGTGGGGAGGCCCCCAACAACATGGACCGATGATCTAGTGAAGATCGCGGGAAACCGTTGGATGAGGGCTGCTTGCGACCGGTCGTTATGTTCATTGAGTTTGTACAATACGAATAAATGTTTAATTTAATAAATACCAACGTATCATAAAATATCTGTCTCTCTCTTCCTAGCTAGTATTCCACATGATAGTGGGGTCACATTCCAAACATGATCATGAAATAAACAATTAAAGTCTAAATTACTTTGAAATAACTAAACTAAATAAACTTTAAAGCTGCACAAATTTAGTATTTTTGTTTTAAAAATCAAATTTCAAGCCCTTTTGCGAGTCCTTATAATACAGTAAAATTATAATTGTCCTTGTATTACACGTAGCTTTTCGCGGCCTCAATGCAAAAATACTTGTTTTTCCATATTTTGATACCCCATCATAGGGATGCCGTCACGTTCTCTATCATTTGCCCGAATTCCATATGCCATAATTTCATTTTCCATAATTTTAGGTGCCATAACGAGACGTTTGCCATACATTTAATTTTCCCTATCATCAAGTGTCCTAAAATCGTCCAGAAAATTTAAACACCATACAATTCAACGCCATTATAATTATTTGTCATAAAAAAAACGGTCGCAAAAAACACCATAAAACTGCTAGTGCTTACGCAGTAGTAAAAGTAGAAAGCGAGTTCATCCTACCTGCCACTCGACGACGCGTCGCTTCGCGGGGCTTCTGTTTCTTCTCTGAGGATTGCAAGAAACCTAACGAACCTACCAGTGTTTACGCACTAGTAAAAGTACAAAGCCACTCCGACCCGCCTGCCAGTCGACAAAGCATCGTTTCGCTGGACTTCTATTTCTGCTCTGAGGATTGCAAGAAACCTCACGAACTTACCAGTGTTCACGCACTAGTAAAATTACAAACCCAATCCGGCCCATCATGAAGCGATGCATGCTTCGTCGACTGGCAGAGATGGGCCGGATTTTTTTAGGCAAAATTCTTTTTAGGCAGTAGTAAATTTTAAGTGTTTATTTTCTTTTTCTCTAATTATGATATATGTATGATTATTCAGACAACAGTTTTTGCCATCCAAGTTTATCTAGACAGTCACTCACCGAGCAAAGCTTGGTCGCCCAGAGGGGCTTCACCGAAATCCGAAAAACGAAGTTTGGATGGCGCCATCCCGCTCACTCAAATACAGCATAAAATCAGAGCGAGTGAGACAGCACGTTACCAACTTCAATTTTTAAGTTTCGGAGTAACCCCTCATTTTTTAAAAGAATGATGTGTCTTCATTCTGTGGACAGTGGACCTAAAAAGATGGGTTAAATGACATCATTGCCTCCTTCCTTTCCTTTGTTGAAGTACTCGGGTAATAAACGCATCTTTGGTATGGAAATACAAAGAGGTCAACTAGTTAATATTGTCACTTCTGTGTTACTAAATACAGAAATATTATGTACGGTTTTTTTTAGATCAATTTATTTACTACCCAAAGGTTGTCGGGTGCTTTTAAAGTCGAAATAAAAAAAAAATATTGAGGACCACCAGGGATTGAGCATTATGAAAATGAAAAATGAAAAATGTTTATTTCGGTTTCGCACAGTTTAACACACATAATAAAGGTTGGGACATTTTCTTAAGCATTAAATAAATATGCTTGTACCAGAAGGACACGTTCACAGCATTAGGAACGTCAGAAATGATAGTCAAAGTCAGGCAATATCTGCCGAGCGTAAAACACTCCATACAAAATGGGCAAAAGCTATGACATCATTCGTTATTTAGCGGGCATGGGCGGGAAAGAATATTAAATAAAAGGAAGACCATAAAGTCTTAGATTTACAATTTCTGGAAAATGATACTTTAACTTTGCTGTGCTTCTAAATACTGATTTTATATTTTAAAGTATAACTAATAAGTGCCCACTTGAGAAATAAGTACATATTATCTCCCTATTAAAAGTAAATGATAAAAATAATAATGTGATAAAAAAATTGTAGTACCTAGCGTACCGTACCTAGTACCTAGTAGTGGCGTGGCGTCTATATAAGCCGATTCCCACCGGGTTGCCCAAAAAAGGCTTATAACCTCTTTTTAGGGTTCCGTACCAAAAAGGTACAAAAGGAACTCTGTCTGTCTGTCTGTCCGACTATTAAAGCGTCATATCTCAAAAACGACTTATGCTATTTAAAATTTGGAATATTTATAAACATGGTCAGCCCACATGTATTGCACAGGAAATATTAATTTTTAAAAAGGGGGGGGGGGGGGGGGGGGGGAATTAAAGGTCTAGCTACTGTATCAAACGGGGTATCATATGAAAAGGCTTCATATGCATATATTCGAACATTTTTTTTATTGTGATTAGTTTTTGTTTTATTGAGGAAAATGTGAAAAAAAACCCCAATCCCCCCCCCCCCCCTTTACCTCCGAAGTTTATCAATCGAAAATTTAGAAATTTACACAATCTGTATTAATAAACATAAATATTACACGAAAATTACAGCCATGTCTCTGACTAGCTTTTTTTTTATTTGCTAAAAACGTATTTGAAGTTTGCACCTTGGTACTTAGTTGAAGTTTGCACCTGATTTGTATGCAATGCAATAGATATCAGGTGCAAACTTAACTCAACCGGTACCGGGTAATAAAGTTAAGGTAAGTGAAAAATTGTACGGAACCCTCGGTGCGCGAGTCCGACTCGCACTTAACCGGTTTTTTTTTTCATGAAATATGAGTAAATAAATACGCTTCGGCTTCCCTTGTAATTTTTCAGACTCTAAGCCTCTGGTACCCAACACTTCGTCAACGTAGGAGGCGTGGGCCTCTCATAGCTACGTTTTAATTTTGTTAGCACCTCAGCAATGATAATTTATTGATATCGCAGAAAACTTTACATTATTGCAAAGGCTGCGAAATAGGGGATTGTCGGCCGAGTAGTTATAGATCTAGAGATCGACAATCACTGTTCGCGCCAAGGCTTGTATAGTGCATTTTTTCCCCACTAAAACGTTCTTTTAATATACCAACATACACACATATACACACATTACATATACATACGTTATTTTCGCCGGAGCGAATTGAAACAAAAGAAGGTCGCTTTGCAGGCCATGGCTTGCAATCTCGTATCATTATTATGTGCCCCTCGTCGCGCCGCTCCCGAAATATGTGACTTCGTAGTCTATTCTAAGGAATACAAAGACAATATTTCAATTTTTTAATCTGGCGCCAGATGGCGGTTGAGAACACACACACAGCTACACCTTCCTTGTGCGTACACACAACTCTAATTCTTCCCCGACGATATCGCAACACAATAATTATCCTTACCATCTCACTAACAAATAGCTATCGTCAAAGGAATAAGAGTGGCTAAATTTTGCTCCCCTATTGTATCGTTTCAATAATGTATAAAAGTATAAATAGGAAAACGATAAAGTATAAAAGAGCCCATTCAGCTTACCGTCTTAAATTAATACCACTATTTATCTTCCAGTGAACCTGAGCGTCCTCTGCACCGGCCTCAGCATCGCCTGGCCGTCGCCAGTGCTGGTCAAGCTCAGCAGGAACGACAGCAGCCCCCTCTCCAGACCCGTCACCGAGCAGGAGGGCTCCTGGATCGTATCTATCGGCTTCTTGACCGGAGGGATAGGTAGTTTCCTGGAATTTTTTGTGTTCCTTACCTCAATAGATAAAAAACGGAAACCTCATAGGATGTTGTGCGTGCGTCTGGTCCGTCTGTGAAGACCCTGTTCTCAGGAACGCGTGAAGGTATCAAGCTGAAATTGAGATCAAATACTCAATTCTGGAGTACTTTGAAGCTGTGAAGTCAAACTTCGTAGTCAACGCAATCATAAGATACGATACGGTAGTTAATAAAGGTGTACCTTGAAATTTGGTATGAAGGTAGCTCTTAAAGGACTACGAAGTGAGACGGACAGAGTGACTTCTGCATTTATGCCTATATTTTGTATGAATTAGTGTGGATTCAAAATCGCCAAAAGCATAAAAACAAATATTTATAACAAATAACATTTCACTGTAAGCTAGACATAATGTATATTGACTACAGGGAAGTACCCAAAAAAAGTTTAGTAATCCCGTTAACGAGGATGTTAGATATTTTGTAAATCACAAGCTGTCTGATAATCTAATGGTTCAGGACACTGTTCCGGTTCCGGTTCAGGTAAAACCCTGAGACTGCCGATCGCAGTTTTTTTTTCTACTTATATCTTTGTATGAATATTCTAAACATTAACAATTTCAACGAATATATCCGGGATCTAGGGCGTGCCATATTTTAAAATACCTGTGTCAGCACTGACATGAAATAGGCTGTTGCTGATGAACGTAAACTCTGACTTTCATTGGCACCATGCGGTGGTTAAGATCGTTTATTTATTTGAAAAGCCAAACATGAAAAGAAAATATCACGGTTCTAATTGTTTCGTTCCTTAGCCTGTGATGTTGACTTTCCGTATAATTAAAACGTAATAAGTAAGAATACAAAGCATGCAGGACACTTTTATTTTCAATGAAGAGGTTATAAACCTTGAAATTGACGAGGACAATCGTGACTTTATCTCAGCTATAACTTTGACTTTCTACATACACTACAGTATATTTATCGTTGATGATGATATTTATCGTAGTAAAGCAGTGTGTTGCTCATTCTCTGCTACGGTTGTTTGCAGTTTTGAGTTTCGATGTATCCGTTTCTTTATTGGTTTCCAGTTTAGTAAACTCCTTTACTTCTTTTTTTGTCATTAAATCAGTATAATTTACATTTTAGAGTCGTTTTGCATCACTAAACATTTATTTTGCCTTGCTTTCCAGCAAATTTTGTAGTATGTTACCTGATAGACCGCATCGGCCGCAAATACTGCGTCATCATCAGCTACGTACCCAGAATCCTAATGTGCTTGGTGCTGATCTTCTCGACTGAGGTCTGGACAGTGTTGCTGGGCCGGGCTCTCAGCGGTCCCTGTGACGCCATCTCCATGACTGCCGTGCCTATGTATGCCTCGGAGATTGCTAGCGTAAGTTTTCTACATCACGAGTCTTGCCTAGTACAACTGTGATTCGCGACGTGACAAAGATTGCCTGTCTCTTTCCATTCAATGCAATGTGAGAAAGACGGGTGATGATATGTCGCGCGACAAGCGTAGTCGCGAAGAGTTGTGCTAGACCGGCAGCGGGTATGGGATGATTGCGTTTATAGCGTGGCAGAGAAATGAAAGAGCAGTTGTCATTATGTGTATGAGTGTGAAAGTGATGGATGATTTATTATTTATTTATCGCGTATTATACGTGACCACCATAGGTAGTGGGCCAATGATCTATGGCGTGATAAACGGACAATCATGCATTATCATTATAAAGCATGCGTCGCTCTTGCTCCCTCTCTTGCTCCTCAGTGAATCCGATTACTGGCAAGGCCTAGCCGGACCTACCCAGTTCGAAGTCAGGTTCTAAACACCGAAGCGAGATAAGACAAGGTGGGAGAAGAATTGAAATCGTACCGGCCCAATTCCACTAAAACTCATAAATTTAATAATATATTTGAGCATGACCAGGACAGTTCCACGGAGCGCAGTTTGGTCACACTGTATTAACAGTGACATCTACTCAAATTGGATTTAGTAAAGTCCACAACAGGAAGTAATTTAATTACTTACAACAAAATACCCATAGCGAGATCTTTGTTTCTGTTACAGTTAGTTTATTCTATGTACGTAGCAATACGAGTCATCATTACACCAACAAACATTTTAACTCTCGAGTCTCGACTCACAGATCCATATACATTTCCATTCCCATCACACCTCGTATCGTCTGACCCCGCCAATAGAAAAGCACCTGTACGCTTCGTTTACCAAGGCGCTTACTGCAGAAAATTTTAGAGACTAACTTTGGATTTTTCATTTACAGAAAGAAATACGTGGCTCGCTTGGGACTTTTCTCCAGATTTTCGCATCCCTCGGCATAGTGATCATGCTGTGCGCTGGACCGTTCCTCGAGTTCTTCACAATAAACGTCATGATGCTGGTCTTCTCTCTCATAACGCTGGTGCCGCTGTTTTTCTTGCCTGAGAGTCCTTATTTCTTGTACTCCAAAGGTAAGGCTCTACTCATGTTAATTCTAAGAACTTTTTAAATCAAAACTAATCAGCCATTCACATTTGGTAGAAGGCCTAAAGATGCAGCTTCTTGATTTGGTAGCAGCCTATGTACTCTTGCAGCTGAAGTGAATAAGCGAGATGAGTTTGAAGGAATGAAACAAGGCACTATAAGAAATAATATTTACACTTGTTTTGTCTGATTCCTATCTCCTGATCTAACTTTTATTAAGGCCTCAAGACTCAATAATCAATAAGAGACTAGTTTTTACTTACTTAGATTTCTCTTGATTTTAATTTTTCTACGTAATATTGAGACTGAAACAATAATGCAAAGATAGAAGGTTCGTACAATAAATAGCTCTTACAAAACTCATAGACGTTTTGTTACAGGTCGATCTGAAGAAGCCTTAAAAGTTCTCCACCAGCTACGTGAAACAGAAATCGATGCTAAAGATGAGTTAAAAGAGTATTCTCTATCAGAAAACGATCAGAAAATAAACAAGAAAGACTTGTTAAAGAATAGAATATTCTTGAAGACTGCAAGTATAGGCATTATTTTCGGGATAGGTATACAATTGGTTGGGTTTAACGCCGTGTCATTCTATCTGCAAACTGTGCTGGAATCCACGCAGACCAGTGTCAGGTCTGAGATAGCATCAGGAGTGATTGGCTGCATTCAGTTGCTTGCCAGTTTCTCGACGACGTTGGTGACCGATCGGTTTGGAAGGAAACCAATTTTAGCAGCTACGTTGGTTGGACAAGCTATCGGAATGGTAAGTCTTGCAAAGACCTCATATGCCTTTTTCTATCGGTTGACTATCATCCTAGTCCGCCTTGGGTGGAATTCAATAAGTTAAATTTTCCTTCCACTATTTAACCACCTCACTTTCGTGAACCCACTTTTGCTGAAATGTCTAAATTTTTTTGTTGAAACAAAAATGATCCCGGACGTCTAAGAAATAATTTCAAATCCCAGTAAAATTACAGATATTTCGTCAAAAAGGTATCCACGAATGTGTTGGTCCCTCTACACGATCGCCGATCATCGGTGAGCAGGCGGGACGCAGTAATACGTTAGAATGAGATGGAAATATGTGGTGCTCTTCCTAACGTATAACCACGTCCCACCTACACGCCGATGATCGGCGATCGTGGAGAGGGGTCGTGGTATAGAGGAAATACTCTAATTCCGTGAAATGTCCCGCTGACGGAAAATCCCATACTGTATATAAGATTTTTTCGTCGCACAACTTATATGTAGTGAGTTAAGTTGTGCGAAGTTACATATTATTTAGATTTAGAATTTCAGCGTACGACAAAGTCATAAAAACCTTGGCAAATCAATTAAATAAGAACAAAAGTTCCTTTAGCCTTATATGTATATGAACAGTAAGTTTGTACTAAAATAAATATTGTTGCGATATATTTCAGATTGGACTTGGCGTATTCTTCAAACTGAAGGACGATGGACCCGTCACAGGCTTTCTGAACTATGTTCCTCTCATTTCATTGATCCTAGTTGTCTACTGTTTCAGTGCCGGTAACTTTCACAAGATTGGTTTTATACTTTTACTAGTTACATTTTAAGACGAACAAATGTTCAATTGTTTTTTCAGTTTTTAAAACGAGAATGATTTATTTTCTATTGACTTAGTGTAGCGGAACTTGGGATGGCATCTTATGAACATAAATCATAGTGTTTCACAAGTATTTCATCTAATCTGATATTTTGAGAACACTTATTCCTATTTCTTTGCTTGAAAATTCTCAAAAAGTTAATCTTTGTTTTGTTTGCCGTATGGTTCGGTAATCGATAGCATACGGGTGGTATAATAATAAAGTATTCATAACTAAACAACTTGTGAATTATTAAACAAATCATATGACTTTTAGCAAGTTTTTAATAAAGTTCTACAGTTATTTTACCTTTCTATCAACCCTCAACAAATTATCAAAGTCATCAAAGATGGTGATGAAATCATTAAACTAAATGTAAATTTAGGTCAGCGGTAGTGACGGCCCTAGGTCTGCGTCAAATCTCGGTAAGAGCAAATAATTGTGTGATAAGCATAAATATTTGTTTCTGAGTCTTGGATGTGACCTATGTATAAAATTTACATCTATTAAATATATCGTCATAGTACAAAATTTATTGAGCTTCCATTGGACTAGTTCGATTTATGTAAATTTGTTCCCTAATATTTATTTATTATTTCCAACATTACAGGTCTCGGGTCCTTATCTTGGTGCCTACTCGCTGAGCTGTTCGACGGTCCCACGCGTGCCATCGGCGTCTCCGTCAGCATGTTTACCTCAGTCGTCTTCATCTTCCTCACCGTCAAATACTTCGCCTTTGTGACCACCGCTATCGGCGCCCCCACCACCTACGGCATCTTCAGCGTCAACTGCCTGTTCATGTGTCTGTTCGTGTGCTACTGCGTGCCGGAGACCAAGGGGAAGACTATTGCTGAGATTCAGGCGGCTTTAGGAGCTAAAGTCAACCTTCCTAAGGTTGATGGAAAGAAGGAAGAAAGCTGCTAGTTTGTAGCAGTTATAAGGAGATTTAAAAATGAGATTATTAATACTGTTACCATCGCATTTTGTAGGTTTGGCTCAACTGACTTTGGGATATTTTTTGGACTTAGGGATAAGGTAGTTCAACATGAAGAAAGCGTTAGCAATACGTTAGTTATGAGGAGACCAGAAATAAATAGGTACTATACGTATACCATCATCTCGATGATCAGAATAAACGCCTTTTAATCGTGTTGCCTCTGCGCCAAGCTGTTTTAACAGGCTTATTCCTATTTTCATCATGACCATCAACAATTTCACCTAAGTCTCCGTCTTCTTCGCCGTCAAGTACTTCGCCTTTGCGATCACGGCTATCGGTGCCCCCACCACCTACTGTATCTTCAACGTCAACTGCCTGATGGAATGCTGCGTTCAGTCAGTTTATATAATTTATTATAATAATAAGCTTCATCATGTTAAAATTAAATATTTTAAGTTTAACGGAAACAATTGCGTATATGAGGGTAAAAGCAAATTTTAACTACTCTGACCGTTTCTGCCAAAAGTTTGATACTTTAAGTATAAAAAGAGACGCCTGATCTCTTTCTTTATTTTTGCAACCCTTGCAAAATTGTGCGATATCATTTTCAAAAGACGCATTTGTCCCCAAAGACGTTATTATCCCAGTTGACCTTTAAATTAGATTTTTATATATGAGAGTGACGTCAATGACAATATGTGAGATTTTTTGTTATATTGTGATATTGAGACATGACTTTTGGCACTAAATTTATTCACGATATTTGCTTAGATTTATTCCACGATCCAGTATTAATTTAAAAATTATAGATGATAGTTATAAGTTACTTCATGTTTTTATTTTTTATTTTATCCTAGCGAATTGACGGGTCTCGTAACCAGCGGAGACCTCTCGCAAAACCACTGGGCTATTGCAGTTTAAATGCAGTTGTGATGCAGTTATATTCTTGTTCTATTGTAGTTGTACCAACTGCGACACAACTGCCTTACAATTGTACAGCTATTTTTGCAGTCAGTCAGCAGTCGTTGGAACAGCAAGCAGACTGCGCAGTTGGTTTGCAGTTTCAATGTAGTTATGTCAACAGCATTCAAACTGAACTTTGCAGCCAGAAAGCAGCTGAACTGCATCTAGTATGTAACGGCCACGCGGTTGTGTCGCTGTCGCGTAACGATGATTGTCAGTCTCTTTCCTTTCAATACAGAGTGAGGAAGACGGATGATGTTGTCGCACGACAAACGAGGTCACGGAGTGCTGCGTGAACCCGGTCGGCAAGGAGTAACGCCGCAAGAAATAAACTCTGTCTAATTTAATCTATTAAATAAATAATAAGGGACAAATCACACAAACCGAATTAGTCCATTGCAAGCCCAATAAGGCTTGTGTTATGAGTACCTTCATACTAGATAACTACATCTCTATGTATACAAGAAATGTCAGTTCATTGAAGATATATTTTGAGAGAAATAAGTTACACGAACTGTTTGAAGGGTTTTTTTTTTCAATTATGTTTGTATGCGTGTCTAAATGGATTTGAACTATTTTTGGTATATTAGTAGCTGAAAGCTGAGCGTGGTTATAGTATGGGATACCTTTTAACCAACCACGCAGGAAGCACAAAAGAAGGTTAAAATTTTTCTTTTTCTGCGAACTAAGTTGCGGACACATTCTTATTTAAAATATATATACTTATATACATAGGAAACATCGAAGCTCTCAGCAAAATTTGAACCCAAGACCATCAACTTCGCAGGCAGCGTTATTACCGCTAAACTAAATCCAATTCTAATGTATATCAATTCTTGATATAGATGTTACACAAATAATGATACAATTTTAAACGAATAACTTTCTCAGACATGTTGAAGGCCTAAACGTCGGAATAAATAAATAAAAGCTGGGTATCCACACAGATGGTTACATGATATTTTTTACCGACGTCGCTGTAGAAAAAACGAGAGGTTATGTCTTTTTCCCCTCTGCGAACGAAGTTGCAGGCATCTTCTAGTTACTAATACCTCTTTATTTACAGCTAATAATCATGATAATTGCTGGTTTGTATTCAATTATACTTTATTTTCTTCACATTTGTTTACTTCTCTCGGAATTCATCAATTTTGTAATGCTTCTGCTATTGTAAATAAAATGCGACCGTGTTCTATTTTAAATATCATAATATAAACAATTGCGTTGCAGATAAAAGTGATAGAGGGATATTAACACCGATGAATCAGAAAAGGAAAAAATCCCATGCTCGCTATATTTAACGCTCGTTATATTATACTTAAGGATCCATCAAACAGCCAATCTCCATCAAAGTCTTCCCCTTCGTCTCTGGCACGACGAACATCGTAAAGATGAAGCCAATTGCGTTGATGCTAGAGTATAACCAGAAGACGCCATGGTTGCGTAACAAGGCCACGATATGATCACAGCTGTAACTGGTGACCAGGGTCACAGACCAGGCGAAGGTCATGGAGATGGAGGTGCTGATGGTACGCAGAGGAGGACAGTACATCTCCCCGGTTAAGGTGTTAGGGACAGTGCCAAGACCTGGAAAATAAAAAAAAATGAAATAGCAATCATACATGAAGCATAATAATTATGGTCTATATAAGTTACTTATATATGAGTTCATTTTGCTTTGTGGCTATTTCTCGCCATTTACGCAACTAAAATTGTTACCTTAAACACTCCGCTACCCAAAGGTTGTGTGGAAGAGATTATTTTAGCGATCAGGCTGCCTGTTGTTTACCTCTGCTTATTCGAATTTTACTGCCATAATATGTTCTGTATTTCTGTGTATCTGAGGCGTGCAATAATAGTAGATTGTTTGACAAGGGGCTAAAATAAGCCATTATGACACGAAGTGATTATTTGGACGAGCTCATGAAGTGAGCGAGGACAAATATGTCCGAGTGTCATAATGGCTTTTAGCCACGTGTTAAACCCTCTGCTTTTCACTTCGACTGTGAGAAAATAAAAAAGACTTATATTAAAATTTTATATTTCATGAAAAACTAAAAGTACAGTTTGAGCAATTCTATCAGAAAGTTTGGCCAATCTGATGAGGTTGGTTTGTTTGTTTTTAATTAATCGTACCTAAGGAGTATGTAACTGGCCGCAAGTTTTTTTTTCAGTGTCATAGAATTTTGTATGGGTTTATATGGCTTTCTTTTAAACCCTAGAGGCTAAATGTACTATTTTAGTCTCGCTTCGCGAAGCTAATATCACGTACTTTTTGAGCAGGAGAATTGAAAAGAATATTTGTATTGTATTGTACTTAAGCCTTTAACAGGAGAACATAATCTATAATTTTTGACTTTATTCTATGACTGTGGTAAGTAAGTACCAATTTGTTATTTCGAGGGGTGTTGAAGTTGCTGTATAATGAAACACAAAACGTACGTTACATCAAAACAGATGAAAATAGTACATAGAAACCAAGTGGAAAGTTGAACTCACCAATATTAAAAGTGAATAGGCATATCATCAGTAAAACCAGCGGCAGCCATCTGATTGAGCGAATCATCATGTAATGATTCACTTCTAGGTAAAAATACGTTCCCAAACCACTCTGAAATCGAAATTACATTATAATCATTGTCATAATCACGAATATTATTAAGGAGCATGGCTGTTTTTTCCTTCTCTTTTGAATATAATTAGATAGATAATTTATTATTTGTTTTCAAAGTTTCAAATTCCTTCAAGTTTGTTTTTCATCTCACTCTTCCATTTTGTATCTAGTTTACCATTTATACTTTTTAATCGAGCTGACATTATGTATTTGATTAAGTGTAACATTTTTTTCCATTAGTAACATAATTATCTATTTGCTCGTAACCTTTTTTAATCCATCTGATCTTGACCTCAAGTGCAACACTTAAAGTATGAAAATGGGACGTCTAAGATATTGCATCCATGCTACAAGATAAGATACGCTCCATGGTCGCTCTCATAAATAAGTTTCTCATATTCGTAGTATTTATATTTCTTAAGTTAGAATCTGCCTCAAAGTTTATATTCATCAAAAAGTATATATTTACCATACATAAACAGCAACAGCCAAGAGAGATCAGCAGCAGAATCCGTCTACCACACCTCTCAATCAACAGAGGAGTCAATATCACTCCACACAGCTCCGTCAACGCAAGAATTATGGTTCCCACATTAGGATCCACTGAAGACTGTGCATTTTTAAAAATCATCAGCGCAAAAGATATTACTGCTGTTACTCCTCCACTAAGTTGGAGACACAAAAGAAAAGTTGTAATCAGAAAAGCCATTCTATTCTTCTTTTTGAATACAAGTTCTCTCCACCGTTTTACTGCTTCTCTGCTTAGGCTATCTTCTGTGTGAGGTAACACAGTTTCAGTTACGCTTGCGGTTATGAGTTTTAGTTCTTCATCGATGTCTTCAGTTCTTCCTAGATTGTGAAGGGTCAGTTTTGCTTCGACAAGGTTACCTGGAAATGAGTTGGAATGGTTCTTAATAACATTTTCGGTGAAACTATTTTTTCCCTGTTATTACTATTTAAGTTTCTGGATGTTGATTTGCTTTAATTTTAGAAAATTGTACAAGAATTTTTTATAATGTCTACTTTGTCGACAGAGTACAATTTTACTTCCTACAAAATTATTATTTTTTATTAAAACATGTCCAAGATAAGCAATTAAATGAGAAAAAAATACTTTCAATAAAAATTAGATATGTGAAATGAAATAATGGCTGTCAATATTGAACCCCATACCTTTCATAACATGATAGACCGGAGATTCAATTATGTAACACAATGCGAGCGTATGTACACAGCTAACACTGAGACCCACGTAACTGGCTGCTGCCAGCGTCACGTATGGACCTATAGAATACACCAGCAGACTTCCAGCTACATGTAGGATGCCGGTCAATGCTGTTAAGGAGCCTCTGATGTTCGGGGAGCTGAAAGAGAAAATGTGTCGGCTGATTATATCTTTGTACATATTAACTGTTGCAGAGCCCTGAGGGCACATAGTTAGAAGAACCGATGGCCGTTGGGGCAGTAAGGTTCTCGAGTGGAGACCGTACCGGCAAGCGCAGCGTGCAAGGGCCAACCGCAAGATGGTCGGGTAACCTGGTTAGTGTTGCGGGGATTCGCTGGATGCGGGTCGCCTCTATCCGGCCCATGTGGAAATCTATTGAGGAGGCCTGTGTCCAGCAGCACTTCCTATGGCTGAAATGATGATGATGATGACGTATCAACGCTTAGGACCTGCAGGCCTATAATAGTTGTTTGTATTGTTCACGGAGACAGAATCGATAATCTATTGAACTCTCAAGGGCTGTAACGACTTTAAAAAAAATTTACATTTTGGTGTTTAGCGGTGAAACGCACTAGGGGATTATTTCCTTTAAGTATAAAGGGTAAAGAAAATAATACATTCAAGGAGAGGTAGCCAACATTCAGATAGTGTTATAGCAGATAGCGGCCTTTTGATATACCAATCTGAATACGGGACAATAAAAAATACTTTATATTACCACGGTATATTCCATTGTATGTGTCGTTGTGGCGTCATCACGCCAAAACGGCTAAGCGGATTTCAACTATTTTTGGTACACGGGTAGCTGGGCATCCGCAAATGGTTATAGGATACTTTTTATCTGACTACGCTGAAGAAACAAAGAGGGGTTATGGCTTTCTCCTCCGCGAACGAAGTTGCGGGCATCCTCTTCTATACTATTATAAAGTTGTAAAAATGAAATGTCTGTACATTGAAGATATATTCAAAAAAATGATTGTGACGGACTATTTGGAGGTCATTAAAACGAAAAAAAAAATTCTTGGATTTTATGTATGTTTGTATGTGTCGTTGTGGCTTCATCACGCAAAATCGGCTGAACAGATTGCCACAATTTTTGGTACACGGGTAGCTGGGTATCTCCAGATGGTTATAGGATACTTTTTACCCGACTACGCTGAACAAAGAACGACGGGTTATGACTTTTTCTCCTCCGCGAACGAAGTTGCGGGCATCTTCTAATATTATATTAATGTCGTAAGGCACATTCTAGTTTTAATTTTTGCCGAGAATTGTATACTTCGCAACCACTGAACAATGAAAGTAATTGTCCTCGGTCCACTGAGTGTGGAATAAGAATATTAAAAGTCGTTTTGTATTAAAATTCAATGGGGAAGGAGCTACAGACGATATGGAAATTATTTACATTCTACGAAACAATAAATAAAACGTTGGTGTTTTTTCCGTATTTTGCTGGCCCCATATTATAGGGTTCTATGTTACATTTTCGGGGTAGTTAAATTGAGACTATTCGTCACTATGACAATGTTCAAATTTCAAATAGTTAAAAGTGAAACATAGAAACCTGTAATATTGGGCCAGTCGGTGGTTGGGAAGTCGGTGTCAAACCATTCATTTATTACTATTAAGAACCGCGGCGGCGAGCTTTTAGTTATTATCTACCTACATATATATTTAGTCATAGTAATTCGTATTTTTGTTGAATAAAGAACTTTATTTACTTCAGGTTTGGCACGGACTTCAAAAGGTTATTCAAATGTATCCGTACAGTACATAAAAGATTATTTATAGCTTTTTAGTTTATTTTGAAGTCGGTTCTTTTTTTAATTTATAAATTTTTATTTTTTGCTTTTTAGTGATGGATTTTAGTAGTGATATAAAGTAGTTTGTAGAGCCCGGAATGGGAAGATTGAGGAGGCACTTTGCACGCATCTCGAGTCTTTGGAAGTAAGAAATGTAAAAGTTGGTTAGTTCATTGTACCTTCCATCATCAGCTCAGCATGAAATGATGAGAGCCAGAGGAAAACAACTGATAAATTTAGAAAAATATATACAAAACATTGTTAGTGCCTATATTTATGCCTATACATGAGGGTTTCTCTCGATTTCCCCGGTATTCCATCATTTCATCCTGACTTGGTGATAGGGAGACTACTTCAGGGACACACTAAAAAGAATATGACTAACAGTCTTAACGTATCTACCTATAATAGATGATATTTTTTTAAGAATTATTCTCTAACTCTTAACATTTAAGGAGTTGTACCTTCCTTCATCAGCTTAGCATGATGATATGTTGACTACCATATGCAAATACCTAAATAGCTAAAGAAAATATATGATAAACGTTATAAGTGCCTATAAAATTTAAGGATTGCCCTCGATTTCCCTGGGATCCCATCATCAGATCCCAACTTGGTGGCAATGGGACCACCTCGGGAGTCCTTTCAAATAAAAAAAGAAGTTTTAAAATCGGTCCACAATGGGTGGAGTAATCGGTGAACATACATAAAAAAAATGGAAATCGGTTTAAATATGATATTTTCATCGTATATATATTTACGTAGGTAAGCACTAAGTCTGCCGAAGTTAGTGTAGGTGAATGAAAAATTAACTCAAAAGATACTTTGTACTAAGTGAACTAACCCATGTTCGCATCATCATCATCATCAGCTTGGAGGCCTTCCCAAGCTGCGTCATCCTGTACACGGTCGCCACTCAAGAACTTTTCTGCTGCAACCTACCTGCCTCCGAGGTAAACTTTAAATTAGGAGATGTAAAAGGTCTCCATGTATAATGTTTTGGAGCTGTAAAGTGTCTCCAAACGTCAAAGGCAGAAATTAAAATATACCTAAATATTACTTTATAGAAGTGACTATTAAGCTAACAGCCACCACAACTACGGCTACTGTGCTATTATAAAGTTGTAAAAATGAAATGTCTGTACATTGAAGATATTAAAAAAAAAAAAATTGTAACTATTTGGAAGTCACTAAATCGAAAAATATATTTTTTGAATTTTTTGTATGTTTGTGTGTGTTGTTGCGGCTTCATCACGCCAAATCGGCTTAATGGATTTCAACTACTTTTGGTACACGGGTAGCTGGGTATCTCCAGATGGTTATAGAATACTTTTTCCCCAACTACACGATCTGAAAAAAGAGGGGTTATGACTTTATCTCCTCCACGAACGAAGCAAATAACAACACTGAATTTTTCACTTTTGTATTTTGTCACTTCGTGCAATTTTATTTATAATGGAGCGTTTCACGGGAAAACAACGTGCTTTTTGTGTTAAAAAGTTTTATAAAAAAGATGATGCGATCCCTCGCAGCATGTGTCAGCGAGTTTTCCAAAGTCGGTTGCAGTGTGCCTACCATGAGCTGAGTTTACGATCGGCGCTAGCGAGTATATCGTATCGAGAGTCAGTGCACCTCTCTCGCACGCGCTAATAGTGCGAAAGAGATAGGCCGTCATCGAGCTCCGATACTCGCTCGTGCCGAACTCATGGTAGGCGTACTGGAGTGCCAACGACGAGACAGACAGAGCACATCTGGATGATGTTATTTTTAATAAATAAATTGCAATTATCTGTTACTAGGTTAAATAAAACATAGAAAAACATGTATAGTTAAATTTTTATCGATGTTGCAAAAGTGCATACAATTTTGTTCCTCCCTATATAAATTAATGTTGTCTGTTTAGTGTGCTTAATAAATAAAATAAAATAAAAATATCATATAAAAGTGCTATTTTCACTTACGATATCTCCCCAAGATACACAACGTTGAGGACAGCTACGGAGCCAGCAGTGACACCAACCATAGCTCTTCCTATCAGCAGAGTGGTGATGTTGCCAGCATTAGCAAGGACAATGTAACCAACGAGGTTGAAACAAGTCACGAACAGCAGACTTGGCTTCCGACCTATTTCGTTTGCGATGTACCCGAATACGTTCGAACCTGTAGAAGATTAGAATTGTATCTAATAGAAAAAAAACCGCACCGAGAGTTCCGTACAAAATATACGCTACAAACGGCCGTATCTATGAAAATCCAGTGTTAGCAGAGTCGATCATTTTATGTTGGTTACTGATATAGAAAGACAGACATCAAATTATACTGTTTTTAGTATTTGTTTCAATAGCGGCAACAGAAATATATCATCTGTGAAAATTTTAACTGTCTAGCTATCACGGTTCAGGAGATATAGCCTGGTGACAGACGGACAGACAGACAGACAGACAGATGGACGGACATCGAAGTCTTAGTGATAGTGTCCCGTTTTACTCTTTCGGTATGGAACCCTAAAAAGCCAATTGCTGAAATTAAACGATATAAAAAACCCCGAGACGGAAAACGCTAATGATTTTCAAATGGCTGAAGAGATTTTTCAGGATCTTAACTAATAACACTATTTATCAAGTTACCTTCAAACAAAAAAATATCTGACTTAAATTAAAATGGTTCTGTCTATTGAGGAGTAAAGGTATATTATGCCATTAACAATTAACACACATACAGATACACAAATCTACAAGTTACTTAAATACAATATTCCGTAACGTTTGTTGCCTCCGAAAAACAATTCGATCTCTATCTGATATACAAGGTGTCTCGTGAGGATTCCGCAAGATTTTAACCACACATTTTATTTCTGAGGTCATCTGGAGGAAAAAATGTTACATGAACCCAAGTCCCGTACAACTGAACCAAAAAAAAGAAAACAATTTGAAATCTTGTTTTGTTGAAAATGTATCCCTTTTAATAAAATGGTAATGATTATTTAAAAAAAAAGGATGACTTTATTGTGTGGTAGTGGTACCTGTCACTTTGAAGTCTGTCAATAGCGACACGACTCTTGGAAACATACGGGGCAACGTTGCGATCAAAAGAGGTTAAAGCAGTTCAGTAATCACAATATATGAAGGTATAATAAATTTTCATGTAAAGACATGATATCAATTTTCATTATCTTCAAAACTAAGCTAGATTTGCCTGGGGTTCTTTTAACATATTTTGGTCCTAATGACCTCGGGTATGTTATGCTAGTAAAATTATATGCAGGTCACGAGCACGCTGTATATGAATTACAATGAGCAGCGTAAACAGCGAAAGTGTTTGGATAATAGTACGCTAAAAAAAACTGAGGTCGACTCCTAAGGAAGTAACATGAGAATAAAAGTGTGTTATAACGCGGCCTACTCAAACGCCGGCCATGACTAATAAGGCCCGCGGATTGGAGGAATCTCGTGCTGCAGCGCAACAGCCAATAGCGGCTGAGAATCGTAACGCATTGCGCGTGAGCGAGCCGTTTGAAATACGTTCACGCCGCTCCCGCGCAGTCCGGCAACCTACGAGCTACCAACTGTACTAATAAGATAGTTATTACAATATTCCAGTTAGAATAATCTCTAATGTTCATTAGTTTATTATAAATAGTGCATCTTTCGTGCAATAAACTATTATAAACTGTACGCGTAGTTTTTTCACTTAAATACATAGTCCCGTCGCACGAACCCGAGCTGGCTGGCGCTACAGTGTATAAAAACAAATGTACAATCTGCATCATATAGCACGCCGTTTAGTTTTACGACAGAAATCACTTAGCTCTACGATACTGCTATTGGAACACTTTTAGACATAAAAAACACACAATAATTTGATATTTTTTACGAAAATCTTGATGTTTCAACATCACGATCTTCGTGATTTTTAAAGTGAATTTCTTCACTAAAATCTAAATAATGAACAAATAAATAAAACAATCTGACTGGACTCAGTAGCTCCGTTGGCAAAGCGTGCACACCGCATGGCTGGCACTGGTTTAAATCCTGTTGGAGTCCTGATTTTTTTTATTATTTAGATCATTGTATTTATAGGAACACAGATTATACTTACCAATAATAGCACCTATAATCAAGGCCGATGTTATACATGACGTATCCTTGTCTGACAGTACATACGGCAGTGGGGTCTGCAAAACGTCTTGAAGCTTGGTGGTGACAGGGACAGACCAACCTATGGAGTACCCTGTGATCAGGTTACCGATGGTCACTGGAAACCAACGAAAGCATAAATAATAACATGCGAGATTTTATCGTTGGTAAAAATGAACAGAATAAACAGTAGGATGCGGTGAACAACCTAAATAAATAAAATCGTCGTATAAAATGATACACTGTATGCTGATAACAAGATATTCTATCCATACTAATATTATAAATGCGAAAGTGTGTCTGTCGGTCTGTCTGTCTGTCTGTCTGTCTGTCTGTTACCTCTTCACGCTTAAACCGCTAAACCGATTTGGATGAAATTTGGTATGGAGATACTTTGAGTCCTGGGAAAGGACATAGGCTACTTTTTATCCCGGAAAAATACCCTTATCCGCGATAAACGAATTTAAGGCGGACGAAGTCGCGGGCAAAAGCTAGTATATATGCCAAAGAAAAAACAGGGGTTATGACTTTTTCTCCCCTGCGAACGAAATTGCCCTTAGAACTAGTAGACGCCCTTCTAGTACTTTACTATGAACAATGCACACCATACATAACATATAGCGCTTGGGTCATTAAGACAGGAAAAAGATTAACAGCGCGATGCAGAAGTTAATATGACAAAACGAAAGTAACCACGCATCCCTGGGAAAATTGGTGAACCAAACATAAAGAGAAATGAATGGATGTCAGCACAACCGTTGAACAGGTAGGTCGCTCATGTATGGAGAAAAATAAAAAACTATTTTCATTTAGGTAAAAGCAAAAAGAAATGACTGTATAGATGAATTACCCAATATTTTGTTTCCCCAGTTGTTTTATTACCATTCGCGTTTTTCCCCAAATTGCTTATTTTCCATTCGTCATTATGGCCGGCATTTCATTTCTTACACGTTTTTTTTCTAATCGTATTTTTCGCTAAATGCATTCATTTACCAGTCCGTATTATTCACATACGTTCACTTCACCTGTACAACATATTCCTCATACTATTTTTTCGCGACGTAATACTATTGAAAATATGAATTTTAGTATCTTTTTGCTTGCAAAAATGCATGCTTGGACCGAATTGTAGGTTAGGTTAGAGCTGTGACCCCTACCCAACCTAACCCATTAATCTAGTTCTAAGGCAGGTCCGACTTGGCTTAGATTAGGTACGACGACGAGCGAAGCGAGGAGGAGTGTTAGGTTGAACTGCGACACTAACGAGCGAGCGAAGCGAGTGAGCCGCGGAGTTAAATCCTCGTTTTCCGTTTACTCAAATTTATGACAACGAACTTGTAACACTATTATGGCGATTGTATAATATGCTTTGAAATGTTATGCGCAAAAATGTATGACCAATAACCATTATGCGTAATTATGCTTATGTGAACAATACGGACTGGTAAAATAATGCATTTAGCGAAAAATACGATTAGAAAAAAAACGTGTAAGAAATGAAATGCCGGCCATAATGACGAATGGAAAATAAGCAATTTGGGGAAAAACGCGAATGGTAATAAAACGACTGGGGAAACAAAATATTGGGTAATTCATCTATACAGTCAAAGAAATGTATGCAAGAAAATTTTGTTGTACGAGTAATTGAGGTCTATCTTCATCCATTTTTAAGTTGGTATGGGAATATCTTTACTTAATGTTCATTATGACGTTTTATTTTATTATTTCATTGAATCAATAAATTAATGATATATTCTTTGAAATGAAAAAAAAAATGTTTATTGTTTTAAAAAACGAAATACAATATGATGAAAAATAGAAAATACAAACTTTTTTTTCATAAATACCTATATATTCTTATCAACTTCATATCGAACCTATTCTAAAGAAACCAAACTCGGTAGGATCGTGTTATTTTATTATAGAATTCCTATGACAACCTTTTTTATGATATAGGAGGTAAACGAGCAGACGGGTCGCCTGATGGTAAGCGATCACCGTCGCCCATACACACTTGCATCACCGGAGGAGTCACAAGTGTATTGCCGGCCTTTCAGGTGGGAGTGGTACCCTATGCAATACAAGAAAGGCGTTGTCTCAGCGACTCACAAATAAGACAGTATTTTTACATGTATGTATTTGGTGCGATAAAGTAGTGACCAGTGCCGTAATGATTATTAATGACGGACGCATACCCCAAGACACTTAAGCTTGAGTCACGTGTGTCTGAGACAAACGGTGGAGGCGTGTCCACACAAAAGATCTGATTGTCAATAGCAGACGTGAATAAATTAAAATGTCTGACTGACCAAGACCAAGGACAGAAAGTTTCTCAGTTTTCCACGATATGCAAATTTTACTTAGCAAACCAGGCCTAACTATAAACTGTTTCCGAGACCACTGTATTTTATTTGGGTGGTGCTGGGGTGGTGCTGGGATGGGACAAGCACTTGCTCTGGCCGGGATTCGAACCCGGGACCGCCAGCTTTGTAGGGGGCTGTTCATAAATTACGTCATCTATTTTTAATCCACCCCCCCTAAAGTCATACAACCATCATAATTCAAATGACTTCCCCCTACCAAATAAAATTATGTCATTTCCAAAAAAATGCGTTTTTGGCAACAGTTTATAGAAACACGGATTTCATGCCTTTTTTACTCATTGAAGCACTTTTTATAAATACGAAAGATGATGTCATCTTGGGACTGTCCCCCCCAATTTGAAATGACGTAATTTATGAATAGCCCCTAGGCCGTTGTGCAACCAACTGAGCCAAACGTTGTCGTCTCGTCTACAATATATATCTTCAGGCCAGAAAACCAATGGATCAGCAGAAGGCGAGGTGAATACGAATATTCGCACTCGTAATTGCATTTTTCAAAGTAGTTCTGCCACTATTGTCTCCTAAGTTACGGGACGGAATAACAACAAGAAAAAAAACCGGCCAAGTGCGAGTCGGACTCGCGCCGAGGGTTCCGTACAAATGTTCACTTACCCTTACTTTATTACCCGGTACCGGTTGAGTTAAGTTTGCACCTAATATCTATGGCATTTTGCATATAAATCAGGTGAAAACTTAACGCAACCGGGTAGTTCAAACAGGTTTTTTGCAAATTAAAATAAAAATAGCTAGTTAGAAACATGGCTATAATTTTCATGTAATATTTATGTTCATTAATACAAATTGTGAAAATGTCAAAATTTTGGATTGGTAAACTTCGGAGATAAAGGGGAATGGTGTTTTTTTTCACATTTTCTTTAAAAAAACAAAAACTAATCACAATAAAAAAAAAGATCAAAAATGTACAGGTACTATCTACCTGTACATTTTTGATCTTTTTTTTCTTAAACCCCCCCTCATAATCGTTGTTGTTTTAGAAAATAAATATATATATATTTTAATATTTTTTGTGCAATACATGTGGGCTGACCATGTTTATAAATATTCCAAATTTCAAATAGTTAGCATAAGTAGTTTTTGAGATATGGTGCTTTAATAGTCGGACAGACAGACAGACAGACAGAGTCGCACCATAAGGGTTCCTTTGTACCTTGTTTGGTGCGGAACCCTAAAAATGATAAATAAATAAATAAATCTCTGTAGCTCAGCTCATGCCTTGCCGGGGCGCACGTTCTGCCAGCGCCCCGGCAAGGCATGAAGTGGTTCAAATCCGGTCAGTCTTGGATTTTTTTCATTATTTATATCTTTGTATTAAAATGATTATATAATTATTATAGTAAACTTACAACATAATGCAATTTTGAGTTGCTTGAGCACGTAGGGTTGCAGCCCTTTATATCTCGTTTCTGAAATTAAAAAATAAAGTATAGTAAGTGTTCCAGTACTCTAAACTGTCATATAGTTGGCCCTATCAACCTTAGGCTAATAGCAATAGAGTAGAGAAACAGAGTGCCAATTATCGAAATTAATCTGTCAAGAATTCGGGCATTCATTCATATTTATTGTAATATAGATACAGAGACCAAAGTGCAAAGAAAAAAATCAATTGCGCTCCCACGTGGTCACACCGGGAATCAAACCCGGTAGGCACCAATCGTGGACATGTCAGTACAGTAGTACCCAATAATGGACATCAAAGATTCGGTTTATGGCCCATTTTTCATGGACCTTACCAGTAACCAACAATCAGTTATTTGAACATACTCTGTTGTTAGTTTAAAAAGGTAGTGTCCCCTACTTAAGAAAATTATTTACGGAAGATATATCATAATTGGGTGCTTTCCTATTACTGGTGCTGTCACCCTACCGTAATTAATAAATTAATACAACATAATAAATTTTTATGAAAGGTTAACCGCGACATCTACCAATACCAACAATGAACATTCCTATCTTACTTGCCCCCGCTGTCTCCCTTCCCCATACCCCCCGTCGTCGCTCGCAGACCATGGGAGTCTCACTCACGAACGAAGTTGCCAAGCTATAGTTTATCAATGCCCTTCTTAGGGTAGATTTCACCAATGTAGTATAAAGTCTAATTCCAATAATAAATCATTAATTACTCGTGAGTAAACTCATTTTGAATTTCGCCAATATTTAACCTAAGGTTGAAATATCTACACTATAGTAATCAAGTAAACGATAAATTAAGACCTTACACATCTAGAACAAAACTGGCCAAGTGCGAGTTGGACTCGCACACTGAGGGTTCCGTAGAAAATAATATATATGCTAAAAAGGTCATATCTACAAAAATCCAGTGTTAGCAGAGCCCTGTGGGGTCTTTTTATATTGGTTTTTGATAGAGACAGACAGACATAAAAAAATAAGATTTACAGATTTATTTCGTAGGTTGTGCTATAAGAGCTACCTATATAAAAAAAAACAAGTTTCTAAGACAACTGGAAGTACCCTATATGTTTTTATGGACAACAATTTGTATGGAAACACCTTTGATTATTAGCTGCTGATAATAATGGTAAAATTGAAAATTAAATAACCTATTATAAAGTTGTAATTTTAAGTTTTTTTTTTACACTGAATTTATTTAAAAAAATGGTAAATGACTATTTTAAGGTCACGGAACCGTAAAACATATTTTTTTTTATATTGTATGTTTGTATGTGTCGTTGTGGCTTCATCACACCAAATCGGCTTAACGATTTAACTATTTTTGATACACGGGCTACTGGGCACCTCCAGATCGTTATAGAATACTTTTTACCCAACTACGCTGAAGAAAAAAAAACCGGCCAAGCGCGAGTCGGACTCGCGTACCGAGGGTTCCGCACAAAATATACGCTACAAACGGTCGTATCTATGAAAATCCAGTGTAAGCAGAACCCTAAGCAAAATGTACGCGGTGTTCGATCATTTTATATTGGTTATTGACACAGACAGACGGACATAAGATTATACTATTTTCTTCTGTTTCCTCATTTAAATAAAACAATTTAACAGATTATACCGCGTATATTATCTCATTTGAGTTCCCGAGTGTGTCTGAGTGACTGAGTCAGTCAACCATACTGTTTTTAGTTTTTTTTTGTTATACCGGCAACATAAATACATCAACTGTGAATTTTGAACTGTCTAGCTATCACGGTTCATGAGATACAGCCTGGTGACAGACTGACAGAACGACAGACAAACAGATAGATGGACAGCAGAGTCTTAGTAATTGGTCCCGTTTTACCCTTTGGGTACGGGAACCCAAAAAGAGGAGTTATAACTTTTTCTCCTCCGAGAACGAAATTGCGGGCACCTTAAGGTGCGTCCACATTTGTATCATTTGCCCGTATCAGATCATCGTCGCGTAGCATGATCGCGTGTCACGATCACGCGTTTGGACGTTGCGCCGATCCGATCACTCGAAATCCATTTGCTACGCGTATCACACACTTGTATCGGAAGAGTGCGGCATTATCGGCGCGCCGACAGTAAGCGTCCAAGCAGCGCGATACGCAGTCATGCTACGGCACGGTGATCGGATACGAGCAAATGATACAAGTGTGGACGCACCTTTAAATATAGATATATATAGTATATATATAGTGTTAAATAAAAGTTAAAACTACTCACGTATGTTTCTATCCGTAGTATTATGTTTTAAACACTTATACCTAGTATTCACGTTTATTTTTTTCTCAGTAACACAAGTCATGTCGTATGTTCGCGGTTACTAAAATAAACTAACAATAGTCAAGTAATAGACAAATGAAATCTGTATACAACTGTATAATGAATCGTGCTTTAAAACTAGCCTAAATCCATACATTGCTGTAAAAATTTGAGGCTTATTAAAACTGTATAAGTATCAATTCCAGTAACCATTTGTATGGATTTAGACGAGTTAAAATTAGGATAAGAGGCGTTCTCGTTTAAGTAATGTAGTAAGTACAGTGGAGAAATGACGCATCTGCGACTTTTTTCAATTCCCAACTGAAGAACGGTGTTATAAGTTTGATTGAAGTGTGTATCTGTGTGTGTCTGTCAAATGAAAAAATACGTCCAATATTTTCTGATAATCGAACTGACGGACTTATTATATACTAGCCTCTGCCCGCGACTTCGTCCGCCTTAAATTCGTTTATCGCGGATAAGGGTATTTTTCCGGGATAAAAAGTAGCCTATGTCCTACCCCGGGACTCAAACTATCTCCATACCAAATTTCATCCAAATCGGTTCAGTGGTTTAAGCGTGAAGAGGTAACAGACAGACAGACAGACAGACAGACAGACAGACACACTTTCGCATTTATAATATTAAGTATGGATTTTTAGAACACATGCGTATTCCATTGCCTCTGAGGGATCGGGGATCATCGGAAGGTAATCGGCTGCATTTCTGACTAGTGGGTTCCCGGTCACTTATTCTACAATACTCCTCACCATAGGTATCACCGGATATCAAAGGCTACGGACTGCTGAATATTCATTATACCGTCACGCCGGCGCAGTCGTCCAGTTGGCTCCAGGGCCGGATTTAGGGGAGGGCATCCGGGGCTAGGGCCCTGGGCCTCCACAAAAGTGGGGCCCCCACAATAGACTTCACAGCAAGTACAGATCGCTACCGAATCCTGATTAACACATTATCGGAGAAAAACGGCGGCCAGTTTTCCGTCTTGAAAAAGCTTTCTCTCCTGAGCATTGAAAGTAATTTAATCCGGGAACTTGATTTCAACGAAATCATCAACGATTTTTCTTCTAAAAACGTCGGCAGATTCCGTTCGTTAACGCAAAAATTTAATTTCGTATAATTCTTATTTTTGATTATGTTTATATAGGTATGTCTTTTAAAATAATTTATTTGGTTTCACAATAAATTATTTACTGAAAAACTTAACTGAAAAAAATGAGAATTTTATTTCGAAAATAATTAGGTGCCCGACGGCCTCCACTCCTTTGTTGCCCTAGGGCCTCCACACATCTAAATACGGCCCTGGTTGGCTTGCAGTTCCCGAGTTGGAGCCACCATCACGTTTCTATCATCGCAGAAACAAAGTACATCCCTGCTATCCGGATACTTGGAATCCTAAAAATAAACGCGCATCACGCTCATTTTTACCACGTACTTGCAAGTTGTGGAATGACCTTCCCCCTAACCTAACCCCAAGAGAGTTAACAGGGCACTTAAATGTTGGCAAAGTATGGTGTTACACTTATCCATGGGCGACGATGACTACTTTCTATCAGGTGGCTCGTCTGCTCGTTTGCCACTCATTACCTACATAAAAAAAGCAGTAGGAAAGCAGTCTAAATTTCAAGCCCCATCCGTTAGAAGCTTCTTCCTCTCCAAAAATTAAATGTTCATTATTATTATCTTCAGTCATGATAATTAAGTAACACTTGGTCTTGGTCGTGACAAGGAAAGTCACGACCAAGATACTTACCTACCCAATTATTATGCAAAATTAACAATATTGCATTTTGTTAACTACGATGAATGTTGTAAGTGTACTTATATTGAGCATCTACCTTGTATTCCACAAGGTTGTGTGAACCACTACAAAATAAGATTGCAATAAATAAAAAAAATTAAGAGTAGAAACACACATTGCAGTGCTACTAACTTCTACTTGGATGGGATTTGTTCGTCGGCGGTCAGCCAGCGGGCAGTTGGCTTGCAGTATCTATTCATTCACCATCATGCACTTGCAGTAGTAATGCAATCCGTATGTTTAAACTCTAAAGGGGCAACAAAAACATAACCCTGCTTCTGTCGCGTTCAGGTAAATCTTTTAACTACATTTAAAATTTGGTTAGCACCATGAACCCAAACCTCCAAAAATTAAAACAAATTTATTTTGATGTGCAGTTATTTTAGTACAATTGAAGGTTATTGATGATTTAAAATACTAACAAAGTAGGCAATCGAGTGATGTAAAGAAAGAGGCGCCTTTGAAAAACATATCAATGGATTGTATTACTCGATAGTCATTCTCCACACATTTATCGTATTGAGAATCACCAGTGACAGTAAGGCCTTGCATTGATACCGCTTTTCCTTCTTCTTCCTCCTCCTTTTTCTTCTATTCTTCTTAGACAGTGCTATCACCTCCATACTCCTTGACACCAACTATATTTTGAGGCTTACATTTCACTGGATTTAGTAAACATCGCGTTCACAGTAGAGAAAACACATGCATCATTGAAATTTGCCAAATAGACCAAGTAAAACACTATCCGCGGTCGAAAGATCGATGGAGAATCTTAATTTATGCTATTAGGTGCGTCTGGGATTCTGTGGGCAGTAGCAAGGGCTGCCTGGCTTGTCACTCTTTGGATTTAAGGCTTGTGTCATCTTACACATCAGCTGGTTTAGCTGGTTGCTCAGCATACCCACCGTCTCGCACATGTTCTCGACGACACTCACCGAAGGCATCACTGGTTCTGTTGGCGAGCAGCATGATGAAGTTGGCGATGACCTCTGAGCATTTCTTGCCATGGATGGGGAAGACATACGCGAGGAAGAGCAGTTACCGCTCCTACGGTCGCCGATGTTGGGCTCCCGCATACTAAGGTTAGTTGGTGAGCTGTTCTTCTTACAAGAGGTGCCGCAGGGCATCCCTGGCCACTCTTTTGTAAATGAACACATCCCCGATGGCATTTGGTTGACTTTGTTGAGAGGGCATTCGTGAACCTGGCATTTGTTTGTTTTAACGGGGCATTTCTGGTTTAAGCAGTTGAAACTGTCTTCTTTTACAATCTCTTCTTTCGGTACACCGGGAGTGCAGTCTGGGCAGGGGCATCGCACTTTGATTATCTTGGCCTTGATATCTTTGATTTTGCCCGGAGTGTAGCTGCAGCACGCATAGTGTATCCACGCCTTGCATGACCCTTGGCATTGCAGGCCCGTTTTGTTGGTCACAGTACGACAGCATACCATGCAAGGGTTCTTGGGCCGTTTGCAACAATCGGACATCGTTTACGGTTTTTTTGTTGCGTGGTACGTACCTATCTTACCTGATTGGCCTATTGCAGCTACCTACATGGTATTTTGTTTGCTTTTATAATTAGACATTATTGTGGTTGTTGAGTTTGGTGTGACATAAATGACAGTGAAGTTTGTCGTTCTTAAAAATAATCGACCATTCAACTAAAACTACATTGAGCAGAACAAAGAGTATCGTAATCGTAATGAATAGCAGTGCTCTTCTAGATGATACCTGCTCACTACAGCTTTCCTTTCCCTAAGCCTTTTTAATTTTTTCATCATCATCAGCCGAATACCAACCCTTGTAGACGTAGAACAAAATTAACTGCTCAAAATCTGCCATGAGAACTATTTTATTTAGAAAAACGCATCACAATAAATACAAAGCGAAGAATACACGCGTGTGCTGTCAATGTCACTTGACGTGTTCAATAGAGAAATGTGACAGTGTATACCAAAAAAATATCGAATAACCAAATTAAAGTAAGCTTTGTAGCCTTGTTATAATGTTATTTATTCCCTGAATATAAAGGACTACATTTGTGAAAAAGCTTGCAATTTTTGTCAACTGTATTAAAATTTACTCAACTTGTCAACTTCGTCTTCACTTCAATACAAATTAGAGTAGGATTGTTTACGTGCTCTCCGAAAATTCTATTGAGCAGTTAAACAAACTTATTACTATATGGACGACGACGATGATTACTGGAATACCAGCGAAACAAAGGCCAAAGCAT
The DNA here is from genome assembly GCA_905404275.2 of Hedya salicella. Classification (NCBI taxonomy): domain Eukaryota; kingdom Metazoa; phylum Arthropoda; class Insecta; order Lepidoptera; family Tortricidae; genus Hedya; species Hedya salicella. Next base: position 4,813,910 of record FR990115.1, on the reverse strand, counting down.
TCAGCTTTGACGATGACGTCGTACGTATATTAATTATAATTTTATGTACCAACGCAAGAAAGAGTTCATGATTTCAATTTAAATTTTTAATTTTCTAGTAAAATTACAAAGAAAGCATGCTGCGTTTGATAATATGATGTCTAAGTTTCTACTTTAAAATGTTTGTTGCATGGATAGTATTTTCCTATGTTTTGAATCTATCATTATATGATTATAGTTTTTACATGATCTTAAATTAATACAAAGGCCAAAAAGATATTTTTTACCAATAGCTCTGTATTAAAAAATTGTGTCGGATTTGTAAATGACACCACATGAAATATAAATACAAAGCAAAGTCACCAAAACAACTATCATAATATTGTATCAGTTTAACATTTAAAATGAATTAAGAATTTAGTAATATGTATCGTAATTATGATGATTATAAGGCAGATAGATTAATTTGTGGAGCAAAAAAAAAGAAACACCCCAAATACTTTTTATTTATATAAATACAAAGGAAATGTAAAAGAATTTCAAAATTTTTATTCCGAGATAGATAACTGGAATTCTTATTGCTAAAGAGTGATCTCTACCAGGCAACCTTTGTAGTGAAATACCTTAGTTGGTAGTGAAACATTCGGTCTAAAAGATTCCAATTAATTGAGAACCTGCTTTTTTGAAGCTGGTTAATGACTCTCACTTCATTCTGTGCCATAATTAATGTAATAAATTACTTTTTCATAACGCCATTTGTATCAAAATATTATTTTAAATTATAAATGACAGATTATTCAAGTAATTAAGTATAAAGAAAGTAAGTAAAAAGAAAGAAGAACGTAACAACACTAAAAAACAGAAAGTAGTAACCGCCAACTGAATCCATTGGTGCTTACTACTTTCTGCTTTTTGCCGTCAATAAGATTATATTTTTATAAGCAAAGATCAGAAACAAATGAAAAAAAATTACGACGATACTGGACTTAAACCAGTGCCTTGAGCCAGACTGGGGCAGCACACTCTACCATCTGAGCTAATCGTCCATACCAGTAATCAACTAATTTTTTCATCTGTTCTTGCTTATGGATCTCTGTATGGTGCATCCGACTCTTTAGCCGGAAGATTATATTTATTTCAACCAAGCACATACTTCTAGGTATGTACCAGTGTACATACCTAGAAGTATGTACTTGATTGAACTAGCCTACCAGTGTAGGGTATAGCAAAATCAACAGCTAGAGAAACAAAATCGCTTCTTCCATAAAGCACATTACAAGACACAGATAAATAAGATTTTTATTCTACATTACAGTACATTGAGTAAAGGTGCCATCAGTGAGTATGATAAAACTAATAAATGATAAAGAAGAGCTTTTTAAAGGATTTATTTACAAGCAATTTGTAAATAATTGAGTCACTAAATTAATTTCAGCTATCACCGCAAGAAATCCTTGCTATCGGTCAGAACCAGTCCTCTCCGGGTCAAGCTGAAGACAGCCTATTCTCTGGCACCAGCATCAGCAATGTGAAGACGGTGACTCTTCCACTGTCCAGTTTAGTGTCACCAAAAGTGCTTGAATTAAGTGAGTTGAGGCTATGCCAAGATTTTAATAAGAATATAAAAATCGGAAACCCAAAACAATACTTAATCACTAATAGAAATTCCAATTGATATCACTTTATTACACAATAATACTATAAATAGCATTTTCCTTACAAGGAGTTCCCAAATTTTTTTTTTTGCAACTTGTCTATATTTTGATATGACTTACCGTTATGCGTCTTCCAATATACTAAAATATCTGAAAGATAAAGTTAGAGTTATTTCTCCACAATTCAAGACCTAATAAGTACTATTTATTTATCGTATGGCTTATATTAAGTTCTGTACTTAGTACTATATAAATATGAGTTACCCGCAACTTCGTTCGCGGATGAGAAAAAAGTCATAAACCTCTTTTTTACTGCAGCATAGTCGGGTTAAATGGATCCTATCATTTCTATAACCATCTGTGAATGCCCTGCTAGCCTTGCATCAAAAATGGTTGAAATCCATTAATTTGTTTTGATGAGATGAGGCGGCAATGACAAATACAAAAAGTAAAGACAGACATTTCATTTTTATTACAAGTTTATAATAGTTTAGAAGTTTTATTTGTATGGGCTCTGTACATAAAAATTGCAGCTTTTAAAAAGTGCACCATCGTCAAAAAAGTTTGAGAACCACCACAGAGAAATTTAGGTCTTCTTCTTTAGTACACCGGGGCAGGCACCTATAAGTAGTTTAGCTTTAAAATATCTCTCTCTGGCCAGACCTCACAAAACTACTAACTCCTTCCCAACAGTACTCCTAGCCCAATCTGGCAAGGACCCCAAAGCCACACAGCCGGAGTCTGAGCAGACGGTGGCTGTGACCATCAAAAGGCTGGTGCTGGGCCGGGCCTGCTCGCTGCACAGCCACAGGAGCCTGAAGAGCAAGACGGAGCTTCTGGATGCTGCGCTAGCTGTGGGAGACGGCAATGCCATATTAACTGTGAGATATTACTTCATTGTTCTGTGTGGAGATCGCGTATCATCAAGCGCAGCGTGGAAAGGCCACCCGCAAGGCGCTCGGCCGCCTGGTTAGGATTGTGGAGACTCGGTGGACGTGGGTCGCCTGTATCGGGGTCATGTGGAAAGGAGGCCTGTATCCAGCAGTGGATGTCCCATTGCTGAAATGGTGATGATTACTTCATAAATTTTTGATCAATTTCAGTTTTTCATTTGATTGGAGTGTAAAAAGGTTAAGGTACATACATTTATACTTGAAAAACATCCTTCTGGTGCAGTCAGATAAAAAAGCTTAATGAATGTCATTAATTTTTGATCAATTTCAGTTTTTCATTTGATTGGAGTGTAAAAAGGTTAAGGTACGTACATATATACTTGAAAAACATCCTTCTGGTGCAGTCAGATAAAAAAGCTTAATGAATGTCATTAATTTTTGAACAATTTCAGTTTTTCATTTGATTGGAGTGTAAAAAGGTTAAGGTACATACATATATACTTGAAAAACATCCTTCTGGTGCAGTCAGATAAAAAAGCTTAATGAATGTCATTAATTTTTGAACAATTTCAGTTTTTCATTTGATTGGAGTGTAAAAAGGTTAAGGTACATACATTTATACTTGAAAAACATCCTTCTGGTGCAGTCGGATGAAAAAGCTTAATGAATGTCATTAATTTTGGATCAATTTCAGTTTTTTATTTGATTGGAGTGTAAAAAGGTTAAGGTACATACATTTATACTTGAAAAACATCCTTCTGGTGCAGTCAGATAAAAAAGCTTAATGAATGTGGTACTACCGAAACTTGAAAAAAAAACCTTTCTAATTTTTCTTACTAATCTATGTAGACTAAAAGTAAAAATGTATTCATAACGAGAACTATCACGAAAAATACAATACGGAACACCTCTGGAAAACGTAATGTTTCCAATAGGGATGTTGACGACTTTTTTATATGGTATGTTATAAACGATCTTTCAATAATAGACAAAACTACTTCAATGACATAAAAACTCCATGTGATACAACAACGTTAGAATCTCACTTTTGGACTTTCCCGAAAAACGCTCCATACTAAACCCTAGGAAGGTGTGACGTCACACCTTTCTACCTTGAATGGGGAAATTAAGAACTTTGTTCTGCAGCTATGTTAAAACTTGCGTATCGAAACGGTTTCATGACAAGTTACCATACATTTCACGGGTTATTCCATGGTATTATTATTTATTAATATTTACATACTTAAAAATGGACTTTCTCACCTAACTTTAAAGGCTCATAAAACAAGCTTAGGTACCGAACTCATTTTTTTTTTGTATATTCATTATATATATCTACCATTTCGCATGAAAATTTTATTATTATTTGAGTACAGTCAACATACATATTCCGTATGTCTGTGTGTCATTGTCCACGCCTCACACGCATATAATGCTATACTCCAAATAAAAGTTTTTATGAGTTACTTTTGAATCATCAGACACCTCCGTTCACTGCTGGACATAGGCCTCTCACATAGACAGGGGCGTATTTACCCTAGGGCCAAGGGGGCCATGGCCCGGGGCGGCAAACAGCCAATGGCGGAGTAGCAAGCGGTGCGCGAGACCAACTCGCACTTGGCCGGTTTTTTTCCTTAACTTCTGGGGCTTCAAAAATTGTTGGCCCAGGGCGCCGAATTTCAAAATACGTCCCTGCCCATGGCATGCCACTCAGCTCGGTCCCGAGTTTTTTGTTTCCAACCGCGCCCGGCGACTTTTCTTGTCGTTGCTCCACCTAACTGGAGGGCGTCCTACACTACGATTGCCAAGACGCAATGTCCACTGCAGAACACGTTTTCCCCAACGGTTGTCAGTTCTACGTCAAATGTGACCGGCCCACTGCCACTTCAGTCTGCTAATCCTTTGGGCTATAACATATTTGACGACACGTTTGGCTCAGTGGGTTGTACAACGGCCTACGAAGCTGGCGGTCCCGGGTTCGAATCCCGGCCAGGGCAAGTGTTTGAGTGATGATCACGAATGTTTGTACCTGGGTCTTGTATATTTTCTATGTATTTAAGTATTATATTATTATGTATGTCGCACCCGCTCACGGGTCAATGGTGTGCCGGACCTTTGGGAGGCGTGCGCGGAGCCGAAGCCAACGCGTAGAGGCCCTTTCGACAATTTAATGAAATGTAAGGTGTACACCGCGCGGGTGCTGTTCCTGCCAGTATCATGGGACGCGCACAGAGACAGCACTCGCTAGATGCAAGAACTATTGGAGAGTGATGAGATCTAAATATTCTGGGTTATGGGATTGTAATGATGGACTTAATACTTAATACCGTGCTCGCCGGGAGTTTTATAGACTTTCGTCTTTATGTTTTGCGGTATTTACAAGCTTAAGACAATCGGACGTCTACCAGGAAAAGTGTCCCATGGCTAAATGCACTGGCAGACGATGACTTGCCCACCGCTAGATGGGCCCCCGTAAATAGCTACACATATAGTGGCCTGAGGGCAACATCGGTGCGGAGGGCTAAGGGTGGAGAGGTGTCACTGAACTTTCTACCGAAGCCAACTCGCCACTTACGTTCCACATCCACCCTCGAGCCGCAGCTCTAGCGACTCCACTCTGACCGGCCGGTTAAGGCAAGCCAGAGGTGGGGGTCCTGACCCAACACCTTCTGTCAGGGTCTCCCAGGAGCACTCACGTACGTGGGGTCGCTACACCCCAACAGCTCGCCACAAGCTGGCCTGCGTTGAATGTTTGCCCCGGCGAACCAGCGGGCGGTGGGGTCGTCACATCCCTACGCCTTATATTATTATTATTATTTATTTTTCTATACATTATGTATATCGTCGCCTAGTACCCATAGTACAAGCTTTGCTTAGTTTGGGACTAGGTCGATTTGTGTAAGATTGTCCCTGATATTTATTTATTTATTTATTTATATCGAAAACTTCAAAGAAATTCCGAACATAGCCTTCTCCATAGCTCACTGAGCGACCTTAAATTAGTTTACCAATCGCACCGTCAGTTTCCACGTCTCGGCTCCATTTGTCATAACTGGTAGGACGCACTTATTAAGAGACCCCGGTAAGCTCGGTTCTCCACACAAACATAGTTACGCTCTCATTTTAAAACGACTAGTTAGTTTGCTCTGAAACATTGTACTTAGAATAAGTTAAGGTATATGCAGGCCTGTTATTAGTTTATGTAGCTTCAGATACCATAGTAAAAAAAATACAGCGAATTTAAGTTTTTCGTACAGAACTTGTTTTTGCTGTATTTCATTTGTTATATAAACTGGAGCCATATAAACTATTTACACGCCTAGATATACCTCATGTCATTGTATATGCAAAGTTTCGTAATCCAACACGTAGTTTTAAAATGAGAACGAAACTCCGTTTGTATGGGAAGGTGAAATTCGACCGAGCTCGCCGGGAGTTTTATAGACTTTCGTCTTTATGTTTTGCGGTATTTACAACGAAAGACTTGACGAAATTTCCTAAACACTGTCCAGCCCAGCCGTATTCTTCAATGGGCCTCTCTCTCGAAGTTGTTTTTACCCCGCTGTATTGTTTGACCCAGGTAAATATATTCACTGACAACCTCGAGAGGGGACTTACTTCTTTAACAGTGATCGGTCCCGGATCAATATATTCTTTTCAATGATATATTAAATAAATAAATAAACATTACAGGACAATTTTACACCAATCGAACTAGTCCCACGGTAAGCTCAATAAGGCTTGTGTTATGGGTACTAGACGACGATATATTTAATAGATATATTTACTTATGTACATAGAAAACGGCCAAGACTCATAAACAAATATTTATGCTCATCACATAAATATTTGCCCTTACCGGGATTCGAACCTAGGACCTCCAGCTTCGCAGGCAACGTTACTCCCACTGAGCCAAACCGGTCGTCAAATTATATTCCGGTATTATTTTTATTTTTATTCCAGGTTGTGTTGTTCCTCATACAAACCCTGAACAAGAAACTGGTGTACGAGATACTGTCCTCCAGGCCTTTAGCTCTCAGCCACTACATAAGTTTTCTGCAGAACGAGGGGAAGATCTCTGAACTGACTGATCTCCTCACGTACGTACATTACATTATTGCGTATACCATAGAGTGTATACTTAAAAATATACATTTACCTACTGGAAGATGCCCGTAACTTCGTTGGCGGAGGAGAAAAAGTCAGGACCTCTCTTTTTTTCTTTAGCGCAGTGTAAAAAGTATCCTGTAACCATCTGTAGACGCCCTAGCTGGGCGTCCTTAAAGCACCAAAAATAGTTGAAATCCGTTTAGCCGATTTAGCGTGATGAAGCCGCAATGACACACACAAACATATAAAATATTTATAAAGAAATATTCTTCTTTTCAGTGTCCTACAAAAAGTCCGTTACAATATGTTTTTTATATCTTCAATGTACAAATTACAATGTATGTACACATTTCATTTTTACAACTTTATAATAGTATAGAAGATAGGATTTATTGTATATATAGTAATAGTTAAGAATTACTTGAGTTTGTTTCGGCTTTCTTCTCAACAGTGGTCTCCTCTTGGGAAATGCCGTAGAGTCAGACTTGTAAATGTGCCCTTGCGGCCTTCTTACAGCATAAAGATCATTATTTAATCGTACTGATTTTAGTGTATATTTTTAAACACTCGTAACATTTGTACAGTTCCCTCGTATGAATAAATTTTGACTTTGGTCTACATGGTTATTAGTAAGAAAAAAAAAATTAACAGCTACCTTTTGAATTCTTCTTACTTTGTAGAACAAATATCACGTCGAGTGTTTTAGAAATGATAATCGGCGAATCTCCGAGCGTTTTGACCCCTCGGTTGTAAAGTCATTGTTGTTTCACGATTATCGTCACAACGGAAAGACAAGACGTGATAATTACTACCAAAATAAACTCAGCCTCTCGACTGTCGTTCTGTTTCATAAAGAGTCAATTCTGAATATCATTTATTTTAAAGATATTTGCTGATGCGACAACGACGAAAAATAAACGCCGTCAAAACGCTAAAGATTGGCCCTAATATCCGTAAAATAATTATATATAAAAATATGTTACGTTTATTCTGAGTTCACACAACATATACTACGGGAAAAAGCATGGCAATTGTACCATATTCTTGTCTTGAAAATAAAATTCATTAATATGATTAAAAAAAATAAGAATGAGAAATTTAATGTTCCCAATTGCCGACGTTGGCGTCAGAGTGGCACACATTTTCTATGACGCGATTTGCCGCTTTGGCGCTCAAAGGGTTAAACTGATATTTTTAACATTTCAGAATGCTGGGCAGGAGTCCAGACGCAGCTGTAAGTATCCTACTTTAGTATTAAATTGATTTATTATAAGGCGTCTAAGCTTCTTAGTAAACCAACTAAGCGCCGGATATATAAGACCGTTATCCGCCCCGCCTTAATGTAAGGGTGAAACTTGAACGTTAACCCTTAAGGAGGAGCATAGCCTTTTAGTAGCGGAACGTAAGGTGTTCAGAAAAATCCTGCGACCTGTCCAAATGGACGATGGGAATTGGAGGATCCTTAAAGATGTTGAAATACAGGAACAAGTGGCTGAGCCGAATATCATTGGTGTAACCAAGGCCCATCGTCTTTGCTGGCTTGGCCACCTTGAGCAAATGGGAGAGGATCGGCAGGTGAAAATAGCATACCTGGGTCGACCAACTGGACGACGCCCAGTCGGTCGACCTAAGTACCGCTGTATACCGTTCATGTACATGTACATGTACCGTTCATAATAAAACAAATGGGAGATATCCGAACAAACTGTACGTTCCAAGACAAAAAGTAAAAATATTTAGTAAAGATATATCATGGCTATTAAATTGTACAATAAGATTCCAAACGACATAAAATCACTAGAAGTAAGTAAATTTCAAAAAAAATTATATGATTGGTTGCTTGACATGCGTTTCTATTCAATTAATGAGCTCCTGAATTACCAATAAACTAATTATTATTTTAATGTAATAAAAAAAATTGTATAAGTATTGTACTGTTATTGTAAATTAACATTAGCTACTATTGCGCCAATGCGTAGGATATTATAATATTTATGATAGGAACATTATGTAAATAATATCAATAATTTTAAGAATAACACGTACTTTATTCTAATATTTCTACGCCGATAGAGGCAGGATATGACGCACTAATTGTAATTGTACCATCTTTTGTACCATGTTCTAAGAAGTAAACAGATTATTATTATCATAGATCTGGTGGAGGCGGATCTGCGTGAGCTCGGAGCCATTAACTGGCGAGAGATTGCGCAGGATCGGGTAAAGTGGCATGCTCTTGTGTCGGAGGCCAAGACTCATTTTGGGTAGCTGAGCCAGCGCAGTTAGTTTTAGTTATTATAAGGTGACTGGTCAGACACAGACGGTACTCCTGGACTCCTCTCTGTGCAGCCCGATACCACCGGTAGCTTGAGCCCTGCTCTGCTGCCAACGGCACTCTAGATTAGGTCTTATTATAATGTGTTTATATTTTGTATCTTGTAATTTTTGATTAAAATGCCTTTCACATACGGACGGATGGGAGGAGACTTTAAGGGTTTTGTTTTTGCAATTTTGGCTACGGAACCATAAACATGCTTTTTAAACGACACCCAAAATAAGAGGTGGTTCTCAATTCGGTTGTATTTTAATTTATAACACTTTATTTTTTGTAACCACCAGTGTGTAATCGCCATACGATAAATAAATAACACTGTGTTACTTAATTTTCAGATGCATCAATTCCAGCAACATATGAGAACTCAAGGTGGTTCCGTGGACGGGCTACTGCGGAAGGTAACCAATCTGGTCGCTAACCACTTCAACCAACCAGGGATAGACGCGCACCAAGCGAAGATGTTAGCTGACTTTGTTAAACTACTTGGTGAGTAATGGTTGGTTATGGCTTTGTACAACAATGAAAAGGTTGCTGCGGAAGGTAACCAATCTGATTGCCATCCACTTCAAATAACCAGGGATAGACGCGTGGCAGGCGAAGATGTTAGCTGACTTCGTTGCATTACTTGGTAAGTAATCGTTATTTCTTTGTATAACAATGAGAAAGCTGCTGCGGATCATCGGCCATCCACTTAAACTAACCAGGTATAGACACGCAGCAGGAGAAGATGTTAGCTGACTTCGTTGTATTACTTGGTATGTAATGGTTATTTCTTTGTATAACAATGAGGAGGTTGCTGCGGATGGTAACCAATCTGGTCGCCAACCACTTCAACCAACCAGGGATAGACCCGCACCAGGCGAAGATGTTAGCTGACTTCGTTAAACTACTTGGTGAGTAATGGTTATGTCTTTATACAACAATGAAAAGGTTGCTGCGGAAGGTAACCAATATGATTGCCACCCACTTCCAATAACCAGGGATAAACGCGCAGCAGGCGAAGACGTTAGCTGACTTAGTTAAACTACTTGGTAGGTTAAAAAAAGGAAGATATTAGTGCCTAGAACCCTTAACCAGGTGTGTCGTCAACTCGTCACGAATATCCTATATGAAAGAAAGTATTTATAGGTGAACATCCTTCAAGTATCCTTGTCATCTCCTAGTTCTTTTCCCATTATATGGGGTCGTCTCTCCCAGTCATTTGTTTGTCAGTATGTTTCTAAAAACGTATTTTTTGCAGAATGGCAGAAATTCGCCCAGAAACCAGTGCTTGAGAACAAATCTGCACTTTACTGTCTGGCTTACTGCTGTGCCAACCACTGGCACGAAGGCGCTGGCAACATGATGTCGCCACTCACTCTGTGCCAAAGACAACAGGTATAGTTTATACAGAATGGCAGAAATTCGTCCAGAAACCCATCTTCGACAAGTTGGCGCTGTACTGCCTGGCATACTGAAGGTGCATACGATGTCGCTTCTCACTATGCGCTCTGTGCCAAAAATGACAGGTACAGTTTATATAGAATGGCAGGAGTTCGTCCTGAAACCAGTCTTACATAAATTGGCGCTGGCCTGGCTTACTGAAGGCGATGGGAACATAATGTCTTTTCTCAGTATTCACTCTGTGCCGAATACAACGGCTATAGTTTATACAGAATGGCAGAATTTCGTCAAGAAAGTAGTCCATGACATGTTGGCGCTGTACTGCCTGGTTTACGGCTGTGCCAACCACTGGCACGAAGGCGCTGAAAACATGATGATGCCTCTCACTCTGTGCCAGAGGCAACGCGTTTGTACACTTTAAATTCGTAGAATTGGGTACTTTCCTGTAGTCAACATAAATGATGTCACGCTTGCAGTTAAATGTTATTTCTGAAAATACGTAGAAAACATTCATGAATACTTACTTTTAAGCTTTTGGCGATTTTAAAATGATCAAATCAATCAATCAATCAAAATATTCTTTATTCAAGTAGGCCTAGTTACAAGCACTTTCGAAATGTCAGTTACATGAGAGTGAATGTTTGCTGGGAGAAATACAATATGATCAAACATTTGCTGCAAGGATTAGGGAAACCCAGAAAAACCTAATCAGATCATTTAACTTAAGTATAATATTATTGATAAAATCATCATTTTAAAAATTAAAATAATCAATAAGATAAATCCCAAAAGGATTGTCAATAAAAAATAAATAATCTAGAATGTGTCTAGAATAAAATTCTAAATGTCAGAGTATATAAAACAATTAAGATTAAAATAATAATAATACCTTAGGTATTCGTTAAAATAATTATTCATACACCTACATGGCGCTATAATTTACATTAATCCCACGCGGCTTCATCATTCATGTAGTCTTGTGTGCTATAATAAGCTTTGGAAAATAATTTACGTTTCACAATATTTTTGAATTTACCAATGGACAATTCACTTATGCTGCTAGGAAGTTTATTATAAAATCTCTCACAGTCACCCATGAATGATCTCCTTATTTTATGGAGCCTAGTAGCAGGCACTGCGAGCTTATGCATATTTCTAGTATTAATATTATGTATATCACAGTTCTTCTTAAAGTGGGTAATATTTTTATGTACATACATAATATTCTCATAAATGTATTGACAATGCACTGTCATTATATTAATGTCCTTAAACTTATCTCTAAGCGAGTCTCTATGGTTCATTTTATATATCGAACGAACAGCCCGCTTCAGCAGAACAAATAAAGTATTAATGTCGGAAGCACTGCCCCATAGTAAGATGCCATACGACATAATACTGTGGAAATAACTGAAATACACTAATCGAGCCGTTATCACGTCTGTTAATTGAAGAATCTTACTTACTGCAAAAGCTGCAGAACTCAGTCTATTCGAGAGATTAGCAATATGGGGACCCCATTGGAGCTTAGAATCTAATGTTATACCGAGAAAGACTGTACTATTAACTAGTTCCAGTTCCTCACCTTTAACAATAACGCTTGCTTGCTCGTGTTTTACGTTACTCGTGACAAACTTAACACATTTAGTCTTTTTCTCATTCAACAATAAATTATTTACATTAAACCAACTTACTACTTCACAGATAGCATTGTTTACGTCATTGTAGGATCGTTGATTTCGTACGACTTTGATAATTAGAGACGTATCATCTGCAAACAAAACTATCTCATGGTGGGTCTTTACGAGGTGTGGCAAGTCGTTTATATAGATAAGGAACAGGAAAGGTCCCAATATTGATCCCTGCGGCACACCCATAGAGACTAATGACCCCGGTGAACGCTTTCCTTTCACGAAACAAAAACTAAAAATAAAGAGGCAATTTGACCGTATAGAATTATGACGTCATAAACCTTATTTTTCTTTCAAACTTCATACTTTCTGACGGTATTGACAGTTCATAAAAGGGAACTGATTTGATCTGTCAGTCGAGTACCCTATTAGAGAAATTCACCGAGAAAATCTCGAGGGGCTTAATGATGATAATGCAAAGATATCGTAAAAGCATTATTAAGCTTGTATCAAAAATCATAATTCTTAACAAAAACTTATTTTCAGATAAGTCCACTCCAGTACGATTGGGTCGTGCTAAATATCCACGCAAAATCCGGAAAATGGGACATCGTCGAGTCTTTATTCACGAAAAAGGTACGAAATTATACAGGTGTAAGGGATAGCGTATCGAAAATTTAAAACCTAGTTTTAGACCATTTTTCTGTGTTGGAAAATAGTGATAAATTCCTTCGAAACATCCAAAATATTCCTCAATGATTTAAATTTTCCTTAAAATGTCCAACGTAAATAATCTCATTTTAACAATAACATTTAACACCCACTCGCGCTCAATTGGGGTGTTGACTGTATTCAAATAATAAAAGAATTTTAATGCGAAATGGCAGTTTGTATGAAAGAAGTCGAAAAAAAATTGAGTTCGATATCTTGCGTGTAGCTTGTTTTAAGAGCCTTTGGAGTTGGGTGGGAGTCCATTTTTTTAAGTATGAAAATATTATACACATGTTGTGTGAGATTGTCCTTGGTATTTATTTATATTATTTATTTATTAATAAATTAATTTTATGGTTACTTTTGTTATGAAACCGTTTCGATAAACGGAAGTTTAAACATAGCTGCAGGACAGTTCTTAATTTCGCCATACAAGGTAGGAACGTGTGACGTCATACGTTCCTAGTCTTTAGTATGCAGCGTTTTTTTCGGAAAGTCCAAAATTTGTTGTATCTCGGTGAGTTTTTATGCAATTAACTAACTAACTACTTTGGCGCAACAACCCAAAATGAGTTTTGGCCTCCAACACAAGAGCACGCCATCTTGCCCGACCCTGCGCCACTTCCTGCCAGCTATCGCCAACTCCCAGCTCACGCAGATCCGCTTCCACCATATCTTTCCAGCGATACTTGGGGCGACCAATAAGACGTCGCCCCACTGGTCAACCCAAATATGCTCTCTTGACTTTTCGATCGTCTCCCATTCTCTCGAAATGGCCAATCCAGCGAAGACGATGCGCTTTGGTTTCGCCAATGATGTTAGGTTCGGCCACTAGTTCCGCGATCTCTGTGTTCTTGCGGATCCTCCAGCTTACATCTTCTCTTATTGTAGGTCCCAGGATCTTTCTGAACACATTTCTTTCCGCAACTAACAAGCTTTGCTCCTCCCTAAGGGTCAGCGTCCAAGCCTCATATCCATACATTATGCAATTGATTGATTTATGCAATTGAAGTAGTTTTTTTACCAACGTTATTATTGAGCGGTCGTTCTATAACAACAGTTGTCAAAAAATTTACAAAATCCCGAGCATCTCCGGTCATTGACCCCGCTTCATTCAACCGGGCCCGCCGTTCCGCTTGTAGCAATTCCGCGAACGTTGGACACAATACATTGCATAGTGGATATTATCATTGAAAATGGAAAATTCCGTTTGCTTCTGGAAAAGGAGACTTACGTAAAATACAATTATAACTTCTTTTTCTAATATTTGAGCATGTCAAATGTTGTTTTTTTCTCATATTGTACTTATACTCGATTTTATATAACTTGTGCCACTAAATTGTACTATTGTGGACATTTGTTATTAGGTTTTTTGTAGTGTTTTTTAAATTATGGTTTATGTTGTGTATTGCCGTTGGTGCCCCAAATAAATATATAATAATAAAATATCATTGGTATGTCTAACACTCACAAATTATCCAGAAACTCTTGGATTGAGTAAAAGATTTTTTTCTAACAGCCATTTATATAGTTTTGTTATACTCGTAAACAAACTTAATGCTTTCAAAATTTTCAGGACTGGCTTGGGCGAACGACCGTCTCGTCTAACATACCAATAGAAACTTTACTGTCGAGGCTCAGCGAAATGCAAGCGAGCAAACAGTTGCTTGCCACATGCGTCAACAAGGTTGCGGCATCGCACGACAGACTGCGGCTGGCGCAGGCGTACAAGGTAACATGTATACAATCAACGGCACCAATATTTATGTATTGTGGGACGTTCTCGAGGATAAAAACGGTAGAGACTTTAAATACGTGTTTATTCGTTCAGATCAAAATCAGTATTGCCTTCTAATACATCATGACATTACAAAACAGAGACAGAAGATATTCCTTATTCAAATCGGTCATTGAAATAAGGACTTTCTATTATTTAAATAACGGCCAGTTTCTGAAAAAGGTGTCTAGGTATTCACGAGTCACCTTTACATATCCCGTCGTCTCGGGGTAAGGCCGAAGGCCGTTAAACATAACTACTGTCCTTACCTGACATACGGTCCCTACCTGACATACGGTCCATACCTACCTATACGGCGAACCCCGTACAATTATTTACCCAATCGGCCTCTAGCTAAGAGGTAGCCAAGTGAGTAGACACCTTTTTCAGTATACACCACAAAGTTTCAAAAATATGTATACAGGTCTTTATTATTATGGCAGTAAGGTTTATGTATACATATTTTGGGTGTTAGTGTGGATATTTATCTTTGCCCTTAACTGTACCAAAATACACTTTGACGGGTAATAGGGTCTAGCAAAGATATTTTCACCTCGTGAAAATGCAACATTAAAATTTTAATCGGCGAAGAAATACGCAAGTTATAGGCATTTTAAACTACAAATTAGACAGAGAGGTCCGATATGCACTGTTACGTCACAGTGCACTCCGGCCATATAAACTCCATATTAAATTCTGTTTTGCTAGAAGGAGATAAAATGAAATGTTTGATGGCTTATATCTTGGTTATTTTTATAGTTAGTCGAAAAAATATTTTTGTCTACTGTTTGTTACATGGCTGTGCTTTTAATAAAGCAAAAAATAAAATTCATACGTATTCCCTATTATATTTATTTTCAGATACATTCCGTGGTGATAGAAACTTATGCTAAACAGAAAGACAGACTGTCGCTGCAGAACTACAAGATGACTCTGAATCCTCAGTCCGAAGAATTCATTCTAGTCGAGAATACGCTTAGGGACAACGTAAGTACTAAAACTGGGATGAAGGTTTTTTTTCCTTGCCCGAGAGCCAGAAAAATGGTCGTTTCGTGGGGCTGTGGCTAAAATAGGTCGAGAGCCGACTCTATTTTGACCGTGTTGTTTTGTATTCCAAAATTCTGGAGTTAAATTGATTACTTTACTGGATTTCGCATCCTAAATAAGGGAGGGGAGAGGGGAGTTAAAGCGTCTCACTCCACGTATTACTGTTTCGCCGTCGTTAGCATCTTAGTTAGGATAAAGGTGTAATATGCGCTTATTAAAAGGAAGTTCGAAGAGTTAACTTTATTTCAATGCCTAAAGGCATTTTCGGTAAAACTTTAGCATTTCCCATATTTCCATCTTATACCCTTACTGATTGACATGGTTAGTCCATTCCGGGGACCTTATTCATGAAACACAAGTAGACCCCAACGCTGTCCTCGCACAGACGTGTCGAGACTGCTAATGTTATCTAAATAATAATAATAAATAACACAGACAATCTTACACAAATCGTCCTAGTCCCAAAGCTTGTACTACGGGTACTAGGCGGCGATATACGTAATTATGTACATAAATTTAACACCTAGAAAATGTCTAAGACTCAGGAACAAACATTCATGCTCATCACACAAACACTTACCCGGGCCGGGATATGAACCCGGGACCGCTAACTTCGTAGGCCGCTGTGCAACCCACTGAGCTAAACGTCAAGTCAAATAGGACTACGTTATCCAACAAAAATAATTGACCCGCCTTTTATTTTTCAGTCGATCAAATGGAAGAACTGAAAGTTAACGCCAATAAACCTCAGTACAGGAGGTGCTGGACGTATTGGTGGAATAAGGATGCTACTCAAGTTCTTGTTTCAGCTGATGCTTACGTAGGATCCGCTTGAAAACTACCTTGCTTGGCGCCAAGGACCATTAAAACAATAGGACTGACCATCTCCATACAAAAAGCCGTTCTCCGATATGTTCAACGCCATCTATGTATAAGAATAGGGTACTTGACTGACAGATCAAATCAGTTCCTTTGTATGAACTGTCAAAACGGTCAGAAAGTATGAAGTTTGAAAGGAAAAAGGTTTATAACGTCATAATTCTATACGGTCAAATTGCCTCCTTATTTTTAGTTTTTTGATCATTTTCAAATCATCAAAAGCTTAAAAACAAGTATTAATTAATGTTTGCTACGTATTTTCAGAAATAACAATTAACTGCAAGAGTCGCATCATTTATGTTGACTACAGGAAAGTACCCAATTATTATTTACAATTATTCAACTTTGCAAGCTTGACACAGTATTTAAATGTTACGATTTACTTATTCCTAGCTATTTGCAAACTAATTGTTACTATACTATGTTTCTTTATTCAATTATAACATCGTTTAATGTTTAGTTTTGAAGCGCCATCTAGTTTGCTAGAATATCTCCATGCGATCGGAACACAATGCAAAGTATGGCAAGTGTCACTCCTCTTGTTTTCATGGTCCTTGCTTGGGGCTTGTCTGATAGAAAACCATATTATATTTGTTCAAATACTTTGGCAGAGGGAAATCGGTCGTATGCCATTCTCTAGTAGTTCTAATGTTCTAAGGCGCGACCATTGACCTATTATTACTACGTATAGAGAAGACGGCGCGAACAAAATCTGTGCTACAAGCGCGGCAGTGCGGGGCGCGCGCCGTCATACTGTCATAGGCGCGACACTGAGTGAACTGGGGCCGGCCGACCGCAGTTGAACGGAACACTAAGTGATTGGGCGGCGTCTTCTCTATACGTAGTAATAATAGCCCAATGGGCGCGACTAGACATCTATGAACAAACTCTCTCAGGAATGAAATGTGTCTATATTTTATACTCCTTACAGATATAACATAGTATTTTTTGTATTTCAAGAGTACACACAAATGTTGTAAATATATTTCCATATACAAATAAATGTCCTATTTATTTTGACATATTGTTTCATTATTTTTATTTATTATACCTATTTTATGGACCGGATAGCAACTTGAGTCACATATTAGGCATTAAAAAAAAGTGATCTACGTGTTATTACTTTTTGAGTTGGTTTTGCTCATAATCACGAGTACCAATTGATTTTAATAATTAAAAAAATGTGCCCGTTAATAAGTCAGTTATAGTACTATACTATTATAAAGTTGTAAAAATGAAATGTCTGAAGAATTGCTCGTTTGGTAATAGGATATTGCATTTATCTATCTTTAACTATCTAGTTTCTATTTGATAACTAGAAGGGCGACGGGACGTAATATTATCTATTAAGCACGTTTAAAGTAAAATAAACTACTAGGCAAAAATTTATTTGATTTGTAGGGGATGGTGGGGAACAGTGTGGATCATATTTTACAGAAATAATAGATTTATACCTTTGTCATGGTACGAATTGAAGAGTGCTTAATACGTTATCAAAGTACAAACAAGACAAATATGTGGATCTATTATTTCTCTAAAATAATGCCAATGATTCATTGTTCCCCACGAGATCCACTGTACCCCACCGTCCTCTAATCATTAGGTATATATATTTGGTACTTAGCATGGGACATTTTGTATTAGTTTGGTTTTTAACATTTTATTCACTTTTCAAGTTTAAACTTCTCCTGTGTTATCTAGTAACGTTGAAAACTCACAATTTGTCAAGAAAACCAGACAAGGTCAAAAAATAATTGATTAAAAAAACAGATCTAGTCGCGAAACTGAAGTATGCGAAATAGTATTTTATGCAATCGTTATATAATGTAGGTATGCTTTTTCAGTCGAGTACCGCGTTTAGGCCACGAAGCTTGCTGAGTGGCCTTATTAAGGCGCGCTTGTTATGGCAGATATTAATGTTAGTGACTGTACCAGTGGCGTGGCGTCGATATAAGCCGATTCTCACCGGGTTGCCTGAGTAAAGGCTTATAAGTACCTTTTTCTTAAAATGTGAGTAAATGAATACGCTTCGGCTTCCCTTGTAATTTTCCTGGTGCCATATCTCGGATAGATGCCTTACTGATAAGTAAAACGTGACCATTTTCAGTAGAACATAAAAAACCTATTGTTTAGTGAGTCAATAGAGCATTGTGACTCAGGCTTAACAAATTAAACATGACGTTCACTGGCGAACTAATACTAAGTATTATAAAGTTGTAAAAATGAAATGTCTGTTACATTGAAGATATTTTCAGAAAAAGTAAGTGTATTTGAAGGTCACTGGATCGTTTTTTATATTTGTATTGTGTCGTTGTGGCTTTATCACACCAAAACGCTTAAACGGATTTAAAAAATGCTTGGTATATGGGTAGCTGAGTATCCACAGATGGTTAAAGTATAGGATACTGTTTACTCAACTGCCCCGAAGAAAAAAAGACGGTTATGATTTTCCTCCTCTGCTGACGAAGAGTTTATAAAAAAAAGTTACTATCTATCTATAGGTACTATTATAAAGTTGAAAAATGAAATGTCTGTACATTGAAGATATTTTCAAAAAAACATTGTTATGGACTATTTGGAGGTCATTAAAATGAAAAATTTTTTTTTTTGGATTTTATGTATGTTTGTATGTGTCGTTGTGGCTTCATCACGCAAAATCGGCTAAACGGATTTCAACTATTTTTGGTACACGGGTAGCTGGGTATCTCCAGATGGTTCTAGGATAGGTACTTTTTATCCGACTACGCTGAAGAGAAAATGAAGGGTTATGACTTTTTCTCCTCCGCGAACTAACTAGTAAATAATAACTTCCCTTCTAATGTTCCTGACGCTATACCTGGTAAATAGATACTCGTAGAAAAAGTCATAACCCCTCTTTTTTCTCAGCGTAGTCGGGCAGAAAGTATCCTATAACCATCTGGAGAGACACAGATACCTGTATACCAAAAATAATTGAAATCTACTTAGCCAATATGACGTGATGAAGCCACAACGACACATACAAAAAGTCCAAAAAAAAATTCGATTCAGTGACCTCCAAATAGTCCGTTTCAATCATTATTTTGAAAATATATGAGTATCTTTAATATATACGGACATTTCATTATTCCAACTTTATTAACACGCTTTTATTAGGTCAACCTGTATGTAACTATGTAATGGAATCTAAGGTAACAAATTTAACCATCTTCCAAGGATCGTAGCGTCATGAAAATTGGCAGCTGTATGTAGTTCTGATGACAATACAATAATATGGTACTGTGGAACTGATCTGATGATGGAGCCGGAAGATATGAACTGGAACTTCATGATCGAGCATCGTATCATAGCTGTATTTGGATTTGTTAGAAAAGTCTTGTAAAGCGTGTTTTTCTAGTGTTTTTTAAACTATTAATTTATAAAAGTATTATGGATGCGGTGTTTACCTGTAAGTGATCGTTACACTTAGCAAATTTATTGAACTAAAATGTTAAATAAGGATTTAGTTTCTGTAAACAATTGTTGGTGAACCAAATAAAGACTTTCATGGACAGTGGCCTCTTCACGCTGCGAAAATGATTTAGGGATTAAATAAAATCCGATGGTAACAGTTATCCATTTCACTTTATTCTCATTGTCATATCCTGTATAAATAGATATTATGGGACAATTTTACACACATTGAACTACTTAGTTCCATGATAAGCTCAATAAGGCTTGTGTTATGGGCACTAGACCACGATATATTTTAATAGTTAAGAATTATTTTGAAAAAATGACTGACTGTTGAGTTTTTTTCGGCTTTCTTCTCAACAGTGGTCTCCTCTTGGGAAATGCAGTAGAGTCAGACTAGTAAAAGTGCCCTTGTGGCCTACTTACAGAATAAACAAAATATCTATTAAATATATCGTCGTCTCGTACCCACATACGTATATACATAGCAAACATCCAAGACTCGATCATCCACGATTAATTTAACCCTATCCCCCTTTATTGAAATAAGTTAATCCCCCCCACATTCGCAGCAGCCTTCATCCACCTCAACCCCGCACATCCTCAACAGGAACACACAAGCCGTGATGCAGAGCAGACACCTCAGGATTTTGCCACAGGACCCACAGTCGCAAGTACAGCACATACACATCTTCTCAGTTTATAATTTCCAAATTGATGGTAGGTACCCTTCAAGCTCTTCTTTCTAATAACTAACCAGAACCTAGGCTTTTGGCAGTGAAAGTCTTCAAAACTTGTATTACTTCTCAATGCCCAAACAGTATACGCTGGAGCATAGATTTAAGAATGGCCGACGCGTACAGGACCACTGAATTCACTTGTTTTTTCGTCTCACTAACTGCAAATTTATTTAAGCGATAACTTGTTTTTCTTGACGTTATCACTCAATAAAATTAAATTGCATAAAACTATTATGAAGTCGGTGTCTTTGCGACTTCACGGACTTTTCCTGTTGGCTCCGCTTGTGACACAACCGAATGAATCGAAGTCGTGACCTCAACTGTAACTAATGGTGTTAAATGATTATCATTTAACTGGAATCCTTATCTCTGATTTTATCTGTTTGTAGTTACGTGATAGTGGATTCTGATAATGAGGTGACGAATGTAGGTAACTACTTATTAAAAGGTAGATTGTTTGAAGGGCAACACTTATTTATATATTTTTTCTATTTATATACTGGCTAGCGATTTACCCTAGTATCATGGTAAGTGACTACGGGGCGGATGAATTGATCGTTTACATTTTCCTTCTATTTTTTAGGGTTCCGTACCTCAAAAGGAAAAAACGGAACCCTTATAGGATCACTTTGTTTGTTATCCGTCCGCCCGTCCGTCTATCAAGACCAGTGGCGTACACAGGCTTTTTGGCCAAGGTAGGCAGTTAAAAGGTTATGATCACATGGGCAGATTCTCTATGGCTACAGATGTGCAAACTGCGGAAACTTTCCAAAATGCTTAAAAAAGGTAGTCTAGTGTTAACTTACATGTTTGTAAGACCTTTTCTAAGCATTTTTAGTATCTAAAAGGTCTTAAGTGTAATGGTAACTTACCTGTTTAAAAGACCTTTTTTAAGCATTTTGGAAAGTTTCCGCAATTTGCACATAGTATCTAGGTATGCCCATATGGAGCCATGGTCCTTTAGGGTAGGCAGTGCCTTTGTACATAGGTATTTGGCCAAACGCGTGGAGGTACCTATCAAGTTGAAACTAACATCAAATAGGTAGAGAGATAGGTACTGTGTATGCGCTCCCTTGAGGCTGTAAAAAAATCAAGGCAACGTTTTTATTTAATTTTTTATATCAATTAAATTTGTTGAATTGTTTGTTTATTTATACTCTTTGACATGGTGCTAAAAAACTGAAACTAATATGTAAGAATAATGGTCAATTTTAATTAATTTAAGAATGTATTAATTATTGTAACGTGCGTGCACTACTTATGATGTTTGCATGCCTGCATGCAGGCTGATTACATGGAACTGTATTGTTTAGAATAAAATACCTAATTTGTACCTGCCTGTATTCTAGCAAATAAACGATTTGATTGATTGATTGCTTGATTGAACGCAATCCAAACATTCAGGCATTAAAAAAGGTGTTTACATACAAATTGCCATTCATGGAAAACCCATAGGGTACTTCCAGGTGTCCCAGAAACTTGAAATTTGGTTCGAAGTAGCTATAGTAGCACAATTCACGAAATAAAACTGAAAATCTTATATTTTTATGTTTTTCCAATGTGTTATTTAGTTTAGAATAAGTTTGTTTTATATTAATTTTAGCTGAATTGTAGATACATATTTAATATGCACAATAAAACCTTTTATGTCTGTAATTACCTATATAAAGTGACCCCAGACCGCTTACATTTTGCTTAGGAGCAGGGCTCTGCTAACAATTTATATTGATAGATACGGCCGTTTTTAGCGTATATTTTGTACGAAACCCTCGGTGCGCGAGTTCGACTCGAACTTGGTCGGTTTTTTAAATAAGTATTGATCGAAAATACAGCTCTATGCATTGTACACAAAAAAATACAGTCAAATTAAGAACCTTCTCTTTATTTATAATTAGCTTAAATTAGCTTAAACGAGAAGAGAAGTACATAATACTAGTGTCATATAAGTATTTTAACCTTTTCGCCGCTTAACGTCAAATAGGTACAAAAGCGTCACGCACACGCCAAAGTCTATGTCACGAGAAACTTAAAATGAACCTTACTTGATAGCACATAGGTTTTGCCTTTACAATCCATCGAGTATATCAAGTCAATGGCGGCGAAAAGGTTAAAAACGGAACGAGTTTTTTACTTGTAAATTCCGAATTTAAGATATATAAATCATGGATATTCCACCGTGCAAATTACAGTTTAACATACTTAGATACAGTCAAGGACAAAAATAGACAATGCAAAATTTCAATCTTCTAATGTGGCGAGAATACGCCCATATCTTTAAAACATTCATTTAGAAGGTATGTATATATTTCTGTCCTTAACATTTTACTTTTAAGGCTGATTTAGACGGAAACTAGTTTGAGACGCCTAAATTACGGCGCCAGTGTCTACCTTACAGCACACCTCAGACCGTTTAGACAATGACTATTTTCAGCCGCCTGAATCTCGCCGCCAGTGACCAGCATGCCCTTTACAAAGTGCTTTTGTTCAGTACCTGTCATTAGTACGCCGCATCAGCCGACGGGGAGAGACGCGGGCGGGGGTCCCTGGCGCCAAAAAATAGGTGCGTGTTCTATTCCCTGCCAGCGTTGGCATGCCACGAAAAAATGGCACGGAAAGTGTTTATACGGTGCCTTTTGTAGGCGTCTCAAAATAGTCTTCGTCTAAATCAGCCATTATAGTTTAAAATGTTGACAGATTTCATTCAAAGAACAATTTGAACTCATTGAACAACTTATTTACCAGGACTTAGTATAGACTTAGAATAAATCGAATTATTTGCTTTAAGAAATTTGAACTTTTCTAAAGTATATAACCTGTTAACAAGCAAAACTCACTAACTAACAAATACCTACTTTAAATAAAACTCGTATCTCAGTATCGATATCGCACCGAGATTTCGAAGAGCAGTGACAGATATTTTAGTGAGTTTTGCTTGTCACCAGACGATATATGGAATCCCTAATTTAATAATCAATTCTCCCGACTTATCGGGTTTGACCAATCACCCCTAGTACCTATCTTATTCAGTATTAATCGATCACTCATAGTCAGCATCAAGGTATGGACAGCAATCGTCACCACAAAGTGCAGCCCAACACCACACGCAGGAAATACACCGGATTACATCGCCGCAGAACACGGGACATAAACAACACATAACAACAGTTCAACTGGACAACAATATCATTTGAATAAAAAAAAAACCACACTAATTACAACGAAAGTTGCGATAGTTTGAACAATACTTTAAACAAAAGCGAGTCTAATTCTTACTAAATAGAGTAAGTCTAGACATAAATCATAAATAAATATGTATAGCTAATCGCGAAATCACAGTCATCCCTCTTTGATACCAGCCCACAATGTCAACACCAGTAAAAAAGCTGGGTCCAAGGACACACACAAAAGATACTGTTTAATATCGCACCAATAAATAGCATATAGGACAAATTTGAGCTAAGCAACCGTTTCATTTGCCCAAATCGCATCATTTTTATTAAAAAATTATTTCATCTGAACTGAAAATTGCACAAGTTGTAGAATTTCTATTTAACAGCAATTTTGTCTGAACACAAACTTGCACAAGATGCAGCAATTTCTGGTGAACAACAATTTCACCTCAATATTCTGAACCTAATAACACACAATTCACTAAATTCTTATTATTGTAGATCCAACGCTGACTTGACACGAATCCTCGTACAACGGTAATTCGTGACGATAGAAAAACGTATTTTCATCTGAACACCAAAGATGCTTCAACAATGATTTTTTCTGAACAGTGAACTGACACAGTCCAAGTATAATTATTGTTGTAAATGGTTCAAACATAGTCGTCCCCGTCTCCAACTCCACAGCAACCATCGTCGACGTCAAACCCACACATTTGACAAATCTGGATACAACACCAAATGCAGCATGCACTCCGTATTACATTGCAAAAGAATCTATCGCATTGCGGAAAACAAAAACACATGATTGAGACTATTTTAGTTAGACACGCATCTTTAAACTATGCTCAAAGTTACGACATTATCAACTAGACAACAGTTCAAAAATAATATGAGGAATTATAGTGTTATTACTGTTGTTATCGTTTTTAAAAATGTTTATCTAAGATTTCGGTGGCATATCCGGTTGATGTAATAATTTGATGTTGTCAATCTATATTTTTTTAATGGAATCTCACAGAAGTATTTATGTAAGTACCGACTCTTATTTTATCTTTGGACCGTGACACTCGCCAACTGACTAGGAATATTTTTGACTGGCGACACATGAATCGCTGTTGAACAAGTCATTGTTTTAATATACATCGTACCTTGGCGTAAAACCACCTCAACTCCTTCACAGTCCAGTGCCCCATATGTGGGAACTATCTCCACAAATCCGCGCCCCACATATGGGTCACTAAGATACGACCATGTACACACTCAGTTTAGTATAATAATTATATTTGTAAATGCTGTTGTCCACTTGTTTGAAGATTAAAGTGTAAAAGAAAGGCTGAAGTTAAAATATTATTTTAATCTAAACTATCTCTTTAAAATGCTTCTTAACGTGACCCATATGTGGACCATGGACGTGTGATTGAAGTAATTTGCTTGGACGTACGAGGATATTGAAACATTTTGTATGGGGACTGTGAACGTGTTAAAACTAAGGTTGTGATAAACTAAGGTTGGGAAATAAAATATTTGAGAAACGAAACAGTTTGGGAAACATAATTCGCTCATTTATTTATAAGCAGCCCGCAAATCCCATTTTCAGTCCTACCAATAAAACTTCACTTTTTTATTCGGTACTTTTATATTTATGTTATAACATTAGATAGAACTTACTTAAAATTGCATAAATCAGAAACAAGAATAAGTTTTTCATATTTTTTTCTATTTAATTTTATGTGTAGTGTGAACCAGTGCACATTAAAGATGTGCGCTTAGGGTGCCATCGTTCTGGAACCTCTTTAGTTAACAGCTCGACAAAGGCGTCGAAGTCTAATTCGTAAGTATAGCAAAACAGGCTATACTGAAAGCATAATCGAGATCTTGCTGCTATCTCTTTCCCACCTGTTAAGACCACGCAAGTGTGACAGAGATAGAATTATGATATCCGCCAACCAGTTCGTTTTGCATTGCGTATAGTAGCCGTACATTTGGCGATACTGGCGTCAAAACGGTACAGGAAGAGCTCGCGGCAAGACGCCTACCGTCCACGCCTCTCTCTTACTGCTGGAAACCACTCAGTAAAACAGTAGTCTAACAAAATATGCAGTGTCAGGTCAGTCATCATCGTCCAACACACAGCACCGTTCGCAGCATGCACAATCCACGCCAAGTTTTGTGCACAGTATCAGCCAACAAGGAATGCACAGTATATACCGACACAATAAACATATGATGCAACACATGATTTCAGTTCAATGATCCCAAATTCATCTACAATTACAATAGATGATAAACAGAAGCCCTTCTTCTATGCGGCAGCATTAAGCATTGGATAAAGCGTATAATCTACGCCCATCTTCGTGCATAACACCAAACAACATCCAACAACAGCAACATACAGGACGCATGATGGTTTCCCTTGAACAACAATCTTACTTAGATCATTATCTCATGACCTGCAAGTCTGAACAACAGCTTAATGGCACGGCAATTGTACTTAGGCCTTGGATTGTATTTCCATTTTGTCTGTTTATATTTAATTATTATGTTACGATGCACGTTTGAATATGTGATTTATAAGTTATGACAGTGACACAAATATCTTTTTTACATTTTCATGTGAACGTCATAGAGTCATTAAAATGCTTCACGTCGATTTATTTACCTTAGGGTTTAAACCTTAGAGCATTTAATCACCGGAGGCAGAAATGCCAGTTTATACGATAAATTGTCAATGTGTGCGTGTTTTTCATTTATATGTGATTATTTTATTGTGTGCGTCTTCTCCCACTAAAAATGCATGAAAAATGTGTTCAGAATGATACTGCTTGCAATCTGCAGTGGTTAAGAGCGCTTTCGGTTTTTTTGACACAAATAAAACGTTAAAAACGGATTTTTGACGTCGTATTTCTAATAAACAGAAACGATGTTGAAAATTCTGATCAGTTATTTGCATATGTCAGTTTCTTGTCTTGTATGTAGCGGACTCAAATTTTAGAAGCACTGAATATTTTAACTAAATTTACCCCATTACCGACGGTAAAACACACCTGAAAGGTCGGCAACGCACTTGTGTCTCCTCTGGTGGTTCAAGTGTCTATGGGCGACGGTGATCGCTTAGACCTATGGCCTTAGCCTGTCCAGAAGAACAATCAAGTTGTTACTTCTGACAACGTCAATAAAATAACATTTGTCAATACTGAACTGAAAGAAAATAAACATAATTTAAGAAATGAAAAGAAATTGATTCAAAATGTCCATATTTCCAATGAAATAAAAATGAAACGAAGACAAAAATCCAAACTCCGTGTTAATTTCTGTTGTGAACATTCGTTGTTGTGAGCGTGAAAAATTGTTGTTGAAATGAAATTACGTGTGCAATGGGGCGGGATCTAAATATAAAAAAATGTTGCCGGTCGGTATTTGTGTCTTGCATATCGTCCGTGGTAGGCTGCTGCGGGATAATGGCCCATTTTTGTGGTTGTGATGAGGTGTGTGGAGCTTGTTGTTGCAGAACAGCTGAGGTTGAACCAACTAGCGGCAGCAAGTCGGCATCAGTAAGGTTCAGTGGCAAACTGCCTGAATGAAGGCATATTCGTCGCATAACATGTGTTTAATGTTACATTTGATTACAGTGCATGTACATGTTAAGAAACTAACATTTTGTCTTATTTTCGTTCATCGCTGGAGCCTTAAGCAGCATTTACAGTAACTTCTTGTTGTGAACATCCGTTGTTGCTTGTGAAAAAATGTTGTTGAATTAAAATCGCAAGTGCAATGGGGTGGTGTTGAAATATAAAAAAAAACCCGGCCAAGTGCTAGTTGGACTGGCGCACCAAGGGTTCCGAACAAAATATGCGCTACAAACGCATCTATGAATAAATCCAGTGTTAAAAGAGCCCTACTCCTAAACAAAATCTATGCGGTGTTCAATAATTTTATAGGTATTATAAATAAATATAAATAATAAATAAATATGAGCGACAATCTTACACAAATCGATCTAGTCCCAAATTAAGCAAAGCTTGTACTATGGGTACTAGGCGACGATATACATAATATATAGATAAATTATAATACTTAAATACAGAGAAAACATCCAAGACCCAGGAACAAACATTCGTGCTCATCACACAAACACTTTTCCTGGCCGGGATTCGAACCCGGACCCGCCAGCTTCGTAGGCCGTTGTACAACCCACTGAGCCAAACGTGTAGTCAATATTGGTTATTGATATAGACAGACAGACATAAAATTATGCTGTTTTTAGTATTTTTAACTATTATTTTATTAAATAGGTATACATACGAGTATCACTTACAGAGTAATCCAACACGTGATAGATAAAACACAATAACAAAGAACTAGAAACAAAAAGACATGGCATGATTGAAAGACACACATTAATTTAACAAATATAACATACTTAATTTCTATCTGGATAACACAATAATTCACATGGGTTTTTTGTGAATTCAGTCAGAGAACAGTTAAATAGATTTGTTCTTATAGCGGCAACATAAATACATTGTCTGTGAAAATTGCAACTGTCTAGCTATCACGATTCATGAGATACAGCCTGGTCACAGATGAACAGACGGACGTCGGAATCTTAGTAATGGGCCCCGTTTTACCCTTTGTGTACGGAACCCTAAAAATGGTGCCGGTCACTATCTGTGTCTTATATATTGCGGTAATGAGCTGCTGCGATCATGGTCCATTTTGTGGGTATGATGAGTGTGTCTGATGCAGAACCCAAGACGTTGAGCCAACTAGAAATAGAAAGTCGTCGATAGTCAGGTTTAGCGACTAACCGCCTATATAAAAGTGATCTCATCAAATAATTATGCACTTCCTCACTGAAGATAGTAACAGCAAAGTCTTTGGTTTCAACAAATATCAATTTAATGACACATTTGGTCACTGTAGATAAGTGGGGTGCACAGGTTTTTGGTCAAGGTACACAGTTTTTCTATGCCTATATGGAGCCATGGTCAATTCAAGGCTTCAGGTTAGGCAGTTTGTCTGTGCCTGTATGGAGCCATGGTCGTTCAGGGCTTCAGAGTAGGCAGTTTGTCAGTGCCTGTATGGAGCCATGGTCGTTCAGGGCTTCAGGGTAGGCAGTTTGTCTGTGCCTGTATGGAGCCATGGTCGTTCAGGGCTTCAGGGTAGGCAGTTTGTTTGTGCCTGTATGGAGCCATGGTCGTTCAGGGCTTCAGGGTAGGCAGTTTATCTGTGCCTGTAAGGAGCCCTGGTTGTTCAGGGTAGGCAGTGCCTTTTTGCCGCATATGGAACACACGCCACTGCTGTAGATCTGCTGTAGATATAGTGTAGGTATATGCTAATGTTGAATCATAAACGTTTTTTTATTCGTTGGAGCATAAGTACAGCAAGTATAAGTAGTTCAATGTTATGTAATTAAATGTTATGTAATTAAATGTTATGTAATTAAAAACATATATAAAAATCAATTGAAGATGTAAGTTCAGAACGGCTGCACTATTTCACTAATATTTTTTGGTTGTGTAATTGCCAGGACAAGGTTTAGTATGTAAGAAAATATACTGATAATTGCATGGAAAAATGAAAAGAAAAACGTTTGAAAATCTCCATTTAAGAAGTGAGTGAGTAAGTGACACTAAAGATATACGGAAGATGTTGTTTAGGTCTCATCCTTTTCCTTAATACTCCCGTGCGCAGCCGGGGGCCGGGCAGCTAATATTAAAATAAAACTTATTTTTTTATTTTTGTTCATCACCTTACCGCCTTAAGTAGCATTTACAACAAGTTACAATCCCGTATCAATGTTCTTTCTTATTGTTCACGATCGCTTAAGACTAGAGATGGGGAAAATTCGGAGTTGAAGATATAAATGATTCGAACCCGTAAGCAAATCCGATTCCTTATCGACTCCTTTTAAATCTTATCGAGTCCAAGGAGTCATAAACTCCGATTAGGTAACCTATCGCCCCTATCGGTACGGGGCCGAATTGCTTATGATTGATTGGTATGCTTCGATAACGTGAAGCGGAGCGAGGTAGGCACTACACAGTAAGGCCGGAGTGAATTGGTTCGGAGGATTCAAAAGAGTCGGAGTCGCTACTCCGTTTAGCGACTCTCCGCCTCACGGGAGCGACTATCTTTTGTTCGTTTCTTGGGCAAAAAAATCGCCGATAGCTCATTGCTTATCGCCGGCGGTGGGACTAGTGCCTATTACTTCAATAATAAAATAGTTTCTGGAATATCTTTTTTTTAATCCACTGCACTGATTCAAAAAGAAAATAGGAAAAATATATTTTTTACCGGGGATGTGGGAAAATAAATAATAATATTAATAGTTTTAATCGAATTCGTTTTATTTATACAACTGTAGGGTCTAGGCTCCTCACTTACGTATAGTCTGTTTTTTTAACAATAAAAGGACTAAGCGATAATTAAAACTACAAAGAAATATATGCATGAAACAAATCGTGCTACATATATACTATGTGCAGTACTTTATAGACAAAAACATATGTACATAGGCTGCTAAAGCGTTTTAATGTTTATTTGGGCACAAACGGAAAAACAAATGAAAAACCTTTCTTTATTCTGCCACAGTCTGCACTGATAAAAAAGTAGGATAGTGTGGCTTTACTGAGGATATATATCTACTGCTTTATTTAAGAAAACTGGCTGCGTTTTATTGGTAATCCTCCACGAGGGTTTGAAACCCGTGTCGACCCACAGCTGGTCCACGTCGTCATCGTCCATCTTAAGAGAGATCTGCAAAATAATTTAAATACATAATAAAACTTCGTTTGCGGAGGAGGACAATCATACCTAACCCTCTTTTTACAAGCTTTATGGTTCACCTGTAACTATCAGGTAAGTAACTATGTAAACAATCTTGTAAGTATTATCAAAATATTTATTCACTAATTTGTATACATAAATTCAGATCCGCAACGCAGGCTTCGTCAGGTGGGTTACAACAACAAATCAGCAACAGGCTTCGTCATTTTCGTTATAAAGGCCCGCCCCGAATCGTAACCGGGCCAGACGTTCCCATCACACTGGCAGCGTTGCCACGCTGAATGGCTAATGAAATTTGTTGCACCAGGTACGATCCGGAGCCCTTGTCCCGAAACCGACGACCCAATTCTTTGAAGAAGTCCTTGGCCTCCGAACCCTTGGGGTCCAGCAAAATCTTGTAAGTTAAATTTGATCCACTTCCGATTGAGCTAAAATTTGGCATACTTATACTATGTTGACACCTAACTTAAACCCTCCATGGCTTTTGTGACACTTCTGAGAGAGGGTATGCAGCGACTGTTTTCTCGCGAACTCCGCCGGAGCAGTCGATATACACGTGGTAATGGCGAAGAGCAAGGTAGCCCCCCTTCGGACGCGTTTGACGATCCCGAAGTTAGAATTATCAGGAGCAGCTCTTTTCGTCTTGATGAGAGGGCCTACGCATGAACGGACAGTCAAATTGTCTTGTGTTGGCTGAAATCATTAGGCTCATAACTTGGAGGTATTTGTCGCAAACCGTGTCTCGCAGATTCAGAATTCTGGGACTGCTTTGGTTTGGAGATACGTGCCAGGTGAACTAAACCCTGTGGACGTGGCGTCCAGGGGTTGCACGGCACCTGAGCTTGTTGCCCACCCATTGTGGTGGGGGCCAGAATGGCTGTTGGAATCGGAGACACACTGGCCTACCGGTGGTGTCATTGGGACTCCATCGTCGGGTTTGAATGTCCAAGTTGTCGAGACAGCTCCAGTATCGAAGACTGCGTTGCTGCTAGAACGGTACAGCTCTCCCGACAAGCTGGTTGGAGTGACCGCTTGGATCAAACGATTTATTCATAATTGTCGTCATCCTGACGACCGGTCACCCGGATTCTCGCTATTGAAGAGCGGAATGCAGCCCTCCGTCATTGGTTTCGGGTTGTGCAGAAGGAATACTTGGGAGACGTATTGAACATCCTTTGAAAGGGTCACCCCAAACAAAAGCGGGCAATAGCACGCCTCAACCCGTTCATTGATGAGTCGGAAGTACACCGGGTTGAAGGACGGCTTTGGAATGCTAATTTGCCTTACTCGGCGCGCCGCACCATATTGTTGCCTAAGAAGGGCCACCTGGTGGAATTGTTGGTCGCCACTTGAAGAACTCCCACGCAAGCTGTAATGCACTCTTGGGCATTTTGCTGTGAGAATTCTGGATATTGAATAAACGACGGGTTAGAGCATCGTGATTCGATGGTTGCCTTGCTATAAGCTCAATGCTGCCACGATGCAACCCCAGATGCGTGACTTGCGGAGTTACGGGTTACTTATAGGGTTACGGAGATTGGTATGAAATACGAAGGTTGCAAAGGTGTATTTATGCATCTTCGTCTGTCTACCGACCAAGACTTCCCATCTTCAACTTGTTGCTGATATTTCGACAGAAGCCTTTATCGTGGCTCTGGATAGATTTGTATGTTGTAGGGGAAATTCCGTCTCTGATCCAGTCGGACTGCGGAACCAATTATAAGGGTGCCGACCGTTATTTGCAAGATGTTGTAAAACAATTGTCAGATAATAAGATTGATAATATAATTGGCGCCAGGAGAATTACAAGGGAAGCCGAAGCGTATTCTTTTACTCATATTTAGAGAAAAAAGGTAGTTATAAGCCTTTCCTTGAGCAACTCGGTGGGAATCGGCTTATATGGACGCCACGCCAGTAGTAAATTTGTACTCACTTTAGTCGGTATAACTGGTTTAACCTTTACTGGTAACACGACATGACTGGGGCGAAACAGAGCCGTCGCGCCCGGTCTGCAAACACACAGATTTAGCTGACAACATGAGATTATAGTGTGAATCCTTTTTCGAGACCGAACGCTATTAATATTGTACCTGCGAAGCCATTGCCTTCATTGTGAAGTACAACCATGATTGTTTACCTACTGTAAAGTGCCACTGTATGCAATATACTGTTGCCACATAACGGGCTTCTTTATATTTGAAGCAAGAAGGTTCACATTATGTGCCCATAGCATGTGCATCAAAATTTATAATAAATTACCATCACCCTTAAAAACATCACCTGACCAAGAATTTAAGAAGAAATTATTTAAAATATTATGTGAAAATTGTTTTTATGGTATTAATGAATTCTTTGGACATAAATTTTGATCGTGGAAATATTAATATTGTTACTGTTATTGTTATTATTATTATTTTGTTTTAACTGACCTTAATTTGTATTCTTAACTTTTTTATTTTTTTTATTTAAATTGTGACCGATCTACAATAATATTAATTAATAATGACATATAATGGTAAAACCCCGACTGTACACAATATATTAATTAGTTATTGATTTGATTATATTTAAGTCATTACTATTTTTAATTGATCATTGTCAGTCTTAACATTAATTGTGTCATTTAATTATTGTTGGACCGAGGATTTATATTTATATTTTCTTAGGCAATATGTACCTAGTCTTATGTTGCCATTGTAATTTTCACATGTCATTATATAGTGGCTGAATATTTATTTATTTATTTATTTAATTATACAAAACATTTGTGCTTTAACAGCTATTGCCAAAACAACACAAATTTAAAGTTAGTAGATTACCTTATTTATATGTACATAAAAAGTTCGTCCATTCACACTATCGAGCTCGCAGGCATCTCTCGTTCAGCCACTCTCTTACATTCTGACATTAGTCGCCCAATCGCACTCGCAAACAGGTCACAGTGCGGGGCTGCCTCGAGCACAGAGTTGAGCAGCGCGAGCGCGCGGGTGACCGGTGAGAGCGCGTGGGCATGCGTGCGCGCTGCCGGCAACGCCAACAGTGAGTGCCGCCGCGCTCGCATGTACTGATCGGGGACAAAAATGCGTACGAATGCCTCCACCAGACTCACACAGTCCGTTTTACCCCTGACTATATCGATGGTAAATTTAGCCAAAGAAAGTAATCTACGCAGTTGTAGCGAGTCGTATCCCAGAAGACCCTGTAGATATAAAGTAGGATACAAATGGGGATAATAGTAGTGCATCCGCTTGTACAACGCCCTTAAAAATCTTTTTTGGACTTGCTCCAACATAAGAATATATTTGCTCTCATGCGGATTCCAAACCACTGTATTCGTTTCGAGAATACTGCGCACGAGCGCCGCATACAGAACGCGCGTGGCGTGCACGGTCAGAGGCGCCGAATTACGCAGAACGAAACCTAGCCTTCTGTACGCGGCGTCGGTCACG
This sequence comes from Hedya salicella, assembly GCA_905404275.2. Lineage (NCBI taxonomy): Eukaryota > Metazoa > Arthropoda > Insecta > Lepidoptera > Tortricidae > Hedya > Hedya salicella. Next base: position 4,779,927 of record FR990115.1, on the reverse strand, counting down.
GCCTGAACATGGTGGTGAAACGTGAGCCCTGGATCAAAGTACACTCCCAAATCGCGCACCTGGACTGAACGCGTTATAGGGACGCCGCCAATGGTGTATTCATACTCGCGAGGCAAGGTAGACCGTGTAAATGTCATCATTTCGCACTTATCCGCATTGAAATAAAGTTTATTCACACGACTCCAACTGTAAACCGCATCTATGTCCCGTTGCAACTCGTTGAAATCCTCCTGCGTTTTAATAGGTTTGACCAACTTCACATCATCAGCAAACAGCAGCAGAATGGAACTTTGCACTTCGTCTGGTAGGTCATTAATAAGCAGTACGAAAAGAAATGGCCCGAGGTTGGATCCCTGGCTGATACCGGACCGTGTGTTGTAGCATTCGGACACATAGGGGCCATACTTAACGTACTGCTTCCGATCTGAGAGGTAGCTAGCAAACAGATTTAGAAGCCTGGGTGTAAATCCCATAGCACCTAGTTTCAGAAGAAGAATATCGTTCTCAACACGGTCGAAGGCTTTTTGGAAATCCAGATAGACGACGTCAACCTGAGTCTTCCTATCCAACTCACGGGATAATACCCGCGTCAAAGTAAGCAGGTTAGTACCGACTCATCTCCGAGGCAAGAAGGCATGCTGCGTGCTGGTGATGTGAGGAAGGCACTGGGGAAGAAGAATACTATGGAGTGCGGACTCGAACACTTTAGCCAGCGCGCTCAGAATTGCAATGGGACGATAGTTCTCCACTTTAATCTTTGACCCTGTCTTGGGAATTGGTGTTACTCGAGACGTTTTCCAGACAGTTGGGTAGATTCCAGTTTCGAGAATAAGGTCAAAAATGAAAGTTATAGGACCAACTAGATCATCGACACAGCCCTTGAGCACAAACGCCGGTATCGAATCGTGTCCTGGGGCCGTCCCCGGTTTTAAGTACTTGATCGCCGTTCTTACGTCGCCTAAAGAAAATCGTCTAGCATCAACATACCTTGAGTCAGCTGGCAGACTAGCGCTGGCCACTCGCGGATCAAGAACAGGTTCTTCTGATAGGAAAACTGAACCGAAATGTGCCGCAAAGGCGGCAGCGGCATCAGCACCTGAGTGTTCGACATCACCGCGTGTGACTTTTGGTTCCACTCCACCTTTAGAGCGCAAAAATTAACATGCGCCCAAAATTGTGCAGGGTTTTGAGATAATCTGCTCGAAATATGTTGCAAGTAGCTATCGCGCGCCTCGTTTATTTCGATTTTTATTTTTGAACGAAGTTGACTAAACTGCTCATATACTGATTTATTGCCAGATTGTTTCCACTTTCGGTGAATATATGCTTTCATTCAATATATTATGGGAATGCGAATAATAATAATTGTAACACCTGTATATGTACCATATATTCTAGTGAATAAACTACATCCATTCATTCATTCATTCATTCATTGAAATCAAGGCTTCTAGAGGTTTAACAATTCACAATATTTCAAATTTTTGAATGATTCTTTTTCCGTCGAACTCGAAAGAAGGCAAAATTTTAACATACACGTATTTTTTTATATGTGCGGAAATGATATTTTTTATTGCAAATATAATTCATGGATCCATGAATATTATTAGTTTCATGAAAAAGGGCGTATGTAACAAACGTCTAACTAGCAGCAAAATGACGTCACAGCTCTGTTTCACACACTTAAAAAAACGTTCGAAATAACAACAAAATGTAATGCGAACTTTGTCATTTTAGTGCACTCAAACAGTTTTACAATGACGGCAGTTGTCACGTCGTCAAGATAAATACGTCAAAACTTGAAAACGATACGCAGTAGTGTGATTAATTCAATAATTATGTACAAAATGCCACGCATAAGATATTGTTTTAAGAAAACTTGTATGAACAACACTCGTATATCGCCTATTCTCTTATATCTATCTGTGCAGATAGGTACTTGGTACATTTTGATGGGCACCATGTCCTCCGGCGTTATGCGGCTTTTAACAAAAAATATATCATTGGGACGCTTTATTTCTACGTAGCCCATAGCATTTGCAACATAAGACGTCCGGGAAGACTGTGAAGTTCTGGCACCTCTCATGAAAAGAAATTATACTTATGCGAGCTTTGCATAAACTCCATCATCAATATACACACTCACAGTCTCCTTTCGAGGCAAATTATTACTGTCGTCAGCTCGCACAAATCCCTCCGCGTTTCGCATGTCCGGTCTTAATAGCCGAGTCATAGAAAATTAAAGGAACCAAGCAGTATATGAGTCAAATCAAAGTTGTGAAGTGGAGTCGTTGTGAAAGAAATTGCCCAACGGGCTTACAAGTCGTCATTATAGAGAGAGCAGGTGTCCGTCGGACCCGTGGCAATGCCGAGTCGTTGAAAAGCTCGAAATCAAAGGCAGGAAACATACGAAAAGTACAAGACGATATTCGAGTGAAATTAACTGTCAATAGTGTCATGCGTCCAAAGATATTAAACGGATATCCGGAAGAAGACTATTTTTATAGTGGCAATATTGGATCAGCTGCATGACGTCAGTTTCCGTTTTAGCTATTTTGGTAGTTTTTGGCAAAAGTATTGTAAAAAAAATCTACAAAAATACTTTTTGTGTTCTAGAGGCGTTTTTCTCCAAATGGTTTTCGATTTAGGGAAATCGAAAAAAATGAAATGTCAATTTACAAAAGAATAATTGACATAACACTTCACAATGAAAGATACTTAATGGTTTCAAGGGTACAATTGTAATTGTTTCCTCTCTCGAAAAACGATTCCTACAATAAAATATTTTCTTCCGTTTCCGCGATTATTACTCATTCAAATAAAACAAATTAACTTTAAAATTGTTTTATTTAGATTCTTACTATAGAAGCGTTTACGGGTCTTTCATTATTTGAGCGTTTGTTGGTGGACATCTTTTTTTGGAAACATCTGTAGATTTTGATGATTCATGAGTAAATGCAATTATGACTAGATTACGATGGCTTACCTTTCGGGACGATCCCTCATGGGCTTCCATCGTTGCCTCAGGTGGTGTAATTGATGTTTATATGCAACCTGAAAGATATACGATAAGTCTTAAAATTCAAACCATAGGTACTTGGGTGGATCCACTTTTAGACCCACACAAATCTATCCTTAACTTTAAAACTTCTTTCTAAAATATGGTTTCTCTGTGTTTAAATGTATGGTGTACGTTAAAACGTTGAAAGTCCCGTTAACCCTAATAAACAGAAAATATCACATTAGAAGTCCAATTTCTTGGTAACTCCTGAGAAATTTTCGGTAACGCCAGATACGTCAAAGGTGTGGGTGTGGGTTAAAAACATGATTCACCTACGAAATGTTCTTAGCAACACGCACTTTATATCTATTATGTTACATGCAGTTACAAATAATCGGCCAACCGATAAAAAAATCCCCGACACATTAAAAAAAGCCTGGATCTATCAATTTTCTATCGGCTGAACCAATTTTCTTGAGTTACTTACCTGACCTTCAGTTGTGATGTTGATTTTCTCATTATTTTTCCTAAGTCGTTCCTGTTTCTGGAAGTGAGGTTTGTTTTTGAGGACCGATGGCGAGCCTATCACGGCCAATGCTGGTGGCTCTTGCTCGTTGGCGCTTGTTGAATATTCGCTAAAATATCAAATTTGGCATCATCTTACTTACTTAGATATAGTTGTGATCCGCAATCCAGATACAGCACAAGAAAAAAAAGAAGGAAAGAGAGAAAATACATTTATTCGAGGGCATACATAATTACAGCAATACAAAAATAACTTACTACAACTAAGTATGCCCCGAAATAGTCCCACCTCAGCAGGTTTTCGAGCCAGCATTATGGCTCGAAAACCAGCGCTGATCTTCCGGCGAGACCATAGGTGGCGCTACGGAGAGCTGTGTACGCACGAAACCATTTTTACTCGAGAATGTCAAGTGTCAAAGTGGAAACCAGAGAAGGCGTCGTGCGTACGCAAAAGCAGTTCTGAAATAGAAGTTCGTATTGTACCATCTTGCACACACAACTACAGTTCACGAGAGCGAGAGGGATGGTCCTATACGAACCTCAAATTTCGCTTGTGGATTACATCATCATCAGCGTCTCGAGACGACGTTGCGCATGTAAACTTTTTTTACGTAACAAATTGAATCGAATTGATAAGTATCAAACTGAAATATGCCCACGTAAATTAGTAACGGAATTATATTTTTACATTTTCAGCAGACGCTCTGCTGAAAATGTAAAAATATAAAGCGATACCGCTGTACCGCGCCTTAGGTATGCGAGAGGCGAGACGGGGGGGCAGAGCAGCCGGTGATTCGTCCGCCGTCGTCTGTCCCCCCCGTCACACCTATAGTAGTAGTGCCACGAAAATACTTGTTGTTAGTGTAATAAGGACTATATTGTATGAGTATGTCTTACTAGCTCTCCATCTGTGTTCTCTTTGCCTCTTCTTTCCTTCTTAAGTCCTTCTCGGCTACAATGGTCGTCCTGTGTGGGACTGGCTTAAATTTCATCCTCGATTTCATACGAGGCGAGGACGTTTCTGATATAATAAATTTAAGAACGGTGAATATGTATACAGTAACCTAATGTAACATATCTGGTTTTATTTACTAATAAAACTAAGAGACATTATTAGGAAAAACAGTATAAATAATATGTATACTTCTCAAAATTGGTATACTTCTTTTTTTAAGTGAGTTAATACTCTGACAAGGATAACAAAGGTATTGTTATAATAGGATCCAACTATCAACCCCTGTATTTTATACAAAACAGTTCCGTTTGAAAATGCCAGACGTTAGATAGGTACCGTTTAAGACCAAGCCACCCTGGATGCGTGTGCCTTACGTGCACGACGTGCGCGTGGCGTGCGCGTTGTAACGTATTAATCCTCATACTAGATGACACACGTCACGCACACGCATCCTGTGTGACTCGGATTTTAACGTAATTTATAGAAATTGCCACGTTACTAACCTTAGAAAGATGTTTCGGCTCCATTATAACGACGAAATTCTTCACGTCATATTCTTCACTTTTACAACCGATTTTGCTATTATCCGATATAACTGTATTTTTAGGACAGTATTTTTTCAAGCTGTAGCGGAGCGTGTGATACCCGTGTTAGTAAAGAAAAGTTTGTCTAGGCTAGGCGTGATGGGCGCCCACGAGAGATTGTATGACCGATTTTATTTTTTCATTTATACGGATATATCTGTATATACACTCGGGTGCACACACACAATTTTCCAATTTCTGTAAAAACTGTAAGAGTGACCATAACATATTATATACCATATGAATGCTAAGCTTTTCCTCTATAAATTCATCTGATTTCCGAAGGTGTGCGGCCAATACTTTCAGATTTTCAGGGCTTAGAACGTTACCGCCCTAAAAATGCGTACTGGAGTAAAACTTTTGCCTAAGGGGAAAACTGTGGTTCTAAGGAAATCGAGGAAAAATTAAAACAATTTTCAGTAATTTAATATCGTGTATTGCCCCCTTAGCCATACGACAGGCCGTCAAACGGTTTTTCATCGACCTTATTAATTTTCTTACAGTATCTTGAGGGATGCCCGCCTATTCTTCTTCGATCGCATACCTAAGCTCCAATAAAGTTTCAGGGGCGGGATTTCTGGCTCGGATTCTTCTTTTTAGCTCGTCCCAAATGTGTTCGATCGGGTTCAGGTCAAGACTTCGTGCTGGCCACTCCATAACGCTGATGCCCACCTCCTCCAGGTAGTCCGTAGTGGCTGTATGCGGCCGTGCGTTATCTTGCATGAGGATGAAGTCATCGCCGATAAATCCCTTAAATGGAACCACATGATCAGCCAGGATTTCCTCTACGTATCGAGGAGCAGTTAAACCGCCCGCATTTCGCCTTGTACCTGGCCCTGTGATGAACACAATGTCCGTCTTCGCTTCCAGAGAAATGCCAGCCCAGATCATGATGGACCCGCCACCATAGGCAACACGTTCCTCGATGCAGCATTGAGAAAACCGCTCCCCAGGCCTCGGGTAAACTCGTGCTCGTCCATCATTATCGAACAAAGTTATCCTGCACTCGTCAGAGAAAAGTACGGACCTCCATTGCTGAAGGGTCCAATCTTCATGTTCGCGAGCGAAGACACGTCATGCACTGCGGTGTCCTGGGGTAAGTTTTGGGCCATTGGCAGCCCTGTGAGCTGTCAATTCCTTCTCCTTCAGTCTTCTTCTGACAGTCCATCGGGTGATAGACACATTCCGGGTCTCTCGGAGCTTCTGCTGAAGCTGAACAGCATTCAATCGACGATTTCGTAGCGAGGAAATAGCGATAAAACGGTCATCTCTCCCTGAAGTACTGCGAGTTCTGCCTGTTCCGGGTCTTCTGGAGAATGTTTGATCTTCGCGGAACCTCTGGTACACACGTTGAACTGATGACTTCGATAAGTTCAGTTGTCGAGCCACTTCACGTTGACTAAGCCCACTCTGCAACAGGGCAACTGCTTGGGCGGCTTCATTTGGGGTAGTATCCATGTTTCTTCAGTTTTTCAGGGTCGAGTCGATGAGAGCAGTGGTCAGGAAGACGTATCAATTACGAATGATGCATAAACAATGATAATACTGGTTTTATGCCTAATGGTAGGTGGCCAATTAGTGCATGCGTTAACGAGGCAGTTGGAGGGGGGTGATTTCCACGCCCACATTTTGCACAATATCCATTCCCGCCCTTGAATATTGGTGTCATTTGATAGGGCAGAAAATTATCTATCACGTGGTATTTAAATTGTTACGATCGAGCTTACAGTTTTAATAGAAAACGGAAAAATGCTAAAAATGCTGGGGTGGTCCGATTTCTTTGCACCCGAGTGTATGTATAATAAGATATACTGTGATACCCAATACATTGAAGAGCGGGACAGCTACAAAGTTAATCAAATGTCGTGGAAGCGCAATAGAATAAGAGTGGTGCATGTACCTGTTTGAGCGCTTGTTGTAAAATCTCTTTCTTCATCATAGTCGAAATATTCGTAAGGTGGCGCGGTGGACCATCGTCTTACTATGGCTACGGTGGTCTCTTCAGGTAACGTTACTTCAGTCGTTCTCAGCCGAGTTGCCCTTCGTAAAAATAAAATTACAATTTGACTAAATAAAAAAAAACATTTTTCGTACCGATATCAAATTCAACAGCAAACTGCACTATCGACTAGTTTTTTCTAATAAATTATGATAATTATTTCTCAATAAGAAAGCAAAAAGATTAACATACTAAATTTTAATAAAGATTTTCAGAATTAAAGTTGTATTCAAATCAACAGGAAGACTAAGAACAGTCCCGCGTCGCCTGGCACTTGCAGGTAAAAACCCGCGCGTCATCGGCCCCACCTACTACGAACGTCTACCCGCCGAAATGCGAATTGAACTATCTGACGAAACATTTAAACGACAATTGAGAAACTTTTTATTGAGAAATCCATTATATTCCGTGAAGAAATATATGGATACATAAATTGTGTATATTTAGTATTGTTTTATTTAGTTTTAGTATTTTTCTGACGATCCCATGTAGGTGATATTGTCATTTAATGTAATTAAGTTATTAGCATATCTTTAAATCAGTCTACCATAAATAATTAATAGATAATGACATGTTACCTTTTTCATCTGTAACATTTTCATTTTGTATAGCTATTATGATTTTATTTTATTTTATTATTTATTTCTTTGTATTTGACGATCATAATTTAAATTCGTGTAAATTGACTAAATGTAATTTATATTGTAATTTATTTTATGAAATAAAGTAATCTAATCTAATCTAATCAAATTAAAATTTTGGTGCGAAATTATAGTTTAAATTTATTAAAAACAAAAAAAAATTAGTTCGATACCTTACATGTAGCCTGTTTTGTAAGCCTTTAAAATTGAGTGGGAAAGTCCACCTTTAAAGTATGAAAATATAAATAACTTATAAAACCATGAAATTAGTACTAACTTTTGTTATGAAACCGTTTCAATAGGTAAACGTAAGTTTAGCTGCAGAACAAGCAGCTATGTCGAAACTTGTGCTTATTGAAACGGTTTGATAACAAAAGTTACCATATATTTCATGGGTTATTCAATGGTATTATTACTTAAATATTTTCACACTTAAAAATGGACTTTCCCACCCAACTTTAAAAGCTCATAAAACAAGTTGCACGTTCTTATATATTATATATTTATTCAACTCAAAATCTTAACGTAGTTCCTTGTTTTTTTGTTTGTTTACATACAAAAAAACTCAGACAACATCCCTATAGAAAAAGGGATTTTTTGAAACTTATATCATCCTTTAAGGAGGTCAAATTAAGGTTGATAGTTTGAATGGAGAATTCACATTTTTGTTTACAGTTTATAGTATAGTTTCTGCCTCTCACCAGTTCTCTTCATCGTGTCTAGGCGTAGGCCTCTTCGTTAGATCGAAGGATGGCCTTTTGACTTCTTCCCGGTCTGCCAAGGACTCTGTATCCTCAAAATCGTCTTCATCACTGTAGTCCGGTTCTTCTTGTGTGTCTTCGATGACCTGGGATTGCTTCACTTGTTCTTTTACCTAGGGAAAGCCAATCGTACCTAATTAATAAAATGTGACACTATACAAAAAAAATCCTCGCTTGATCGAATCAGAAATTAGGATATCCGCAGAAGAATCAAGGTTGTCGATATAGCTTAGGGAGTTGCTAGACTTCGTGGCAGTGGGCGGGGCACATTGCTCGTAGAACCGATGGCCGCTGGGGCAGAAAGGTTCTCGAGTGGCGACCGCGTACAGGACGACGCAGCGTGTGGAGGCCTCCAACAAGATAGACCGGTGATCTGCTGGATGAGGGCGGTACACGACCGGTTGTAATGGACTGATGTAGAGATACTTGGGTGAGGCTTTTGTCCAGGCTGTGGATGGCTTGGGGAAGAAATCATGATGATTTTTTTCTTTAGAACATTAAGCTTAATGTTTAGGTAATAATTGATCTCGCTTGTCAATGTTGACTATTTCACAGAGGAGTAATAGGCTGTTAATTAAAAAATAACCAATAAATGTCACTGAAGCATATATTTATTAACTTTATTGAACAATATAAGATGGTGCAAATGGTGGACTTAATGCCTTAAGGCATTCTCTACCAGTCAACCATAGGGCTAAACAGAAACTAGCACTTGGTGCAGGATTATTAAAGTCCAGAAGAAAAGAATCCAAGAAAAGAAGCACAACTCAATCAATTAGTCCAGGAAATGACAAGGATATATATAGTGTCTCAAGCCCAATATACATTTATATACATGATGTCTTTTTGGAGAGACCTGACTAGACCTTTTTATTCAGTAATTGAAAGAAATAAAGAAAGAAAAGTCGTTTATTCCATAAAGCACACAGAACAAGACTTCGCTGGCAACAAGTGTGGTATATACATCGTACATCGTACCTATATAGTATACAAGAGTGAAAGTGCCTTCAAAGAGTCCAGCAATGTGTGCGATAAAGAAGAGGCTTTGACTCAGCATGGTGTTGCAATTTGCATGTAGGCAAACTGCAACGCTGTTATTCTGTCAAAGCCCTATGGGAGCCCGATTTGAATAATGAGAAAAAAAAACGGTAAAGAAGTGCAATAAAAGAAAAGCGCTATAAAAAAATATGAAAAGAGTAGAAACAAACAAAATAAAAATGCCATTAAATAATACAAAATTGACAAAAATGTATACAAATATATATAATGTATTTAATGTCATGCTTGTGATATTAGATAATAATGCAAGTAGGATATGTAGTATGCGAATCCTAAATAATACTATGCCTATCTGTGAAAGTATGTACCTACTTTCCTCTTAATTTTAATTTTAAAAATTACTCAAGGGAAAGGAAGGTTTCGTTGAGATCAACGAAACATTCCAGTAATGTTGTTTGATCAACCGAAATAACACATAGGCGATAAATTATATATCTACGCGGACAAAGTCGAAGGCAACAGCTAGTATATAAATAAGAATAAGATATAAAAAATAAAAATAATTGGACACAAGAGCGGGGTGAGTGTAGGGGGTAGTGTAAACCGACAAACAGGAATCCCTTCCGCATCGACTTAGAAGAGGGCAGCGACGCGGTGCGCAAGGTTTGTGCCTTCAACCCAACTTGTGGCGTACAACAAAGAGAGATATAAATGGACAGAGAAAGGAGAGAGAAGGAACTTTACTGATCGTCTTTAAATAAATAAATAAATTGACGACATCTGGCGCAATAAATCTGCATCGCTGCTGCATATATAAATATGTACTGCGCTGGAGCAGCAACAGCATCCTGAAAATGATAGCGGACACATTCGATTCGATTCTAATGTCCCTAGCGTGGATATTGGTGAAACGCACGAAATCTTTGTAAACAATTACTTATTAAGTACTAACCTAGTTTTAAAATCATTTACTAACAAATTGAACCATTTTAAGATGCCTCACGTAAATATTATATTAAATTGAATTGATTTATGGATGAGTCACCCGTAAAAAAGCCAAACTGGGGTCTGGGAGGTTATCTGCTTGAGAAGGTGTTTGATGTCCACTTACCTTATGGAACTTGTATGAGACTGATACTTACTACAGCGCACAGAAGCGGGAAGTTAGAGTGTGGCTTCCGACGCGTACGCTCCGGACACGGCGCCAAGTCCCCAGTGTTGAGGGTCCTCTCACCGAGCATATTGGTGTGGGAGAAGTCACAGACCAGGAGAAGGCGAGGGTAGTCATCTCCATGGCGGACGGCACCACAGCCAACCGCTCGAAGCGTCCACACGGCGATCTGGCTGAAATGGCCCCAGTCCAATCCCCTAAAAGAAGAGAACACACTTGTTTTGGTTGCTTGAAATTGTTGGATCTTAAGGTTCGCAAGGACGGTAATTGTAGGCGGAACTGTTCGTACTGCATATCTACAGGAATAAAAGCAAATTGGTGAATAAAAGAACTGTAAACATACTAGAGACATCTGGGAGATTTTACAGACTGACATAAAATGGAGGCATCCATATAGATCCATGCTGTGCGGATGATATCATTCACACAGCATGTGCTTTTTCGTCTCTGCCTTATCAAGATCAGCTCCACGATGAATCCTTCGATCCTGACTGTAACAACGGCATCAGCAACATGACCAATCCTACCTAAGGAGGAGGTGAAGACTCGACTGTCGAGAATCAATCAAAAAGACAATCGTGACAAGTTGAGAGGTCTTCTGATGGTCTTTAAAAACCCAAGAGCCTATTCCATCTGTGTCAATATCCTAAGCGGCTTTACCAACTGCGTGCACAAACCGTCGTAAGGCTAAAAAGCAGTCTTAATTCAAATTTTGTTACCCATTAGTTATCACAAGAAAATGCCATCTTGGCTCAGTTGCGTCACTTTCCCGCGTGAGCCATGTTCCTCACTTGTCAGTGATCCTGAAGGCCTTCACCAGCAGATGCGGGTCGTCGCGCCGCCGCTCACCCCACCACGCGACGAACACGGAGCCCACAGCTCACCGCTGCTACTGACAACAGGTCTTACCCATCATGAACCATGTTCCTTACTTGTTAGTGATCCTGAAAGACTTCACCAGCTGATCGACGCGCTGTTACTGGCCCCACCATGCGTCGAACATGGAGCCCACAGCTCACCGCTGCTACTGACAATAGTCTTACCCATCCTCATGGGTATTTCAGAATCACTGACAAGTGAGGAACATGGGTCCTCATCCTCACCCATGTTCCTCACTTGTCAGTGATCCTGAAAGAATTCACCAGCTGATCGACGCGCTGTTTCTCGCCCCATCATGCGTCGAACACGGAGGTCACAGCTCACCGCTGCTACTGACAACATCTTACCCATCGTGAACAATGTTCCTCACTTGTCAGTGATCCTGAAGGGCTTCACCAGTTGGTGTGGGTCGACGCGCCGTCGCTCGCCCCACCACGCGTCGAACACGCGACGGATGCCGCGTTGGGCGCACAGCTCGTCACTGCTGCTGAGGTGCCGCCATCGCACCTCGCCAACCGACTGCCCGGCGTGGGGGTAGCGTACTGAAAATCACCATTTTAGTCATCATCTTGTATATCTTTTGGGAGTTAAATGAGAAATTCTGGATATGCCCCTTATTACATGTCCATAATATGATATCGTGTAATTTATGCTGTGCTGTATCTGATGGCAAACGTGTTAATAAAATAAAACTTAGTGTCATTCTTACATGTAGCTCTACATTCATCGTGGACGAAGTAGCATTGGTCGGCGAGTCTCTGCGCAAGTCTGGCTAGCTCGAAATCCCATTCCTGAAAATAATTGAACAATCTTAAAATATAATAAATATCTTTAGCTTTATTAAGATACATTACCTTCAACCTTTAGTGTTAACAAAATGTAGTGTCTAGTAGCCTTGATTGGCCGACCGGACGTCTCCCATTAGGATTAACACTAGGTTATATTTTTTTTGTACTTACAACCTGCATCATGATTTTCGGTCGCGGTACTAGCTTCCCTCCGCGAACTCTCTCGAGGCCTGCAGCTATCCTCTGGCGACGCCTTTCAATAGAAAGATTATATAAGTACCTACTATAACTTGGCAATTTTGTTTGTGGCACTCCCAAGGTCAGCGGGTGACGGGGGGAATGACAGCGGGGGCCGTCACGCTTCGCCGCGCACACTTCATAACCCGCTGTTTCCCCCCCGTCGCCTGCTGGCTATGGGAATATCACAAACTAATTTGCCAAGCTATACTATACTAGACTTTTATACCATAAAACCACCAAGTGATATGGATTACTACTGAAACACGAACATCTTGGAAATCTGAATTTATTCTCTCTCTCACATATTAGACACAACATGAGTACGCTACACTACTACCATGTCCGCAGCGCCATGATAGGGATTAATATTGCAACACGGACGTCTTGGAAATTTGAATTTATTCTCCCTCACACACATTACACATTACGCCTATAATTATCTCTTTCCTTTAAAAAAAACATTTGGACCAAGGTTGAGTAATTTTGGACTATACTGCTTGATCAAAACTGCTGTACCGCGTGTTAGGTATGCTAGCGGCGAGACGGGGGGGGGGGGGGGGGGGCTGATTCGTCATTCCGCCGTCGTCTGCCCCCCCGTTTCACCGCCCGCATACCTGAGGCGCGGTATTGGTCAAGCTATAGTTGGGTGGTTTTGAAAAGTACTTACTTAACTAAAAAAAATACTTTAGAAAAAGGTAGAAAACCGCGGCTGCTTGGAGTAAAGTTGGGCGGCCGTGCCCATGGCACAAGGACTGCGGGTGCAGGTGGGTTGAATCGATTCGACTTAAGGGGAATGGGGGGCGTGAGCAGATGCCAGTTAATATAAACCGGCTTAGTCCATTAGGAGCGGGGGTCTTCCACTACTGGCTCTAGTGGGATATCGCCCGATCGGCATGCTATCCTTGTCACACGCCATAATAATTATAGATTTCTTCTCCTCTTCCTTATTCTTTTCTTTCGTGAGGCTCCCATAGTTTGCAGGTGGCGGGGAGAAACTCATACAACAGCGCCGCAAACCGATATGATGCCGTGCCTGAGGACGCAGCCCCCCCCCCCCCCCCCCCCCCCCACCCATCTCCCGCAGACTACCGAGACTAGTGTTCCGAAAGAACTTACTTGTTAATAAAAAAAGTGATGTGATTCCTGAGCTCTGCGGTGAACAGGATTCTTGTGTAATTTTGACAGTTCGGTCCTGAGCCCTCCTGTAATTTATAAATAACGTCACACACAACGGCTCCAACTTGGAACCTTTAACAACAAAACCGGCCAACATCGGACCATGCTCAGTGTAGGGTTTCGCAGGCGTTACAACAAAGATAGAGGAAAAAATCATGATGTGGAAAAGTGCACCAGCAAGATCGTATCTGCTTCGTGGCACTTACGTTTTTTGCTGAGTAGCGCTGTTTTTCGACAATAACTCAAAAACTATATACCCGATCAAGTTGAAAATATTTTCCGTTGAGAGTATTTATTAAATTTATCTTTGTAATTTTATTCATAATTTTTAGACATACGGTTTAGAAGATAGAAGGGGAAGGGGGGGACCATTTATGCTACTTTCGGAGCGCTTATTTCCGAAAATTTTGAAACTTCAGTGTTTTTAAAAGAACTGTCCAAATATATGTGCTATTTGTTAATGTTTTTTTTTTAAATACTGTTTCTGTCACATGTATTGAGGGCATAGAATTTTATTCAGTCTTTTTGTATTTTTTATTTAATCAGATGCTTTTTCTATGCAATCTGCTATCCCCTAGTTCTTAATAGTGCCGGATTAGTGAGATTTTACTGTACTTCAATACAATAAAACTTAAAAAAAAAAATGCAAAAGATGGCACAAATTGCGTACCTACAGAATCTGAAACAGACACAGACGAAAGGGTTATAAGAGTCGATCTTACCACTGGGAACTGGCAGGCCACATGCTGGCCTTTCGCTTGACAAAGATGGGTGAACCGATTGCCGCAGTAGATCTGATCATCCTCTAGAGACAACACCAAGTGAGTGCTTGCCAGGAGTACCAGCAGATACATGACTGGCTCTGAAAAATCATTATTTCATTAGGAGTCTCATATTTCATAGTTTTCAGGCTGTTACACCCAAAGGGTGCTAACGGAATTCTATTACTAAGCATCCCCTGGCTGTCTACTTGCCTGCGCACTTTCACTACCAACCATACATACAAGCACACACACAAACATACAAAAAATCAAGAAAATTATATTTTTCGATTCAGTGACCGCCAAAAAGTCCGCGACAATATTTTTTTAATGTCTTCATTATAATAGTATAGATAGATGTCTGTAAATTAGTTGCACCGACCCAATTTATCTGCTTTGCCCCATGGTTAACTGGTATAGAATGTCATATGGCATTTAAGCCCGCCTTTTGTACGATAAGTTTTTCTTTTGTGCAATAAACATTAAGTTCATTAGTTTATATCTAAACCTTGTATTTTGACTAAAAATAAAGCGATAATATAAAATAAAAATAAAATAAAATAAAAAAGCCTTTATTCTATTACCTTAACATTACAATTTATATCAACTACTTCATCTTATTTTTCTAGGTAAAAGTCGCCTGACAACACGCGATGCCATACGATAATATATATACATACATACATACATACAATCACGCCTTTTTCCCATTACGGGGTAGGCAGAGACTATCTCCTTCCACTTGCTACGGTCCTGGCATACAACTGCCGCTTCATCAACATTCATTAATCTCTATATTTCTCGCATCCATCATCTGACATACTTCATCTATTTTATCATTCATTCCTCCCCTTACATTTAACGTAGCAACATAGCCCACTCTTCGCTCTCGCTGGGACCGAGACGTGATGGGTTGCGAACCACATCGCCGTAATCCATATCCATCCATACTTCCATACTAATATTATAAATGCAAAAGTGTGTCTGTCTGTCTGTCTGTTACCTCTTCACGCTTAAACCGCTGAACCGATTTGGATGAAATTTGGTATGGAGATTGTTTGAGTCTCGGGGAAGGACGTAGGCTACTTTTTATCCCGGAGAAATACCGTTATCCGCGATAAACGACTTTAAGGCGGACGAAGTCGCGGGCAGAAGCTAGTAATTCATAAGAATTCGCTTCATAATTCGAACAAGCTAGCTATAATGTATCCCTTCGGTCGCGTACGTAACCGGATCTTTGTAACCAGAGAGGTGAGAAAGGCTACTCTGAGATTCGTAATTTGAATTTCGTATCGCGCCATCTCGCTCACTCAAATACAGCTTAACATAAGAGCGAGAGGGATGGCGCAATACGATCTTCGAATATCGAATTTCTGAGTATCTCCCCAGTTGCAATGTTTCCAGTAGTTACTATTTATATTATGATTTTAGTGGTAACAGTACACAACTACCCTGAGGCCTGAACGACCATGGATCCGTATAGGTACACAAAAACTGCCTACCTTGGCCAAAAACCACGCACGTCACTGCACTAAAAGTTGGGACTTTTATTCCCAGTGGTTAGCACCTGCCCCCCCCCCCCCCCCCCCCCCCCCCTATTGCCTAACGCGTTTTACGCTCGCAATCAGAATCAAGTGTCATGATTTTAGATGGGCTATGATAATGACAGTTCATTCGGATATCAAGGATCAAAATTCCGTTAGGCAATAACCCCCTGGTTCGTTCCCACATAATCGGACAATGTTCTTTGCGGTTGCACTAGTTTTTTTGTAATGCACCGTTTTTATTTATTCCTGGGTCTGAGTCACCAACTTACCTAAGGCTTTAGTAATAAATTTACCACAGCTGGATACCCTAATGAACTTACTATCAACGTAAAATATATACTAAAAGACATTGCTTTGTATCAAAATAAATTGGTAAGTAAAATTAAATAGAAAACTATAAAAAGGCAACTCATTTATATAACATTTGGAAAATAAATATAAATGTAATGGAATATTATATGTACAAGCATTAGACGTGGGTTTGTTTACTTGCTAGACACTGACGTTCTACGTCACATGTAATAGAGGTATAGAAAAATAGGCTAGCAGTGATTAGATGATGAAAAATAAAAACAATCAGTAGGAACTAAATAAAACTAGAATCAAAAAGAAAAATAAGTGTAAAAAAACTAGGTACACAGCGGTCTCTTCCAGACAACCTTTGGGAAGGGGGAGACTTAGAAAAAGAAACTGTTCGTATAAGTGTAGGTGACGCAAAGCAGTTAAATACACACATACTTATTAGATGCGGTCTTATAGAATGAAAAACTTTTGAAATGTATTTTTATATATGAAATCAGAATAACTACCCATTAAAGTTATGGCAAACGAGTATTTAAAATACAATAATAACATACCTAGTACCGGAATAAGTTTCATCAGCGGCATTAAACGCACTCCATCATGGATCAACAATTTCAGGCACTCAAATCAAACTATTTTTTTTCAGTTGTTTATTTTCCACTGACTACCTGAAGTGACGAGATTCTCAATTCATTTGCGAACTTTGTTTTTTGAATAGTCGTAGTCTCATAAAATAGGCGCAGTCTGTATAAAATATGTTGACATCATTTTATTTTGTTGTTTACTCGACAATTCATTTTAGATAGTGGAAATGTTGATATTGTTGTGTCGATCTCGATGTCCACTTCTCAATCAACAAAGCGTTAATGGAACTCAATATCTTAGCCTTTCATAAAAAAAAACAATAGTAGTTACGAGTTATGTAAAACATTTAAACATTCAATGTACACTGTTTTGTAAACATCTTGTTTATAAATATAACGTATGGACATACGTAAGGATATTTATATACAAAGTATTTACACGCGGCTTCGCCCGCGTTAACGGGGTATCAAGTATAATGTATTTTAATCCTGATATAAAAAAAAAATATTATAAAGTGGTAAGGATTTCATTTTTATAACTTTATAATATAAAAATATAAATATTATAAAGTTGTAAAAATGAAATCTTTGTACATTTCAGATATAAAAAAGCGGCCAAGTGCGAGTCAGACTCAACCATGAAGGGTTGCGCAGCCGTTTATACAAAAAAATACACTACAGATGAAAAAAAATACGATGTGAAAAAAAACACTAACAAAACAGCGTATGTCCCCGGCACCTACGTCCTTTTGCTGAGAAGCGCAGTTTATTAGCAATAACATAAAAACGGTAAGTCCGATCATGTTGAAAACAATTTTCGTTGGAAGTATTTATTAAGCTTTATAATTGTAATTTATTTCATATTTTTTTAACATACCGTTTAAAAAATAGAGGGGGAGGGGGGACACAATTTTTGCTACTTTCGGAGCGAATATTTCGGAAAATATTCACTAATTTTTATTTTTTTTAAGGAACCTCAAAATTTTTTTAGAAGAACTATCGAAATATTTTATATCGAATATACACATTCATATTTGGAAAAAACATTTTTTTCAGTTTCGGTTACATGTATGGAGTGCCCCCCCTAGAAATATATATTTTTTTTATTTAAGTATTTAAATAAGTAGCGGTTTACACACGACACCTATGCTCCAAATTTCATTAGTACAGCTTAGAGTTTTTTAGTAAAATGCCTGTGACATACAGACGGACAGACAGACAGACAAACATGACGAATCTATAAGGGTTCCGTTTTCACCATCTTGGCTACGGAACCCTAAAAAGTGATATGGACTATTTGAAGGTCATTGAATCGAAACATTTTTTTTGGTGTTTTGTATGCATCATTGTGGCTTTATCACGCCAATATGGCTAAACGGATTTCAACTATTTTTGGTACACGGGTAGGGTCATCCACAGATAGTTATGGGATCATTTTTAACCGACTACTCTAAAGAAAAATAGCGGTTATAACTTCTCCGCGAACGAAGGACACCTTCTAGTATAATACATTAATGTATTATTAGTTCCATGCTAATAAATCTGCGCGACTTCGCTGCCTCGGCCAGGTACTGTACAGAGAAAGGAAGAGGATCAGGCAGCAAAGAGTTTACCTAGGACTTACTAGTTGATGACGTCCAGTCGGGCGACCAAGGCATTGCTGGATCGGTGAAGTCCTGCGAGACGCTTCGAGGAGCTGTTTTTAATTGGGGACAAGATGCGCAGGACAGAGCAAAATGGCGCAAATCGCAGATCCACTTTGGGTCACAAAGCCAGCGTATAAGAGTCCCCAGCAAGCTCGGCCGAATTTCACCTTCCCATACAAACAGAGTTTCGTTCTCATTTCAAAACTACGCGTTGGATTGTTATGAAACTTTGCATATACAATGACATGAGGTATATCTAGGCTTATAATTTGTTTACATGGCTCCAGTTTATAAAACAAACGAAATACAGCAAAAACAAGTTTTGTATGAAAAACTTAATTTCGCTGTATTTTTTTTACTATGGTATCTGAAGCTACATAAACTAATTACAGGCCTGCATATACCTAAACTTATTCTAAGTACAAAGTTTCAGATCAAACAAGTCGTTTTAAAATGAGAGCGTAACTACGTTTGTATGGAGAACCGAGCTTACCGGGGACTCATACTATAAGGTTGTACCAAGCTAGTTTTATCGAAAAACGTTTCACCGAATACTGCAATTCGTCGACATGGGACCATAATAGGAATGAAGACAAAATTTAAATAATTAGCCCGCAATCTAGATTAATAAAAAATATTAGACATCTATTTTTTTTAAGTAATCAAAAAATAAAGGCGATACATTGAGACAAAACGTCACGAGACGTCACTCCTAAGTACAAATTGTACCTTGGAGTGACGTCATGAGCCCCCACTCCTAAACTTTAATTCGATTTATCTGAGTATTTTTTAAATTATTTTGAAAAAGCAAAAACTAAGAGTCCAATATTTTTTTATTATCCAATGACGGTCTAGTTAGATTTTAGATTTTCATACCCCATCATCATGTGTAATGCCAGACTGTTACCACCAACAACAATGGAACCATTGATTTTAGTGGTAACAGTTGGGAATTTTATTCCTTTTTGATTAATGACTATTGGGAATAGAATTCCAGCTTGAATTCCACTTGGAACCACCTGGTAACAGATGGGGAAAAAACTCATCTGTTACCACTGCTAATAAGTGGGAATAACCGAAAAAAGTTTATCCTTACAAAGAAATTAATAAAAACCGGCCAAAACGTGTCGAGCCACGCGCAACGCATGGCGAAACTACAAATCACAGTTCTATCGACAAAATAAAACCACAGCGACCGATCGATATTTTTATTACGAAATACAATAATTTATGTGTCAGGATATTTACAACGCTTTTAACACGTTCGTCTTATACTTACCTATATATTGACTATATATTTATGTCATATGCTTTTACCAACTTTTCTAGCTATGCTTCTAACCCTATATCATACAAGTATTACAAAATCTGTAGATTTCATAAATCGATTCTTATTTAATTACATTAGCCGTTACTCTCGTCGTGAAAGCCGAGAACGCTTGATATGTTTCGAGTGGACAGATTCGTCGATCATGACTTAGGTTTTTTTTGTTCTCATAATAGACCGAAATATGTCGAGCAGTACTCGGCTTTTACGATGTGAGTAGCCGCTAATGTAATCTAAATATGTCTTGAGTCTCACGATCGTTTTCTAGATTATGAAAAATTTAAATAACCATAGATTACCATCATTCAATTCACAACAAACTCTAGGGCTGTTACTTTTTGTTACTCGTCGCGCGGTCAGTGAGACGCAGGGTTGTGGCGACGAAGAGGTTTGAAGGGTTATTCCCAGAAGTTACTACCAAATTGTTAGGGGAGATGGGGTAAGGATGTCTCGCGGGTTCTTTGTCACAGAAAACTGAACGAATGAATAAGTTCATCAACCGGAGTCGAAAGATCGCGAAAGCTTTATCCAGGAGAGAGCTCTCGTGACCTTTCGACAACGAGTTATAGTCCATTATGGCCGCTATGACAACCGACCCGTGAGACAACCTTACCCGGTCTCCTCTATCACTGGTAACTGCAGGGAAATTTTTCCCATCTGTTACCAGGTGGTAACTACTGGGAATAAAATTCCCAGCTGTTAGCTAGGGTGGTGCCATTGGTGTTGGTGGTAATATTCCAGATCAAATTTAAAAATAAATATATAATGTTTCAGAGTGGTCGCGACAAAAAAATGCACCCTCTTTTAAGAAAGTCAATATGAAAGCTGTTTGATTTTACTGAGTCAAAGTGGCCAAATAAATTTGCATCTGAATGCAAAAATATCATATATAAAGCAATTTCTATAATAAAAGAGTCTATTCCAAGATATTTACAAGAATTTCATTTGTTATCATAGATATTTTTCCAGTTGACTGTAGGTACCTATTAAAGAACGAACGAAACTTATATACATAATCAGAAGTAGGTACATGTATGTATAATAAAAATATGGGCATGGTATTTTATTTAGCCGTGTTTGATCTAATTCATGTTTCTCATAATAACGTTTGATATAATCAAATTTATATATTTTTATTTATCTTTATTTCGTGTAACCATGGACACATATTGTATTAGTAGAACTTACAAAATAAAGAGTTAGTAGGTCAAAAACTTACATTTAAAACAAGACAACACTGACTGGGGAGTGCAATTCCTCATAGTGTAACATGTAGGGACAGTCAAACCTGTCCGCTATCATGCGTAGAATGCTGTTGGAACTGCGACGCACACGGCGCACCAAGGATGCGGCGCGCGCACGCATGGTTGTATAAAAACAATCCACACGCGCTTCCGCGAACATCCCTAATGCGCTACAGAAACGAGGCAGTCCCATCAACACCCGGAACGCATTATTATACTGGACCGCGCCCACAAATTGCAGGTATAAAGGGAGGTGCAAAACGCCCTAAACAATGTAACTTTTACCTCTTTGGAGCACCTTGCAAATCTGCGTTCCCTTTCCATATCCAGGTCGTCTTTGAGGTCGGTCGCGATCAAATGGCCTAAGTACTTGAAATGGTCTACTCTCCCCATAGGGGTACCATTGAGGCAATTGGCGGGAACTTCCACTGTCTTCTCGCGACCGCACTCAAACACCATAAACTGGCTCTTGGCAACATTATATTTAAGGCCATGATCAGCTGCCTTCCGGCCATTGCCCATTCATGAAACCTTTGTCTAGCTACCCGGTGAGCGGCACTCACATGTTTGTTCCAACCTACGATCCGTTTCCCAGCCCTCGGCTTCCTGTCCCCTCGACCGACAGTCGCAGCACTCGTAAGGACACCTACTATTTCCTCATATAACCTGTTCAGTACTTTCTTATGTCCCTGTTCCTGACAATACCCATCGGCACAAGACTCTAATTCCATTGGAAAATTAATTAGCCGCAGTCTTTTATGACATTCGTCGCGATAAGTAACAATTTGTTCTACCGTTCTTTCTCCCCAGATTACCTTTTTATCTGCTTGAACCTGCCTTGTCGTTTTAGGCACTATAACATTAAGATCACATTCTAAAAATATAGGAAAGTGATCCGACCATGTTATACAATTATTATTTACATAAACACTACGAACTGACGGTACCGCGGACTGTGATAATACAAAATGATCTAACCATCTTCTACATAGATGAGCATCACTAAAAAAAGTATAGGTATCTGACTTAATCCCTAGCTTATCTACGTCCAAACAAAACCACTTTTGTTCATCGCAATGGTTGACCAACTCAGTATAAAAACGTTCGTGCGGATGAGCATTAAAATCACCCATTAGGTGCATATGCATTCTAAATTTAATTGTGCTAAACCCAACAAACGTATAACAAACATAATACTATGCGAAACGAATTATATCAAATATTAATGAACCATCAAAACCATTTTACTATTTCGCAAAATTGATACCCAAACTTTTGACTAGTTCTAGTGGAGTGGGTACTAGCTAATTTTATTTTTTCGCACACTTAACAGAAAACCTAAGCTATCACTGGCATCCATTGAAATACATTAATATTGCTTATACGTGAGCAGAAATTGAGGTAGTGAAGGTTAAACAGAGGCATGGTAAGAAAATAAAATATTGAATCTCTTAAATTTAACGATAAGTTTACAAATTCATTTTACGAATTAAAAGGCAAACTACTTCTACCCGAACTGCGGAATAAATTGCCGCCTGCAGTATTTCCGGACCGATGCGACCTTCAAGCCTTCAAGAAAAGAGCGTACTCCCACCTGAAAGGCCGGCAACACACTTGTGACTTCTCTGGTGATGCAAGTGTCTATTGGCGACGGTGATCGCTTACCATAAGGCGACCCGTCTCACTATGGCCCAAAAGCCCGATTTAGCTGGACAAAATTATTTTACACTCTTAATCAGTTCTAAGGGGTGCGTTTATGTATGGTGTCTTTAAATAGATCAAAATTGATAATAATTGTCTTTTTTTGCTATAATTAACAAAAAAACCAGCATAAGTTGACCTTCGTATAAGAAGAATGACTACGGCTGAAGAGGTCAGATAAAATTTGTGTTTACATTTTAACAGAAACGAAGCATTATGGCAAATGACACTTAAAAAAAAGTAAGAATAGCAGAAATAAACGTAGAACATGATAGTTTAAGCATTTAATTACGAAGAAATTACAAATATACCTCCAACACCAGTCACATGTTTAGTCTTCTTCATTGTCAGAATCATCAAAACTGGGCAAACTGATATTTCCCAAACTATCTTCACCACGTATTTTTCTCACAAAGTCCAGTATCTTAGAATACGTCATTGTGCGTTTTTGTTGGGGAATACGGTCCAACTCAAAAACTAACAATTTTGCAAACTCAATTTTTCTTGGATCTTCGGGTTGCTGTTCTGAGCAAAAATGAACATTTTTTAAAAGGCTGGACTGCCCTCGCACATCGGAAGAATTCCTTCGATTTCTTTTATATATTGTGCAGTCAAGAATATCTTCCTGTCGAACCTGCACTTCCTTACTTAAATTGATCGATGTTGATGATGATTCTAGTTTTGTTTTTGTTTCACGTTTTGATAACCTCCTCTTCTTTTCACGAGACGAACAATCAGTTAAAATACTTGGAGATCTATCGTCAGTAGACATTTTTATATTGAATATAAATTACTTTAATAGCCAACAAACCACCAGAAATCACTAATCACTGACAACAAGACTAATAAGTTATCTACCTACCCACGACTTTTATATATTTTATTTAAAGCATAATTTAGTTAACAACTACCCTAATTTATATTTACTTATTAATTTGTTAGGTTGAATTGTTTAAAATCTATCTCCATACTGTAATAACGCAAATACAAATTAAATGAATGAACATTACTCGTCTGCTGTAGTCGTCATCATCAGTAGAATCGTCTTCTGTGTGATCGTGCTGTGGGTCAACAGGATTTGTTATTCGAGAAACATTCACATTGGGAGCTCTTATCAACTGAGAAACTTCTGGAGGAAACGTACTCTTCGCTTTGTGCGCTTTTTGCGCTTCCTCTGAAAACTGCCCAATTGGCAGAATAAAATTTTTGATAATGTCTTTGCTATGCACCAAGATCTTGTGTACAGTGGGAGACATATAGTACCACGAATAATATTGTAAATATAAAGATCTGGTTTCACGAGCTAGTTTTTCAAAAGAATCCAAGTCAATATCATACCCCGATGTTAGTGCTCTGAGCAAGAAGCTGAAGTTTTTTATTAAGTCCTCATTTAGGCCAGTGATCTGCGCACTCAACTGAGGATCTTTAAAAAACCTTCGAGCGGTATTGCCATCATTCGTTGACCCATAACCCGGTTTTGGTTTATTTATAATGAGTCCCAACTTCTCTTTAAATAATCTTCTAATTTCATTAGATCTCTGCTGAACAGAATTCTGTTTGTCTGGTCCTCGTGTTTGCCATGTTTTGATGTCCAGACGGTAGCTAATATGTAACAAGCATTCGAAGCATCTCATCATCGCATGGAGACTAGATAAACCAAAACCAAGTTTATCTGGGTCAACAACGATGTACTCCCTATTTTCATCATTCAAATTTTTTGATGTGAATCCGCAAAGGTAACACCTAAGTGATGAAGATGTTTCGGTGATCGCGTTACATACTTATCCATCAAACATCGTTAGTAACAGCTCATGTTTAACCGAAATTTCTCTTTCTTTTATGTCACATTTCGTCGGAACTAACTGGTTTATTTCCTCTAAGATGATATTAGTCTCAAGAATCGTTAGTTCAGTGTTTTCTTTTGAGAAAATAAACTTTAATGGACGACAATACATGGTAGATGAGGGTCGAGGATTCTGCCAAACAATGACGTTTTCACCATCATGTAAACGAAGAGGCACGAACGAAAATGTAAACAAAAATTCGTCAGTGTCGTTAGGATTAGTGAATTTTGTTTATAGGTGCTGTATCCCGAACTCCCGTCACAACCCCATTTGCTAATTAATGTAAAAGTTGAACTGGATACATTTTCTACAACATCCTTTTGAGCCAAAATAAGACGTTCTGCAGTTTATTTAAAATAGCTTGAAGTTTTAGTTCAACTCGAGTTTCGTTGATAGAAATATACTCTTCAGGGAGATAACAATCATTTTTTGCTATTACTACATTATGGTAAGAAGGATACACATTGTGGCCCGCTTTTAATGCCCATTTTCGAGTCTGTCGGTATGTGTGGCGGGTACATTTAGCATCGACATAATATGCCAATGCTTCTTCATTTGACAGGCAGCGTTGCGTGTTAGAAGCAGATATGATCTTCTTTATATCACTAGCTTTTTGAGGGATTTCAGTAACACATTTTATAACATTCGCTACATCACGATTACCTGCTAATCTAGTAGATATCTGAGCAGCCATTGCCAATTCATTTGTGCTATTGGACTGAATCAAATCGTCTACTCGTCTTCGTTTAGTTTTAAGCGATGCTTGTTCGAACTCAATCTTAGGGCGCCCAGGACCCGGAGGAGGCTTACTTTCTACTTGTGACGTAGATGGCTGCAGGTAATATGTGACAGCAAATTTAAAATCTTGATCATTCATCCAGTCTATACCTGCCGACGTTGTCTCAAAATGCTCCGTAGTTTTTCCACATGCCAGCCACTTTTTATCCAGATGTTGTGAAATTCGGGAAATATTCATTTTAATATTTCGTATAGACTCTGTTGTCACTTCATTGGTATGAAATCTCATTGAAATGTATTCAAATAAACGGGTATGTCTTTCATTCCTTGGATATTTTACCCAATTGTGGTAAAAATTCCTCCTAGATATAGTTATTACGTTTTCTGAAAAAAAAACTTAGCTTTAGCTTAACTATAAATATCGTGTGGTTCCGCAGCCATCCGCAGTATCAAATGTACTGAATCCAGTACTTTATAAATGAAACTACCACATAAAAAAAATACAGCCATGGTACAAGATGGTACATGTAGTTTCTGGTCTAAGAAACATAAAATATGCACTAAAAATGTGATATCCATCATATTGGTCAGCATTTTTCTCAGCAAAAGCGAAAGTATTTATCACTAAAATCATTATAAAAAATAGTACTTACCATCAACTTCACGATCCATGACTAAAACCTTTAAAAATAATCTTACAAACACTGTGAAATACACACAAGCAAATACGGAAAGTGAATGATTTTAATACGGACGACAACGCTCTTATTGACACTTCGAGATTATTAATTAATTATTGGAGGGTACTTACACAAAATTTTCAACGGAATCGTGACCTTGGGAGTATCTGTTATCGGTTTTGCTAGTACTATTATAGAATTGCAGTGACCCTTTTTGTCCAGCTAGATCGGGCTTTTGGGCCATAGTGTGTCTGCTCGTTTGCCGCCTATGTCATTTACAGCCATTTTAATCGAAAACATCAATGGTGCAGTTGCCGTACCGTATAATCTGTCAATTAGTTCCACCAACACATTTTCATCTTTTATTTTTTTCTGATAATAAGGAAGCTTATTAACCTATAAACAAAATTTCAAGATTTTTGAAAATTTTCATCCATTCCCCATTAAGAGGAAGTAACATTTAATCGTCAGGAGGTTAAAAAATATGAGGTATTTAGTTAGAAAAAATATATATACAGGACAGTTCAATGGACGTCTTTTTGTACTAAAAATATATGTGGCTTTTCATTTAAATGCGACCTTTTTTGCCAAAAAATGCCATATTGTTTCTTAGATATATTTCTTTAAATCTCTGTTCATGACAATCGACTGTATACATTTTTACTTTGGTCTGTACAGATTAGCAAGAAGAATTAAAAAGTTAGCTGTCAATGTCATAACTTTTTTTTTATGTTCTTAGTAAACTATATAGACAATAAGGAAAGTTGATGTTTCGTTTGATTTGTTTTTTTGTATTATTTATAATTCTATCTCACCACACGCCACCCAAAGGATGTCTGGAAGAGATCGCTCTTTAGGGTTAAGCCTACTGTCTACCGTATTTTATGTTAAGCCTATGTTGCACTATTTCTGTTGTGCGTATGCAATAAAGAATTGTTGTAAATATTGTATTGTAAAAAATTATACAGTCGATTGTGGTGAACAAGTCAAGTCACATAGAGGTTTTACAAAAAATATCTATAAAAACTATTTGTAGATTGTACGTCTATGTAACGTATAAGTACTTTAGCAAAAAATATATAAAATACTAGAAGCTGGGCACCTTCGTCCGCGGAGGAGATAAAAAACATGACCCGGTTTTTTTCTTCAGCGTAGTCAAATATAAAATGCTTGAAATTAGTATCTTAGAAAAACATATAAAAAAACAAGGGCATTTTTTTGGCTCATCCCAATTGTGTCAGTCACAGCGAACAAGAACAACAGTTTATTTTGTATAAGTAAATTCATCATAGTGATAGTGTTTCTGTGTGATTTTCTACGCTGTGACCGTCAATTAAGCTAATTTGTTTGTTTACGTCCTTCTAGAATGAGGAACTTTTAAAATCGATTTTTTATATGAATACTGTATATTTTAGAAAATTTTAAGACGCGGTGTTAATTTAATTTTTCATCCTCTTTGGTTTTAACGGAAAACAGCCTGGTAAAAATAACGAAATGTTGTCAATTCCATGCCAGTTGAAGTTGCAATGCAGTCCCATTTTCTCATTCCTAGAGGTTGTCCCACATAGCTTGGCCAGAGAAACATGATATTGAAACTGAATTCTTTATATAGCAACAATTTTATATATTAAAAAAACTGTCTAATTATAAAACCTACTACATTTCTATGCATTCCGTATTGCCAGGTGTAGTGTTTTCTTTATTTGCCGCATTCATTAGCATGTTTCGCTGGTCAAACTCTATTAACTCCGTAAAGAGTTTTTTTTTTTCATTTAAGGGAGAGCATTTTATTTCGTCACATTGTATTATCCTTCAGAAGCATTTTCAAATATGTGTAATGGTTTACTTTGGTTCGAGTCCGTTCGTACTTGGAAATAATATCCGATAACTTTAACGAAATGATACAATAAAAAAATAAAGGCATAAGTATTTCTCACAAAGTTTGGTTATTCCCACCTGTTACGACCAACTTGTTACCGCTGGTAACAGCAGGGATTTTTTCCCCATCTGTTACCAGGTGGTAACTACTGGGTTAAAATTCCCAGCTGTAACTACTAGTGATTGGTGCCATTGGTGTTGGTGGTAACTACTGGGATTTTTCCCCAGTAGTTCCTACTGGTAACAGACGCGAAAAATCCCTGATGTTACCAGTGGTAACAAATTGGTTGTAACAGGTGGGAATAACCCAACAGTTTCTACAGCAAGTAGTTAATAGTATCACTTCTAAACGAAGTAATACTGTGAGGACTCTGTAATTTGCTTTTGTATAACGCCATGCCCTCAAAATTTACCATGTTTTATATGGTTTCTGAATATAACAAATTTCACTAAAAGAATTAAAAACGCTACGATTCGAAATTATTTCATTTAATGAGTTGATTGGAAGGTAGAGCCTGCTCCATCAGGCAGGCCGTATACTTATTTGCAACTAACATGTGTACAAAAAATATTTACAGGAAATCCATCATACAGATATTATAACATATTTAACTCTTCTTATTGCCTTCCAAGACAAAGGGCAAAAAAAGTTTTTTTCTTAAATAGTGACATTTGATGGGAACAAATTATAAAAATAAATATTATGACAAAATTCCGTGTCCGTAAGTATAATCTAGATCTGGCAGAATCAACCAATTCCAGCATGCTCTGTTATTTCTTAACCACTAATTACAGTAAAACCAATGTATGAATAGTACTCGGCTGTTTATTGCTGTCCCTCTCTGATTCGCACCTGGCGATATACTTATTAGTCGTGTTCCATAAAAACACGAAGATTGGCGAGTAGTATTCGTATTGCGGTTTCACTGTACGCCTGTCAAATAGCCGGCATTGGGAGCCGTAATCAGCCGATAAAAAATAACATACCATGATGAACATTGGCCTAAATCCTACTTTATTTTATAAATACAATGCAGGATTCCTTATCCTAAAGATTAAACGAAGCATAATGTTGGCAGTTACCTACTCAGACATAAATAAACAATATACAATATATAAACCAAGGACCATTAAAACAAGAGGACTGACAGTTGCCCTACTTTGCATCATGTTCCGATCGCAAGGAGATATTCAGGCAAAAACTAGATGGCGCTTTAAAAATAAACATTTAACTATGTTATAACTGAATAAAGAAACATAGTATAGCAACAATTAGTTCGCAAATAGCTAATAATAAATTAATCGTAACATTTAATAACTGTGTCCCGTTTGCAAAGTTGAATAATTGTAAAAAATAATTGTTATACATAGATGGCGTTTGGCATATCGGGGAACGGCTTTTTGTATGTAGATTGTCACTCCTCTTGTTTAAATGATCCTTGATATAAATCAAATAACTTAGTCTATCGGGTGTATTTCTAATCATTTATAAAAAAAACATTGTTATTACAAAAAAAACTTATTCAGGGTAATTCTTAAATTTCGCACTCGTCTGCCTGCAGTTCGTCCCTAAAATAAATTGACATTGAAGTACATGTTCCAGATCACAGGTCAAAATATATTAGTCCGTCAAGCAGGATGTCAAAATTGACTTAAGAAATCGAAACCAATGGCGAGAACTATTAAAACGAATAATTTATACGTATCAACAAGTATCGACAAGTCCGTCAACGCTGCGTTCGATGCCGACGCACTATTTGTGAATGCTATAACAGTATGTATACACCCTTTAGACTATCTTATATGATTTATATATAGCGATTAATAATTTACAAATTTAACATGCTATCTAACACACCATATACTTGTATACTAACACTAAACCGACGCTGTGTGCGTACCGCGAATGTATAACTGCTTATTTCAAGAAACGGTTGACACAACATCTAAACTAAATGCTTTTACGTATTTATATATAAAAAAACTTTTTTACACAATTTACATTAATTTCAGTCGTAAGAAAAATACCGTAGTCTTGTCAAAGCTGCACTATTTACAATATCTTAGTATATAACGACATAAATATGAATAGTCCTGTCCTTAAACCTAATAGCAAAATCTGATCAAATATCATTGACCAGATTTTTGCTGTCCAAAGCTGATTGCAGGGTACAAATATATCGGAGACGAAGTGTTCAATAATATGTATACACACTCTAGTTTTCCTGAGATTACATTAATTTCATTGAGCACTTTTGCCTAGTCTACATTCATTGCATTTCAACACTATAGACGTTGTAGCGGAGAGGATGTACAGTCAGCTGCAGAGAAAAGTGACCCCATGCCTCACTATGTTAGTTTGGAAGGGCGGGCGATCACTTTACTTTTGCCGCTGACTTTACGTACACTCGGTACCGGGAAAACTTTGAAACTGAAATTATTTGAAAGTATGAATATGCTGTCAATTATATGTATTGTAACTGCTCAGTTGTATGTAGGTTTAAGTTTTTTTGCTGTCGCGTTAAATTGACGACACGTTTGGCTCAGTTGGTTGCACAACGGTCTAAGAAGCTGGCGGTCCCAGATTCGATTCCCGGCCAGGCCAAATATTTGCGTGAGCACGAATGTTTGTGGGTCTTAGATGTTTTCTCTGTATTTAATTATTTTAAATAATTATAATTTATCTATATATTGTGTATATCGTTGCCTAGTACCCATCGAACAAAATTTGCTTAGTTTGAGACTAGGTCGATTTGTGTAAGACTGACCCTGATATATATTTATTGAAATTATTCCAAAATGCGTTACGCTATTAATTATTTTATTAATATTGCATGACATTTAAATAAAATTCGCAGTTTTTTAAGCGGAGTAATTAAGTAATAGTGAATATATTTAAAAAGTATGTGACTTTGAAAATAGTTTCAATAGATGGCATTGCTGTCGCTGAACACACTCCAACATTTGTTTTATAGAGAATGACCGGTGAAAGTAATGCCATTTATTGATACAGATCTTCCATAGACATGTATTTTTATTAAACTGTGCCATTACCTATATACTTTTGGTGCATAAATAGACATTGAATGTAAACTGGCAACGATTTGCGCTCCCGTTTTTCTTATGATTCTTTCTATACAAATAGTGTACCTTCAGGTGAAAACTGTTTCTATAGTATAATATGTGGAGGATTATTATGACAATATTTTACTTTGATTGTAACTGTCAGCTATAAGTTTCTTTGTGAGTTAGCCAACATATTTTCAGCTTTTTTTTCTCATATTAATTTAGATTCCTACCATCATACAATCAAATGGATTGAAACGTCACGGAAAGAGTTAACTTGTAACCCTAGTAGGAATCGTGTTAAAACTGTTTGTATGTCACTTCCATAATTGTTAAATAACAATTACATAACAGCATATTTTTTAGAATCTATATCTTAGCAACTTATAATTTAATGAATAACAGCTTCTTCGATATTCCGCGAGATGCAATACATTTATTTTGCGGAATAGCATACGAATTATTATCCATTAATTTAATATGGAATTCCGCAGAGTAACACGCCTGATATTTTTTTTGTATTACTGTTATTAATGTAATCATTTATGACCGACAGAATAACGACATAAAAAAGTTGATCAACCCGCCTAATACTGGACTAACAAACCAGCCCAACTGGTAACTGGTTCAGATTTAGTCACAGTTCAGTGACATTTCTTAAAGCCCCGTGATTATTACTTAAGTGAACTGTAAATTTTACACCTACATCGTTGCACAAACAAGCATGATAACCACACTAAAGCACTTAGTGATCTTTTTAGTTTAAAACTACCAGACAAAAGAATAATAGAAGACACAGTGTATCAATGTAGCAATTTATTTATTAAATTGCTTTAAACAATTGCAATTTGATTTCTTAAGTCACTTTGAAGCTTAAACCCAAGCACCGTCGCTACATTTCCTACGCGAATATAAATAAATAAATATACCAACTATTGGCCGATCGTGTAACTGGGTCGTAACCCTCGATAAGAGACGCGGGGGTGTGGGGGGGATTTGACAGGTAGCGTCCTGCCGCGCGCTCGCCTTTCCACCCCTTTTGTCCGGTTATTCCCACCTTGTACCATTTATGTATTTTTATAATAACTATAATATGAGTATTGAAAATTAAAAATAATTTGGTGGTAATATATACATTACTGGGAATATTTTTCCATCTGTTACCAGTCGGTAACTATTAGGAATGAAAATTGCCAGCTGTTACCACTAATCACTAATTTTAAAGGTGGTAATTACTGAGACTTTTATCCCGTAAGTTACCACTGGTAACAGATGGGAAAAATATTCCCAGTAGTTACCACCACATTATTTTGAATTTTCAATACTTTTAAAAATACATATATATAGGATGGATTTGCAACCTTTCTTAATATAAGGAAGGCTGGCCCCACCACCATATGGGACGCATAGCCAGGAACAGAGAGAGGTAGTGGTATACACTAATTCCCTTCTGTAGCTACAGTTGGAAATTTTATTCCCAATAGCTACCACAGGTAACATATGGGAAAAAATCCCAGCTGTTACCAATGATAACAAATTGGTGGTAACAGGTGGAATAACCCTTTTTGACACCACACCCGCACTTTTTTTACCGTAGGCGGAGAGGCAGTTTAAAATGGACCAATACTATAATACACAATGGTCATTGATATTACTATACTAATTTCAATCCTCTGTTACCAGGACTTTAGGCTAAAATGAATTTATTCCAAAAACCTTTGGTATGCGGAAGCACTGTTTTAGGCAATGGTTTATCTGGAAGTCTGCTATAAAAAGATTTCAATTCATTCTGTACTGATCAGTGCTTACGCATACCAAAGGTCAATACAGGGTGATTGGTTATTGAGTACATTCCGGTTCTAAGGGAAAAAACCCCAAAATTGCTACTAAAATTGTGAATATCTGCTAATAATTTTCGGACAGGGTACTACGTGACCTTTTTTGTTGCAAATGATACTATAAATAACCCCTTAAAAGGAATGTACTCAATAACCTGTATGGGCAAGTGATATATGTATGACGGTGAAATTCAAAGAGATACGAGTATCGCAACTCATGTGCTTCCGTCTTAGAGCATTTAACCACTGGAGATGCCATACAAATACATTCCCCTCTGTCAAAGTAGTCGCGAAATCTCCGGTTAAAAACGCTCCATACTAAAGCGACGTGACACGTTCCTACCTTGTATAGGGAGATTAAGAACTTTGTTCGGCAGCTATGTTTAAAATGAGTTTATCGAAATAGTTTAATTACAAAAGTTACTAGGTTAATGGGTTATTCAATGGTATTATTAGTTATTAATATTATCATACTATAAAAAAATCATATTTTTATACTTTCCCATCCAACTTTAAAGGCTCATAAAATAAGCTACACTGTACAAGGTATCGAACTCAATTTTTATTTAGGATTTCTATCATAACATAAACTTTTTTTTTTCATTTGAGTACAGTCAACATCCTAATTGTGTGCGTTTGTAAAAGTAGAAACATTTCCGTAGTGTAATGTACATGTGTTTACCTCACCCCCCGCTAAAAATGCCTGACGAATTTGTTCGGTAATAACACGGCTTGACATAACCATTAGTTAAATGCTCTAAGGCTTGTGTAGTTATTTTTCAGTCGTGTTCACATATTTGTTTTTTAACATGCCTGATAAACACACAAGTCGACAGATTAATTACACAATACATAATTCAACGGCTGATTAACTGTTAAACATTGAACAGGAAATTAAAAAAACTGCGTTTTAAAATAACCGCTCGGCGTTCGATGGTCGCGTTAATTGTGTGACAGATCAATGACCAAGCATCCGTCACCCTCGCACTATACCTGTCGGAAAGTGACTTAAGGGCCAGGGCCGGATTTAGGGGTCTGGTGGCCCCGGGGCAACGAATGGGAGGAAGCCCCTAGTAATTTTCCAAATACATTTTTTTTTTTTTAGAATATTCGTTTGTGAGCTGCAGCCCCGGTTGCCCTCCCCTAAATCCGGCCCTGTAAGAGCCAATCTTCAGCGTTTTTTAGGCGTTTATTTTTCGTCTCATTATTTATCTCTTCAGTCGCCTCAGCAAATATCATAAAATAAGATAATATATAAACTTTTATGAAAATGAAAGATAGCCCCGAGGCGGAGTGTAAATTGATCGAAGTAGTCACGACTTGTTTGTTTGTTTATAAACACTTGATTGCACATAAAAACAATAGAACAAAGACGGTCAAGTAATAGAATTATACAGGCGAACTTATCCCTTTAAGGAATTTCTTCCAGTTAACCTTAGAGCAAATGAGAAAGAGAAGAATATACATCAACGGAGATAAACAAATTAACATACAAATCTGAAAAAAAAAACAGACCAAAAATAAAAAAATTGTTGCATACATGCATATATCATATCGTGTACATAAATAAGTATATAATATATGTGTAAATGAAATAAAAAAAACTATGTGTATTTATATACTGAGTGGTTTTGGGGTCAGTTTAGCCCTCCCAATCCTGTGTCGCTGCTGCTCATGAGTCATGACATGAATCACCCAGTATATACATAAACTGATAGATATATAACAATACATATTCAATTTTATAAGCATTGAAAGCTTTAACTCAGATAGCCCGACCAGGTGTTATAACACCGCTCATTATTTTTAATAATTTACTCCATTACTTGTTACGATCTCAGATATCGCAAAATTTACCCATGTTCCAAAAAGTGCATTTAGGTGAAAGTGGTTTAAATGAGCTGTCCTTCCGGTGATAATTATAGAAAAATGACGATCGAACCACGCGGTTAAAACGGTTTAAAATTCGCCCGGATGCCTTATCATACATCACCGGATAATTAATTGCAACAGGCCGAGTCCGATTCGCGCTGACAAGTTTATTTTTTGTTATATAGCCACAATCAAAACGATAGTGTGGATGAGCCCTTATTCGGAAATTTCAAATTCATTTAACGCCTAAGTGCAAAAATCTATTTATTTGGCAACTTCTTGCAAGGAAGTAGATGTGTCTTATACCTATATTTCATATATTTTACATATATTTTGACTCAACAAATGGGGTAACTTAATATAGTAAGGTACAATATAGGCTTACATTGTATTTGAAATATGTTTTAAATTCATTTTGAATTCAACTTTTTTACTTTACTACAAAAACAGTAATGTAGAAATGTATATATAACCTATGTTCTAGGAGAATATTGCAAAAACCGACCAAAATAATTATCAAAGTAGCGATCGAAATAAATAAACATTAAAGTATACAATAATGGTGTAAGTTTTTATGAAAATTTTACATTAAAATAACTTAACAAAGATTGAAAACAATAGATGTCTATAAATGCTATTTTAACTTATCATAATTAATCATTTTTTATAATAATAGAAGAAAGGACGTACCGTTATTTGTTTTTAAAGAAACTATATCTACTTAGCGTACATAGAGAGTTTGATATGTACACTAGGCAGCAAAATTGCAGAATAGATTTCAACCATAATTACGCAGTAATAGGGTCCACATCTATCTATGCAATTTTGCTGCCCATAGACAATGGCATTGTACACAATTATTGCGTGTGAAGTAGCAGCATGTTTAACAATGGCCATGTTTTGTACAAACCTTTGTTTTTGTAAAGTAGATATGGTTTTAATGAAGAAATTAACGCTTTGATTGAATTATTAGTCGGATTTTACAACATATCTCCCTTTATATATATGGTGTACCAGTACAGGATATATCGACGGCAAAAAGCAAGAACGTAGTCACCGCCAATATATTCAGTTGGCGGTTACATTTCCGCTTTTTGCCGCCGATGTTGTCTTGTACCAAAGAACCTTCCCACAGTAAGGCGACACATGATTAGAACTTGAGTAACGTACGCTTGTCACTGCGACAGGATTCCAAGTTGGTACACGTATTAACTTCCCTTATTCCATTAGCAACCATAATACTCTAACGTTATATCGCTTTATGTATGCATACACTTGGTTCACATTGCCTTCTATTCAAAATATACATGTTAGTGTCACAAATATAAAAATAAATCAATCAACTGTCTTAAATATAACTCATTTCAAATTGTTATAAATTAGATATACAATTTCATAATCCTAACACTTAAGTGTACTAGAATATGCGTATACAAATAAAATTATTACAAGCTTAATTGAGCAAAATAAGAGTAAAAATAAATAGCTATTCGTCTCATTGCCTGTGGGTAGTCTCCATTTCGCTCGTTGCTAATATACATCATTCTCGAAATACCAGGTTTTGCAAAATACCACATTCTTGATTAATCACATTACCAATATAGCACATTTTCAGTATAGGACATTCTTAAAACGATTTAGTATCATGAGTACCTTGCAATTTTATAACCTGGTCAACCTGGTGTAACGGGAATGTGGTATATTAAGTATTCTTTATTTAGTCCGAGTAGACTTATTTTCAACAATCGAATCGAATATGCGCAGATATCTAATACAGGAAATGCGTGTTTAAATTTAAGAAAATACGGTTTACGTTTGTATTTCAAACAGCAGTGACACAAGCCAGAACGTGTACAACGACGAATGTACGATGAAAATGTCTTAAATCTACATGCACTGTGTTTTAAAGTGAACCCTATTTCCTGCAGCTAAAGACGCATTTCATGTATAAAGATATCAGCACATATTTATGTTTAATTTTACGGAACATTTCTGCGGTTTAACGATGGATAGAGATAATGGCTTTGTTTGTAGATAAGTCGACTCGGACCAAAAAAAGAATTCTCACTATATCTAGGAGTGTGATGTGATGTGATGTATTGATCGACCGATATTTTACAAAATCTGGTATTTCGGGAATGAGGTATATTAGCAACGAGCGCTCCATTTTTATCAACATTTAACAAAGTATACCGCAGTAGAATACCACGCAATGTACTTGTACAAAAACAGGGACTGTGTTTTAAGTTAAAAGAGTCCCCGGTAAGCTCGGTTCTCCATAAAAACGTAGTTACGCTCTCATTTTAAAACGACTGGCTAGTTTGCTCTGAAACTTTGTACTTAGAATAAGTTAAGATATATACCGGCTTGTAATTACTTTATGTAGCTTCAGATACAATAGTAAAAAAATACAGCGAATTAAAATTTTACATATAAAACTTTTTTTCGCCGTATTTCGTTTGGTTTATAAACTGGAGTCATATAAACTAATTTCAAGCCTAGATATACCTCATGTCATTGTATATGAAAAGTTTCATTACAATCCAACTCGTAGTTTTAAAATAGAACGTAACTCCGTTTATATGGGAAGGTGATTCGGCCGAGCCTGCCGGGGACTCTTAAATATATTTTATTTCATTTTCGATAGACGATATACCCAGTTATATTCTAATAGAAGACAATAGAAACCAGGGGTCAAATAAATAACTAAAAGTCATACTAATACATAACTTACCCAAGCTAAGCTACAGCTATAGCGGACGTAAGCGCTTCCCTTAGCGCTTTGCTCAGCGCTTAACCACTTTACTAATCGCACTGACTTCACCAACCGCTTAGTGACTGTCGCTTAAACATGCCAGTAAGCAAAGCGCTGAGCACTAACAGTTTCACGACGAACCCGCTAGGTGGGCGCATTTGCTCGTCGTGAATCCGACGCAACCATAACCTAAAACTGATATTCCTTACGCAAAACGTTACCTACAAAGGGTTTTCTTCACTTTAAGTCTATGGAACACTTTAGTCGTCCGACGATATATTATAACGTCTGTCGATATAATGAGTATTGTTTGAGCAACGCGCGATTGTCCTTTTTATACACCATTTACATATATTTGTTATATACATTGGTGTTACTCGTTCTGAAACAAGAGAAAGAGTTATGTTATACATTGTTAACTTAGAAAATACTTAGTTATTTTTTTAGGGTCATAGACATTCTCGTCTATACTACTATAAAGTTGTAAAAATGAAATGTCTGTACATTGAATATATCAAACGATTTTTTTTGGATTTTTTGTATGTTCGTATGAGTCGTTGTCGCTTCATCACGCCAGATCGGCTAAACGGATTTCAACAGCTTTTGGTACACGGGTAGCTGGGTATCTCCAGATGGTTATAGGATACGTTTTACCTGACTACGCTGAATAAAAAAGAGGCGTTATGACTTTTTCTCCTCCGCGAACGAAGTTGCGGGCACATTCTAGTATCATATATAAATCCTCTTGTTCTTAAAAGTTGAGGACACTGGAGACTTGACAGGTTTTTTTGCTGTAATTTAAATGAATTTATTACTACGAATATGCTTTGAGCAGGATTCGAACCCACCTCTCCGTCGACTCACAGTCAACACTCCTCACTCCTCCATACACGTGTGACGTCAGTGACGTCACACGTGTCGCTCAAATAGTATGGAGCGTTTTATCGCCTAGCATCGAGATTCAAAGCTAGTCATAACGATGCATCATCATCTCCCTGCCCTTATCCATGTAGGGTCGGCATAACGATGCCTAGTATTGAATCTCGATGTTAATTTTTCTAGTGTTTAATTTTCGATGGATATATATTTTTTTTTGTCATAAGTAACCAGATCGGTTGGTATTATTGAAAGAAATAATGGATCTTCTCTAATGCCTAGTCATTGAATTTTTTAACCGGGTAATATTATGTTCTGGCGGCCCATGCCGCCCGTCGGCGGCCGCACAGCAGACACGGCAGGGCTGCAGGGCTACACACTAGGGGGGTGTACTGACGGTCAGCGGCGCGCCTTGTGGTCCGCGTGGTGGCCGAGCGTGACGAGCGCGGACGCCACCGCCAGCCCGCCCAGCGGCGGCGCGCGGCCCGTGCCGCCCGTCGGCGGCCGCACAGCAGACACGGCAGGGCTGCAGGGCTACACACTAGGGGGGTGTACTGACGGTCAGCGGCGCGCCTTGTGGTCCGCGTGGTGGCCGAGCGTGACGAGCGCGGACGCCACCGCCAGCCCGCCCAGCGGCGGCGCGCGGCCCGTGCCGCCCGTCGGCGGCCGCACAGCAGACACGGCAGGGCTGCAGGGCTACACACTAGGGGGGTGTACTGACGGTCAGCGGCGCGCCTTGTGGTCCGCGTGGTGGCCGAGCGTGACGAGCGCGGACGCCACCGCCAGCCCGCCCAGCGGCGGCGCGCGGCCCGTGCCGCCCGTCGGCGGCCGCACAGCAGACACGGCAGGGCTGCAGGGCTACACACTAGGGGGGTGTACTGACGGTCAGCGGCGCGCCTTGTGGTCCGCGTGGTGGCCGAGCGTGACGAGCGCGGACGCCACCGCCAGCCCGCCCAGCGGCGGCGCGCGGCCCGTGCCGCCCGTCGGCGGCCGCACAGCAGACACGGCAGGGCTGCAGGGCTACACACTAGGGGGGTGTACTGACGGTCAGCGGCGCGCCTTGTGGTCCGCGTGGTGGCCGAGCGTGACGAGCGCGGACGCCACCGCCAGCCCGCCCAGCGGCGGCGCGCGGCCCGTGCCGCCCGTCGGCGGCCGCACAGCAGACACGGCAGGGCTGCAGGGCTACACACTAGGGGGGTGTACTGACGGTCAGCGGCGCGCCTTGTGGTCCGCGTGGTGGCCGAGCGTGACGAGCGCGGACGCCACCGCCAGCCCGCCCAGCGGCGGCGCGCGGCCCGTGCCGCCCGTCGGCGGCCGCACAGCAGACACGGCAGGGCTGCAGGGCTACACACTAGGGGGGTGTACTGACGGTCAGCGGCGCGCCTTGTGGTCCGCGTGGTGGCCGAGCGTGACGAGCGCGGACGCCACCGCCAGCCCGCCCAGCGGCGGCGCGCGGCCCGTGCCGCCCGTCGGCGGCCGCACAGCAGACACGGCAGGGCTGCAGGGCTACACACTAGGGGGGTGTACTGACGGTCAGCGGCGCGCCTTGTGGTCCGCGTGGTGGCCGAGCGTGACGAGCGCGGACGCCACCGCCAGCCCGCCCAGCGGCGGCGCGCGGCCCGTGCCGCCCGTCGGCGGCCGCACAGCAGACACGGCAGGGCTGCAGGGCTACACACTAGGGGGGTGTACTGACGGTCAGCGGCGCGCCTTGTGGTCCGCGTGGTGGCCGAGCGTGACGAGCGCGGACGCCACCGCCAGCCCGCCCAGCGGCGGCGCGCGGCCCGTGCCGCCCGTCGGCGGCCGCACAGCAGACACGGCAGGGCTGCAGGGCTACACACTAGGGGGGTGTACTGACGGTCAGCGGCGCGCCTTGTGGTCCGCGTGGTGGCCGAGCGTGACGAGCGCGGACGCCACCGCCAGACCGCCCAGCGGCGGCGCGCGGCCCGTGCCGCCCGTCGGCAGCCGCACCAGCAGGGACAGTACTGCGGCGCGGGAGCCCAGGCAGGGCTCCAGGGCTACTGGCGCTGGGACGCCGGCACCTGTCAAATAACATAAATACGTCTATCAGGGACGCCAAAGATCAGTTACATGCACCGTGTTTCATAAAAGCGATGAACGCCAGCTGCACGCAAGAAAAAGCATGACTCATTGTCAATGTGGCAGTATACGCCTATACCATACTTAGCGCGAGTGATATTTTCTGCGTCGGATAAATTTAGATCAGCTGTTCCGAAGTACCCACTTATGTGTACCTAACTTTCCGTTCCGCTCATTGTCACGTTCAGCCTTAGCCGAGCGTTCGGCTTGTGATGCATCTATCTCTCTTCCACTCCATTGGCTATCTTTTGACGCCGGTTTTCTTATGACGTTAGCACGTAAAATTATCGTCCGTAACCAACTTTACAGACAACCAATTTTTTTATTTTAACAGGTGGTAGTAGTAGTATTTGTCAATAGGAACAACTTTTCATACGGGGAGACATTTCGGAAACGATAAAACGAAATTCCACCACCTATTTATATTTACCTGCTCCTCCCTTCTCCAGCTCCACGCAGACTTGGCTGAACGGCCGCGAGGCCATCTGTTCCATTTCCACAAAGAGCCGCTGTCTTCTTCTGTACAAGTCGTATTTCTGTAAATAAGAGTTACATTATAGTAACACTTTAAATATCCCCTCTGAAGATTACATTTTGAAACAAATGAAAAAATATGTCACTTATAAAAGACAAAATTGATAAATAGCATAAGATTTGAATTTAATATTTGTGAAAGTGTGGGATATGTTTTTTGAAGTAATGGGTTTGCTGTTATTTGTAGGTTGATCGGCTAACTTGGAAAAATAAAATCTATACCAAACCAAAGGACTATTGTTATGCCGGTGACTTAGGTGCAAAACTTTGATAGTGTTTTTCTGTGCCTTGAAAGCGTTTTCAGCAGGCTGAAATACCGTTTCAGGCCGTTTCAGAGAGTGCTCTATCACATATTAGTTTATCAAAATTTCACTCCATTTGCCGTTGTTTTCAGGCGCCTGAAACATGTTTTCAGCCTATTTCTGGCCAACATAACCTGAAAACCCGTTTTCACGCGTTTTCAGGACCCCTTATGGCCCTTTGAAGTCCATTTCAGTATATGAGGATTTTTTTAATAGGAGTGAAAGAGATAGCATGATAAAAAGAGACAGCTATACTGAGAAGAGACAACACGATCAAGAAAAAGATAGCAGTGCGCCGAACATTCGCGAAGAGTGAGCAAGACGGCAGCCGGAAGGTTCCCGAACAATCTTATACTAGGTAGTAGGTACCTATAGAACGACTTGTTTATGTCACGATCGAACGTTCCAGATGTCCTCAAGACAAGTATAAATAAGTGCGACGCGCCGCAGCGCGAATCACTTTTACTTTGGGAAACCGAAGCGATAACATCGGAAAAGAGTAGTGTGAAATAAGTGAAAAGCGTTTTAATTGTGTTTTATGTGTGAGTAAAGTGGTCATTTTTTGTGTGTTCAGAAGTGGGATGCAAAATATCAAACCCTTTTCCATGTTTTTGTTTTCAATATGAACTGTTACAGATAGGTCAATTTCACAGCGTTTCAACCGCACTCATTAGTGTCACCGCATTAATGGTGCCTTCTATTACAGATTCGGATGGCATTTTGAGATATTGTGTAGAGGTACAGTACCTCTACACAGGAGGTATAGTATCTCGTTCAAATCTGTAATAGAAGGCACCATTAAGGCGGTGAACCTAATGAGTGCGGTTGAAACGCTCTGAAATTTACCCAGATATCTTGTTGGACAAAACTTTTTCAGATCTTTTATAGAATTGGTAGCGAACCTGTTTGATCTTCCAGAGCGCCGCAGCCACAAGCAGCAGCAGCAGGAAGCACGAGGAGAACGTGATGAAGAACTGCTGCAGGTTCAGCTTGGGGTACTGCGAGAACGATATCTGGATCCACAGCGGCGGCCGAAAGTCGTACACGTACACGAAGAACGTCGTTAGCGTGACGTTGTCTTCTACGCCGAACGCGTGGTCGGATTTCGCGAATCTGTAATGGAAGGGTCTACGGTCATTGATGAGTTGGTCGGTAAGGCTGTAGTTATGGATCATCACTGATGGACATCGTCTGTAAATAGAACTATACGTCATCTGAAGTAAGTAATATCCGAAATTTCACCAAAATTATCATGCATATAAAAAACTTTCACCTACATAACTACTAACTCGTATCTAAGTAACCAGGAACTTAGATATAATTGATCATAATCACTAATTATGATCTAAATAACCACTAAACTTGCATCTTAATCAGTGGTTACTTAGATAAGTAAAAACCATCTACGATCTAAAAAGTGTCTAAACTACTAATTTCGATCTAAAGCACCACTTATTCGCAACCAGTCACTTGTACCAAAAATTGGTGAAGTTGACGTGCGAGAACAGAGCATACGCATGCGCTGAACACGTTCTACTGATTCAGAACTAAACCACAGTCTAAGAAATAATACAGTCTGTCGAAGAAGGCGTCTAGACAGGGCAACCATGCGGGGTGCCAGGGGCGGGGGGCGGGAGGGGCGATCCCTAACTTTCATACGCGCCATTGTTAGTATTCAGGAATATGATTTTCAGGGCTGACGCGTGTCTTGAAATTGCATGTCGTCTTCTTCCATAAATAAAAACCTGCGATTTCATGAATTTCCACGCTCAATAGAAAGGTAAATATTAATATTATATAATTTTATAGTGCCTAATTTATAATTTTTCTCATGTCATGCTAACGTAAACAAAATGACAAAACCCACAAACGACAAACGAAACCCATGACGAAAATGACATCTATTTTGAAATCCAAGATGGCGGACATATTTTTTTCTTTAAAAATCGATATAGGTGTCATATCCGAGGTTCCTTGGGGTTCCGATGACGAAAATGGCATTCATTTTGAAATCCAAGATGGCGGACATAAATTGAAAGTATGAAATACTGAATAATAAAATTGTATTTGATTTTAATGGTTAACAAGCTCT
Source organism: Hedya salicella (assembly GCA_905404275.2). Lineage (NCBI taxonomy): Eukaryota > Metazoa > Arthropoda > Insecta > Lepidoptera > Tortricidae > Hedya > Hedya salicella. Next base: position 4,736,523 of record FR990115.1, on the reverse strand, counting down.
AAATTACAAAACAAGACTGCCAAGCAAGTAGTACATTGTGTATCATGGGCGGTAATTCCTATACCACGCACGACGTCATGGGTTTCGTTTTCTAGGTTGTTGGGGTGCAGATTTTAAAAATAGAGTCCATTTTAGAATTAAAGATGGCTGACATCAATGCTACACACATCCGACACCCATTTCAAAAAGTGACGTCCGCCATCTTTATTTTCAAAATAGATGCCATTTTTGAAAATCTACACCCCCAAAAACCCATAAAACAACACCCATGACGACTTTTTCAAAAAAGTGATGTGCGCCATCTTTAATTCCAAAGTAGATGCCATGTTTGAAATTTACACCCCCAAAAACCCAGAAAACGATACCTATGACGACTTTTGCAAAAAATTACGTCCGCCATCTTTAATTCCAAAATGGATGCCATTTTTGAAAATACAAACATACATGAAACCTAAAAACATTACCCTCCTCTTTTGGGCAGTTGTGTAAATCTGTGACAACCCTAGGTAGGTACGGTAACTTTGAGCGGTGTCGGCATTTACGCAAACATCAAAGGCGTCGGCCCACTGTTACTCTTTACACTGTGACTAAACCATCGTCTCTAAATAAACTTTCCTTAATCTAAACTAAATTCAAAACAACAAATCCTTCACCACAAGTAACTTGACAAGTTATTAAAAACAATGTATTAAAACCGTTAATAGTTTTGATCTAAATAACCACTGACTTATATCTAAAGTTCGTTAATTGTGTGAGAACGTTCTCTCCATGTTCCCACGGTCAGTTTCTAAGTAAACAATAACTTACATCTAATTAACCACTAACTTTGATTTAAAGAACGACTAACATGTATCTAAATAACCACTAAAATGTATCTAAATAACCACTAACTTGTATCTAAATAACCACTAACATGTATCTAAATAACCACTAACTTGTATCTATATCCCCCAAACTTGTATCTAAATAACCATTAAATTGTATCTAAATAACCACTAACTTGTATCTAAAGTTGGTGCAGTTGACGTGCGAGAACAGCGTTCTCTCCCCCGGTTCCGCCCGCGTTCTCACTGTCAAGTTCATCCGCGCATGCGCTGAACACGTTATACTGAAGTCCGCGTCCACATCTGCCTTGACTGGCGCGTTCCGAAAGTTGATCGCTGAGAGGTGGCGATCTTCTTTCTTGGAGAGGTTGAAGGTGAATTGGTAGTCTACAGCTAAATCATCTGCAAAGACAACACAAAAATATATTTGTGACATCGAAATAGAAATCGTCATGAGAGTCGTTTTGTTTGTTTTCAAGTAAATAAACTGCGCTAGCAAGTTTAGGGTCAAGCATGAATTACGTAAAAAATTGCGTCATTCGAAAACAATGTTGAGCTTCTTTTTGTTTGTAAATAATCGGGAAAGTATTTTCTACTATTTAGATAGTGATGTAAGATCTCGAAAGTAATCGTTATGGAAAAGCCATCGTCGGAATTTTTTCCACATTCTAATGAGCGTATGCCAGTCGGGACTCCTCATTCGAGCATCTCATCCCACATCCAAACAGCACTTTGAACCTACAAAGCATTGTAGGTTCAAAGTGCTGTATCTAAATAAGAAGTTGATTACAAAAACGGACCAGATACGGCATGGCCAGATTATATAAATTATGGTTAAAAATTTAATCACTACTACCTATACACACACATTACACTGACTTGTAATTTAGAGTCGGACCATTTTATCTCTTCGAAGCAAATGAACTATCAAATATATAAAAACTGAATATGGCAATGTTTTGTATCTGTCACATACGTCAAGTTGTTTATGTGTCTTAAGAAACAATTTATCATTACGTGCGTTGGTTTTAAAATAAAATAAAGGTTTAACTATGGGAAAACCATATAAAAGTGGTAAGCGGGAACTGTTTTTCCGCATGATCATTAATTTCGATGCTGTAAAGCAACAGCAAGAAGCGATTATCGCTGAAAAGCGGCAATGTTTACATTGCATTAAGTCTTTGGCTGGTAAGATTAACCAATCTTAGTACTTTTGAATAACACCAATATGGTTTTTGTTAAAATAATGCTCAAATGAAGCCATTTAGCTTTTAGCAGCCTCTTAAGTGCACTGAGAATATATTATGTGGTGTTAGTGACTTATTTACTTATTATTCATATTAAATTACAGCTGGTTTAAACTATGATCTTAAGAGGAAAATAAAACTCGGTAGTGGTTGCTGTTGTCGCACGTGTCGCGGGCGAGCCTCGTGCGACACCGGCACGTGTCGCGGTGTTGTACTCACAGTAGCAAGCGCCCTTGCTGTACAGGTCGGCGTGGTAGTGGTTGCTGTTGTCGCACGTGTCGCGGGCGAGCCTCGTGCGACACCGGCACGTGTCGCGGTGTTGTACTCACAGTAGCAAGCGCCCTTGTTGTACAGGTCGGCGTGGTAGTGGTTGCTGTTGTCGCACGTGTCGCGGGCGAGCCTCGTGCGACACCGGCACGTGTCGCGGTGTTGTACTCACAGTAGCAAGCGCCCTTGTTGTACAGGTCGGCGTGGTAGTGGTTGCTGTTGTCGCACGTGTCGCGGGCGAGCCTCGTGCGACACCGGCACGTGTCGCGGTGTTGTACTCACAGTAGCAAGCGCCCTTGCTGTACAGGTCGGCGTGGTAGTGGTTGCTGTTGTCGCACGTGTCGCGGGCGAGCCTCGTGCGACACCGGCACGTGTCGCGGTGTTGTACTCACAGTAGCAAGCGCCCTTGTTGTACAGGTCGGCGTGGTAGTGGTTGCTGTTGTCGCACGTGTCGCGGGCGAGCCTCGTGCGACACCGGCACGTGTCGCGGTGTTGTACTCACAGTAGCAAGCGCCCTTGTTGTACAGGTCGGCGTGGTAGTGGTTGCTGTTGTCGCACGTGTCGCGGGCGAGCCTCGTGCGACACCGGCACGTGTCGCGGTGTTGTACTCACAGTAGCAAGCGCCCTTGTTGTACAGGTCGGCGTGGTAGTGGTTGCTGTTGTCGCACGTGTCGCGGGCGAGCCTCGTGCGACACCGGCACGTGTCGCGGTGTTGTACTCACAGTAGCAAGCGCCCTTGTTGTACAGGTCGGCGTGGTAGTGGTTGCTGTTGTCGCACGTGTCGCGGGCGAGCCTCGTGCGACACCGGCACGTGTCGCGGTGTTGTACTCACAGTAGCAAGCGCCCTTGTTGTACAGGTCGGCGTGGTAGTGGTTGCTGTTGTCGCACGTGTCGCGGGCGAGCCTCGTGCGACACCGGCACGTGTCGCGGTGTTGTACTCACAGTAGCAAGCGCCCTTGTTGTACAGGTCGGCGTGGTAGTGGTTGCTGTTGTCGCACGTGTCGCGGGCGAGCCTCGTGCGACACCGGCACGTGTCGCGGTGTTGTACTCACAGTAGCAAGCGCCCTTGTTGTACAGGTCGGCGTGGTAGTGGTTGCTGTTGTCGCACGTGTCGCGGGCGAGCCTCGTGCGACACCGGCACGTGTCGCGGTGTTGTACTCACAGTAGCAAGCGCCCTTGTTGTACAGGTCGGCGTGGTAGTGGTTGCTGTTGTCGCACGTGTCGCGGGCGAGCCTCGTGCGACACCGGCACGTGTCGCGGTGTTGTACTCACAGTAGCAAGCGCCCTTGTTGTACAGGTCGGCGTGGTAGTGGTTGCTGTTGTCGCACGTGTCGCGGGCGAGCCTCGTGCGACACCGGCACGTGTCGCGGTGTTGTACTCACAGTAGCAAGCGCCCTTGTTGTACAGGTCGGCGTGGTAGTGGTTGCTGTTGTCGCACGTGTCGCGGGCGAGCCTCGTGCGACACCGGCACGTGTCGCGGTGTTGTACTCACAGTAGCAAGCGCCCTTGTTGTACAGGTCGGCGTGGTAGTGGTTGCTGTTGTCGCACTTGTCGCATCGCTCGCCCGCGAGCCCCTTCGTGCTGCAGAAGCACCGGCCTGTGTCCGGCGCGCACGCCACCGCCTGCGCGTTGCATTCGCATGCTGTAACAAGGTAAAGAAGTATGAAATCATTGAAATGATAAAATCCCGACGTATCAAGAAAAAAGCTGTTAATTTTCCATCAGCTAAATCGATTTTCTTGATTATCTACGATCAATCTCGAGTCATTTTCGACATGAAAAAAGGTATATCAAATATCGGTTCATCCGCTTAATCATATTAAAACTTTTATTCTATAAATACGCTACAAGGGCACGTTTATATGTTTACAGTTCTTTGGATTAAAGTTTTGTCGATGACGATGCGTGCACTCACGCTTGCACTCGCCGCCGTTGAGCGGATCGCCGTAGTGTCCGGGCGCGCACGTGTCGCAGTGCGGGCCCACGGAGCGCGCGCCGCACGGCTGCATGCAGCGCCCCAGCGCGTCGCAGTACGAGTGCCCGTTGCACTGGCAGGGCGGGCAGCGGGTGAAGTGCCATCTGGAGGACAAAAGTCAATTATTATAACGTAAACAAAATATAGTCTTCGCACCAGCCGCAGGCGGGCTGTGTCCCCCCCTCTCACCTGGTGGTCTGGCACACGTGCGGTGCGTGCGGCCTGCGCGCGCCGCCCGGCAGGCAGGCGCCGCGGCCGCCCCCCAGCCCGTCGTCGCACCAGCCGCAGGCGGGCTGTGTCCCCCCCTCTCACCTGGTGGTCTGGCACACGTGCGGTGCGTGCGGCCTGCGCGCGCCGCCCGGCAGGCAGGCGCCGCGGCCGCCCCCCCGCCCGTCGTCGCACCAGCCGCAGGCGGGCTGTGTCCCCCCCCTCTCACCTGGTGGTCTGGCACACGTGCGGTGCGTGCGGCCTGCGCGCGCCGCCCGGCAGGCAGGCGCCGCGGCCGCCCCCCAGCCCGTCGTCGCACCAGCCGCAGGCGGGCTGTGTCCCCCCCCTCTCACCTGGTGGTCTGGCACACGTGCGGTGCGTGCGGCCTGCGCGCGCCGCCCGGCAGGCAGGCGCCGCGGCCGCCCCCCAGCCCGTCGTCGCACCAGCCGCAGGCGGGCTGTGTCCCCCCCTCTCACCTGGTGGTCTGGCACACGTGCGGTGCGTGCGGCCTGCGCGCGCCGCCCGGCAGGCAGGCGCCGCGGCCGCCCCCCCAGCCCGTCGTCGCACCAGCCGCAGGCGGGCTGTGTCCCCCCCTCTCACCTGGTGGTCTGGCACACGTGCGGTGCGTGCGGCCTGCGCGCGCCGCCCGGCAGGCAGGCGCCGCGGCCGCCCCCCAGCCCGTCGTCGCACCAGCCGCAGGCGGGCTGTGTCCCCCCCTCTCACCTGGTGGTCTGGCACACGTGCGGTGCGTGCGGCCTGCGCGCGCCGCCCGGCAGGCAGGCGCCGCGGCCGCCCCCCAGCCCGTCGTCGCACCAGCCGCAGGCGGGCTGTGTCCCCCCCCTCTCACCTGGTGGTCTGGCACACGTGCGGTGCGTGCGGCCTGCGCGCGCCGCCCGGCAGGCAGGCGCCGCGGCCGCCCCCCAGCCCGTCGTCGCACCAGCCGCAGGCGGGCTGTGTCCCCCCCTCTCACCTGGTGGTCTGGCACACGTGCGGTGCGTGCGGCCTGCGCGCGCCGCCCGGCAGGCAGGCGCCGCGGCCGCCCCCCAGCCCGTCGTCGCACCAGCCGCAGGCGGGCTGTGTCCCCCCCCTCTCACCTGGTGGTCTGGCACACGTGCGGTGCGTGCGGCCTGCGCGCGCCGCCCGGCAGGCAGGCGCCGCGGCCGCCCCCCAGCCCGTCGTCGCACCAGCCGCAGGCGGGCTGTGTCCCCCCCTCTCACCTGGTGGTCTGGCACACGTGCGGTGCGTGCGGCCTGCGCGCGCCGCCCGGCAGGCAGGCGCCGCGGCCGCCCCCCAGCCCGTCGTCGCACCAGCCGCAGGCGGGCTGTGTCCCCCCCCTCTCACCTGGTGGTCTGGCACACGTGCGGTGCGTGCGGCCTGCGCGCGCCGCCCGGCAGGCAGGCGCCGCGGCCGCCCCCCAGCCCGTCGTCGCACCAGCCGCAGGCGGGCTGTGTCCCCCCCTCTCACCTGGTGGTCTGGCACACGTGCGGTGCGTGCGGCCTGCGCGCGCCGCCCGGCAGGCAGGCGCCGCGGCCGCCCCCCAGCCCGTCGTCGCACCAGCCGCAGGCGGGCTGTGTCCCCCCCCTCTCACCTGGTGGTCTGGCACACGTGCGGTGCGTGCGGCCTGCGCGCGCCGCCCGGCAGGCAGGCGCCGCGGCCGCCCCCCAGCCCGTCGTCGCACCAGCCGCAGGCGGGCTGTGTCCCCCCCCTCTCACCTGGTGGTCTGGCACACGTGCGGTGCGTGCGGCCTGCGCGCGCCGCCCGGCAGGCAGGCGCCGCGGCCGCCCCCCAGCCCGTCGTCGCACCAGCCGCAGGCGGGCTGTGTCCCCCCCTCTCACCTGGTGGTCTGGCACACGTGCGGTGCGTGCGGCCTGCGCGCGCCGCCCGGCAGGCAGGCGCCGCGGCCGCCCCCCAGCCCGTCGTCGCACCAGCCGCAGGCGGGCTGTGTCCCCCCCTCTCACCTGGTGGTCTGGCACACGTGCGGTGCGTGCGGCCTGCGCGCGCCGCCCGGCAGGCAGGCGCCGCGGCCGCCCCCCAGCCCGTCGTCGCACCAGCCGCAGGCGGGCTGTGTCCCCCCCTCTCACCTGGTGGTCTGGCACACGTGCGGTGCGTGCGGCCTGCGCGCGCCGCCCGGCAGGCAGGCGCCGCGGCCGCCCCCCAGCCCGTCGTCGCACCAGCCGCAGGCGGGCTGTGTCCCCCCCCTCTCACCTGGTGGTCTGGCACACGTGCGGTGCGTGCGGCCTGCGCGCGCCGCCCGGCAGGCAGGCGCCGCGGCCGCCCCCCAGCCCGTCGTCGCACCAGCCGCAGGCGGGCTGTGTCCCCCCCCTCTCACCTGGTGGTCTGGCACACGTGCGGTGCGTGCGGCCTGCGCGCGCCGCCCGGCAGGCAGGCGCCGCGGCCGCCCCCCAGCCCGTCGTCGCACCAGCCGCAGGCGGGCTGTGTCCCCCCCCTCTCACCTGGTGGTCTGGCACACGTGCGGTGCGTGCGGCCTGCGCGCGCCGCCCGGCAGGCAGGCGCCGCGGCCGCCCCCCAGCCCGTCGTCGCACCAGCCGCAGGCGGGCTGTGTCCCCCCCTCTCACCTGGTGGTCTGGCACACGTGCGGTGCGTGCGGCCTGCGCGCGCCGCCCGGCAGGCAGGCGCCGCGGCCGCCCCCCAGCCCGTCGTCGCACCAGCCGCAGGCGGGCTGTGTCCCCCCCTCTCACCTGGTGGTCTGGCACACGTGCGGTGCGTGCGGCCTGCGCGCGCCGCCCGGCAGGCAGGCGCCGCGGCCGCCCCCCAGCCCGTCGTCGCACCAGCCGCAGGCGGGCTGTGTCCCCCCCCTCTCACCTGGTGGTCTGGCACACGTGCGGTGCGTGCGGCCTGCGCGCGCCGCCCGGCAGGCAGGCGCCGCGGCCGCCCCCCAGCCCGTCGTCGCACCAGCCGCAGGCGGGCTGTGTCCCCCCCCTCTCACCTGGTGGTCTGGCACACGTGCGGTGCGTGCGGCCTGCGCGCGCCGCCCGGCAGGCAGGCGCCGCGGCCGCCCCCCAGCCCGTCGTCGCACCAGCCGCAGGCGGGCTGTGTCCCCCCCTCTCACCTGGTGGTCTGGCACACGTGCGGTGCGTGCGGCCTGCGCGCGCCGCCCGGCAGGCAGGCGCCGCGGCCGCCCCCCAGCCCGTCGTCGCACCAGCCGCAGGCGGGCTGTGTCCCCCCCCTCTCACCTGGTGGTCTGGCACACGTGCGGTGCGTGCGGCCTGCGCGCGCCGCCCGGCAGGCAGGCGCCGCGGCCGCCCCCCAGCCCGTCGTCGCACCAGCCGCAGGCGGGCTGTGTCCCCCCCTCTCACCTGGTGGTCTGGCACACGTGCGGTGCGTGCGGCCTGCGCGCGCCGCCCGGCAGGCAGGCGCCGCGGCCGCCCCCCAGCCCGTCGTCGCACCAGCCGCAGGCGGGCTGTGTCCCCCCCCTCTCACCTGGTGGTCTGGCACACGTGCGGTGCGTGCGGCCTGCGCGCGCCGCCCGGCAGGCAGGCGCCGCGGCCGCCCCCCCAGCCCGTCGTCGCACCAGCCGCAGGCGGGCTGTGTCCCCCCCCTCTCACCTGGTGGTCTGGCACACGTGCGGTGCGTGCGGCCTGCGCGCGCCGCCCGGCAGGCAGGCGCCGCGGCCGCCCCCCAGCCCGTCGTCGCACCAGCCGCAGGCGGGCTGTGTCCCCCCCCTCTCACCTGGTGGTCTGGCACACGTGCGGTGCGTGCGGCCTGCGCGCGCCGCCCGGCAGGCAGGCGCCGCGGCCGCCCCCCAGCCCGTCGTCGCACCAGCCGCAGGCGGGCTGTGTCCCCCCCCTCTCACCTGGTGGTCTGGCACACGTGCGGTGCGTGCGGCCTGCGCGCGCCGCCCGGCAGGCAGGCGCCGCGGCCGCCCCCCAGCCCGTCGTCGCACCAGCCGCAGGCGGGCTGTGTCCCCCCCTCTCACCTGGTGGTCTGGCACACGTGCGGTGCGTGCGGCCTGCGCGCGCCGCCCGGCAGGCAGGCGCCGCGGCCGCCCCCCAGCCCGTCGTCGCACCAGCCGCAGGCGGGCTGTGTCCCCCCCCTCTCACCTGGTGGTCTGGCACACGTGCGGTGCGTGCGGCCTGCGCGCGCCGCCCGGCAGGCAGGCGCCGCGGCCGCCCCCCAGCCCGTCGTCGCACCAGCCGCAGGCGGGCTGTGTCCCCCCCTCTCACCTGGTGGTCTGGCACACGTGCGGTGCGTGCGGCCTGCGCGCGCCGCCCGGCAGGCAGGCGCCGCGGCCGCCCCCCAGCCCGTCGTCGCACCAGCCGCAGGCGGGCTGTGTCCCCCCCTCTCACCTGGTGGTCTGGCACACGTGCGGTGCGTGCGGCCTGCGCGCGCCGCCCGGCAGGCAGGCGCCGCGGCCGCCCCCCAGCCCGTCGTCGCACCAGCCGCAGGCGGGCTGTGTCCCCCCCTCTCACCTGGTGGTCTGGCACACGTGCGGTGCGTGCGGCCTGCGCGCGCCGCCCGGCAGGCAGGCGCCGCGGCCGCCCCCTCAGCCCGTCGTCGCACCAGCCGCAGGCGGGCTGTGTCCCCCCCTCTCACCTGGTGGTCTGGCACACGTGCGGTGCGTGCGGCCTGCGCGCGCCGCCCGGCAGGCAGGCGCCGCGGCCGCCCCCCAGCCCGTCGTCGCACCAGCCGCAGGCGGGCTGTGTCCCCCCCTCTCACCTGGTGGTCTGGCACACGTGCGGTGCGTGCGGCCTGCGCGCGCCGCCCGGCAGGCAGGCGCCGCGGCCGCCCCCCAGCCCGTCGTCGCACCAGCCGCAGGCGGGCTGTGTCCCCCCCCTCTCACCTGGTGGTCTGGCACACGTGCGGTGCGTGCGGCCTGCGCGCGCCGCCCGGCAGGCAGGCGCCGCGGCCGCCCCCCAGCCCGTCGTCGCACCAGCCGCAGGCGGGCTGTGTCCCCCCCTCTCACCTGGTGGTCTGGCACACGTGCGGTGCGTGCGGCCTGCGCGCGCCGCCCGGCAGGCAGGCGCCGCGGCCGCCCCCCAGCCCGTCGTCGCACCAGCCGCAGGCGGGCTGTGTCCCCCCCTCTCACCTGGTGGTCTGGCACACGTGCGGTGCGTGCGGCCTGCGCGCGCCGCCCGGCAGGCAGGCGCCGCGGCCGCCCCCCAGCCCGTCGTCGCACCAGCCGCAGGCGGGCTGTGTCCCCCCCTCTCACCTGGTGGTCTGGCACACGTGCGGTGCGTGCGGCCTGCGCGCGCCGCCCGGCAGGCAGGCGCCGCGGCCGCCCCCCAGCCCGTCGTCGCACCAGCCGCAGGCGGGCTGTGTCCCCCCCTCTCACCTGGTGGTCTGGCACACGTGCGGTGCGTGCGGCCTGCGCGCGCCGCCCGGCAGGCAGGCGCCGCGGCCGCCCCCCAGCCCGTCGTCGCACCAGCCGCAGGCGGGCTGTGTCCCCCCCTCTCACCTGGTGGTCTGGCACACGTGCGGTGCGTGCGGCCTGCGCGCGCCGCCCGGCAGGCAGGCGCCGCGGCCGCCCCCCAGCCCGTCGTCGCACCAGCCGCAGGCGGGCTGTGTCCCCCCCCTCTCACCTGGTGGTCTGGCACACGTGCGGTGCGTGCGGCCTGCGCGCGCCGCCCGGCAGGCAGGCGCCGCGGCCGCCCCCCAGCCCGTCGTCGCACCAGCCGCAGGCGGGCTGTGTCCCCCCCCTCTCACCTGGTGGTCTGGCACACGTGCGGTGCGTGCGGCCTGCGCGCGCCGCCCGGCAGGCAGGCGCCGCGGCCGCCCCCCAGCCCGTCGTCGCACCAGCCGCAGGCGGGCTGTGTCCCCCCCTCTCACCTGGTGGTCTGGCACACGTGCGGTGCGTGCGGCCTGCGCGCGCCGCCCGGCAGGCAGGCGCCGCGGCCGCCCCCCAGCCCGTCGTCGCACCAGCCGCAGGCGGGCTGTGTCCCCCCCCTCTCACCTGGTGGTCTGGCACACGTGCGGTGCGTGCGGCCTGCGCGCGCCGCCCGGCAGGCAGGCGCCGCGGCCGCCCCCCAGCCCGTCGTCGCACCAGCCGCAGGCGGGCTGTGTCCCCCCCTCTCACCTGGTGGTCTGGCACACGTGCGGTGCGTGCGGCCTGCGCGCGCCGCCCGGCAGGCAGGCGCCGCGGCCGCCCCCCAGCCCGTCGTCGCACCAGCCGCAGGCGGGCTGTGTCCCCCCCTCTCACCTGGTGGTCTGGCACACGTGCGGTGCGTGCGGCCTGCGCGCGCCGCCCGGCAGGCAGGCGCCGCGGCCGCCCCCCAGCCCGTCGTCGCACCAGCCGCAGGCGGGCTCGGCGCGGCACGCGGCGCACGACACGTGCCGCGCGCAGCCCGCGCGCGCCGCGCCGCAGCCGCCGGCCGCGCTGCTCGTGGACCACAGCCGGCAGCCGCCGAGCGGGAACGACGCGCCGTACGCGTTCTGAAAACGTGTCAGGCCTTAATATAACAAACCGAGTGAACCATTATATTTCATTTGTCCCTTTTTAATAGACGTTGTTTACACCTCCAGAGAAAAACCCTCGGTGCTACACGGAAGCTCGGCCTTCAGCCTCGCGTTGATTTGCGCTGGAATTCAAGGTGTAGTATAGTATCTTTGTGCCTAGGTGGGTTCGCCCTGCGGGCCTTTCGGGCCCTTGGGCTCGCGTAGGTGGGAGCCGGATCGTAAAAACAACTCTCACGTGATGAAAAGTTACTATAAGGAGGCGTGAAAGTACGCCCTCACTTTTATCAAATCTTACAGCTGACCGACGAACGTGCGGGCCCAAATTCGCTGACTTTGCGCACCTAAGTTTGAGAGCAGGCCCAAGCCAGTTATATGAGTGCCAACATCGTGAGATGATATGATGAGAACGTTATAAAATGTTTATTTGTCTCGCCTGCTACCCGCCTTACAATATTCTTTTCATCTCTGCTGTTCGGAAAGTTTAATTGTCATGGGTATTTAGCCGGGTGGAAAATAGCTTTTCCATCCCTGGGGTGGAAAGTAATTGAGTTACGTCATATTATTAAAATAAAAGCTTTTCATATGGCGATTGCGATACGATGATGATGATGGTGATGGTGATGATGATGATGATGATGATGATGATGGATGATGATGATGGTGATGGATGGCGATGGATGATAATGATGATGATGGTGATGAGGATGGATGATGATGATGATGATGATGGATGACGATGATGGATGGTGATGATGATGATAATGGATGACGAGGATGGATGGTACTGATGATGGATGGTGATAATGGATGATGATGATGATCATGATGGATGTTTTTTTTTTTTTTTTTAATAATATCTACAAATTGGATGTTACAAAGTACTAAATAACAATATTGAAAATCACTGCTTGGACATTATTGCACACCCTAAAACAGTAGACACAACATGCAAGTACAGAGAACAGTTCAGTTTTAAAATTTAACACTAAAAACTATATAAATCAAATAAATTTAAATGAAATTAATAAATAACTATAATGAAAAGTAGTGTTTAACTCGGGTGAAATTACCCTTTTCACCCTCTCACTCCGTTCGAGCGCCAGAAATATCTCGGGTGAAATGGGTCACTTTCAACCCTTGGTTAACAATCTACTATTCACTCGTTCAATGAGTGAATGAATAGTTGATTTGCATAAAAACAAGCGTATATAAAAGGTGTTACAAATATCACAGACAGATCGTAACTTGTTTTGCCAAGGCTGGCGTACAATCTCATACTAACCTTATCAACGCATCGGCCGGTAGATGCGCACCAGATGCACTCCTCTGATGTGCAGTTGGAACATGTGTGGAACGTCGCGCAAGGCGCGGTGCACGATCCTGGAGACGCCACGCTTCTGGAGGACAAGGTCAATATTGTAAGGTCAAGGTCAATAATATACAGCGTCATAGTTAAAGATGCTGCACTTATGAATAGGGGGCTATTGATAAATTACGTCACTTCAAATTGGGGGGGCGGGGTTCTGGACTTCCGATGATGGTAACATGATGGGTGGGGGGTAATTCCCAAGATGACATCATTTTTTGCATCTTAAAAAGTGCTTCATTGAGTATAAAAAGGAATGAAATTCGTATTTGTATAAACTGTTGCTAAAACGCATTACGAGGGCTGCTATTTATATATCCGGAAACCGGGATTACAATCTTCTTAAATAGCATATTTGACCGCCATGGTAAAATTTGAACTTTTTTAAGTATATAAGGTATATTTTTTCTTCCTTATTAACGCTCGTGTTTTGTTTTTGACGGGTTTTAAATGTCATCTCGCAGCAAGAATGGAACTCACTCGTGAAAATATTCGTGCTATGATTTATTATGATTTTCGGCGTGGTTTAACGCAACAACAGTGCATAGATCAACTAACTTCAACTTTTGGTGATGAAGCCCCATCTAAAACTACTGTGTATCACTGGTTTAGTGAGTTCAATCGTGGACGTAGTATGCTTACGGACGAAGTTAAGGCAGGTCGCCCGAAATCGGTCGTTGTACAACAAAATATCGAGGCTGTGCGAAAACTTATAATGGACGACCGACATGTTACGTACCGCGAGATAGAGGCGACTCTGGGTATTTCTATGACCAGCATTAATAGCATATTACATAATTATTTGGCTGTAAAAAAAAATTGTTCGCGTTGGATACCCCACAACTTAACAAATGAGCAAAAACATGCTCGCGTCGAATGGTGCAATAAAATGTTAAAAAAATATAACCGTGGTGACTCAAAAGCCGTTTATAACATCTATACAGGTGACGAATCCTGGATCTATGCATACGATCCCGAAACGAAGCAACAATCAACGGTATGGGTGTTTCAAAATGAGCCGAACCCTACGAAAGTTACTCGTGCAAAAAGTACATTGAAACAAATGGTGGCCTGCTTCTTCGGTATTAATGGCCATGTAGCTACAGTGCCACTAGAAAACCGTAGAACGGTTAATTCAGAGTGGTACACGACCATTTGCTTACCGGAAGTATTTGAACAAATTCGTAAAACTAACCAGCGACGAAGAATCATTCTTCATCATGACAATGCCAGCTGTCATACGTCACGCGAAACAACTCTATTTTTGGAGGGTCAAAATGTGGAATTAACGGGTCATCCGCCGTACAGCCCTGACTTGGCACCCAACGATTTTTATTTATTTCCAAATATAAAGAATAAATTACGCGGTCAACGATTTTCGACCGCTGAAGATGCTGTCGACGCATTCAAACAACACGTTATGGAGGTACCTCAGGCGGAGTGGCAGAAGTGCTTTAAAAATTGGTTCACGCGAATGCAAAAGTGCATAGATCATCAAGGGGAATACTTTGAAAAACAATAAAACTATTTTCAGCCGTGTACGTTTGTTTGTTTTTTTGTTTCCGGATATATAAGTAGCAACCCTCGTATTTGGAAATGGCATAATTTTTTATTTGTTAGGGGGGGTGTCATTTGAATTATGATGGTTGGATGATTTTAGGGGGAGGGGGGTCAAAAATCGTCAAAAATAGATGACGTAATTTATGAACAGCCCCTAGGTGTGTGTGTGTGTGTGTGCACTGTAGATTTGACTTGTGCCAAGCTCCTGAAGGACAAGGTCAACATTGTAAGGTCAAGGTTAACGCTAGAATGCATGTTAAAAGTCAGGCACGAGCGAGGACTAAGCCCGGTGATGTCACGCTCCTGAAGAGCAAGGTCGACAATATATGTTCAAGGTCAACGATTTAAGGTCAAATTCAACAATACAATATGTGTGAAAGGTCAGGCAAGGAATAGGTGTGGCCCAGTGACGCCACGCTGAAGGGCAAGGTCAACATTGCAAAGGCAAGTGATAGGTTACGTTTAAAACTTCAAGCAGACACGGCCTGATAATGCTTCACTTCTAAAGGACTAGATCAACAGTGTTAGGTTAAGGTAAAAGGTTTTCAAACAGGGGCTAGCAAGGCAAAACCAACCATCATTGTCCACTGTCATTGTTGAAACCGAACGCATCCGTCAGTCTATGCCGCCGTTTTCGCCTACACTTTTACACTACAGCTGTCATTTGAATACAAAACGTCAGATTGGGTTAGCATGGCGCGTGGTCGCGCACAATGTCTGTACTCATGACTTGCGGTGCGGAGGCACCAGTTTTGTATCGAGTCAAATCTTGTTTGGATTAACGCGTTTTGAATAGGCGAAATCGCCACGCGAATTAGATTAATCCATATTTGTTGATGTTCCCGAGATTCGGTTGCCTAAATTAGGCTCGGGTGTACAGTGTGTGAATTGTGTTATCCTGTTGTCGGCGCGGCGTGTTGCGACCTTAAAGTCCCAAGGGAGGTGAAGCTTTATCTGTTATTTTGGCCAATATTTATTATATAAACCCTAAAGGACGTCTAGCAACGCCGTCAGGACTAGCGAAGGAAACTTATTTACGGTAAGTTTTAATACTAGGTTAATTTTAGCTATGCTAGGTTTCTAGGTTTAGGTTTTAAGTAAGATCCCGCCACCGCGAGACATTTGTTCCCAGATCCCTAAGAAGAGACGGCAACAGTCATAGATACGGTGCAGAAATATTTGAATAGCCATGCAAAAAGAGAAAATTACGGTATTTTGGATCAGTTACCTTATGTCATCAGAAGAGTTGGCAGGTTTGCATTTTATTGACTCGTAGTCCCAATAACATGTGCGTTCTTCCGTGCCCTGTAAAAAGACATGTGTTTGTGCTTTAATCTACTCCATCTTTGAATATATTTTAAGGACTCCGCATTCAAAGGAGTTTTGGTTAACAAAATACTCCCTCAAGATTTTAGGTATCGATTAGACGACAGTATGTGATTGAAACGCGCGGCAGCTCGCCCGTGCTGTATGGGAGTGTAAGTCATGATGGGACTCGTTGTGTAGGGTTCACAATGATTACCGCGTGCACGGCCAGGTGCGGGCGGTGCGCCTGGTGCGCGTGGCACGCGGCGCACGAGTGGTAGCGCGCGCACGCGTCGCGCGGCAGCTCGCCCGTGCTGTATGGGAGTGTAAGTCATGATGGGACTCGTTGTGTAGGGTTCACAATGATTACCGCGTGCACGGCCAGGTGCGGGCGGTGCGCCTGGTGCGCGTGGCACGCGGCGCACGAGTGGTAGCGCGCGCACGCGTCGCGCGGCAGCTCGCCCGTGCTGTATGGGAGTGTAAGTCATGATGGGACTCGTTGTGTAGGGTTCACAATGATTACCGCGTGCACGGCCAGGTGCGGGCGGTGCGCCTGGTGCGCGTGGCACGCGGCGCACGAGTGGTAGCGCGCGCACGCGTCGCGCGGCAGCTCGCCCGTGCTGTATGGGAGTGTAAGTCATGATGGGACTCGTTGTGTAGGGTTCACAATGATTACCGCGTGCACGGCCAGGTGCGGGCTGTGCGCCTGGTGCGCGTGGCACGCGGCGCACGAGTGGTAGCGCGCGCACGCGTCGCGCGGCAGCTCGCCCGTGCTGTATGGGAGTGTAAGTCATGATGGGACTCGTTGTGTAGGGTTCACAATGATTACCGCGTGCACGGCCAGGTGCGGGCGGTGCGCCTGGTGCGCGTGGCACGCGGCGCACGAGTGGTAGCGCGCGCACGCGTCGCGCGGCAGCTCGCCCGTGCTGTATGGGAGTGTAAGTCATGATGGGACTCGTTGTGTAGGGTTCACAATGATTACCGCGTGCACGGCCAGGTGCGGGCGGTGCGCCTGGTGCGCGTGGCACGCGGCGCACGAGTGGTAGCGCGCGCACGCGTCGCGCGGCAGCTCGCCCGTGCTGTATGGGAGTGTAAGTCATGATGGGACTCGTTGTGTAGGGTTCACAATGATTACCGCGTGCACGGCCAGGTGCGGGCGGTGCGCCTGGTGCGCGTGGCACGCGGCGCACGAGTGGTAGCGCGCGCACGCGTCGCGCGGCAGCTCGCCCGTGCTGTATGGGAGTGTAAGTCATGATGGGACTCGTTGTGTAGGGTTCACAATGATTACCGCGTGCACGGCCAGGTGCGGGCGGTGCGCCTGGTGCGCGTGGCACGCGGCGCACGAGTGGTAGCGCGCGCACGCGTCGCGCGGCAGCTCGCCCGTGCTGTATGGGAGTGTAAGTCATGATGGGACTCGTTGTGTAGGGTTCACAATGATTACCGCGTGCACGGCCAGGTGCGGGCGGTGCGCCTGGTGCGCGTGGCACGCGGCGCACGAGTGGTAGCGCGCGCACGCGTCGCGCGGCAGCTCGCCCGTGCTGTATGGGAGTGTAAGTCATGATGGGACTCGTTGTGTAGGGTTCACAATGATTACCGCGTGCACGGCCAGGTGCGGGCGGTGCGCCTGGTGCGCGTGGCACGCGGCGCACGAGTGGTAGCGCGCGCACGCGTCGCGCGGCAGCTCGCCCGTGCTGTATGGGAGTGTAAGTCATGATGGGACTCGTTGTGTAGGGTTCACAATGATTACCGCGTGCACGGCCAGGTGCGGGCGGTGCGCCTGGTGCGCGTGGCACGCGGCGCACGAGTGGTAGCGCGCGCACGCGTCGCGCGGCAGCTCGCCCGTGCTGTATGGGAGTGTAAGTCATGATGGGACTCGTTGTGTAGGGTTCACAATGATTACCGCGTGCACGGCCAGGTGCGGGCGGTGCGCCTGGTGCGCGTGGCACGCGGCGCACGAGTGGTAGCGCGCGCACGCGTCGCGCGGCAGCTCGCCCGTGCTGTATGGGAGTGTAAGTCATGATGGGACTCGTTGTGTAGGGTTCACAATGATTACCGCGTGCACGGCCAGGTGCGGGCGGTGCGCCTGGTGCGCGTGGCACGCGGCGCACGAGTGGTAGCGCGCGCACGCGTCGCGCGGCAGCTCGCCCGTGCTGTATGGGAGTGTAAGTCATGATGGGACTCGTTGTGTAGGGTTCACAATGATTACCGCGTGCACGGCCAGGTGCGGGCGGTGCGCCTGGTGCGCGTGGCACGCGGCGCACGAGTGGTAGCGCGCGCACGCGTCGCGCGGCAGCTCGCCCGTGCTGTATGGGAGTGTAAGTCATGATGGGACTCGTTGTGTAGGGTTCACAATGATTACCGCGTGCACGGCCAGGTGCGGGCGGTGCGCCTGGTGCGCGTGGCACGCGGCGCACGAGTGGTAGCGCGCGCACGCGTCGCGCGGCAGCTCGCCCGTGCTCGCGCACTCGTCCACGAGCAACGCCATCTGTGGGAGAAGACAACTAAGTATTAAGAAAATACACACAATTCACGTAACACTTTCATGTGTCAATAGTGAGATCTCACTTATCGACTGCCGATATACACGATATATCGATAAAATACAATAGAGAATACGAGGTTTAAAAGAAGATTTAAAAGTAGAGGTAACAACACGTCTCATGCGTTATCTTCTATTTACCTTTAAAATCCAATATTTCAACGCAGTTTCATACGTCATGGTCGCGGATGACTGGCGCATCAACGAGATGTCCGTCAAACTGCGAGATTATAAACTTTTGGATAAATTACATGCTGAAAAAAAGTTTTTGACCATTTCTGGAACATGAATGGTCTGTCAAGTAAGGCATGTTGGTGAGGCGATAAAAGGGTCTGATAGGAAGCCGCTAGAAAGCGTGCTTCTACGCGCTGACCTTCCCACTTCTTTGCAGCCACGACACGCCGCCTCTTACCGCGTCTTACCGCTGATAACTGATCAGCCTATAATAGCAATAAGACACCTTGGGCCACAGCTGCTCACCGAGCGACAGCGGTGCGAGTCTGTGTACAACTGTACATTATACATCACCTTGGGCCAGAGCCGGCTGCAGAGCTGCGGCTGCGGCTGGCAGGAGCCGCACCACGCGCACTTGGCCGCGGTGCACGCCGCGCAGCTGCTCGCCGAGCGACAGCGGTGCGAGTCTGTACAAACAATAAGACTTGATATCAAGGAGAAGATCAAAGGCAATTTAGTAGCGAAGAGATGGGGAAATGACCTTGCTCGTTCAGCCCGAACGTAATACTTCGAGCACGCGCGCCATCTAGTATATATTAGATGCTCTCTCTCGACTCGTCGTATCGCGCATTGACTAGTTGTGAACTGTCGAATCTTTTTGCAGTATGGTGGCGCTTGTTTTGAGGCTACTTTATTCCAGTTTGTTTTTTTGACCATGCTGCTTGCTGAAATTATGTGTTGTGTCAATAGAAAGATTTTTGTTTGTGCCTATTTTAATTTATGGATTTGGAAGGATAAAAATACCTTCCGGACAGTCAACCATTGGAACTCAGGATTGGATGATCATTGGTGGATGTTGGTGGTGGATGGTGGTGGATGGTGGTGGTGGTGGTGGTGATGGTGGTGATGGTGATGGTGGTGGTGAAGGTGATGATGGTGATGGTAATGGTGATGGATGGTGGTGTTGTAGTTGATGGTGGTGGTGGTGGTGGTGGTGATGGTGGTGGTGATGGTAGTGATGCTGGTGATGATGCTGGTGGTGGTGATGGTGGTGATGATGGTGGTAGTGGTGATGATGATGGTGACGGTGGTGGTGATAGTGGTGATGGTGATGGTGATGATGGTGGTGATGGTGAAGATGGTGATGGTAATGGTGATGGATGGTGGTGTTGTAGTTGATGATGATGGTGGTGGTGGTGGTGATGGTGGTGGTGATGGTAGTGATGCTGGTGATGATGCTGGTGGTGGTGATGGTGATGGTGGTGGTGATGGTGGTGATGATGGTGGTAGTGGTGATGGTGATGATGGTGACGGTGGTGGATGATGGTAGTGGTGGTGATGGTAGTGATGGTGGTGATGGTGATGGTAATGGTGATGGATGGTGGTGTTTTAGTTGATGATGGTGGTGGTCGTGGTGATGGTAGTGATGCTGGTGATGATGCTGGTGGTGGTGATGGTGATGGTGTTGGTGATGGTGGTGATGATGGTGGTAGTGGTGATGGTGGTGATGGTGACTGTGGTGGATGATGGTAGTGGTGGTGATGTTGGTGATAGTGGTGATGATGATGGTGGTGGTGGATGGTAGTGGATGATGGTGTTGGTGGTAATGGTGGTGATGGTGATGATTGGGGTGGAGGTGATGGTGATGATGGTGACTTGGAGATGATCACTACCATCCCAATCATCACCATCATCACCACCACCATCATCAACTACACCACTGCCATCACCACCACCAGGATCATCACCAGCATCACTACCATTACCACCACCTTTCTTGTTTCCCAGTTTTAGGGACTCAAGAATCTCCAAGTAACTACGTCGTACGGAGCGACGCACGTCGCACAAAACACCAAGTTAAATATCAAATAACACAACACAAACAAAAACACATAACAAATCCCCGAATTAAACAACGCTATAAAGACTACCGTAATAATAATAAACACAGAGTACCTTGATATAATTATACTGGTACTAAATCGTAGAATAGAACACATCAAAACAAAACAAACGCAATCAGTTTACGGAATGAATTCAAAAAAATTATCGCAATGGATGGATGGAAGCGAGCTGGCAACAGCGTAAGCGCACGCCTTGGCACCACTGGCGCAGCGGCTTCGCAGGGTGGCGATTGTATAGCGCGAGCACGCAACGTCGCTTTCACTGCTAAAGCGCCTACGCCGACTGACCAAATATTTAATACGTTGACTTTGTAGTAATGTCGTAGGCGAAAGTTGATTTTGGGTCTAAACTCCGTATTACACAAATTAGACTAAGTTTTTTTTTTATCAGTTAGTAGACCAAGGTTTTTAAAGTACAATCTTTCTCAAAAATGGTTGAGCGCATAAAAAATATTTAGTACAACATTTATCGCAAATTGTATACACTACTACGTTTATATCATTGCGAGATATTCGCGAAAAACCGTTTTGTGTGACTTTACGTCAGTTGACGTGTGGCTGGCTAATCCAGGATCCAGATCACCAAAGTGAAGATACCTTTTACATTTGACTCACCTATCACAGGTTCGCTAGCACAGGCTTTGATCGTACCGTCGAAAGACTGGTTCCAGCCAGCTATCTCCAACTGCAACAACCGAACACTTTATAAATACTGCAGCCGACCAATCAAGCTAAATTTTGTATGATTAAAATCTGGGTTAATATTGGTAGCGCTACAGAGAGAAGAGGGTGGGGAACAGTGTATAAGGAAGGCATATCCTCACCGGCACGCAGAGTGCCTGGTGCCACGCGCACGCCCTGCACGCGTGCTGCGCGCTCGCCACGCACGCCTGCTCGCTCGCGTGCGCCGCGCACGCCGACCCCGCCTCGAACAGCAGCGCGTCCGAGCGCAGGCGACCGTCGAAGCTGGAAAGAAAGGGAACTTAGTAACGTCAACTGAGGCGTTACTCCGAAACTCGAAATTCGAACTTCGTAACGTGCCGTCCTTCTCGCTCTCATGTTAAGCTGTATTTGCGTGAGTGGGATGGCGCTATACGAACTTCGTTTTTAGGGTTTCGGAGTAGCCCCTGTGGTGTGTGACGGGATAGCAACGTCACATGCCCTTGGTCGTTACACGACATTCAATAGAATATACATAATTACGTAGCAATCCTAATGCCAACCTACGACAGCCCTTCTGTATTACTGTAAATGTCACGGACCTATTAAAGGTTACGTGACGCCCGGAAACACTATAAAAAGCCTGTATTTTTCCCAATAAATGTTCAGTTCACCTCCGACAATCCTAGTATCATTTACTACCCAGTACCAACCTTTACACCCCTCTGTGCCAGTCTATGCAGAAAAATGTGCCTTTTGATGACGTCTTACAAACGACATTACATCGAATAGCAGTCTCTTTACATTAGTAACAAGTGCACACAATAAAGCGGGAAAGTAGGGGTAGTTATAAATGTTTAAAAAGCGCATTTGTCCCATGGACGCAATTGTCCCAGTTGACCTTATCGATGACTTTCAGAAAATTTTACTTCACGAGAATCGGTTGACAAATACGACCTGTAGAGCAAAACAGCAGTGGTTGCATAAAGACAGTCGACACGCCCCTCCTCAAACATCCCCGATGCACTACAGAAACGAGGCAGTCCCATTATCACCCGGAACGCGTTTAAGGGGCATACATTAAGGGGCTACTTTGTCATTCGTAAATCACGCCCCAAACGCGGAGCCAGCCAATAAGCGTGATTTGTAATAAGGGACGCATTTAATGCTCGCGCGCATCAAAGAAAGAGAAAGCTAGTACACTACATGCTTGGGGTTTTTTGGCGTAAGCGCCAGATGTAAAAGAACCATGAAATCGAAGACATTATTATGTTTTGTTAACATTTAAGTTAATCACTTAAAACATAAAGGGAAGAATGACATTTTAACATAATTTGGCCGTTTATTAATCTGTCGTTTGTAGAAACTAGACAAAAAACGGGAAATGAAGACGCGTTTTCGGATAACTTTTCTATCGAGGAAATTTTCATTAAACATGTTTCCGCGTTAATCACTGAAGGGGTTATATAGTCAAGAAACACATATCTGAAAACCAGCCTGATTTATATACTAGATTTGACATAAAACGCGCTACAAAATAGCTAAAATTTTCGATGCATCCCCTTAATGAGGACCTTCTCGAGCGACTCACGCCCGCCAGCGTGGGCACGGTGCGCCACGTCGCGCATCTGCAGGTAGGAGCGTGACTCACCCGCCGTAGAACATGGCGGTGGGGCGCGGCGCGGCCGGCAGCGCCACGGCGGCGTGGGCACGGTGCGCCACGTCGCGCATCTGCAGGTAGGAGCGTGACTCACCCGCCGTAGAACATGGCGGTGGGGCGCGGCGCGGCCGGCAGCGCCACGGCGGCGTGGGCACGGTGCGCCACGTCGCGCATCTGCAGGTAGGAGCGTGACTCACCCGCCGTAGAACATGGCGGTGGGGCGCGGCGCGGCCGGCAGCGCCACGGCGGCGTGGGCACGGTGCGCCACGTCGCGCATCTGCAGGTAGGAGCGTGACTCACCCGCCGTAGAACATGGCGGTGGGGCGCGGCGCGGCCGGCAGCGCCACGGCGGCGTGGGCACGGTGCGCCACGTCGCGCATCTGCAGGTAGGAGCGTGACTCACCCGCCGTAGAACATGGCGGTGGGGCGCGGCGCGGCCGGCAGCGCCACGGCGGCGTGGGCACGGTGCGCCACGTCGCGCATCTGCAGGTAGGAGCGTGACTCACCCGCCGTAGAACATGGCGGTGGGGCGCGGCGCGGCCGGCAGCGCCACGGCGGCGTGGGCACGGTGCGCCACGTCGCGCATCTGCAGGTAGGAGCGTGACTCACCCGCCGTAGAACATGGCGGTGGGGCGCGGCGCGGCCGGCAGCGCCACGGCGGCGTGGGCACGGTGCGCCACGTCGCGCATCTGCAGGTAGGAGCGTGACTCACCCGCCGTAGAACATGGCGGTGGGGCGCGGCGCGGCCGGCAGCGCCACGGCGGCGTGGGCACGGTGCGCCACGTCGCGCATCTGCAGGTAGGAGCGTGACTCACCCGCCGTAGAACATGGCGGTGGGGCGCGGCGCGGCCGGCAGCGCCACGGCGGCGTGGGCACGGTGCGCCACGTCGCGCATCTGCAGGTAGGAGCGTGACTCACCCGCCGTAGAACATGGCGGTGGGGCGCGGCGCGGCCGGCAGCGCCACGGCGGCGTGGGCACGGTGCGCCACGTCGCGCATCTGCAGGTAGGAGCGTGACTCACCCGCCGTAGAACATGGCGGTGGGGCGCGGCGCGGCCGGCAGCGCCACGGCGGCGTGGGCACGGTGCGCCACGTCGCGCATCTGCAGGTAGGAGCGTGACTCACCCGCCGTAGAACATGGCGGTGGGGCGCGGCGCGGCCGGCAGCGCCACGGCGGCGTGGGCACGGTGCGCCACGTCGCGCATCTGCAGGTAGGAGCGTGACTCACCCGCCGTAGAACATGGCGGTGGGGCGCGGCGCGGCCGGCAGCGCCACGGCGGCGTGGGCACGGTGCGCCACGTCGCGCATCTGCAGGTAGGAGCGTGACTCACCCGCCGTAGAACATGGCGGTGGGGCGCGGCGCGGCCGGCAGCGCCACGGCGGCGTGGGCACGGTGCGCCACGTCGCGCATCTGCAGGTAGGAGCGTGACTCACCCGCCGTAGAACATGGCGGTGGGGCGCGGCGCGGCCGGCAGCGCCACGGCGGCGTGGGCACGGTGCGCCACGTCGCGCATCTGCAGGTAGGAGCGTGACTCACCCGCCGTAGAACATGGCGGTGGGGCGCGGCGCGGCCGGCAGCGCCACGGCGGCGTGGGCACGGTGCGCCACGTCGCGCATCTGCAGGTAGGAGCGTGACTCACCCGCCGTAGAACATGGCGGTGGGGCGCGGCGCGGCCGGCAGCGCCACGGCGGCGTGGGCACGGTGCGCCACGTCGCGCATCTGCAGGTAGGAGCGTGACTCACCCGCCGTAGAACATGGCGGTGGGGCGCGGCGCGGCCGGCAGCGCCACGGCGGCGTGGGCACGGTGCGCCACGTCGCGCATCTGCAGGTAGGAGCGTGACTCACCCGCCGTAGAACATGGCGGTGGGGCGCGGCGCGGCCGGCAGCGCCACGGCGGCGTGGGCACGGTGCGCCACGTCGCGCATCTGCAGGTAGGAGCGTGACTCACCCGCCGTAGAACATGGCGGTGGGGCGCGGCGCGGCCGGCAGCGCCACGGCGGCGTGGGCACGGTGCGCCACGTCGCGCATCTGCAGGTAGGAGCGTGACTCACCCGCCGTAGAACATGGCGGTGGGGCGCGGCGCGGCCGGCAGCGCCACGGCGGCGTGGGCACGGTGCGCCACGTCGCGCATCTGCAGGTAGGAGCGTGACTCACCCGCCGTAGAACATGGCGGTGGGGCGCGGCGCGGCCGGCAGCGCCACGGCGGCGTGGGCACGGTGCGCCACGTCGCGCATCTGCAGGTAGGAGCGTGACTCACCCGCCGTAGAACATGGCGGTGGGGCGCGGCGCGGCCGGCAGCGCCACGGCGGCGTGGGCACGGTGCGCCACGTCGCGCATCTGCAGGTAGGAGCGTGACTCACCCGCCGTAGAACATGGCGGTGGGGCGCGGCGCGGCCGGCAGCGCCACGGCGGCGTGGGCACGGTGCGCCACGTCGCGCATCTGCAGGTAGGAGCGTGACTCACCCGCCGTAGAACATGGCGGTGGGGCGCGGCGCGGCCGGCAGCGCCACGGCGGCGTGGGCACGGTGCGCCACGTCGCGCATCTGCAGGTAGGAGCGTGACTCACCCGCCGTAGAACATGGCGGTGGGGCGCGGCGCGGCCGGCAGCGCCACGGCGGCGTGGGCACGGTGCGCCACGTCGCGCATCTGCAGGTAGGAGCGTGACTCACCCGCCGTAGAACATGGCGGTGGGGCGCGGCGCGGCCGGCAGCGCCACGGCGGCGTGGGCACGGTGCGCCACGTCGCGCATCTGCAGGTAGGAGCGTGACTCACCCGCCGTAGAACATGGCGGTGGGGCGCGGCGCGGCCGGCAGCGCCACGGCGGCGTGGGCACGGTGCGCCACGTCGCGCATCTGCAGGTAGGAGCGTGACTCACCCGCCGTAGAACATGGCGGTGGGGCGCGGCGCGGCCGGCAGCGCCACGGCGGCGTGGGCACGGTGCGCCACGTCGCGCATCTGCAGGTAGGAGCGTGACTCACCCGCCGTAGAACATGGCGGTGGGGCGCGGCGCGGCCGGCAGCGCCACGGCGGCGTGGGCACGGTGCGCCACGTCGCGCATCTGCAGGTAGGAGCGTGACTCACCCGCCGTAGAACATGGCGGTGGGGCGCGGCGCGGCCGGCAGCGCCACGGCGGCGTGGGCACGGTGCGCCACGTCGCGCATCTGCAGGTAGGAGCGTGACTCACCCGCCGTAGAACATGGCGGTGGGGCGCGGCGCGGCCGGCAGCGCCACGGCGGCGTGGGCACGGTGCGCCACGTCGCGCATCTGCAGGTAGGAGCGTGACTCACCCGCCGTAGAACATGGCGGTGGGGCGCGGCGCGGCCGGCAGCGCCACGGCGGCGTGGGCACGGTGCGCCACGTCGCGCATCTGCAGGTAGGAGCGTGACTCACCCGCCGTAGAACATGGCGGTGGGGCGCGGCGCGGCCGGCAGCGCCACGGCGGCGTGGGCACGGTGCGCCACGTCGCGCATCTGCAGGTAGGAGCGTGACTCACCCGCCGTAGAACATGGCGGTGGGGCGCGGCGCGGCCGGCAGCGCCACGGCGGCGTGGGCACGGTGCGCCACGTCGCGCATCTGCAGGTAGGAGCGTGACTCACCCGCCGTAGAACATGGCGGTGGGGCGCGGCGCGGCCGGCAGCGCCACGGCGGCGTGGGCACGGTGCGCCACGTCGCGCATCTGCAGGTAGGAGCGTGACTCACCCGCCGTAGAACATGGCGGTGGGGCGCGGCGCGGCCGGCAGCGCCACGGCGGCGTGGGCACGGTGCGCCACGTCGCGCATCTGCAGGTAGGAGCGTGACTCACCCGCCGTAGAACATGGCGGTGGGGCGCGGCGCGGCCGGCAGCGCCACGGCGGCGTGGGCACGGTGCGCCACGTCGCGCATCTGCAGGTAGGAGCGTGACTCACCCGCCGTAGAACATGGCGGTGGGGCGCGGCGCGGCCGGCAGCGCCACGGCGGCGTGGGCCGCGCGCGCCGCGCCCGCCGGCGTGGGCACGGTGCGCCACGTCGCGCATCTGGAAACACCAATAGCACACCAATATATACATAGTCTCACTACACCAGAGCCAGAAACAAAATGTATTTAGTATCCACAGATATGTTACGGAATGAATCTAAAGAGGAAAAATATAGCTAAAATAATAAAATCGTACAATACCTTATATCGTAGAGCAGCGCCCCGGCCGAGTAGCACTGCGAGCCGGCGGGGCTGCTCGCGGCCGCCGCCGCGCTGTCGTTGTGCGCGTTGCCGCCGAACACGAGCATTATACCTGACAAACAAAACGACACTCGCTATTACAGAAAAGGGATGATGACTAATTTCTAATTATTAGTGTTGTCGCCGAACTTATTAATAGAATAGAATAGAATACGTTTACTTCTTAGAATATGGTACAATTGTTGGAATAAATACATTTGGTTCAGCATACCCTGCCGTGATCGGCGTAGAAATATATATTTTTTTTTTTTTTTTTCAAATTGAGACAAATTTATCTAGGGTACAAATTTACCTAGGAGTGACGTCACGAGCCCAGTCCTGAACTTTAATGCGGTTTATCTGAGTAGTTTTTTTTATTATTTTGAAAAAGCAAAAAATACATGTACAATATCTTTTTATTATCTGACGGACTAATTAGAATTTTGATTTTCATACCCCGTCATCATGGCTAGTCAATAAGGTTCATTGGGCCGTATACATAAATAAAAGTATAAGCTTTTACTAATATTTGAACTAAATAAATAATAGGGCAAACACTAATACATTAAAGGTTTAGCATAAGAATTTATTCCTTACTAGCTTCTGCCCGCGACTTCGTCCGCCTTAAATTCGTTTATCGCGGATAAAGGTATTCTTCCGGGATAAAAAGTAACCTATATCCTTCCCCGGGACTCAAACTATCTCCATACCAAATTTCGTCCAAATCGGTTCAGCGGTTTAAGCGTGAAGAGGTAACAGACAGACAGACACACTTTCGCATTTATAATATTAGTATGGATTATTTGCTAATTTCAATCATATAAATAACTCTTAGAGCATTTAACCGGAGACGCCATACGCATATGTTCCTCTACCAAAGTAATCTCAAAATCTCAGATTAGTGTACGTTAAATTAATAAATAATAATAATAATAAAAGACATTTATTCACTTCTTCCATAGGGTTTTGACTTATATATGGTGAGGTACAGAAGTATGCTACTTAATGAAAGGGAAGGTGGCTCAGCTAATGTCAATGCCAACAGTCCACAAGGACAATAGGATGGATACATGCATGATTTTATTTTATCGCTTTTCTCAACTAAATATCAAAATACCGTAAAAACTATTTCAAAATGTGAAATTAAAATTAAAATCGGCCAAGAAATACGCATGATATAGGCATTTTAAACTGCTAATTAGACAGAGAGGTCCGATATGCACTGTTACGTCATCGTGCACTCCGGTCATATAAACTCCATATTAAATTCCGTTTTGCAAGAAAGAGATAAAATGAAATCTTTGATGGCTTATATCTTGGTTCATTTTACAGTTATTCGGAAAATTATTTTTGTCTATTGTTTGTAACATTAATGAGCTTTTCATAAAGCAAAAATAAAAAATCATGCATATTCCCTATTGGTCACCGAAATTGTCAGTGTGCGGGTGTTATTTTTGTTTGTAGGCTTCTTTTAACTGTGTGCGCTTGTAGAAATAGGAATAATAAATAATTATACGTGTTTATCAACGCACACATCATTAGTGCTCTAAACTGCGTTCAGAAACCGTAGGAAATAACCAGCATTGTTTGTTGGTTTTTTGCTGTTACGAAAGTAGAATTGTGAAAAGTTGTTTGTAATTAACATTTAGGTTCAAAATATGAGTAGTAGTGACTCCGAGAACTATATGAACACTCCGCCGGATATCGTAAATTATCTGGAGGTGTACCTCCGCGAGAAGCAAAAAAAATTCTGAAGAAAAATAAAATGTTGTTAATGAAGTATAAGGGCATGATGTGGGTTAAAAATATGTATTTGTAGTCTATTTTATTATTGTCAAATATAATTTTGTTTGGTCATTCTAACTTGAACAGTTTACAAAAATGAGACGCAGATTATTTGACATTATCCTGAACAACTCGAAAACAAAAGAAGATCGAGGACTGATATTAAGCATAGGGTGTCCTTAGGACTTGCCAGTTCACCACCTGAAAGAATGAACAAATCTGACGTTGGGGGCACTTCTAGTTCGCTTGGCTAAGCTTGGCTAGCAGGCTTGCTAGACCCTCTGTGATATAAATTTAAAAGAAACGTAGACAAACCTGGCGATAAAATAATGGCCGAATGTAGATATCTGGGGGTGGGTGCGGACGGCAGCGGCCGCCATATTCTCCTCTTATACTCGTACTCATACAGGGCCGCCGACGGCGCCTGAAAAGAAATCATGAAAGAGCTTTACGAACATGTTATTGTCAACATATGCGTCAAGGACCATTCAAACAAGATGACTGTCAATTGTTACACTTTGGATCGTGCCCCGATCGCAAGGAGATATTGAACGAAAAACTAGATGGCGCTTTAAAACTAAACATTTGAAGAGGTTATAATTAAACAAAAAAACATCGTACAGTAACAATTTGTTAATAAACAGCAAATTAAAAATAAACCGTTACATTTAAATACTGTAACTTGTATTACAGATAGGGTTGCCAGATGGTCGGGATTTGGCTGGAATCTCCCGAATTTTTGTATGTCCTGCCGACTCCCGACAAAGTAAAAAATCTCCCGAAAAACAACTCGAATGTGAATGGTTGTAATAAAAGCAGAGTTGATTTGTGATTAGACTCAATTAAAGGAACACTGATTGAATTCAAGTCTTCTTTAAATAGTGAAAAAAGGACAAAAAATCTAAATCAGTGAAAAGTAACACAAAATAAGTGCATGTAGCAAGCTAAACAAATTATTACTCTATAAAATTTTGTTGATTATTGATAAAATGATACATATATTTTTTTAGGTAGTATTTATTTAAGTATGTTACTTTAATTTCATTTCATTTTTGTTTCTCCCGACCGAAGTTCAAAAATCCCGAAAAGATTTTTTTTTCTCCAGATAAGAGGGTCATTCGATCTGGCAACCCTAATTACACGCGGAAATCTGTCCAACGATGTGTATTAAAAAAAGACTTCCACTTATTACAAGGTACAAGCGTTTATGAAACGAGCCCCAACCCGCGATGTACGAAGATTCTATCAGTGGGTCTAATACGTTAGAATGTTCAGTCGCCGAACACCGCCCAGCCCACGTTGGCGAGAATACCCTCTTCTATTTGGTAATATTTTCAAGAGAAGTACTTCTCAACAGGGTATTTCACAGTCGAAAAAAAAAAAAAAATTAAATAAGATCCTGATAAAACAAGCAAAATAAAAAACTAAGTTTATATTTTGAGTTCGATACCTAACGTGTAGCTTATGTTATGTGATTTATGAGTCTTTAAAGTTGGGTGGGAGAGTCCATTTTTAAAGTATGAAGTTAAAGTCAAATATTTTTATTGTAGACTGTGGGTACTGTTAATAACTAATAATAATATTCAATAACCCATAAAATGTTTTGTATTTTTTGTTAGAAAACCGTTTCGATAAACGCAAGTTTTAAGATAGCTGAAGAACAAAGTTCTTATTTTCCCTATACAAGATACAAGCGTGTGACGTCACATGCTTGTAGGCTTTGGGATGAAGCGTTTTTATTAGAAAGTCCGAAAATGTGCTTTTAACGTCGTTGTATCTCGGGGAGTTTTTCTGATACTGGAGTACGTGGTCCCATTGGGAATTGGTGGCAACAGTTGGGATATTATTCCCAACCAAAAATGCCAGTCGTTACCACTGTTAATAAGTTGGTGGTTTGGTCGGAATAACCTCTCCCTCTTTGTTCCGGCTCAAACGACGGCGATTTTTAATTACAAAAGTACATTAGTTACGTTAAGAACAATCGTCATGTGTATCGTTTTCTAGGTATTTGTTTAAGTACCTGCGCAGCTTCGCTCTGAGAGACCAGGCCGCCGTGCACAAATATCCGGTCAGACAGCGGGTCCCACACGGCCGAATGTCCGAACCCGCCGCGCGCCGCCCAGCCCACCGTCGGCGCCGCTACCCACACGCCTTCTTCTATGTGGTACTCCTGGAAAAGAAACAGACACACAACTTTATTTATTTAAACTTTATTGCACAATTGAAAAATGTACAACCACCACCAACAACCCGCGACTCGGCAGGATTTGATGAAATTAATACGAACATTATAAAAACATGTTTAAACGCAACGGTTAAAGTCATCACGCATCTGATAAATCTTTCTTTTTCGTCGGGGACTTTTCCAGAGGCGCTGTAGTTATCAATAGTGCGGCCACTTTTTAAAAAGGGAAAGAAAGACGATGTTAATAATTATCGCCCAATAACATTAATACCTATCATCGCAAAAAATTTCGAAAAATGTATGCTAAAAAGACTATTAGATTTTTGAACTAAATATAATGTTATTAAAAAAGAACAGTTTGGCTTCCAGAAAAACAAATCTACTACGCTAGCCATTTTTTCTCTGCTCAAACTAATAGTATCTAATCTAAACAATAACTATATCACTACTATTTTTTTGATTTATCAAAGGCGTTCGATTTTGTGTCCCATGATCGATTATTGTGCAAATTATAGGCTCTTGGAATCAGAGGGTTGGCACTTCAGTGGCTATCATCATATCTAGAGAATAGGCAACAACGCGTTGAAATAACAAAAATTAATGAAAAGTGGGAGATGATAAGCTATTCGTCTGGCCCTAGATACAATAAAAATGGAGTCCCACAGGGAAGTGTCCTGGGTCCCATCCTGTTTTTGTTATATATAAATGACATAACTCATATAACAAACCACCGTTGTATTCTATATGCGGATGATATTTCCATTATTGTGACATCTGATAAAAATACGACTGCAATTAAAGAACATGAACAAGACATCAACAATACAATTAATCTAGTAATAAAGTGGCTACATTCTAATCATTTAGTAATTAATTTGGACAAATCGAAATACATACAATTTAATAAATCAAGGAATCCTACATATAATTTTAATCTTAATATCCCCAGTATTGACAATGTAACACATACCAGGTTCCTTGGAGTAACTATAGATGAAAATTTAGATCGGAAGTTACAAGTGGACAAAGTAACAGGATTAATAGATATGTGTACGCCCTCAGACAAATCAGTAAGGTAACAAATTTCAAAACTGCTATATCTTGTAATCATGCATATGTAGAGTCCGTTTTATGCTACGGTTTATTAATGTGGGGCAAAGATTTTTTACTTTGTCGGGAGTCGGCAGGACATACAAAAATTCGGGAGATTCCAGCCAAATCTCGACCATCTGGCAACCCTATCTGTAATACAAGTTACAGTATTTAAATGTAACGGTTTATTTTTAATTTGCTGTTTATTAACAAATTGTTACTGTACGATGTTTTTTTGTTTAATTAACGCCCGATCGCTGCACAAACAGCGATCGGGCGTTTATTGCACAAAAAAAATGCGTCAGAGCAATGTGTGGAATGCGCCCTACCGAATCATGGAGACCAGTGTTCAATAAGCTTGGCTTATTACCACTTCCTGCACTTTATGTTTATGAACTATGCGTGTTTGTACATAAGCACAAAGAGATACAAGTTTGCCGACTCGAATGGTTTACTAACATGTTAGCAAAACAATATTTTGTTCGTAATATGGCGCAGCGGCGGCTTGAGAATCGACTCTGGGGTGAAGTTTTTTAGTAAGACCTCCATTCTTACGAAAGCAAAATCACTCACCTGCACTAAGTGTAAATAACCGTAATGCGGCGAATGCCCGAAAAACACCAGCATCACCGGCTTGTCGTTGTACTTGACCACGATCGCCGTGTGCCCCGACACGGCCAGCCCACCTGTGGACATCAACACATTCGTTAGGACACCAATGACGGGCATAGGGCATCGATGACGGAGATGAAGACCGGCCTAGCTTAGTGGGAGTGACGCTGCCTAGGGTCCAGGGCTCAAATCCCGGTAAGGGCAAATATTCATGTGATGAACATAATTTTTTTGAATCTTGAATACAAACTAACGACCAGTGGTGGATACCTATGGCGCCGGCATATCTCGTCCGTCAGCAGCGACCTGTTAGAGCGAGACACTGCGACTGTGGACAGTTACCGCAATGTTTGAGTGGCGCGGGCTTGTTCCCGCAGCTTGTGGGCGTGGCGTTGACCCACTGCAGGCGCGGTGCGGCCAGGTTCAGCCGCCATATCTCATTCGTGACTTCCCCAGCGCGACCTTCTAGACCAGCTAGACCGCCGCTGTAACAAAATAATACATTATTGGCGAGGCTGGGAAGTGAGGGATTGCAGGATGAGTATAAGTTTGCAAGGACGAGCGATAGCGAGGCCTTGCTATATACGAGTCAGGCAATCTCCTTTACCGCCGAGGCATATACAGTGCTTTTCTCAAAAATGGCAAAGAAAAATAAAAAAGAATAAAATTCTATTAATCAAATATATACAAATTATTTCATATTAAACGAATTGTGCGACGTTAAATTTACACCAGAAACACTCATATTAGTATGCTGAATTTGTTTAAGTATTTGATAAATTCTGTATCGTCATCACTTGAACTTATCTTACAATTTGTAAGAAAGTCGTGAAAATATTATCGCTATACCACCTTTTACATTTTTTATTAATAATTTAAATTGCCAGTATTTTTCAACAAAAAACGATAAGCCATTGCGGATTCGGACAAAATCGCAGCGTTTTTAGAAAAAAAACTTATTAATTTGGCTGGATACGACTTGTGCCTTCATTTTATGTAGCCGTTTCAAACTTTTTAAAAAGTTAAGAACTACACAATAATGAAAATCGTATGCAACATTATGAGTCTTGTTACTTGAAATAAATGTTTTCTATTCTATTCTATTCTATTATTGTCGTCCAGCAATTTCCCATTTTTTTTAAATAGACTTTGACTATAAACTATGAACTTCGCCTTCTAATATCAGGACAATAAGGACGATTTTTACAGTCATTTTTGAGAAATAAAATGTTATACACTTGCTCGTAAAGGATGTTATTACACGCAAGCATATATACTCTGATTTGTAATTCAAGACCAAAATCTGACAGCTTGATTATTTAAACAAATAAACATTACTTCAAATAAACATTAATAAATACTCGTGTAATCAGTAATATCAGGGTAAGTTTTATTGATAAAAATACTGACACTGAAACCAATATGCAGTAATCACAGTGAATGTGTGGCTGTTGACGTAAAATTTTGGTCTTGAATTAAAAATCAGAGTTTAGAGCAGCTACTGCCGATTTACCTGCCACGGGAGTTATGGATAGATATGGACTTCACAATATAGAACCCACTCGAACGTCATTTTAGACTACGGAGATTTCAAATAGGCCGAGGTTTATTGTCTATCTTCAAAACATGACAATAAAGCCTTTACCACACTGGATGCGTTCTGCGGTCTGCGGTCAGCTCAATTCATACATTACATGACATTAATGCATTAATTGAGTTCGGTACTTTATGACACTTGGAATAAGGTTGTGTATACACAACCTTATTCCGTCCCTTTTTCTTAGATTAATTTGTAAGGGATGACACTACAGTGTTGCCACTTTTTAATTTCAAGACTTTTTTGCCAATCTATACCAAATTATTTGGCGACTGAATTAATTAATGAATAAATGAATGTACATGCTCTCACTCACCCCCTTTCCAGTCCGTCCTCAGCCACCACGCCGCCGTACACGATGAGCTCGTCGTCGAACAACGCCGCGGAGTGCGCGAAGCGGGGCGCCGGCGTCTCTCCCACGGTCTCTATTGGCTCCCATTTGTTCGACGCTACTTTATATCTGTCGACAAAATACATATTTTTCATCAGTCTAAAAAAGGCACCTAACAAAACAAAAAAACAAGCGCAGATCGCTAAACGTTCCAATAGCGTCTGGAATGCTCTCAAACAAATGAGTTACGGAAAAAATAGCAATATCGCCCAACACTCTAGGTCGAGCAAAGAGCTCACAAGATACAATTACAATAGCAGATCGAATCAAGTCTCGAGCGGATGCTTTCGGCGAAAAAAAAACAATTGAAGATCGATAAACGTTCTAGACGCTTCAAACATTGTGGAAGATCGTCCGGCAGCTTAGAAAAGTCTCGGATTATGTTAAAAAAAAAACAATTAAGAACGCAAACAGTTCCAGAAGCGCCTAACTTAAACAGACGAATCAATAAAAAAACAATTGAAGATCGTGGAACATTACAACGTGCAATACACTAGATACAATAACAATAGAAGATCGAACTAAGTCTCGCGCGACACTTACAGTGAAAAAGAATTGAGTATCGCTAACGTGAGTGAAGTCTAGTTCCGCGGCCATTTAGAGGGTAAGGCCAAATTAGCCTCTAAGAAGCTCGGCGTGCTCAACAGATCGAGACAGTAATTTACTCCGGCCCACCTCCTACAGCTTTACAAGGCACAGGTCCGCCCGCACATGGAATACTGTTCTCATCTGTGGGCTGGGGCTCCCCAGTACCAGTTTATCCCTCTAGACAGCATAAAACCGAGAGCGATTCGTATCGTCGATTGCCAGCGTAATTCAGATCAGCTCGACTCCTTGGCACTCCGTAGAGATGTAGCCTCGCTCTGCAATTTCTATCGCTTGTATAACGGGGAGTGCTCCAAGGAATTGTTTGGGTTGATCCCAGCTGCATCTTTCCGCCATCGTTCTACGTGACAATATATCCACCCTCACCAGTTAGATGGTTGGCAGTCCACAGCTGTGCGTTTTTCTAGAAATTTCCTGCCTCGCACGACTGAACTGTGGAATAAATTGCCGCCTGCAGTATTTCCGGACCGATGCGAAATTCAAGCCTTCAAGAAAAGAGCGTACTCCCACCTGAAATTCTGGCAACGCACTTGTGACTCCTCTGGTGATGCAAGTGTCTATGGGCGACGGTGATCGCATACCATCAGGCGACCCGTCTGCTCGTTTGCCTCCTATAAAAAAACGTTCTACACGCCCCGAACGTCCCGGAACAGTCTCTGCTGGTCACGACACACTCACCTATACAGGAACTCGGCGGGCGCGAAGCTCTCCCCGGCCACGCGGAGCACGTCGCCCCTGTGCTGCAGCAAGCGGTGGCCCGCCACGGGCGGCGCGCCCTCCTCCCGCAGCCCCTCGCCCGCCTGTTGTTCACGACACACTCACCTATACAGGAACTCGGCGGGCGCGAAGCTCTCCCCGGCCACGCGGAGCACGTCGCCCCTGTGCTGCAGCAAGCGGTGGCCCGCCACGGGCGGCGCGCCCTCCTCCCGCAGCCCCTCGCCCGCCTGTTGTTCACGACACACTCACCTATACAGGAACTCGGCGGGCGCGAAGCTCTCCCCGGCCACGCGGAGCACGTCGCCCCTGTGCTGCAGCAAGCGGTGGCCCGCCACGGGCGGCGCGCCCTCCTCCCGCAGCCCCTCGCCCGCCTGTTGTTCACGACACACTCACCTATACAGGAACTCGGCGGGCGCGAAGCTCTCCCCGGCCACGCGGAGCACGTCGCCCCTGTGCTGCAGCAAGCGGTGGCCCGCCACGGGCGGCGCGCCCTCCTCCCGCAGCCCCTCGCCCGCCTGTTGTTCACGACACACTCACCTATACAGGAACTCGGCGGGCGCGAAGCTCTCCCCGGCCACGCGGAGCACGTCGCCCCTGTGCTGCAGCAAGCGGTGGCCCGCCACGGGCGGCGCGCCCTCCTCCCGCAGCCCCTCGCCCGCCTGTTGTTCACGACACACTCACCTATACAGGAACTCGGCGGGCGCGAAGCTCTCCCCGGCCACGCGGAGCACGTCGCCCCTGTGCTGCAGCAAGCGGTGGCCCGCCACGGGCGGCGCGCCCTCCTCCCGCAGCCCCTCGCCCGCCTGTTGTTCACGACACACTCACCTATACAGGAACTCGGCGGGCGCGAAGCTCTCCCCGGCCACGCGGAGCACGTCGCCCCTGTGCTGCAGCAAGCGGTGGCCCGCCACGGGCGGCGCGCCCTCCTCCCGCAGCCCCTCGCCCGCCTGTTGTTCACGACACACTCACCTATACAGGAACTCGGCGGGCGCGAAGCTCTCCCCGGCCACGCGGAGCACGTCGCCCCTGTGCTGCAGCAAGCGGTGGCCCGCCACGGGCGGCGCGCCCTCCTCCCGCAGCCCCTCGCCCGCCTGTTGTTCACGACACACTCACCTATACAGGAACTCGGCGGGCGCGAAGCTCTCCCCGGCCACGCGGAGCACGTCGCCCCTGTGCTGCAGCAAGCGGTGGCCCGCCACGGGCGGCGCGCCCTCCTCCCGCAGCCCCTCGCCCGCCTGTTGTTCACGACACACTCACCTATACAGGAACTCGGCGGGCGCGAAGCTCTCCCCGGCCACGCGGAGCACGTCGCCCCTGTGCTGCAGCAAGCGGTGGCCCGCCACGGGCGGCGCGCCCTCCTCCCGCAGCCCCTCGCCCGCCTGTTGTTCACGACACACTCACCTATACAGGAACTCGGCGGGCGCGAAGCTCTCCCCGGCCACGCGGAGCACGTCGCCCCTGTGCTGCAGCAAGCGGTGGCCCGCCACGGGCGGCGCGCCCTCCTCCCGCAGCCCCTCGCCCGCCTGTTGTTCACGACACACTCACCTATACAGGAACTCGGCGGGCGCGAAGCTCTCCCCGGCCACGCGGAGCACGTCGCCCCTGTGCTGCAGCAAGCGGTGGCCCGCCACGGGCGGCGCGCCCTCCTCCCGCAGCCCCTCGCCCGCCTGTTGTTCACGACACACTCACCTATACAGGAACTCGGCGGGCGCGAAGCTCTCCCCGGCCACGCGGAGCACGTCGCCCCTGTGCTGCAGCAAGCGGTGGCCCGCCACGGGCGGCGCGCCCTCCTCCCGCAGCCCCTCGCCCGCCTGTTGTTCACGACACACTCACCTATACAGGAACTCGGCGGGCGCGAAGCTCTCCCCGGCCACGCGGAGCACGTCGCCCCTGTGCTGCAGCAAGCGGTGGCCCGCCACGGGCGGCGCGCCCTCCTCCCGCAGCCCCTCGCCCGCCTGTTGTTCACGACACACTCACCTATACAGGAACTCGGCGGGCGCGAAGCTCTCCCCGGCCACGCGGAGCACGTCGCCCCTGTGCTGCAGCAAGCGGTGGCCCGCCACGGGCGGCGCGCCCTCCTCCCGCAGCCCCTCGCCCGCCTGTTGTTCACGACACACTCACCTATACAGGAACTCGGCGGGCGCGAAGCTCTCCCCGGCCACGCGGAGCACGTCGCCCCTGTGCTGCAGCAAGCGGTGGCCCGCCACGGGCGGCGCGCCCTCCTCCCGCAGCCCCTCGCCCGCCTGTTGTTCACGACACACTCACCTATACAGGAACTCGGCGGGCGCGAAGCTCTCCCCGGCCACGCGGAGCACGTCGCCCCTGTGCTGCAGCAAGCGGTGGCCCGCCACGGGCGGCGCGCCCTCCTCCCGCAGCCCCTCGCCCGCCTGTTGTTCACGACACACTCACCTATACAGGAACTCGG
Organism: Hedya salicella; assembly: GCA_905404275.2. Taxonomy (NCBI): domain Eukaryota; kingdom Metazoa; phylum Arthropoda; class Insecta; order Lepidoptera; family Tortricidae; genus Hedya; species Hedya salicella. The sequence continues at coordinate 4,698,816 of FR990115.1, read as the reverse complement.
CGGGCGCGAAGCTCTCCCCGGCCACGCGGAGCACGTCGCCCCTGTGCTGCAGCAAGCGGTGGCCCGCCACGGGCGGCGCGCCCTCCTCCCGCAGCCCCTCGCCCGCCTGTTGTTCACGACACACTCACCTATACAGGAACTCGGCGGGCGCGAAGCTCTCCCCGGCCACGCGGAGCACGTCGCCCCTGTGCTGCAGCAAGCGGTGGCCCGCCACGGGCGGCGCGCCCTCCTCCCGCAGCCCCTCGCCCGCCTGTTGTTCACGACACACTCACCTATACAGGAACTCGGCGGGCGCGAAGCTCTCCCCGGCCACGCGGAGCACGTCGCCCCTGTGCTGCAGCAAGCGGTGGCCCGCCACGGGCGGCGCGCCCTCCTCCCGCAGCCCCTCGCCCGCCTGTTGTTCACGACACACTCACCTATACAGGAACTCGGCGGGCGCGAAGCTCTCCCCGGCCACGCGGAGCACGTCGCCCCTGTGCTGCAGCAAGCGGTGGCCCGCCACGGGCGGCGCGCCCTCCTCCCGCAGCCCCTCGCCCGCCTGTTGTTCACGACACACTCACCTATACAGGAACTCGGCGGGCGCGAAGCTCTCCCCGGCCACGCGGAGCACGTCGCCCCTGTGCTGCAGCAAGCGGTGGCCCGCCACGGGCGGCGCGCCCTCCTCCCGCAGCCCCTCGCCCGCCTCGCGCCACAGCCACCGCCAGCCCGCGGCGGCCGCGTCGCGCCCGCAGTCGTGCCCGGCGCGCGCCGGCGTGCACACGCAGCCCGCCGCCGTGCACGTGCCTCCGCCGTACGCCGAGTTGCAGTCGTCTGGAAACACATCTCACGACTTCAGGTCGGGTAGGGTTATCCGGCGGTTAAAAGAAGTCACACAAGCTGCAAAGGGGCTATTCATAAATTACGTCATTTGAAATTTGGGGGGGAGGGTCATCTAGACATCGGATGATGGTAGCATGACGGAGGAAGGGGGGGGGGGGGAGGTCAGTCCCAAGATGACATCATCTTTCGCAAGTATAAAAAGTGCTTTTTGGAAATGACATCATTTTAACCTTCGAATTATGATGGCTGGATGATATTAGGGGGGGGGGGGGTTCAAGAATAGTCAAAAATAGATGATGTAATTTATGAACAGCCCCAAAGGTGAACATAGCGCGTCGACCAAATGAATTTTGAAGGGATGGCTTGGGATTATGAAGCTCAATCCAGTGGTTTTGTCCTGATTCTAGAAAATGTTCACTGATTCTAGTAATTGTCCACTGGATTGAGCTTCATAATCCCAAGATCCTCTCTACGGAACATAATTACTATAGTAGATTCGCACGTGAAGCTATTGAAATTAAAAAACACCGAAATTTCAACCGGGAAGACGGTTTCAAACTTTCCAGAGAGAATTCAGTTATTAGTCAATGTAAGCAGCATCAAACATAATCCGATGAAGTGCCAGATGTCGTGGCTGTAGTTTGTCGGTAAAGTGACAACCTTCGTGTTCAAATGAATAATCAAGACCAAGCGCGGGTAGATCGTAAAACTCGCGCGTGGCTAGAAGATGTTGATATCCGCCTTTCTAGTTCCTACGAGACCATAGACGTAATGGGACGTCCGAAACGTCGAAGAATTACCAACAGGTAATTACATAAAATCATATTTATACGCAATTAAGCCCCGTTTGTTCTGTTGTGATAATGAATTAATTACCTGGACAGAGTGGTTGATCGCACGCCACACCAATCCACCCCGGTTCGCACCTACACGTGCCTTCGTCGCACTCGCCACGATCTGGAAAAAAAGCGACGGTTTTCGTCAAGAAACACCTGAATATTCCAAAGTTTTAACCTATTCACCAGTATTTGTATGGCCCAATCCCAATGGCACAATTTGCGGCAAACTCTATAACTGTTGAAATAAAACAATTTAACGGATTATATCGCGTATATTATCTCATTTTAGTTCCCGACGTTTCGGAAGCTTTCCAGCTTTCCATGGTCATGGGTGGACTGAGAAAAGATGTATTTTCCTCTGTCAAAGTTACAATTTGTGCAAACTACCCATTTTTTTGAAAAAACACAAATAAAGGTGTACATACATGCCAGATGGGCCTAAGCTGTAAAGACAGTTACACATGTGCCAGAAGGGCTTAATTATTTTATTCTAATAATTTACCAAGCAGCATTTCACAAATGAGGCGTACTGAGGAGAAAAGAAACGCTGCAAAGAAAAACTCCCAGGCTACCTCATTACTAATTATAATATTTAAAAAAACAGAGACTATTAAACTACTTTTAAACAGATAAGATATTTTACACCGTTCGGAAATTAAGGTTTTGCAGTCCTGTGTCTCGCTTGTTCCTTGATGAGATGTATTACAGGATCCCAAGCTGGTGGTAGTGACAATCCATCTTCTCTATTGAAATTTGGATGCTTTTTAATCTCAATAGCCTCGCGTAGCATCCTGGGAAAATATCTTTTTTCTTTGGCAAGGATAGAAGGTTTATCAAACTTAATTGAGTAACCACTCAACGGTTTGTCAATGACATGTTCACAGACTGCAGACCTATTACACCGACGGTGCTTGACATCTGCTATGTGCTCCTTCACCCGGGTTGATACACTGCGTTTCGTTTGACCAATGTATGAAAGACCACACTCGCAGTCCAGCTTATAAATGCCTGCACTCTGCAAAGGGGCGCTACTCTTCACGGGTCTAAGGTATTTGAGACACTTTCTTCAACGGCTTGAAATATGTTTTTATAGAAGCACGCTTCAAGGTGTTTCCGATCTTGTCTGTGACCCCTTTCACATATGGTAATACGGCAGGTTTACGCTCGACTGTTGGTTTCTTCATACTGGGATTCTGCTTGGAACGTGGTATCTGGAGTTCGTTGGCTCGAAGCGCACGTTTGACATTATGTAACTCAGCAGTCAGATGTTGATTGTCGCAGATACCCCTGGCTCTCTGAAACTTTGACAGAGTAAAATACATCTTTTCTCAGTCCTCCCGTGACCATGGAAAGCTGGAAAGCTTCCGAAACGTCGGGAACTAAAATGAGATAATATACGCGATATAATCCGTTAAATTGTTTTATTTCAATGAGTAATAATCGCGGAAACAGAAGAAAATATTATCTATAACTGTTATTAACAAATCTTCTAGGGCTGTAGCAAATTCTAGAATGTACTGCAAATGCTGTATAATGGGCAGAAAACTTTAGACGGGTAACGGCGAAGCATCATCAACGACTTAATATTGAGCTCATTGAGAATAAACGCATTTGTGCGGCGCTCAGTCGAAGAGTTCCGGAGCATTCTGCGCCAACACCACATATCGAATGCATCTATCCTTCGACTGGTACGAGCTTTTATACTCAAGGTTTCCTCGTACAGAAAGATCTAGGAGACTTTGTTTTACGGTTTTTGCTTCTGTTCTCCCATATCTTTTCAAATCGTTTCACCGCAACTTTGGCCATCTGAGATACTGATACTGATACAGACAATACTTACTGCTGCAGTTGGTGCCGTGGTCGTTAGACGGGCAGGAGTACGCCGCGTATGTGACGTTGAAGCCCTCCATGGCGAAGGCGTCGTCAGAGAAGAAGTGGAGTAACGCGCTACCAGAGCGCGCGATGACTTGCCGCGTCCAACCGGATTCGCCCGGCTCCATGACACCGCTGAAATGAAAGATTAAAAAAATTAACTCTAGAAGAAAGTATCACATATCCAGTATCGCTATCATTTTTACTACAAATCCTTGAATGGACAGTTAAGATCCTGGAATAGACACTTCAATAATGGACACTTTTATGAGGGAAGCATTTACTTATTTCGAAAATGGCTTCTATTTGGAATTCAAGATGGCGGACATCACTTTTAACGTAAAAGTCATCATAGGAGACGTTTTCTGGGTTTTTGGGAGTGCAGATTTCGAAAATGGCGTCCATTTTTTAAGTCAAGATGGCGGTCATTACTTTTAGTGAAATAGTCATCACATGTGTTGTTTTCTAGGTTTTTGGGGGTGCAGATTTCGAAGAGGACCTTGTTTTTAGAATCCAAGATGGCCGAAATCACTTTTAATGATTATTTCATACTTTTATAGTGTCCACAATTCGAAAATTCAAGGTGGGCTGGACATAATTTTAAAATATGCACACATATAAACCGAAAGTAATGTCCGCCATCTTCAATTCCAAAGTGTATGCCATTTTTGAAATCTGCACCCCCAAAAACCTTGAAAACGACTCCCATGATTATTTTTTATTAAAAGTGAATTTCAAAATGGACATTTTCGAAATTTGCGCCTAAAAAACCTAATAACAAGTTTTGTTTGAACCTTCTTTTTCACGGCAGCTTCGTTTTTTTTGTGTCTAATTCGGTGAGTTTTCTAGTTGATTTTAACAAATTGTACTTCACTAATAAAAAAAATCCAAGAACCAATCAAGTACAATGGTCCAAGATTGGATATCTACAAAAAATAAGATCCAGTACTAAACAATGTCTCTAAAACAATTCTATTTATGTTCTAGCGCGCCATAACCTTTGAATAATAATTTTTCAATGCTCTTACGAAGTAATGTAATAATAATTGTATCTAAAGAAATTAGAAAATATACACAAAAACTAACCCCAACCTTGAAATAAAACAATTTAACGGATTATATCGCGTATATTATCTCATTTTAGTTCCCGACGTTTCGGAAGCTTTCCAGCTTTCCATGGTCACGGGAGGACTGAGAAAAGATGTTTTTCCTCTGTCAAAGTTACAATTTGTGCAAACTACCCATTTTTTTGAAAAAACACAAATAAAGGTGTACATACATGCCAGATGGGCCTAAGCTGTAAAGACAGTTACACATGTGCCAGAAGGGCTTAATTATTTTATTCTAATAATTTACCAAGCAGCATTTCACCAATGAGGCGTACTGAGGAGAAAAGAAACGCTGCAAAGAAAAACTCCCAGGCTACCTCATTACTAATTATAATATTTTAAAAAACAGAGACTATTAAACTACTTTAAACAGATAAGATATTTTACACCTCCCTGTCAACTTGCTACAGTGGGTAAATCTTTGTTTCAGAGAGCCAGGGGTATCTGCGACGATCAACATCTGACTGCTGAGTTGCAGAATGTCGAACGTGCGCTTCGAGCCAACGAGCTCCAGATACCACGTTCCAAGCAGAATCCCAGTATGAAGAAACCAACAGTCGAGCGTAAACCTGCCGTATTACCATATGTGAAAGGGGTCACAGACAAGATCGGAAACATCTTGAAGCGTGCTTCTATAAACGCAGTGTATCAACCCGGGTGAAGGAGCACATAGCAGATGTCAAGCACCGTCGGTGTAATAGGTCTGCAGTCTGTGAACATGTCATTGACAAACCAAACCACTCAATTAAGTTTGATAAACCTTCTATCCTTGCCAAAGAAAAAAGATATTTTCCCAGGATGCTACGCGAGGCTATTGAGATTAAAAAGCATCCTAATTTCAATAGAGAAGATGGATTGTCACTACCACCTGCTTGGGATCCTGTAATACATCTCATCAAGGAACAAGCGAGACACAGGACTGCAAAACCTTAATTTCCGAACGGTGTAAAATATCTTATCTGTTTAAAGTAGTTTAATAGTCTCTGTTTTTTAAAATATTATAATTAGTAATGAGGTAGCCTGGGAGTTTTTCTTTGCAGCGTTTCTTTTCTCCTCAGTACGCCTCATTGGTGAAATGCTGCTTGGTAAATTATTAGAATAAAATAATTAAGCCCTTCTGGCACATGTGTAACTGTCTTTACAGCTTAGGCCCATCTGGCATGTATGTACACCTTTATTTGTGTTTTTTCAAAAAAATGGGTAGTTTGCACAAATTGTAACTTTGACAGAGGAAAAACATCTTTTCTCAGTCCTCCCGTGACCATGGAAAGCTGGAAAGCTTCCGAAACGTCGGGAACTAAAATGAGATAATATACGCGATATAATCCGTTAAATTGTTTTATTTCAATGAGTAATAATCGCGGAAACAGAAGAAAATATTATAAACCCAACCTTCTTAACGATTTTGTTAAGAAAATTGCATAATTACAAAAAACACCGCAACCCACTTTTGTTTATTCTATTATTTATGAACAAAATGGTCGACTTGCTGTCATATTTTTCTATAGTCTATGGAAAGTCTAAACTTTAAGGAACCAAATGTTGTTACTGCTTAATTTGTCTCCTTTTCCTTAATTTTCGCTTTTAAATACAATTTTGTACATTACTGAATCCACGTACATTACTGGTTCCTCTATGTTATGAGAATATACTTTGATAATGTGTTGGCGTAATTTTTTTGCGTTTGGAGATGCATGCAAAGTCCACTAGCTAATTATCATGACCCAAGAAAACATATTCTTATACCATACTAATTATGAAGTTTGTTTTTGTTTATTAAAATTACTCCAAAACACAAAGTTTGAGAACCAGCGATAGCCGTAATGGAGTCCTAAAGTGTCACCTACGTGACCGCTTTCATTTCGGAAGAACATACCTGGCGAAGTATTTTCTTATACCATGCAGTGAGTGTTAGATAGGTATCACGGCAGATATGCACCTAATTAGTAAGTAACTGAATATATTTTACTTGTTCGACCGATCATTACTCACTTTAATATAATATTATTTCATAAACTAATTAATCTAAAATTAAATTATTTGAAAGACAAATAAATTACTTTCATCCGATTGTTTAGGAGTTAGTCTTAGTATATGTCTAGGACATCCCCGTGGAATCTTGACCATTCAAAAAACATTTTTAGTTTTTGTGCCATAGTGACACAAAAATGTACGAATACCTAAGTAATAATTCCGTGTATGGCGTGAAGAACTTGATAAGTCGAAATATACATTAAAAAAAATTTGAACTTAGGACATGAGTCTTATGGTTTAATTTTGTTCAGACTTTACTGACAACTTATCAAGTTCTTCACGCCATGCACGGAATTAAACAGGTACTTACCCAATTTTTTTTTCTCGACCCAAAAAGATTTATCCGGTCCAATAAACTTAGCCAGATCAAAAAGAAGATCAGAAGTAACCAATAAACATAAGCCCAGTCACAGAAGTAGTAACACAACAGTCCAATAAACAATAAGATTATTTATTAGTCCAAGATCACAATATAAATTCAAGGGCATGTAACAAACAGCTCGAAACACCAAAAAATACCATTAACGAATGAGTACCGTCGCGGCACGCACACATCGCTGGCTTACACACATATTTACAGAGCGGCTGTAGCCTCCCCTCGAGCGCGCAGAGCGACAGCAATAGTTTTTAAAAATACCTAGTTTTCAAAAGTCTCTGTCCTAGTATATCCTCTCATGTAAGTATTTAAGTAAAATTCCAGAAATTCAGATGTTTTTGAGAGGTAACAATGCTAGGGGTCCCTGGGTCACATGGCTCTGTTGTACCAGATATCTACTGTTCAACGCCTCGCTAACTGAACGCGTCGGTACGACCAGGTGGGATAGAATTTGGGAAGGAAGAAAGTATACAAAACTAGACAAAAGACCCCAATTCTGCTATGAAGAGGCATATTGGTCAGGGTGTGTAAAATTAAGAAGCTATCTAAGTAAAATTTTAGAATGGCAGGTGTTTTTGAGAGGTGACAATGCTAGAGGCAGAATAATAGAGGAAAGAACACAAAAAGAACCGCCTTCATTCACCTATGAAGAGAGAAGCTAGGTGAAACAAAGGAGCCTGGGAAGAGAGTGTGACAATGTAACAGTAAAGACAATGTTATGAAGGGGCGACAATGTAGCAGGGTATTAAATGAAGACGAGTGTGTAATACCTGTCTCAAATGGCTGACGTTATAGGATCTTGACCAATGATACATTTACTGCACAACCAGCTCGCTACCTAAACACAGCGAACAGCCGCTCGGCGAAAGGCCAGAAAGGAGAAGATAAAAAAATCCTTTTGCGATGTTTGTCCAGTTGTGTCTGTTGGTGGGATTTCAGGAAAATTCCATTAGGTATACACTTCAGCTAGCTTCCTATCTGAACATGGCCTTGAAGGAGCAGAACAGAATCTAACGGAAAATGTAAGACGCCCTGAAGAGTTGGAAAGGCTGGAAACCGTCTTGGATCTTTACTGGGTTGTTATATCCCTACCATAAAGGAGATTCGTAGACGAACCAAGCTCACCGACATAGCAAACAGGGTAAGCAAACAGAAGTGGCAATGGGCAGGGCACATAGTTCAAAGAACCGATAGCCATTGGGGCAGAAAGGTTCTCAAGTGTAGACAACGTACCGGCCAGCGCAGCGTGAGAAGGCCACCCGCATATGATCGGACGACTAGCCCCCCTATTGCCTAACGCGTTTGACGCTCGGAATCAGAATCAAGTGTCATGATTTTGTATGGGCTATGACAGTTGATTCGGATACCAATTGACAAAATTTCGTTAGGCAATAACCCCCCTGGTTAGGATTGCGAGAACTCGCTGGATGCGGGTCACCTGTATCCGGCCTATGTGGAGTCTATCGAGGAGGCCTGCGTCCAGCAGTGGACGTCCTATGGCTGAAATGATGATGATATCCCTACCTGAACACAGCGAGCAGGCGCTCGGCGCGCACGCTGTCGCCGTCATAGACGTAGAGGTGGTCCCAGCCGCACTCCGTGGCGAACGACTCCAGGCGCACGCGCACCGCCGGCGGCGTCGGCCCGAGCCACGCCGGCGCAACCAGCCACGTGCATTGCGTGCTCACACTGTAGTTGCCTGGGCCGTCCGTGATGATGCCCGTGGGCTCTGTCAGCCTGGAATGTAGGAAAGAAGATTTTTAATATACAATACTAAATTTTGGAGTCAAAACTAGACCAAAAGCTATAAACATGAATTAGAGCGAAATATGACCTATTAGAGTGACCAAATTAAAGGCTACTAAAGTGAAAGATGTGTATGTGACGTTCAAAGTAAGGTAGCTAACGTGTCGAATGGACATGTAATGAGAGAAAATATATATATATATATATATATATTTTAATTTTAGTATCATACCCTAGACAGGACATGGGGTAATGACAATGTACAGAATATTCAACGCCCGGATATCAAGGTAAATAGAAGAAGTCTTGTTTCACAGAAAGCAATTTTGTCTGATACTTTTTGACTATTTGCGATTGTCATGAATAAATTCTATTCGATACATTTCCTACTTATCTTATCATACTAATAGGCGTCCTTACGGATACACTTCGACCCAGTGGGATCTTTTGTGTAATTACCCCTTCTTGCCACTCAATAGTTTGTTCTACCATCTCCATAAACCGGATGATAGATGCCAATGGTAGCGTCTGGAATTACTTTGGCCTTGAGTACCCAATACCAAATTCCTTCATTCTCTGTCTAACACCTACTTACTATATTACTAACTAAAAAACCATATAATTTTACCGCGTCAAAGAGAATTTTCTACGAAATTAAAATACTGTAAAATGGATCATTTTATGAAATACTAGAAGACACCCACAACTTCGTTCGCCGAGGAGAAAAAGTCATAACCCCTCTTTTTTTCGACAGCGTAGTCCGGGTGAAAGGAATCCTATAACCATCTGGAAATACCCAGCTACCTGTGTATCAAAAATAGTTGAAATTCGTTTAGCCGATTTGGCGTGCTGAAGCCGCAACGACACATACAAACATACAAAAATTAAAAAATCTTCGAATCAGTATCATCCAAATAGTCCGTTACAATTCTTTTTCTGAAAATATCTTCAATGTACAGACATTTCACTTTTACAACTTTATAATAGTTTAGATTTGTCAATGAAATAGGAGGATCCTACCTTATAAAAAACCTAGCATTTACTCTTCCGTGAATTGAGCAGGCCCACGTTTTAAGGATTGATCCCCCGTACAAACCTCAAACCCTCTTCAGCCCCTAATAGGGATGATTTCCAGGAAAACACTATCCTATGACCTACCCAAGGTCTCAAACTATATCCCTCTCTCCCGATTCCCCAATAATATTATAGTATATCGTATGGAAGCATGGTTTACCATATAACTTGCAGTAGGTATGTAAGTATAGGCTTCTATTCTAATATAGTTACTGTTTTGTCCTTGAACCGTTTTCATGACTTTTATTAGCTTCGTGTAGATCTCCTGAGACTGTCCGATACAATTTAATCGCATCAGAAAGATGTGCAGTATTGCGGGAGAGTACTTTTTATTATATTACTAGAAGGCAACTTCGTTCACGGAGGGAAAAAGTCATAACCCCTCTTTTTTTCTTCAGCGTAGTCGGGTAAAAAGTATCCTATAACCATCTGGAGATACCCAGCTACACGTGTACCAAAAATTGTTGAAATCTGTTTAGCCAATTTTGCGTGATGAAGCCACAACGACACATACACAAAAAATAAAAAAAATTGTTTTAGTGACCTCCAAATAGTCCATACCAATCAATTTTTTGGAAATATCTTCAATGTACAGACATTTCATTTTTGCAACTTTATATTAGTATAGAAGTTAACTTATTGAGTTGGGCCGCGGAGCGTTTCGACCAACTACTTTTACGCATCAGAGTTTTAGGCACAAGGTAAGATGCAAGGCATCATTTTCTATTTCTATGTATTTTTATCAAATTTACATGATTTGTTACATTACATAAAAGTACAGCGGTTGAAACGCTCCACGGCCCGAACCATTTACCAGATGAAGGCTTAAAGTGAAAAAAATCTGCCAAGTGCAAGTTGGACTTGTGCATACTACAGCATGCAATAAACTTCAAAAAAAGAAACTAGAACGGTCCCAATACATTTTTTACTCATAATTTTATTTTCACCAGCTTTTATTTAACTTGTCATAGCTTGAAAGTCAAATTTGATCTACTTCTCGGTTTCCAATTGAACTAAAACTTGGCATACATAGATACTCCTTTGGTGACAATGCAATATTATGATACCATCAAGCTGATCTGATGATACAGCTAGAAGAGATAGGAACTCCGTAATGACCAGTCTTCGTTAATTTGGTAGCATTTTTGCGCAATCTCCGAGAATAGCTGAAGAGTGTTCAAGTGTTCAATGAAAAGTACAGTCAGCAGTAGAAACTTGGCTCATAACCGTTCATGTCAGAAACTTATTGTTATTTCTTATTATTGTGACCACAGCAATACACATTATGTGCTACAGTGTCTATATCTATTAAAGTTTAAAAGATCAGCCTCAGCTTTCTACCTCTGACAGGTAGAAAGCTGAGGCTGAATAATAGGGTTTCCGTAACATAATTTATGTATGGAATCTTAGATTTTAACAAGCCCATTTAGTTAATAATTAAATTAGGTATATACAGACTGCTGGCCAACAGGTAAATTTTGAGCATCAAGGGTTAAAGCCAAGGTACAGCTTTTTTTTAATAATAACTTCTTCTGCTTCTTCTTCTCAGCATATATGTGTCCACTGCTGGACATATGCCTCTTGCATGGATTTCCAATTGGTTCTTGATGCGGCGATTCTATTCCAGATCGGCCCTGCCGTCTTTTTAACCGACTTCCAAAAAAGGAGGAGGTTCTAAATTCGACGGAATGTTTTTTTTTATTTTTTTTATGGATGTTCACCGATTACTCAGAGACTATTTGACCGATTTCAAAATTTTTTTTTTGGTTTTATAGAAGGTACTTTCTAGTTGGTCCCATTTAATTTTGGTGAAGATCTGATGATGGAATCCATGAGGAATTGAAGGAACTCCTCAAATATTGTAGGCATACATATAGCGATTTTGGTATTATAAGAAACATAATAAGCATTTGCATTCAGAAAGTGTAAATTGGTGAAGTGGAACTGATGCAGAAGACCACAGAATGCCATCGGAACTCCTCAATGATAAATGATTTACGGTTGGCGACAAAATATCTTGATTAATTTAGCTAAGCAACTTCATAGTCACAAATTTAAATGTTCCTGATGAGAATGGTACCATTGAATTGATTTGATGATGGAGCCGGAAGGTAGGCACCAGATCTATGTAATAAAATAATGTATCCTAGCCGTGTTTTGGCTTGTTCGAATCGTCATGAGATACACTTTTAAGTAACGATTAACTAAAAAGTGTAAAATAAATAAAATTTTAAACAAAAAAATAAAACCTACTCCAAAAAAAACTAAAAAGTAAAGAATAACGCCATAATTCAGTTTCTTCAAATTACTTACAAGTAACCGTTTGTATACTCAATCTATACATAATATACAATTAATGTTATTTTGGAGTCGGTGCCATCGTGTCACAACTTACTAAAATCGTCAATTTTCAATATTTTACACATTCTTTATATGGCACCGACGCCAAAATAAGATTAATTGTATATACTGTATAGATTGAGTATACAAACGGTTACTTGTAAGTAATTTGAAGAAACTGAATTATGGCGTAATTTTTTACTTTTTAGTTTTTTTTGGAGTCGGTTTTATTTTTTTGTTTAAAATTTTATTTATTTTATTGATGTCGTCCGACCATCTGGCTTGCGGTCTTAAAACGCTTCTGCCACCCGTTCGAGGTCTCCAGTGTAGCGCTCGCTGACTCCACCTGTCATCGTCTCTGCGACATATATGGCAATAATAACTTATTCAACACCAATTCACGTCGCCCATTCAAGATGGACAGCAAAAATGCACCTAATCAATACTATTATTAAGTTGTAAAAATAACTGTCTGTACATTGAGGATATTTAAAAAAGAAAATTGATACAGTCTAGTTTAAGGTAACTGAATTGAAAAATATATTATGTAGATATTTTGTATGTGTCGTTGTGGTTTCATTGTGCCAAACTGGCTAAATAGATTTAAACTATTTTTGGTAAACGGTAGCTGGTTATCCACAGATGGTTATAGGATACTTTTTATCTGACGATGCTGTCAAAATAAAGAAGGTTTATGTGAACAAAGTTACGGACACCGTCTGGTACTAATATAAAGTTGTAAAAATTAGATATATGTACCTACATTGAAGATATTTTCCAAAAAAATATTGTAAAGGAGTATTTGGAGGTCACTGATTTTTTTTTGGTATGTTTTTATGTGTCGTTGTGGCTTAATTACGCCAAATCAACTAAACAGGTTTCAAATATTTATGGTACACGGGTAGCTCGGTATCATTTCGGCACAGGAAAGTACATATCCACGAAGGAAACTTTTTATCTGAGTATGCTGAGTGTAAAAAAGTGGGTTTTGTATTTTTCTCTCTTCCGCAAACGAAATTGCGGGCACCTTCTAATATAAGACAATTATACTTTTTTGTTTCACAAATATCATGATAATAATCACACTATTTGCAATTTATTAGTGAATCACTCCGCTAGCATTATTATTATAAACAAAGATCAGAAACAAATGAAAAAAAAATCGAGGATACTGGACTTGAACTAGTGCCTTGAGCCAGACCAGCCAGACAGACAGTATTGCCGAAAAAAAAATTATTTTGTTTCTGATCTTTGTTTATTATAAGATAATTATATTTTGGTGACACATCAAAATTTTTTTGACACTCATTTTCTTGATCCTCCCTCCCTGATCCCTATTTTTGAATGCCAAGTCACTTGTTTTCCTCGTTTTAATCCTGATTAAAATTCAATCATACTTTTCCATTATTTGTTGTTATTCTGCAGAATTATAAACAGCATGTAATACTGACCTACTTTGAACCATATGATCACATTACATGACATAAATTTAATTGCCATGGCCTTTGTATGTAAAATATGTTAACAGATAAGACACTTGCATATCAAATAGCACATGTCTATGAGAATACAGGTTTACTTCAAGCCTTTTTAAACCTAAAGCATATAATAGAAGTTCTCATTTGCATAAGTCTTATGCCGTAAGACAATAAGATGAAGCAGCTGTTTCATTTGCTATGTCAGAAATATTATTCAATGGAGTCCTAAAGGAGTGTATAAAGGTTACATGTCTTTGCAACACCTTTGGTTTCTATGACAATGTATAGAAGCAACTTATGGCTAGCTACGGAAGGTATTTCATAGAAATACATAGAAACCAGTGGTGTCCCGGTGATATGTCACCTGCTGCTGCTACATGTAACCTTAACCACTCACATGTTCATGATTTTGAGTATAACTCGATTTTTATTTAAAATAAGAACTATGACATGCTGCTATAGTTGCGGAAAGCACACCAGTGGTTAAGATATTTAAATTTTGAATGCAGACTTTTCATCGTACATAGATTGAACTGGAAAGATTTTGAGTGTTCACTGATATACAGATTGTGTCAACGAGTAGTAACTACGGGCGTATTTACCCTAGGGCCAGGGGCCGCATAACAAACCTTGGTGCGCGAGTCCAACTCGTACTTGGCCAGCTTTTTTTCTGGGGCAGTGAAACTTATTGGCCCGGGGCGCCTAGTTTAAAAATACGCCCCTGGTAGCAATTAGTATCATTACATAGGTAAATGGATTTTAGAGTTAGAGATGAATGGTCTATATCCCAACATACACACACTTATCTGACACAGAGCTCTAACTCTTTTGAAAAGTAGGTAATCACTTGAAATTTTCAAATGGGTTAGAGTCAAAATAATCCTAAAATGTTTGCCTCTCCACTAACCAACCTATGAAACATGCCTCCAAATGCATATTTTGTCAGAGGGGATTTCATTTTAAAATTTGTTTTACTCTTCTGTTGTTGCTATATCAACAAATTAAATATGGAATCCCCTGACAAGAAACATGTCCCATAAATCCTCCTTTGTAGTAGTAAGTGTACATCAATGTCACTAAAGGAATATAGGTAAAAATTCCATGTATTAGGTTCCTATGGTTTAGGCTGTGCTGTGTCTGTTAATAGTTAACTTTTTTGGTGACAGTATGTCCGCAGGAGTTCAATATGTATGCTTAACAACGCTTAATTGACAGTACTGTCAGCAAAAGTGTTAAGTGATGTTACTGTTTTATAAGTATAGACAGATGTGTACCATAATTGATATGTTACAGCAACAAGGTATGTTAGTCATCATCATATCATAATGGTCCAGGAGTGTAGCATAGTGGAGACCCCCCCATCATCACATGTCTTTCGACAAACCTCCTAAACATAGGCATTCAATGAAAAGTTTTCTCTCAATATGATAGAATGTCTTTCTGGTACCATATGGTCAACTAATCCTAACCAGCATAGGATAATCCGTACCAAGAAGAGGGCAGAGGATGACAAAGTTTAACTTATTTTTTAATCAAGCAATGGATAGAGATTCACTGTCACAATATCTGAACACAAATTCTCATATTAACTCCAACAAGAGTGTAAGTTCTTAAGTTCCCAAATGCAATTAAACTATTTGTCACGTACAATGTAATGTTTGTTATTTTAAACTAGGAAAAACATGGTGATTCAGTAATCAATTATAGTTAGATGATAACTTTCTCAAAAATATTGAAATCACTTATCAACAACAACAATAATCTAGACCAGACACAACGGCACACATTTACCTACAGTTATGAGGATGCTCAGAGTGTGCACTTTTATATCCTACTTTACTTTAAGTACATTAAATTGGATCAACCATGACATCACTCTGGCCTCACAATAGCCTGTTTACCAGTAGTCTGTGACCGTATTAGCCGTAAATCAAAAACGACACCTTAAATCAACAATTAATACACTTCAATTGTGGCACGCAAGGAAAAATATCGTCAGATAAATACGTCACTTAAGAATTATTACGTCGGTCGAATCACGGCCTTCACGAGCTCAAAGGAAGACGAGAAGCCAAAGAATATAATTGGATAATCCCCTTGTCGCTTTCTATTGTAAATCTACATGTTTTGAGCGACGAATGCGACTCCGATGACAAGCGAAATGGGTCATCGAACCTACGGTCCCGTTGCGTTCGTATATTTGCTAAAACACTTGTCCCACTTACTTGACTTTCCCGCCGCAGAACTGGCACTCTGGACCCTGCCAGCCGTCGTTGCACAAACATGTTTCATTCTTACACTCTCCATTTATACAGTTATGGTTACTACACCTAGCGAGAGCATCATTGCAAAACAATAACACTATGAGGACTGAACACAGGAACGGCGAGAACCATGAGAATTTTCGTCGGTATTTAGATTTAAACAGGAATAAGAACATTTGTAGCGACTCTACCATTTTGATGTAAGCATTTTCAACGAGTTTTGTTAGCGGGGACGTAAAGCTGGTCCTAAGTCGTGTAGTTTTCGTACGGTACTAAGTGCAGGGTTGTCATGTGCAAATCTAGATTACCTTTCTGACATTTCTGACATATGTAACTTTAAATTTGCAAATTTTCAAAACTAACGTGAAAAATTATTCCTAATCAATTGACATTATAATAAGAGGAAAATGTAGCAGCAAACTGCTCATCCCTCGAAAAATACACATTTAAAACGAAATGTACAGTTTCGTTTCTGAGTATTGGAATTTAAATATGGACATTTAAAAGACCACTCTTTCTTATGTAATGATATATCGATAAAACTAAAAATTGGATTTTTTATTTTCCCAAAATATTCAATAACTATTTCGTAGCAGCAGCACTAAAGTTGACATTTCTGTGCTACCAGTAACAATAATGTTAGAGACGTTTTTATACTGTCAAGATTCTAATAATAAATATATATGATGTGTACAAATAAGAATAAATAAATATTGTACAAAATATTTGTATCGTCTTTGTTTCACTGATCCTGAAATAATAATTACGGATATACAACCTTTCTTTTCTAATTGGTAAACTGATACAAGCTACATACACAAGATGGCGTCTTACATACGTCAAGTAGAAAAAAGTTGACGCAACTTTTTAAACATTTTTATTAAATTGCTACTCAATCTTTCACTCTTCTTATGGTGTAAATATTAAATCGTGTTCAAAATTATTTTTCTGAGATCGTTATGTGTGTTTTTGGCATTATTAGCACTTACTACAGTGGCGCCGCTTTGTATTATTATTGTTCTTAGTTTTCTACACCCCATACACCCAGTCATCACCGATTGCTCTAGATGTCACTAGCATCCACAAAATGTAGGTTGAAATGGAAGTTGCATGCATATTTGTGATAAAATTGCACGCGCAGTGCAAACTAAAAACTGGCCGAGTTTTAATAGTTAAGTACAGACAATGTCCAGAACTCAACCACCAAACCAAGAAAGAAGTATTCTCTTGATTTCAGTAGACCCTAATTTTTGACTTCAGCTTGAACCTTTTCGTCTAATAATTGCGTACCTATTTCATTATTTGCTCAAATTATTAGCACCAAATTCATAAAAGTGTTGTTTCATTAAAAGTTAATGTATGTTTAAAGGCAATATTTTATAATCTTGTTTTCATCCGAAAAAGTGTTATTGTATTTAGGCTGAACAATAAGAATAAAAAATAGTCGGCACCGATTGCTTTCCATTTCCAACACCCACACAAATTTCCCCGCGTAAACAATAAGTCATTATTTTTACTCAGCTCGCAAATAGACAATGTTTCGAGAAAAATAACTCCTTTGTGACGCAAATGTTTTTCTTGGAGCAGTTTTTACGTTGATGATTTTTCGCTTCGCTCGACACATTCTATAGGAAGTTACTTAAGTACTATTAAAAAAAACTGGTAGTGAAGAAAATATCTATAGGGATCTTAATAGTAATTATGTATATTAGTTCGTTGTGAATATTAATAAGTATACTTTGTCGCTGAATTAAAAATAGTCAATGGAGTTCTTGGTTTCACTGAGTGTTTACTCTAAGCTACTAGCCGAGTTTTAATAGTTAAGTACAGGCAATGTCCAGAACTCAAACCAAGAATTTTTATTTTTTTATTTCAGAAGACCCTAATTCTTGACGTGAGCCTGACCAAGAAAACAAGATCGACGAAAGTGTGACGTCACACGTCCTACCTTGTATGGGGAAATAAAGAACTTAGTTTTGCAGCATGTTAAAACTTGTCTTTATCGAAACGGTTTTGTAACAAAAGTTACCATAGATTTCATGGGTTATTTTATGTTATTCAATAGTATTATTAGTTATTAAAATTTTCATACTTTAAAAATGGACTTTCCCACCCGACTAAGATTTATAATATAAAACAAGAACACTCAAATAAAAATAAACATATTTTTTTAGGATTTCTACTATAGTAAATACCAATAAAATTTTATTTTAATTTGAATACAGTCAACATCTCAACATCATGTCTGTTTGACTAGAAGTGTATGAGGTTGACAGCCCTAGCAGGTCACGCAGTGACGATTGAGTTTTAGGAAGTAAAACGAATCGATGTCATTCACAAATTTAATTTTAATAACGAAAAATGGTCGTGGATTAATATATGTCAGTCTAGTATCACTGTCGTAGGCGGGGCTGGTCAGGGGCGTACCTGAAAGGCGGCAAGGTCATTATGCCGGTCCCTGGACGATTCAGGAAAATCCGAGAGATGTCGATGTCAGGATGGTGAATGCTCTTGCACATATGCCTAATTTTGCAACGATTATTAGCCGTAGATGGTTCAACTAACTAGTTGCAAATGCAATATTTTCGTCTGTTTCCGCGATTTACACTCATTTAAAAAAAAAATTAATCGGATTATATCGCGTATATTATCTCATTTGAGTTCCCGGCGACGTTTCGGAAGCTTTGTAAAGACTTCTGGCACATGTATAACTATCTTTACACATTAGGCCCATCTGGCATGGATGTATACAACTTTATTTGTTTTCTTAAATTGGTTAGTTTGCACAAATTGTAAATATGACAGAGGAAATGTATCTTGTCCCCATGAGCAAGGAAGATAAAAGGCTTCCGAAACGTCGGGGAACTCAAATGTGATAATATACGCGTTAGAATCCGTTTAAATTGTTTTATTGAATTGTTTATAAATATTTGAAGAGAAAAGCCGCATCCTGAGGCCTTTATAAGTAAGTTCCGGGCAATATTTGTCCTTCATTAATTATGAATCCCGGTTATATTGCTAAGCTGGCCAAGGGAAGCAAAAGAAAGTAGCTAGTGCTTGTTCATAAACTAAAAGTTGTCGCCGACATTAGTGTTGCCAGTGTTAAAATATGTGCCATTTTGGCTTCGATAGGCGTTAACGCGCGGTTTGCGTGTGCCGTGCAGCCTTCAGCGAACTGCTTAGCTTAGTAGGTAATGCTTCGTCGTCCAGTCGCCCTGTTTCGTGAAATAAATTGTCGCTACTTTTAACAATCTTGTAGTAATATTTTCTTCGGTCTCATGACGTTTCGGAAGCTTAACAGCTCCCGTATACGTTTACTCGTGAACACGGAGCTGCAAACTGGAATCTGTTTACTCGATTGGCATTAAGATTTATAACTTCATGAAAATTTTAAATCACGCCTGGTTATTGTAAAATTATTTTTTTATTGGTTATCAACTTTTTAAGCAATCGCGCTATTGTATATAAAGATGTCAGCGATCTTCAACTTCATCTAGGTTTTTAATTGATTTTGTTAACGGTCAACCAGTTCACTTTCCGCCCTATCCCTTTCTGATTAAAAAAAACCAGCCAAGAGCATGTCAGACCATGCTCAGTGTAGGTTTCCGTACCCTTACTACATGGAAATGCGCTAGAGATGACAAAAATACGGTGAAAAAGTGCACTAGAAAGAGAGCAAATATTCACTTAGGTACGTTCTTTTGTTGAGAAGCGCAATTTTTCGGCAATAACTCAAAACGGTATATCAATATATACTAGAAGGGTTCTGTTTTTCCTTTTGATATACGGTACCCTAAAAACCATCAGGGTAGGTTGTACCGCTTCAGGGTCGGTTGAAAAAAAACACACAGTTAAGGGCTCAATTAAGACAAATTTCGAATCGAATCCTTCGTGTAACGAAAGTTAGTGAAACAACATAAATGGGTAATTTTCGTTAAGCAAAGGAATCAATTAAATTTTGATTTAATTAAAGCTCCTCACTTTGTAAACTTTTTCTTAAATCTTGCCCGTATCCTTGATGAAAATGAACCTTCTAGCTAATCCTTCAAAAACGGCGTAAATTTACATAAAAATCGTTGATGAATCCAACAGTAGATGACAAACTGCCAAATCCCTTAGGTTTACCTACCTATATCCATCATCATCGCCATGTGGTACTAATTATTACATCGAATACCTTTAGTTATTTTTTTATTCGTAGGAATATTCTTAAAGCATAAACCCAAACCTTCTGTCGCCGTTAAAACTAAATAACTTCCAATACGCACTTACAATTGGATTTCGTATAATACGGTAGCAAAAACTGCAAATTGGCAGTAAAAGCGACCAATCCGCTCAAAAACGTCTCAACTCCAATAGAAATCCTTGCCACTTGTAACCTTTTTGATGCTCAATGCGGTCGCAAATTTGGTGGTTACTGTTCAGCCATAATTGCCTGCCTAAATACATGTCAAGCTGAGACGTCTGCCACATGCCCCAGAGACCGCATAACCTCAAACCCAGGTGACCCAGTCCCGAAAGACAAAGGGTTTGACAGCTCTTGTCAACCAAATGCCCCGTGTGGTCGAGACACACAGTCGGTCTGACAAGCATCCCTGGCAATTTTTTTGTAATTTCCGTTACCCAAAGGTTGGCTGGAAAAGATCGCTCTTTAGCGATAAGACCGCGTATTGTTTAGTTTACGTTTAAACTCAATTGCAGTTAGGTATGTCTCTTGTTGGTGTGCAATAAGGAATTGTTGTATTGTATACATAAGGTACATGCATGATTTTTTAAATCGCTTTTCTAAACAACATACTTATTAAAAAACCGTAAAAAAAGATGTCCAGTAAAATTAAAATCAGCCATATAGTACTAATTCGATAGCAATTTGACAGAGAGGTCAGACATGTATGCTGTCACGTCACACGAAACTACAGTCATATAAATTCCATATTAAATTCTGTTTTGCTAGAAAGAGATAGAATCAAATGTTTGATGGCTTATATCTTGGTTATTATTAATTATTCGAAAAAAATTGCTACTGTTCGTTACATGAATAAGCTTTTATTAAAGGAAAAATAAAAATTCATGCATATTGTCTGGTGGGTAGGGTTAACCCTTTTAATCTGTCGGACTAACGACACGACCGTGTTTCGCGTCCATTAGCAGTTGAAATTGACAAGTGACAAGGACCGCAAATTGTAGGTTTCCGTACTTCTTTTAGCAGTTAGGTACAATTACGTCTAGAAATATGTATACAATTTTGAATCTTTTTCTTCCAACTGAAGCTCCAAAAACAACATATATTGCATGCGACTGAACAGTTCAATGGGTATTTACAAATTATGGGGCGTCAGCCAGCTGGTTCTTCCAGCATTGCACTAATATTTTCGTCTTTTTAGAATAAACAATCTTAGAACAGCTATGTGTGCATTATAAAAAGACTCAAAGTCACTCAGAGAGCAATGCTCGGAGTGAAAGTCGCTGGAGTCATGGTGATGTTCTTTGGTGAGGATTATGTCCAGCAGTCGCCGTCTTTGGCTGATTATGATGATAAACTACCTTTGTGACAGCATTTCCGCCTACTCGTACGAAGCTGTCTCGTGTTTGAATTTATTTTTATCTTTATTTTATTTATTAGGCTTATAAAATAAATAAAAAATAACACAGGGACAATCTTACACAAATCAACCTAGTCCCAAACTGAGCAAAGCTTGTACTACGGGCGACGTTACGTATACATAATATGTAGATAAATGATAATACTAAATACATAGAAAACATCCCAGACCCAAGAACAAACATTCGTGCTCATCACACAAACCTTGCCCTGGCCGGGATTCGAACCCGGGACCGCTAGCTTAGTAGGCCGTTGTGCAAACAACGGAACCAAACGTGTCCAAATACCAAGATACAGGCATTCTGACAAAAATGTTATCCAAAAAACAAGTACCTATGCACAGCATGATTAAAACGAGCTCTAGAAAAAAAACCTAAAACTAAAACAATCCTAAACTTAGGTACTGTATTATATTGAATTGAATTGTTGCTTTACCAATGCCATGTCGAATTAATTGAGTATTGATGAGCAAGCATGGTTATTGAGAGTTAGAGATCTGAACGGGACCGCGAAATTATTTCTACAATATCAATTCCGGGTAGGGATAAATATTTGTGTAACGCACTTGAAAGTTTTGTATTTTAGTATTTAAGTAATAATAAAAAAAATCGAAATATAGAACTAATGAAGCCTCTTTTCCTACAATCTCATAGGTTTTGGTCACAAAAAATGCTACTCATTGGCAGTTTTAACAGTTTTTCTCAAACACTGAAGAGAGGGGGCTCCACCATCAAGATTTAGCCCCGGTTCAAAAAAAATCGTAGATCTGGGGCAGTAACTATGTACCTATACATATGTATGTACATATGTCGTTGTCTAGTGCGCTTAGTACTTCATTTTCTTAAGTAGGTAGCACATTGCGACTCCAAGAAGCTTTCCTGTGATCGTAATTTATTGAAGTCTGCTTGATATAATCAAATTAACAACAAAACATTATCTTAAGATGGGACTGTACAATTTTTTGCATTGGAATATTGGAAGTAAGCCACTTGGTCCCAAGGTCGTTGTTTTAAAAAGAAAACTGGTTAAAACAGTCAGTATCCTGACCAACATAACTTTTTCAGTGACCAAATCGAATCGCTGCAAACCGGTTAAATTATGTTTGCACCAGAGGTACTTGATTTTCGCCAGTAATCAGGTGCACATTTAACACAACCGGGTAGTCCACCCACACGGTACAAGTTGTGGTAAAATCCTTAATAATGGAGTTGATTCGTCGGTAAAGTTAAATTTGTAGTTTAATATAAATGAACTGGTTTGAGGCAGTATTTCGGTTATATTAGTGGTTATTTTTGTAAGGGAATAAAAGTAATGTGTACGCCAAGGGGTTGTTGAACTGTTCGTATGTAACGTAGCTTATCTTTTTTATCATTCGAATGGTTAATATTGAGTTAGGTAGACTAAATATGTAGAAATGTCGTGAGGAGTAATGGAGTGAGATTTTGAATGCAAGGTTTTATTCGCGGTTTTGACAGAGTGCCAAACGAGTTTTGGTAATCGCAATATCTTTCCGGAAAGGACAACATGATAAAGGAACAAACACACTTTTTAATTTTTATGGGTTTGGTAACAGATAGTTAGAAGGTGCCAACTTCGTTCGCTTCAGAGAAAAAAATCATAACCTTCTTGATTTTTTGCTTCAGCATAGTCGGGTAAAAAGTATCCTATAACCATGAGTACCTAGTTACCTGTGTAGGTACCAAAATATAATACAATAATAGAAAAAACAAAAAAAAAATCGATTCAGTGACCTTCTAATATAAGATTTCACTTATTATTTTGGAAATATATCTTTGATGTACTGTCATTCATTTTTACAACTTTATAATAGACGACAAACAGAGGTAGGTACCTGAATTGTACTTTTATAAGTGTGCATTTAAGTAATGCAATATTATCGCAATACTTAATACCTAGTCCACAAACACAAATCCCACAAAAAATCCCACTTCATATGTACAGTAGGTAAGGTGTCTTATATATGTCATACTTAACATATTATATTATGTAGCAACTAACATACCTACAGATTAACCCAGGCATGAAGTGTTAAACCATATATGGAATCAATATGCTATAAAAACATAAGATGAGAAGCTGAAATCCTATTGGCCGAATAAAATCTACCTGGCATCCTAAACACCCATTGCCTGATTCTAAATTTAAAAATAAAATGAAATAAAAGTAACAATCAAACTTAATGTTACCAGCTACAAAGTCACTAGCGTCTACGGAAACGTGTTTATGAACTACGTCGAAAATTTAGTTCCATTTTCGTCCGCACGATCAGATAACTTTGTCGCGGCGCCGACGCACCCCGAACGGGGCCGAAAACAGCCGAAAATAGCCGAAGCCGCCGAAAGAGTTAACCATGACCTTACCCGCGTGCTCTTGACTTGAGTTTGATGCGAATGTGAGCGTGTGTATGTGTGCGTGCAATTCGGCCACTTTGACTGGTCGTTTTTTTGTATGTGGCAAAGAGTATGTAGGTATATAAAAGAGTGGACATGGGTGTGTTCGCTGACACGTGCTCTCTGATCCGAACGACGAGATCATCTAGCAGCCATCGAGAGCATTGGGCGAACTCTTCGGACGATGAAGTCTAAGAGTCAACCCCGCCGGCGGGGTCGCTTAGCCCGTAGTCTCGCAATCTCCCCCACGCCCAATTTCTCTTGCCTCTCTCTACCCTCTCAACTAGGGTTGAGCGGTTCTGGTTCAACCTACGTCCGCAGTTTTTGTGCCTTGCGCCGTCCCACTTGAACTCTAAGTGGCCGCGGTGGCATTCCCGCTTGTGGGTTTGCGCTACCCACTGAGACCGAAGGAGGTCTAGCCAGACCGATCCAGTTCAAAGTCAGAATCTAAAAAAAAAGTGTATTCGCTGTTTGGTATTGTTAGCGCGCAGACCTGTAGGTTTGCAACTACTCAATACATATAAAAAAAATCGTTTGGTTTTATGTTTTTTAATGTGAAAACATCACATATTTTTTATACAATATTGATACAAAGATCTAAGTAGAAAAGAAGAATTAATTGCGATCCACTGCAACTGATATCGTGCTTATTCCGTTTTGTCCATCTGTGTCAACCCAAATTAGGTACTATTTTGCACGCTGCTTAGCCTTAGCCCCTGTTTCATTTCTTTACTCATATGATTTAACCTGATTTAACACTTTCGCAACCGACATTTTCGTGGCGCTACGCTCGTAGCCAATAACGTTATGTGGCAAAAACTTGCTACGAGCACAGCGCCAGTGAGCACTCGCGGTCGTAAATATAATAATAAAAAAAACTGCTTTTTATTTTAGGTTATTTGTTTATAATATTTATTTATTTATTTATTATTATAAACAAAATATATACAGCTTTACAGTACAGAACCAAAGCGCTGCATTATTGAGGTTTACATCAAATAAAAGACAAAGACAGGTATATACATGCTATGATACTCTACTATCATCCATCGCCTCGCAGTACCTCAGACATTCCCGACATACATCTGCCCATCGACTCGCAAATAAATCACTTTCAGGTGCCCACGACAGAAACGAGTTGAGAAGTGCGAGTGCTCGAACGGTAGGAGAGTTTCTGTGCACTACAGTCCGCGCTACAGGAACGGCAAGCAAATCGTACTGTCGCGGTCTGAGGGCCTTTTTCGATAAACGCGGAACAGCGAGCTTAACTATTTGCGCTACCGTTCAGGGCAGTCAGTATCACCACGTAGAATATTGCAGGCTGTCACCAGAAGTTTGCAGTTGCGCCTTACTTGAAGGGAGTTGAGGCCCAGACAACCTAGGAGAAATTTGGTCGGGTATAAGAATGGATAGTAATTGCAGACTTTTTTATACATAAACCTAAGAAATGCTTTTTGAACCTTTTCTAACATCAAGGTATCCAAGGCCTCTGAAGGATTCCACACAATGCTCGCAACCTCGAGTTTACTTTGGACAAGGGCAGTATACAGCGATTTAATAGCTGTGGGGTTGTTAAAATCTCGAGCATTCCTCGTGATAAACCCGAGGCGTCTGTAACAGTTGGCGGCTAGTTCCTTAATGTGGTCATGGAAAGTGAGTCGCGTGTCGAAGACTACGCCAAGGTCTTTTACAGTAGTTACGCGGGCTATAACTTCAGTTCCCAGCATATACTGAGCGTGAAGTGGCGTCAGAGAACGAGTGTAGGTCATAACGCAACATTTTGGCACGTTGAAAAATAGCTTGTTCACAGCACTCCAATGCACCACAGCATCTATGTCCTCCTGCATTGCCTCGCAATCCGCCACACCCTCCACCCCGTATATGAGCTTCAGGTCGTCTGCGTAAAGAAGACAACTGGTATATTTCAGTACTGACTCAAGGTCGTTGATCATGATACCAAAGAGAAGCGGGCCGAGAATGGAACCTTGGCTGACACCTGATCGGGTTGGATAGATCGAGGATACGAAGCAACCATA
The DNA here is from genome assembly GCA_905404275.2 of Hedya salicella. NCBI lineage: Eukaryota > Metazoa > Arthropoda > Insecta > Lepidoptera > Tortricidae > Hedya > Hedya salicella. The sequence continues at coordinate 4,672,816 of FR990115.1, read as the reverse complement.
TCGTATAAATTGTTGTCTGTCACGCATATAGCTCGCAAACAATTTAAGAAGTCTCGGGGAGAATCCAATATGACACAGCTTACTAAGCAAGATATCATTATCAACTTGATCAAAGGCCTTTTTAAAGTCGAAGTAGAGGACATCAACTTGCTTACCCTTATCTAGGAGATCGGAGATAATGCTCGAGACAGTCAAGAGATTAGTGTCAATTGAATGCTTTGGTCTAAAGCCATGTTGCGAGTCGCTTAGAAAAGGTTTAAGTTGGGGAAATACTAATATTTCCCCAACTAAAACCTAAATATTGTTATCTAACTTAGTTTTAATCTTTACATATCAAATATCGTCGGCTTAAGTCGCAAACCTTGTAACTCCAATGGATCAAACTTTACAGGAGGCACATAAATCGTTACTTTAACAGTATGGCGGTCGGGTATGGCGAGGTTTTCTATTTCGGTTTTTAAACCTAAACGGTTTAGAGTTTTGCCATTATATGCGTTCAGACTTTGACTATCTAAATATGCAAAATTATTATTAAAAATAAATATACGAGGTTGGCTACTTTAGGCGACGATATGTAAATGATGATATGTTTCGCGGAGTGCGCAGGAGACTTGTCGCGTCTGCGCTTTGCCGTCTCCGCGCAATTGGGATACTTTTTGTCGACATTCGCACACCACGACCGCCGCTGTGTGAGTATTTTTCGCGCTTTGGGCAATGCACTCTGCTGCACAATGCCACTGACCTTGGCCAATGCAGCTGCGTGGAGACGGCTCGAAAAAATACCTACAATTTGTTTTTAAGATGATTATTTAGTTGAGCATTTAAAAAAAGTTTGTACAAAGATTTTTATTGGCACGTTAACTGTCGAAAAAGTCGTTAACTTTCCTTTTTTATTACCAAATTTGGAATCCAAGTGTGCCTGTCTGTCTGTCTGTCTGTCTGTCTGTCTTCACGCTTAAACTGCTGAACCGATTTGGATGAAATTTTGTATGGAGATAGTTTGACTCTCGGGGAAGGACATAGGCTACTTTTTATCCCGGAAAAATACCCTTATCCGCGATAAACGAATTTAAGGCGGACAAAGTCGGGGGCACAAGCTAGTAACTCATATATGTATTGTAATTTTTCTTATGAAACCGTTTCGATAAACGCAAGTTTTAACATAGCTGCAGAACAAAGTTCTTAATATATCCCCATACAACATAGGAACGTGTCACGTCACAGTTCCCAGGCTTTTTTATAGATCGTTTTGAGGAAGTCCAAACATTAGATTTTAACATTGTGGTATATCTGTGAGTTTTTATGATTGAAGTAGTTTTTTCATCAATGTTTCTATTATTGAGAGATAACACCGAAAAAATTACAACAATTGGTTAGACTGTGGGATAACTTTTGTTTTCATTTTATAGTCCAATATAATAACGGGTTCAGGATGCTGTTGGGACTGCCCCGTTTTTGAAGCGCATCCGGTATGTTTGCAGAGGTACGTACTGATTGCTTCGGTGCGATAATACGACAGAGAACTGCCTCCCTGATGCGCCGCGTGCGTGACAGCTCCAACAGCCTCATGCGCCTGGTGCTAGAATCTCCTGTCTGCGCGTTTTGGAAACACTGGGACTCAGTGCACATGAGAGCAAGAGGCTCTGTGTATATTATAATATAATAAAACATTTTAATAATATCACCACATTTAACTAACAAAGGATAAGCAAATTAGTTTTACCATTATGGACATGGTCTGAAAATAAAATATTTGAATTTGAATAGTAACTTCCTCAATTTTGGGATAAAAAAATATATTGCTTCCAATGTCTCGAAAAATCTAAAGCTACATTTTATGCGGGTAATATGACACTACGTAGCAGAGCCCGGAATCGGTATTTTTAAAATCTTCTAAAATACATGCTATATCTGGAATGTTTCAAAACTGCATTTAGGAGAAGATAAATTAATCACAAAACACCTTATTCAAGTTCTAGATTTTTAATAAAGTATACGAAAATCTCGCGATTGAACGAAAAACACGAATCGTTATTTCGGTTATTTTGTATGAAAAAAATCGTACCACGTAAGCTTTAGAAAGGATGCAATGTAAGCACCATTTGGGGGTCTTTTGCGTGCATCAAAGCCCACATGCAGGAATGCTCACATGACCATTAAAAATGGTCGTATACGCCACAAAAGATCCTATCAATTAACGCCTTTTCTCACTAGTGGGCAAAATCGCGTGGTACAATAATTGTGTCCAGGAATTTTTATTGCTTATGACGATAAGGGCAAGCTTATGAAAGTGTAGAGTTCAAGAGAGTACATTTTCGGTTTGTGTAGAATAGTTTTTGGTGCCAATAACCAGAAGATTAAGGTTAAGATTAAGGTCAACTTGATTGGCATTCTCAGCTGCTAATCAGTCGTTAATAACAAACAAGCAAGGCGAAACCAGGCCTTTTTAGAGTTTCGTACCGGATACGGCCGTTTGTAGTGTATATTTTGTACGGAACCCACGGTGCGCGAGTCCAACTCGCACTTGGCCGGTTTTTTCGTTAAGGTATTGTGCCTTTCAAAAAAATATTAGAATGTACCAGCTATTGCGTTATACGTCTCTCACGCCTCAGTTTTAAAGAGGCGTATAACGCAATCGTTAACAAAACAGCCTTTTTTAGGGTTCCGTACCCAAAGGGTAACACGGGAGCCTACTACTAAGACTCCGCAGTCTGTCCGTCTGGTCTGTCCGTTTGTCACCAAGCTTCTCATGAATCGTGATAGCTAGACAGTTAAAATTTTCACAGATGATGTATTTCTGTTGCCGCTATAACAACAAATACTAAAAACAGTATAATCTTATGTCTATCTGTCTTTGTCAGTAACCAATATAAAATGATCAAATAGCGCGTACATTTTGCTTAGTAGGGCTCTGCTAACACTGGATTACTCGTATATACGGTCGTTTGTAGCGGTTATTTTGCACAAAACCCTCGGTGCGCGAGTCCGACACGCACTTGGCCGGTTTTTTAATTTACTTTGCCACACGTTCGCTTCTTATGTACCTACTATGCGCATCAATGTATATAGGTGACAAAGTCACCTGTTTTATGTAGTAGTACCGTATCCGTATAGGCAATTTGATGTTCCATATTAGAAAAATGACATAAGTTCTATATTAATTTTGTACACTACTACATACAACAGGTGACTTACTTAAGTTTTTCACCTATACTAACTTAGGACTGAAGTTGCTGGTAGCTACAGTCAGCTGCAAAAAAATGTTTTCTCTCAACTCTATTGACGGGTAATAGAGTCCAGCGAAGATAAATTTAAGATTTTTAGGTTTGTCTCGTTAGTTTGTGCTATAAGAGCTACCTTCATACCAAATTTGAAGTGTCTAGGACAGCTGGAAGTACTATATATTGGTTTCAATACACGGCAATTTGTATAGAAACACGTCTTTTTTATGACTATCTTTGATTGCGTTGACTTCGAAGTTTGATTTTTTCACAGCTTCAAGGGATTGCACGTTTAAGTATGTCATATTAATTTCAGCTTGATACCTTCACGTGTTCCTGAGAAAAAGAGTCTTGGCAGACGGACGGACATTAAAGTTATTCTGTAAGAGTTCCTATGACCACCTTCCTGCTCCATCATCAGATCAGCTCGATGGTATCATAGTATTGCATTGTCACCGAACTTACATAAGTATGCAAAATTTTAGCTCAATCGAAAACCGGGAAGTGGATCAAATTTAACTTGCAAGATTTGATTACCGACCGATAGACAGACAACGGGATAGGTGAAAGTAAATAAAAGCTTGCAAAATAAGAAAGATACAAAGGAAGCTACTAGTGCTAACTAGATTGTGTACGAAAATTTCAAGCCACGTACGTAAAGTTGCGATAGCTCAGTTGGTCAGAGCACTTTTGCGGTAAACAAGAGGTCGCAGGTTCAAATCCTGCTTGCAATTTAGTAGGTCGCATTCATTTCTTCCTTAACAATCGAACTTTGTGTTATAATATTGATTTGAACATCAATATAACCAACCACACAACCACAGAGCCACAGAAGAGGTCAGAAGTTCCAGTACCAGTCTACGACCAGCACTAGAACCATGACGTCACTGTGCCTACTACTACTACCTGCCATTACGCAATTTAAATTGATACACCCGTAGTCACGGGTGGTGAAGACTTCAGCCAAAGACGGCTCTGCCCTGATATGACATGGCACCCCCATGCCCAGAAGGCATGAGAAGAAAACTACTTGTCTACAATTGGGAGGAAGTTGCAGTGGATAGGGATAAGTGGCGGAAATTGGTATTGGATAGGTGTAAAATCTTTGATAAAACATGGTCCAGCGGGCCTATGATGGTTGCGTATGTCACGCGATAAATAAGTGACATAGCTGCCGTCACCTTCTGACACGTATGTGAGTGCGAGAGTGACAGGCGCGTTATCATATCATTTATCGCATGATAAACGCGACCATCATAGGCCCGCAGGACACTCTCAACCAAACGTGACAAAAGGCATCAGCTCACTACTTGTTCATCGCGGCAGGTCGTTTTAACAATTATTTTCCAAGCCTGTGGTAGCGCCGGTAGTGGCTTACTTAGCCACGAAAAACGTTGTCTTCTTTCATAGCACTGTTTTTAAATAAATAAAAATCAGGGACATCATCATCTTCGCTTGTCCTTATCCCATTGACAGAGACAATCTGACCTAAAATCGACCTAGTCCCAAACTAAGCAAAGCTTGTACTATGGGCACTAAGCGATGATGTACATAGTATATATATAAATTATAACTTATATACATAGAAAACATCTAAGATCCAGGAACAAACAATCGTGCTCATCATACAAACACTTGCCCTGGTTGGGATTGGAACCCGGGACCGCCAGCTTCGTAGGCCGTTGTACAACCCACTGAGCCAAACGTGTCGTCAAATTATAGTATGAAGGCTATTGGATTAATTGAATACCGAAATATATACCCTTGTCTATACTAAAATAAGCATGAAGTGAATGCCATAAAGAAAAAAATGGATGTGGTACCTTATTTTAATTATTTTACTTTGTTTCTAGCCGGCAACTGGCATGTTAAAATAAACATCATCGCATGCATCCAAGGCATTAGTTTGACTGAGCATTTTCGTTGAAAACCGGCTAATTTGACCGCGTTACCTTTTTTGTTGGCAAAAATGTGGAATTAAATGTTAATTGCTGCGAGCTATAAATAAAGCGAAGTAGCGGGAAATAACTGAATAGTTTTCGTGTATCATTTTATGTTTATTAGGGTTCCGTTCATCAAAAGGCAAAACACGGAACCCGGTCCCGGGTTCGAACCCCGGCCAGGGCAAATGTTTGTGTGATGAGTACGAATGTTTGTTACTGGGTGTTTGATGTTTTTTTATATATTTAAGTATCAGTTATCACTTATTTTTAGAAGATGCCCGCAACTTCGTTTGCGGAGGAGAAAAAGTCATAACCCCTATTTTTTTCTTTAGCGTAAATGGGTAAAAAGTATCCTATAACCATCTGGAGCTACCAAGCTACACGTGTACCAAAAATTGTGGAAATCTGATCCGATTTTGCGTGATGAAGCCACAACGACACATAAAACATACAAAAAAATCCATTTTTTTTTGTTTTAGTGAAATAGTCCGTAATATTTTCTTTTTTTTATTTGTTTAATGTACAGACATTTCATTTTTACAACTTTATAATAGTATAGATGTGTATTGTTGCCTAGTAGTTACCGATAGTACAAGCTTTGCTTAGTTTGGGACTAGGTTGATTTGTGTAAGATGATCCCTGTGTTATTTATTATTTATTTATTTATAGGACCACTTTGTTGTCCTTCTGTCTGTCAAGACCCTTTTCTCCAGAACGCGTAAAGGTATCAAATTGAAATAATATAACAACTAGCGGCCGCCCGCGACTTCGTCCGCCTTAGATTCGTTTATCGCGGATAAAAGGTATTTTTCCGGGATAAAAATTAGCTTATATCTTTCCCCAAAACTCGATATTTTACTTATTTAAATGTGAAGCATATTACCAAGATTTCAAGTTCCTAGCGTAAAAAAATATTTACTGTCTATAAAATTTTCATCCTTAAAAGGGACGAAATTTGACATACATTATAACCTATGTCCTATTCTCATATATAAGGTACGTAACTGGATTTTTTATAAAAATTCGCGCAGTAGTTTTTGAGATTAAGTGGAACGTACATACATACTTTCACGTTCATTATATAGTAATTATAAAGATAAGGATAAACACTTATATCCGCGACTCCTTGAAGCTGTAAAAAAAAAAACTTCTAAGTCAACGGAATCCGAAGATACACTCATCAAAAAATATGTTCCCATACAAATCCCAAGCAACACATTAGTGAATTTTGCAGCTTATCTTATAGCTTTATGTTCTAAATGAGTGGTATAACAGTGTTTGATAAAACTTATAGCTTTAAACACAACTCATAATTGTATATGAGTTCATCCTGTCCCTTCTAGTTGCTTAGGAACGTTTTTGTTTCTAATTTATTACTTACTAGCTTCTGCCGGTGACTTCGTCCGCCTTAAATTCGTTTATCGCGGATAAGGGTATTTTTCCGGGATAAAAAGTAGCCTATGTCCTTTCCCGGGACTCAAACTATCTCCATACCAAATTTCATCCAAATCGTATCAGCAGTTGAAGCGTGAAGAGGTAACAGACAGACAGACAGACAGACACACTTTCGCATTTATAATATTAGTATGGATGGTTGGGTAAAGTCAATTTTGCTACTTAAAGTTGCATACAGGATTTAATTGTCACTGAATAAGAAGCAATAGTGCTATATAAGGCCATAAAGTGACTTATAAGCAACTTTTACAAATAAGGGCAGTATATCACCAATCGTGGCTAAAGAGATAATTTTACGGCCCTTTTGGAACCTAAAAATATTGCAACTTTTAAGGCCTAGAAGTACCTTATTGCCACTCCAACGCATAACTAAGTCTCAATAGGAGGTTCTTGAAACCAAAAGCAGTTATTTTCACTTATTTCAAACCACTAACGATCTAACAGTACCAAAATTATGACATCTAATATTTTATGTTCCTATTGCCTCTGTCAAAATATTATTTGTCGTGCGTCACACTATTGATATAAATTTTACATTTGTTTCTGTTGATATAAAGTTCCAGACATTAAGCTCATCACAAATTCATACAAAACAGCAAATAATTAGTATTAGTTGGTATTAGTAATAGCATTCACAGCTTTGCCACTCGCAAGATGCAAATAAGTGATTTTCAGACCTAATAGTTCCAAATAGAGAACAAATAAGTGAAAATAAACACTGTAAGATCTTTCTTGTTCAGACATGTTTACAAAATGGAGTCCTTGAAAATGAATTATTTTAAACAAAATTTTATCACACTTACGCATAATCACAGACTTTTGATAGTTGTGACGATGTTATTTTCATATTGTACGTAACATACAATCGTTAGGTCAGGTTTATAACATATTTATTTCTTACCAGTATCAATTCCTTATTTGATTTAGCACTCTCTTTTTAAATATTCCTGATCAAATCAAAGGCGCATCAAAATTTACAAAGAAACCATACTATAGTTTCACGGTAAAAAAACATTTGCAAGAATTTCGTGCTTATTTCAATGCTTAACGTGAGGTTTTAATCATTTACCAAACAGATGTCATCTAAAATTAAAATGGCAGATCACATTAAAAAACCCAACTTGTTGCTGCAGCACTCAACGGAACTTTGACGTTTGCGTTTATTCATTCGGTCAATGAGTGAATGAATCGTGTATAGCTCATATCTTTCACCTATAGTTATAATTGCCACTTAAGGTACTTGTGAGATCTCTTGTGGATTCAATTTAGAACCAAAAATAGGCTGCAATTTTTCTCCTTTTAGTTCTATATTGGTTGCTTAAGGGTTCTTTCCACCTATATATAACTTAGTAATGGCTGTATATTTCACTTAAGTATCTAAATAGATGTGATATACGAGCTATTTAACCTAAGTTGTGCTACTTGGGATTGCCGTTCATGCAAAAGCTATTTCATTTCATTCAAAAGGTACTTCATGTTGTCCTAGAAACTTGAAATTTGGCACAAAGGTAGCTCTTATACATATATTACAACCCACGAAATATCTGTCACCTGTCTGTCTATATTAGAAACCAATCAGAAAGCTTTCAAGAAAAGAGCGTACTCCCACCTGAAAGGCCGGCAACGCACTTGTGACTCCTCTGGTGTTGCAAGTGTCTATGGGCGACAGTGATTGCTTTACCATTAGGCGACCCGTCTGCTCGTTTGCCTTTTATGTCATAAAAAATAATATATAAAATGACCCCTCACCGCGCATATTTTGCTTAGGAGCAGGGCTTTGCTAACACTGGATTATCACAGATTCCCTTTTTAGGGTTCCGTAGCCAAATAGTAAAAACCGCACCCTTATAGTTTTGTCATAGTTTTTGAGTTATTGCGAAAAAAACTGCGAATCTCAGCTAAAGAACGTAAGTGCAGTGGAGATACGCTCTTCTTTTAGGGCACTTTTTCATATTTTATTTTTTACATCTGTAGTGCATTTTTTTGTGCCTGCGGAACCTACTTCTATCCTTTTTAGCGTATATTTTGAACGGAACCCTCGGTGCGTGAGTTCGACTCGCATTAAGCCGGTTTGGTTTTTCTACTACTAACCCGTAGGTTTCATGGAAAAGATCGCACTTTAATAATACCTCCTCTTGTTTATCGTTAGACAAATTGTTTAAATGTTTGTATTTTTGATGTGCAATAATAACTAGTATGTATAATTACTATTTACGAGTGTAATTAGGTCATAAATATTTTTGTATTATGAGATTATGTTATTATACTAGAAAGTGCCCGCAACTTCGTCGGCGGAGGAGAAAAAAACATAACCCTTTCTTTTTCTTCAGCGTGGTCGGGTAAAAAGTATTCTTTAACCATCTGGAGATACCCAGCTACCCGTGTATCAAATTTGAAATCTGTTAAGCCGATTATGCTCACGACAAAAAATCCAAAAAAAAACTAATTCCTCGAGACCTCCAAATAGTTCGTTACAATATTTTTTTTGAAAATATCTTCAATGTACAGATTTTTCCTTTCTTACAACTTTATAATAGTATAGATGAGTTAGCGTTATGCGTCTTTCCTGTGGTCATACCAAAGATAAAGGGCGTTGGGCCTTGCTAAAAGTGGTTTTATTATAGATTTTAAGTACACACGACACATATTTGCATTGTATCGGGCCGCGTCCAATGAAAACGCTTAGATATCGCGTCATATTGTAATTAACCAATCGCAGACGTCCACATACTCGCGACATATTCTGGAGCCATCCGCTCAGCCATCGCCAACAAACACAATCACACGAAAATTTGTAAAAACTATATTAAACAGTTCCCTTTTGAAAATCTTTGGTTTTCTTTAAATTATCCTTGTTCCCATCCGGAACACCAACTGTTACTATATACTTACACCAATAGCACCAATGAGTTTAGTGGCAACAGTTGGGAATTATATTCCCAGTAACAGATGAGAAAATTATCCCAGCTGTTACCACTGTCGTGTCTTTTCATTATATTAAGTAATATAGTGTGGACGTAAATTAATATACTACTCATGATTCTGAGTAGAAAAAATATTAAAATTTCACATTCTGAAAGAAAGTAAAAGTACGCTTTTGTATAAACTGGCCCATCTGACCCTTGATCCAGCTTTCTTCCTGCTAAACTAAAAATATTTATAAACAAAGTAAGCTTCACCGCTGTAAATATTCTTGCATGCTAGTAAATAAATCTAAACACTGGGTATGTTACCGTTAAAGATTTGCAATAAGATTATAATTATGAATTAAGCAAACCCATTAAAATATGGCGCCGTAACACGTAAATTAGTTTTTCTGTTACGAGCAGCTATTTTATAAATTCCTAGCATTTTTCCAACTGCGTGGCCTACTATTTTATTTATCCTTAGCAACTGTGCATTTTTCCGGAATAAAAATTATCCTATGTCCTTTCTAGAATTTCAAACTATCTCCAAAACAAATTTCGTCTAAATTGATTCACCGGTTTAAGCGCGAAGAGGTAATACATAGAGTTACTTTCGCATCTATAATACTAAGTATAGTAGGTGAGTTTAGTATGGTATTAGTTTAGAAATATACATATTGATGATGACATTTAATATTGTCATCATCAATATGCATATCTTTGAAAATAGTAGGACTATGTCAGTCAATCATATGAGTCGATTAACTTCAAACTCAGATAAATCCGCTCTAACCACTTGGGAGATTATTGAAAAAAAGTGATAATTCGGTGATTTGAAAGGCAGATTATTTGTATTATGGCTAAAGCATTAAAAAAAACGATCCTGTTCGACAAACTCAGCTTAAAAACCATCTAAACTAGTGTATTCTTTAAAAAAAAATACATTTTGATTGGATTTACCTTAATTTGATATAATCGTTTGCAATTTATCTATCTTTGAAAAAACTCAGTGTGGATTTGTATAATTTTGATTTAACAGACCTGGATTTATCTAGATTTATTAACGCAGAGTCGACGTCAACTGACAGCCATATTGAACAAACTTCTTTCGCTGATTGGCTTTGATGGACTTGCCTTCATTTGAAATAAACTGTCATATGGATTTACCTGATTTTGAAAAAATATTGTGATCTTAACTTTATTTTTCTCAAAAACTACACGAAATTATACTTAATCCATGAAATAGAAAGAAAACCAATTTCTTTACCTTTTATTATATACAAAAATCTTAAAAAATTACAGAAATGGATTTACCCGAGTTTGCAGTTAAGGCAAAGGGGTGGGCAAATCACTGAAATCGAGATGTATTTGTGCAATTTTTTTGATATTACATGTAGCATGTAGAGATCCGGAAAGTAACTATTCAGGACAAAAATATGCTTCATTATGGGTTGATAGAGTAAGTGCGTTCCTATCTGATGTAACTAGGCCTAGAAACTATATAAAAGAAGCAGGTTTTTAAAAATCTTCTACATCTTTTTTTCCGCCTGTGAGCAATTCTACATTACAAAATTTTGCACATGTACTTTAAAAACCTTGGTCTACTAACTGATAGGAAAAAACTTAGTCTAATTTGTGTAATACGGAGTTTAGACCCAAAATCAACTTTCGCCTACGACATTTCTACGAAGTTAACGTACTAAATATTTGATCAGTGTAAAAGCGTAGGCGCTTTAGCAGTGAAAGCGACGTTGCGTGCTCGCGCTACTCCACGACGGCGCGGCGTGCGCTTACGCTGTTGCCAGCTCGCTTCCATCTATCCATAGCGATAATGTTTTTGAATTAATTCCGTCAACTGATTGCGTTTCTTTTGTTTTGATGTGTTCCATTCTACGATTTAGTACCAGTATAATTATATCAAGGTACTCTGTGTTTATTATTATTACGAACCGGTAGTCTTTGTGGCGTTGTTTATTTTGGGGATTTGTTATGTTGTTTTGTATGTTATTGTTTGTGTTGTGTATGTTACTTGACATTGAACTGGCTGTTTTGTGCGGCGTGTTCCCCATCTCTTCGCCTTAACCGACTGATATTGACTTATAAATAAATAATACAGGACATTTTTTACACAAATCGTACTAGTTCCATGGTAAGCTCACAAAGGCTTGTGTTATGAGTACTAGGCGACAATATCCATGCTAATATTATAAATGCGAAAGTATGTCTGTCTGTCTGTCTGTTACCTCTTCACGCTTAAACTGCTAAACCGATGTGGATGAAATTTGGTATGGAGATAGTTTCGCTAGTCGCGAAGTCGCGGGCAGAAGCTAGTATGTAATAGATATATTTACTTAGGTACTAGCTTCTGCCCGCGACTTCGTGCGTCTTAAATTCGTTTATCGTGTATAAGGGAATTTTTCCGGGATAAAAAGTAGCATATGTCCTTCTCCAGGACTCAAACTATCTCCATACCAAATTACATCCAAATCGGTTCAGCGGTTTAAGCGTGAAGAGGTAACAGACTTACAGACAGACAGACAGACAGACGGACACACTTTCGCATTTTTAATATTAGTACGGATATAAACATTTAAGACACGGGAGGAACAAATATTTATGGTGATCAGACAAATATTTAGCCCTTACCGGGATTTGAACCCAGGACCTTCTGCTTCGCAGGCAACATTAGTCCCACTGAGCTAAACCGGTCGTCCGGCGGTGACTTGTATTTAGCAATTACCAATAAAGATTATGATTTAGTATATCGTTGTATGTAGGGACAAGTGGAAGAAAAAATTAAGAAAGCACACCGCACTATAAGATGGGAATAATAATAGGGAATATTCATGCATTTTTATTTTTGCTTTATTAAAAGCTCATTCATGTAACAAACAGTAGACAAAAGAATTTTTCGAATAACTTTAAAAATAACCAAGATATAGGCCATCAAACATTTTATTCTATCTCTTTCTAGCAAAACAGAATTTAATATGGAGTTTATATGGCCGGAGTGCACCATGACGTAACACTGCACGTCGGACCTCTGTCTAATTAGTAGTTTTAAATGCCTATATCTTGCGTATTTGTTGGCCGAATTAAATTTCAATTTAACATTTTGAAATCGTTTTTACGGTATTTTATTATTTAGTTAAGAAAAGCGATAAAAAAAATCATGCATGTTCCCTATTGCTTAGGAGAGAGTGAGAGAGAGAAAGAAATAGGAGCGCTTGAATTGTTACTTTTATTAAAAAATCTATTTGTACGATACTATTATAAATCCAATTGCTATACCGTGATTATGTGCGAAAAAGAGGGTTGTGACGTCAATTCCACGACGTTGCGGATACCCTTTAGTAATCTATACTATTATAGAGTTGAAGGTAGTGTAAAATGTCTGCCAATAATGATATTAAAAAAAATTGTAACGGACTATTTGGAAGGCACTGATACATTTTTTTTTGTTTTTTGTATGTTTGTATGTGTCGTTGTGGCTTCATCTCGCAAAATCGGCTGAACAGATTTCCACAATTTTTAGTACAGGGGTAGCTGGGTATCTCCAGATAGTTATAAGATACTTTCTAAACGACTACGTTGAAGAAAAAAAGAGAGGTTATGACTTTTTCTCCTCCGCGAACGAAGTTGCGGGCGCCATCTAGTACCCATTTAAATAAAACAGTAATTATTTTTAGTGGAACTACACTCGTTAATTACGAGAATATTATGATGTTGCTTCATTCTAATAGATACTTTCTTTAAGGACATCTATAAATGCTTAATTTATAAGTATTATAAATAAAACAAATCATAATTCAACAAATGAATGAAATTTATTGTATACAGGTTTTAAATATCCTCGCACATCCTTACACCTGCCCAACCGGCCGTCAAGTAACGTAAGATAGATCTTATATTAAAGGACATTACATCTGGAAAATGTTCACTTCAAAATGATGCTACGTAATTTACAAGTATACGTACGAAATGGTTCCGTATAGTCATTACGGGGAGAATTGGCGCGTGTGTGACAAAGTAATTGAAAACACGGGCCAATTCAACGCAGCCCCACTATACGACCGTCTACAATTCCACAATTTCAAATCAACTTTTGCGTCGCCAAGCGACGGTTTTTGGACGTTTTCAACTATCAAAGTGTCAGTCAATTTGTCTTAAGCTTTGCTTTTTTCGAATTTTCTCACCTTTTCTAAAAATTTGACTAGATTTAATACAATTAAGTTATGCCAATCACATATAAATGCCAATTCGTTTTAACAATTCGAGGTGATATTTAACAAATCGTCAACCATCACTTTAATAAGGAAGTGAAAATATAAAATATCGTGAAAAATAAACCAAACGCTTTATAAACGCGTTTTGCTTCTCAATCAATTCTGTTAAGAAAACTAAACAATGATAATTATATAAAACTAAAGGAACAAAATAACAAAAAATATAGAAGCGAGTAAGGTATATTGAAAAAAAAATATTCCATTAAAACTTGTACTCAATAATTAAATAACAATATTATAATTTGATCTTGTTAGCTCCTTTAGCAGTTTAGGTACCTATTTATATTATTAAAAAAAACATGAGCCTTTCAATCAATTATTAGGAAATAACAGCGTCTTCTATGTTATACATTGGTCCATTGCCTGATTTTTAATCATTTTCTAATCACGAACAAAAACTCACCAAAGAGGTCGTACATTGCAAATAAATTTTCTTTAAAAAAGAAAATTCCGCAGCATGTGATGTTACTTTGTTAAAAGCGTTTTCTTTTTTTAATAAATACATGACGATAATATTGTATTTGAATTTTACACTATCCCTCCTTTTATAAAGATAACATTATATTTAATATGTCTAAAATTAAATGCTTCGTGTTGTACATAATTTAAAAAAAAAACGAATGTGTCAACATTCATCGCACGCTTACTTCGAAACCTTAACTGTCGTACCTTTCCACAATAATTCTAAATGTCAATAATAATAAGTCAATTATTGTAATAATAGTAGTACAATAATTATTAAAATTAATCCTCTAGAAATACATACAGTTGTAAAGGAAAACAATTAGTGACAATAAAGGTGAAACTTACATTTACTTAGAGGAAACGCGTCGATTCAGACCGTTTTCAATCAGGCTAGCAACACTAAGTACTTCGTAGTGTTGCCACAAGCAACATGTTTCACTGGCAACCCGCCAGTAAAAAACTGGTTGCCGTCTGGTTGGCAAACAGTCAACTACACAAATACAGGCATAAAACAACCATGCGCACGACATTTGCTCAGAAATCATACTCCTGGCAACATTTTACAAAACGTTCCATTTTTAAATTCAAATATCGAATCGTTATTCGAAAGTCGAATTCAAAAATTGAATAACGAACGCGGTCCACGCGACGTTTTCATGCGTTCGGATACCTGTGATAAAAATGTAAATTAAAAAATAACATTCACAAAAATGTCTCGTGGAATTTTTAAGATTCACTAAGCTCCTATATAAAAATGCAACTTCCCTTCATTGTCTTTTTTGTTCCTGGACCAGTCGAGGACCGTTCAAGACCTAACCTAACCCTTACGGCAAAATGTATTACATTTACAAAAAAAAATAACAAAAATATTAAAGAATTACTACCGGCTACCTATTAATCAAAATTACGCTACAGTATTTAACTAAAATTCTTAAACTATGTGGAAAAATGATTGAACAATATACAATAAAACTGATTCACTAATAAAACCGGCGATCTCAGTTAAAATGTTACAATTCATTTACTTTCAATGCGTTACAGGCATACAAAATAGATTAATATCATTCCGAGATTTTATTCCTAGTGCCCTATTTCATAAACATTATGTAACATTTCAGCACATTTTTAAATAACCAACCAAAACACCTCACATCCGGTGACGTAGACATATTTGCTGCTTTTTTAAATCAATAAGTTACACTTTTTTGCAGACATATATCGATTGATCGATATATATACAATATATAAAGAAATATAATTGCACTTACGTCTGTCTCGTCACAGTATTCTATGCGAAAATTATTTAAGACATTCTTTCGGTAATGTCTAAATAATCCCACAAAGAAAAGCTAGGATTATGTCATGATAATTGGTGATTATTTAAAATGAAGAGATCGCCGTATAACATTTTATGTGTTAAGGCGGCGTAAACCATTTGTACAGGCCGAGCCTAGGTGAACACCTGGCTTTTCTTGCTTTTACTACATATCAGTCCCAACTCTCTTTATACCGGGCCTCTAACCCCAAACACTTTGCACAAAAACATGTATAACATCTCAATATAATATTATAATTGTAGGTTATTAAAAAAAAGCCGCTTAAAAAATAACTAACGTTACAAATAAGATTAAACAACATAATGATTTGTTCCCGATGGAAAAAAATATTTATATTATAATTAAAAAAATCTAATAACATTCTAAACGGAATGTTTATTAAAATCTAAAATTCTCTTTGCAAATTGTCCCATCCTATGATTTCTGTACAACTTACATGATTTAACCGTTTTTAAGCTATCAACAATGTCAGGCTTAACACAGACTGGTGTAGGTACGTATTTCAAATTAAATTGTTCGATTTTTGAATTTTCAAAATCAACCGAAATGCGGTCCGGGTGACGACTACGTCACAACATGGCGACGAGATCCCAGTACATCATACAAAGTTTAATATAAATGCATGACAAGTTAAATTAATGTATAGATGTAGAACACCTAAACATTAAAAAGACATCGAAAAAGATGAAGATAAATAAATTTGAAAGATGCTATCGACTAGTAAATTTTGAATATAAAAATTTTTGTTTTTTTTTCTTGAGAATTCATTCGACATCCCGGCATTTGGGATATGTATATGGTTTTGGATATTCGACCGTAGTTTGAATTCTAGTAAATGTAGACGCCTATACATACAGTCATGAATGAAGGGAAATAAAAAAAATGTCGAAATGTCGAGAGTATTCGATTTGGTAGTCCTATTTTGCACGTCGTGGTCTCCGAAGAAAAAGGTATCAGGACATATAATTTTAACGTGTATATAATATATGTATATTTCAATTACATACATAATACAAAGACTTCTTAATTTCCATGAGGCGCACATTTACACATAACTTACAGTAATTAATCGTACGATAATTCTATCCAAATAGTTTTTACCTAATTTTTACTTTTGGGAGAGCGTATACATTTTTTCATCTCGTACTTCAATAATATACTTTCGATTGAACACCAAAAAATTTCACAAATTTGAAGATATCAATTTTTTTGAGGATTTTTGGGCTAATAATTTTTAAAGTCGACAAGAATATAATAATGATTATCCATATTTTTGTATAGTCGATAAAACATTTAAAACTTGGACCATGAAAAATAAGAATATATTTTCTTAAGATACAATAATAGTACATAAAATATATAAGTTCACTAGATGTATTTAATGTACGTACGTGTATATATGTATGTCACGGCTCGCCAGACCGCACCCGCCTCGTAATATCTAAATATCACATTCAGTAATATGGAAATCCACGTGTTAGCTTAGACACACTTTAAATTACTATTTTATACAAAATAATAATTGCACATAAGTCCGTTCGTGTCCCGAATACAAGAGGCAGCGCTGTGTCCTGCTCGCACGCGTGCCCACGCGCCCCGCCAGAGAGCGACAGCCGCACCCTCGACACTACCCAATAGCGCTAATAATTTCATTCAATATATTACCTATCTAATTATAAAAACACCGCACAAAATCTGCAATAGTTCACTTAAAAATCGATAACATTTACACTCATGGCTAGCATTATAATTAATTTGTTACATTGTTTTTTTTTATTACTTAAAATTATTTAAATAGTTAAATTTCATAACGTTAACTTTTGGTTGTCTTTTACTTAAACACAAGGTCAAAAATGAGGCTTCAAAGATTTGCCAGAATTTGAACATCGTCTTCGCTTCGTGGCTTGCAGTGGTATCCTACTTTCGACAACTAACGAACGTCCCATAGAAGATATCATAGACATCAAAAAAATATTAAATTTTAAAAAGCACTCGCCAACGACGCAAAACGCTCTTTGACAAGCTATCTACAGCCGAACAGTTACTAACAAAACTGTATGATACAAGACGTTTGAAACCCTACAATCTAACCCCGAAGTACATCTGACCGTCCCGACGAATAACACTGTAAGTCACCAAGAACGACTCCTCCAAACACCGCGGTATACTATAACTATTATTGTGATATTTCATAGTAAAGCTGTGATATATTGAACTGGGTGTGACTGTAGGTAACTATTGTGTTATTTGGTGATTATGTGTCGATGTATATATGTGAAAGAGCTGGACTAAAGACGGTAGCGAAACGGAAAATGGACTACAGTAGCTATAGGTGTGTTTACCGAAACAAAGGAGAACTCAGCATCGGTATAATGTAAGAAAAAGCCTGTAACTAACGTTATTGTCACTACAACAGTATACATGTAAATAATGCATGAGTTTCGTATGAAAAATCCTTACGATGTAGGTTCTATTGCACTCTAATGTATCAACGTAGAAACTTGAGACGGGCACACCGGGGTGGCCCAGGCACAGCGTTAGATCCGACCGGTGCGCGGAGGGGCCGAGCGGCGGAGCGGGCCCGAGGCCTCGAGGCCGTGGGCCTAGCGGGGCCAGAGGCCAAGCGCGCCGAGCCCGGCGGCATCGACCTCGGCGTTTCGGCCGCTTCCCTTTCCCAACGGAATGTACTTTACATAATAATTATCACAAAGACTGAGGAGATCGGAACGTCTCGACGCATTCAGAATCCGTGGGCGAACGCGACGCCGCGGACACTAGCCGACAGAGTCACGTATCACTGGAAAGGGTAGAGGTACCGCGGATACTAGGCGCGGTCGGGCGGCGCGGCGGGCGGCGCGGGCGGCGGCGGCGGCGACAGGGAGCCACACGCGGGCGGCGTCGGCGTGCCGTTGCGCGGGCGCATCTTGTCGGCCCGCAGCCGTTGCACCGCCTCCCGCATCTCAGCGGCTAGTTGACGGTCGGAGGAGTCGATGCGGGCTCGTCTCGCCGGAGGACCTTCCTCCTCCCCTCCGCCCGCTAGACGCCGCAGCAGACTCGGCGCTTCAGCGTTGGGCGCCGGCGGCCGCGGCTCGCCCGTTAACCGCTGCAGCAGTGCCGCGCCCGGCCGCTCCAGGCTCGACCTAATGATGCCTTCGAGGAATGACCCGTTCGCTGGCGGTGGTGCCTCTTCTCTCAACCGACGCATCATATGCGACGCGTACAAGTCCGGCGCAGGTGGAGCCGGGAAGCCCGCCCCCGGCCAGAAGTAGCTCGGTGGATAGCCGGGAGTCTCGCCGGGTCCGTTGAGGCCGTTCGTGAACGGCTTGGTCATCGGCTTCGGCGGCGGCGGCTTAGGCAGCTGCGGCTTCACGTCCTGAGGCGGTTTCGGCTCGCGCTTACGAGGCCGCATGAGATGTCGCTCCTTAACTTTATACTCGAGTGTCGAATGAGGCACGCCGTAGTAGGAACCGGCGCGGTGAACAGACATCTCCCCTCGCTGCACCGCCTTCACCGCCTCTACCAGGCTGTCCCTGTCGTAGTTTCTATATTTCCCTCTCTTAGGTCTAGTACCCTTGCCCGTGGCGGGCTGTCCGTTATTGTTCGTAGGCGCGCGAGAGTTACTCGGTGCTGAGAAGTTTCTAGCGTTATCCGGCGGGGTCTTGATGACGGACACGTGTCTATCTTGGTGTTGGCGCATAAACGCCAAGTCCACCTGCTGGTGTGGCCGATCCAGCGGCTGTTGGAACTTCTGACTTATGCTCTTGGCTATGACGTCGCTCAGCGACGTAAAGAGATGCTGGGTGGAAGGCGGATCTGCGAATACGGACGCTGGCAGAAGCAGAGGCGATGGCGTGTTGAGCGGTGGTTGGGACGATAGCATTGGGGTCACTGGGGTGACTGGTGCGGCGGGGGTGGCCGGCGATGGGCTCTTGTCATCTGGGGGTGGGAATGTGGGTATTTTAAGGATGACAGAGGGCGGTGAGTCGGGCCGTTCGGGGTCGGAGTCGGGGTCGGAATCGGCGGGCTCCGCGGCGAGGCCAAACTTGTTGACCTTGTTGCGGAGGGTGGAGCGGGGAATGCCATAGACGACGGCGGCGCGCCGGGTGCCCAGCCGGCCCGACTGGATGTCCCGGAGGGCTGACTGGAGCTCGTCTTCGGTATAAGTGCGCCGCGCGCTGCTGTTGCCGGCTGCGCCTTCGATTATAGCGCGCTTCAATCTGAAACAACAAAAATGTGGTTATTATAGAACTTCGACAATAATAGATAACTGTGATATGTACAGCGTTGAATAAGCGCTTAACCGTTCTGATAGAATGGAGCTACAGAGCCTTCTGAGTGAGGCGGAATAGCTTTGGTTAGTCAAGTTTGCCAAATATATAGTATTCCCCAAAATCACTTTTGAAGAAGTAATTTTATAAAATCAAACATCTTAATTTTGTTTTATAAATACCCTAACAATATTAAGTACATTTTAAGAAAAGACGTTTTGTATAAAATGTCACTAAGGCTTCTATTAATAACCCACATCTGATAAATCTATAGGTCAGATAAATACAATCGTAAGATTGTTATCCAACCAAAACTGGATCGGGGCATGGAGCGCAAAAATCAACGCTCTACGACCCTTGCATTTTTTTCTCAGAATCACTAGCCAGCATCTTAACAGCACACAAGTGACAACGTTGGAACACAACGAGTATACCGATTTCAGCACCGATATTATACACAATCCAATCGATAGCTGAATAAATTCATTCGCCAGCCCGCGATCTGGGTCGCATGACTCGCCAAAACAAATAAAAATGCTCCGATAGTCCAGGGCATCGACCTTGTATCCTCACAGCACAGGCGTCAGACGTACTCCCAAGTTAAACCTTAGCCTCACAATATAGGGCCCAAAATCCTGTTCCAATCATAACGAAAAATAAGAAGCCGAGACACAAGATGAAACTGAAGACGGTGATACGTACTAAGCAATTTCCAGCTATAATGATAGGGATCGAAAGTTTAATACAAGATGGCGGTTGAAATATAAAGGGAAATATAAAGATGCATTCATAGCCCGTTATCGGAGGTTCGTGGGTAAATATTTCGCATTTTGCTTATCTCGGATTAATGCGTTGTTTTGAAATATTGAATTTAGACGGTGTTGGACCGATTATGAGTCGATGACCAGGTATTGACCTATATTGACAACTGATAAAGCGTCTACATTGTTTTGTTTGAAATTGATTATTTTTTGTTTTATTAAGGCAGCTCGTCTACCTCTTGTCTTTCTAGTGCAGGTCATCGCATATGTTACTTTGTGTTTTTTATTTCTTTTATACTGTCCGACGACGCAGAGCCTAGATCGGTGAGTCTAAAGACACGACATTTGGCCGGTAAGTTTGTTATTTTGTTTGGTAGGTGAAAACTGTCTTAGTTTTCACCTACATCAGGTTTGCATACGTTACTTTGTGTTTTTTTTTGTTTTATAGTGTCAGACGACGCAGAGCCTAGATCGGTAAGTCTAAAGACACGACATTTGGCCGGTAAGTTTATTATACGACGCAAGTGAAAAATAAGACACAATTTTAGAAAATTATTTTCCGGAAGGGGTGTAGAGTAATAATTAACTTCTATTCAAACTGTGTATGAACTTGTAAAGTAATAATTAACTTCTATTCAAACTTAAGCAAGAAATGCAAGCCCCTTTTCAAAAAGACACTTTTCGTGTATATTATACTACGCTTTTAAGATAGCATGATATAAAAAAAAATACATAGGATTTATTTAGGAATGGAAATATTTATGGAAAAATGTATCTCTTGTTGTTCCTTCCTATATATTAATCACTAAAAGGAAACTTCGTACGTGGAGGAGAAAAAGTTATTACTCCTATTTCTTTCTTCACTGTAGTCGCATAAAAAGTATCCTATAACCATCTGTGGATACCCAGCTACCTTTGTATCAAAAATAGTTGAATTTAGCCGATTTATCGTGATGAATCCACAGCATACAAAAAAATGTTTAGATTTAGTGACCTCCAAAGACTCCGTTACAATATATATTTTTTTAAATATCTTGAATGTACAGACATTTAATTTTTACAACTTTATAATAGTAGGTATGGTGTGTACTTTTTCACTTTCTAATTCAATTTTCTACGCCGATATTATTCTTGATACACCTCAATTTTGAAAAATAAAATATAATCTTTCGCAAATCCTATCAAAATAATGTTTTTGTAAAATGTTTGCCATCACATACATTAAATACATCACAAAATTAAATAATACAGCAAAAACAGGACAGTAACCTTTAATCTCCAGACTTGTTTTCAATATTATATCGAACTAGATTATATTAATGAAGTTCAAAAGAGTTCAAAAACACTTCCTGGTATAATTTGTCCTTTTCCCACCCACATTTATCTAAATGATGTTTGGTTAGCAGAGTCTTTGACCGGAACGAAATGGGTGCGGTTATGCTTTTCGCCGTCGGGTTCTTTCCACTATTCGCTTATTTTATTAACTTCTACCCGTAGTTTTTACTCAGTGGCAAATTGGCTCGGTCTTTGGGAATAAAGAATTAGACCCCCAACGGAAAGGCTATATAGTTCTTGTACAGTCGACTACAAAGAGATGTAGATATCTCCTTTCTGACCTTATTGCATTGTAATGTTTGTAATGAGGTTCAAAAGTGGATACATCTCCTTGTAGTTAACTGTACAATCTGGCAAACAACTTTTTGTCACGCTACAAAATATTGTCTATCCTTTTCTATTCAGCCCGCTAGGATGACTTTACCCACATTCCTATTCATATTGGTCATTAGCCATTTGGACGACACGTTTGACTAATTTTGTTGCATAACAGCTTACGAAGCTGGCGGTCCGGGGTCTGTATCCCAGCCACGGCAAGTGTTTGTGTGCTGAGCACGAATGTTTATTCCTGGTTCTTGGGTGTTTTTTATTTATTTAAGTATTATATTTATAAAGTATGTATATCGTTGTCTGGTACATATAGTACAAGCTTTGCTAACTTTGATGTCTATCGTTGTCTGGTACAAGCTTTGCTTAGTTTGGGCCTAGGTTGATTTGTGTAAGATTGCCTCCTGATATTTATTTAATTTGTATTTATTGCCAACCGTCCTGACTAATCCAGATTTCTGTTTCAGGTGTGTGCCGTGCGAGTAATTGACGACGACAAAAACGACATTACGAGTACAGGAATGAAAACGAGTTCAGACATGTCAGAAAGGCTTTGTAATATGTTGACGATTTAGCATTCTAAATGAGTTTAGTTAAGACTTACAACGGTAGACGATATATAGGAATGAGAAAGAAGTCATACTGAATTACTGAACCAACTAAATTACTTATTATACGTTTCAAGCCTGTGTGAGACTGTCTGTACAGAGAAAAGATTAAATCTATCTGAAAAACCTAGAGAAAGAAACGTCTCACGGTTGACTCAAGGCAAATAAAAGTCCCTTGTTGGTCAGAGCATTAAACTCTTTTGCAATAACATTCGTCATTAAACTTCAGGGCAATAACCCTTGATACCAGATACCAGTTCCTTGACACTGTATTTGTTAAGTTTCGAAAGATAGAGCTTTCGCAATAATGATAAGGAGACATTAGTTCTGTTTATTAGTTTTGTAAGTGGCCATTTTGAAGTTTAATGTCGACTTTAATGAATTAACGGTAGGTCAATAAATCCTAATATACAAAGGTTGAGGATTCCTTTATAGGCTGTTATCATTTGCCCGCTGTTTAGCTCATCTGCCAAATATATTTTACTTATCAGTCGAGTATTTACTGGAAAAGGTAGTTAATAAGCAAACGTTGGATCTCAAATAAAGTCCCGTGTGCATGTCCATATATACATTGATTATTGATTAAACTGTCTTTGAAAATGGTAGGCTGACTCATTGTGAAGGTAAACTGTTCCTATGTTAAATAGAGGTAAGTAAATCAGCACCCAGATTTTCGTAATTATAAAATGATGTAGTCGGATGGGTTTTTGATTTCAAGGCATTTGGTAGAGGTAATCTTGCAACAACTCCCCATATTGATTGGAATTATGGTGCCATCTTTGTACCTATATTATCAGCCTATAACTGTCTACTACTAGACATAGGCCACCAACATAGAATGCTAACTTAATCTCGGACCTACCTCACCTAATAGCCTTCTGCCATCTGACATCTAGCTTCTTTGTATAGTTTACTGTAAATTCCTCTTTAGATCGTGGAACGCAAGTAAATATCCATACTAATATTGTACAGTCGGCGTCTTGACTTTAAGTATCGGCCTGTATAATTACTATGAATGTGTGGATACTTATGAGAGGATACCGACTATACATGAGAATAAAGTAACTCTGCAATGTCTGTCTGTTTCCTTTTCATGCTTTAACCGCTGTACAGATTTAGATGAAGTTTGAGATCCCGGAAATCATCTCTTGAAGGGTTGAAAAGGGGGGATGGTAGTTTATATGAAGAATCTTGGTAACGCGGGAGAAGCCACAGGTACTAGTGTAGGGCTATTTTGAACAAACAAGAAGCATTATTTAAAGGCGTTATTTTACAACGATATTTTAATGTTGTGGACGAATCATTCTTGATTTGTCGTATTCCTGTTTCATCGAATTC
Organism: Hedya salicella; assembly: GCA_905404275.2. NCBI lineage: Eukaryota > Metazoa > Arthropoda > Insecta > Lepidoptera > Tortricidae > Hedya > Hedya salicella. The sequence goes on along the minus strand of FR990115.1, from coordinate 4,648,566 downwards.
CTGATTCGTCGGATTTTCAATATCAAATGAAACTATGTAATTACCGTGTCTCAACTTCTGTGTTTAATATTTAAAACTAAATATTTACGATAAAAACGAATTTTTTATTGTAAATATTTAGTTTTAAATATTTACGAATACGAACGAATTTACGAATACGACAAAACGGGAATACGACCAATCAGGAACAATTCTTGTGGACAGATTTGCGTGGGTTTACAAGTTGGTTCACCCTTAAATGAAATCTGTTCAGCCGTCTTAAAACCGTCAGATTTTTAAAAGCGTATCGGAGTATTTTATATTGTTTCAGCACGTATATGATTCTATAGATAACTTTTCTAATACAGTGGGGGTAATTTAAAATGAGATTCCGTCAGTTATTGCCTCCTTTACGATCATCCTTGACACACTTCACTCTCCAGAAATGGTTTTGTCTGTGCTGTTTGAACTGCTATATATGTCCTTATTGGCAGTAAAAGAAAACGGGCCCAATGATATTGATAACCCAAGCTGAAACTATAACTTAAATTACCTATTTGCTCAGTCCAAAGTAAACATTTTTTTAACAAAACCTTTGTATAATATTTTCTTCTGTTTCCGCGATTATTACTCATTGAAATAAAACAATTTAACGGATTATATCGCGTATATTATCTCATTTTAGTTCCCGACGTTTCGGAAGCTTTCCAGCTTTCCATGGTCACGGGAGGACCATGACCTCCTCCCGTGACCATGGAAAGCTGGAAAGCTTCCGAAACGTCGGGAACTAAAATGAGATAATATACGCGATATAATCCGTTAAATTGTTTTATTTCAAAAACCTTTGTATTTCAAAAGTGCCTAACAAAAAACAAATTTACGCTATTTCGACGGTCTATTTTTGTATTTTTTTATTATACAGTATCTTTAATTTTTTGTATTAAAGTTCTATAAATAATTACTATCCTATGTATGAGTAATTACTTCTAGATGCATTCCACTCTGTTAAAGTATATGACAAATGTTATGTCAGCTTACAAAGTAAACTGTAAGTGTGTGTTTTTTGTCAGTTATTTTTCTTTATTGTGTATCTGTATATATATATTTTAGTGCTCTGTACGGGTTTACCTTGTCTCCTGCTAAAAATGCATGAATGTTTTGTTTGGTAATGATACGGCTTGTTATGTTAATTGCTCTGGAGCAATCGAAATCATATAAATGTTGACATACATATCCGATAAAATGCCGGCAGACTACGATCTGCCTCAAGATTAAGAAATGCAACAGAATAATCACAGACAGATGATCTAACCTATCATGCTACTGTAACAATATGATCCCCATAAAACTAACACGTCATAATATCTGCATACGACGCCAAACCGCCCGCCATTTTAAAAACATCATGGCGTCGCCTGTCAAAAGGTCATCGACTTCAGTTTCGTTTTCATGATTTAATGGGTGCGTTCACATCTCATTGTTTATGAAATCGGATCCTTTCAATAGGTCCAATGTTGCCAGGAACTGGTGACCATGGCAAATCGTTAATGGGCTTCCTAGGTATTATTTGGATGTTTTGATAAGGGTTTATGAGCAATTCAGAGTTTGTGTTTCTGAGTGAGGGGAATTCTTTGAATTTTATGACACGTGCAGTTTAGTTTATTTTAAACTAGCATAATTACTTCGCCCGCCTTACCGAAAACGGTATAGCCTATGTTTTAATTATTGATGCCCATACAAACTTCAACCCTGTTTTCGTATCCTGTAGGGATGACTTCCGAGATAAAAACTATCCTATATCCTTCTTAGGGTCACAGATAGACAGACAGACAGCGTTATTTTCGCAATTATAATATTAGTATGGATAGAATACAATGGCGATACAGAGTGGAACAAGTGCTTTAAAATTGGTTTCAAGTTTCAATGTACGCAAAACTGCATCGATCATCACGGAAAATATTTTGTTTTGTTATTTTTTTTTGTGCCGGATACATAAGTAGCAGCTTTCATAGACTGTTATGGATGTCTTACAAATTCATTAAAACGTAATAGGAAATATTTTGATTTGTATAATGTTACAATATTGATACAAAGATCTAAGTGGAAAAGAAAAAATAATTGCGATCCACTGCAGTCTAAGCCGGAATCGAACCAGCGTCTGTTATACCGGAACAGCGTCCTATCCATCTATTGTATAATGTTGCAATATAGCTATTTTTATTTTTAAAATTTAGATACAAATCTCAACACAAAGTAAAAATTATATAAACCAAATGTATGCGTATAGTCGTATATCACGTATCTATATATACATGGAATATTATTGAAATTAGTAAATAAAACTTCATAATGAATAAAAAGTCAATCCGCAAATTTGCTTGAGGCATAAACATTAACTAAACAGATCCAAAATTTGATGAAGATTAAGCATAATATGTAGTTTGTTCATTCTATCCGATTGTTGTCTCCGTCTCGAAGTTTCGACCAATTCCGAATACCACTTTGTCGGCTGTCAAACTATTCTCCCGCCTATTTGCTTCGCGATGCCAGAAGCTGGCATCCAGTGTATGACTATTGCCACGACAACAGACGTTGCAATTATACGATTTTTTTACTTCCCCTATACAGGGCCGTTGGCATTTAAAATCGGCAGTCAATGTTCATTTATACTGTATGTCGTAAAGTTATAAAATAGAAGATATCTTTATTAAAAAACAGGCCAAGAGCACGTCGAAACATGTTCAGTGTAGGGTGCCGCAGCCGTTCATAAAAAAATGTACTACAGATGAACAAAATACGATATGAAAAAGTGTACCTACTAGCAAAAAAGCGTATCTCTAAGGCACTTACGTCATTTAGCAGAGAAGCGCAGTTTTTTGGCAAAAACTCAAAAGGCTCGACCGATTTTATTCAAAATAGTTTTCATGGTATCGTGAATTTTGCCATAATATCCGTGGTTGAAAAGTTAGTGGGGGACGCAATTTTTTGGATCTCCGGAGCGTATATTTACAAAATTGTTGATTTTATCAAAAAACAATGTTTGAAGATCCCTATTATTTTTAAAAGACCTCTTCAAAAACATCCCACACACTAGTGTTGAAGCGAAAAAAAAATTCACCCCCACTTTAGGTGTACGAGAGGTACCCGAAAAAAGTATTATTTTTAGTTTTTATTTTACCGTTTTGTCGGCGTGGTAAATACACATACGCATACTAAATTTCAGCTTTCTAGTACTAATGATTACAGAGCTAAGCCGCGGACGGACAGACAGACGGACAGACGGACATGACGAAACTATAAGGGTTCCTAGTTGACTACGGAACCCTAAAAAGGCGAAATGGACTATTTGAAGGTCACTGAATCGATAAAATGTAATAAAAATATGTTTGCAGGATTCTTCACAGAATAATCTAGCAACCCCATGGGGTCATCTTCTTTTGTTTTCCATTCTATTTTTAAACACTTCATATTGGCGCAGCTCGAGGCGAGGCCGAGATATATTGACGTTATTCTTGAAGTGTTGCAGTCCTTCTCTTATTTAAGAACGGCAATTTACCTCGCCTTAACTTCACTCACGCCAATGTATAGTGTCGGTAACGGTTATGCTGGTACGATATTTATTCGATGTTCGTCTATTTATTTTATTTAATGTTTATTGCACCACAGGTACAATTGGCGGACTTAATGCCTATTATGATGTGATGTGTAAATAAATCAATATGTTATTGGTTTTTCGGAAACAGCTCTAAAGATTGGAATAAAATTTGGTAGGTGGACACAGTTTTGTCTTTCAAGTTTATCGGGCATGTTTTATCGACACAGTTAAGAGCGTTTACCCAGGTTCTACATACTTTAAACAAGCAGTTCTTGTATATATATACCATACTCAAAATTAATACGCTGATAGAGTGAAATAAACAGCTCACAATGCGTTGTGGTTTTTTTATAAACCGTCGGCATTGCGAAATTTGTGTTATGTTATGACTCTTATAAAAAGGCCCATGACGCATTGTGGCGTGGTGTAGTATTTTTAAATACTTACACTTAATCACATCATCATCATATATAATCATCATTTCAGCCATAGGACGTCCACTGACACAGGCCTCCTCAATAGATTTCCACATGGACCGGATAGAGGCGACCCGCATCCAGACCAGACCCGTAACCCTAACTAGGTCGTCCAACCACCTTGGGCGGCCTTCCTACGCTGTACTTGCGGGTACGCGGTCTCCATTCGATCTTGTAGTACGAATACATCTGTCTATCTAGGGCAATCAATCCAGTAAGGCAGGTCCAACTTCGAGAAAGAGATCAATCGACGGATCCAACTCGAGCTGCGAAGTGTCTTCTCGTCTAGGATACCTCAGTGCTTGAAGACGAAAGTAAACTTCAACCAGTGCATATTACCAGAGATGACCTACGGAGCCGAGACGTGGTCTCTATCTATGGGCCTCTTAAGGAAGTTCAGAGTCGCTCAGCGACCTATGGAAAGGCGCTAAGGGTCTCACTTAATCACAATTCTTATTTATTTGCACCCTAATTTATTAAAATAAAGCATACTTAGTAAAATAAGGCATTGAGGAAAGTCTACATATTCCTTCATATATAGTGCAATAGAGGTTAAATAAATGTAATAAATTATATGTATAGACGAATAACAAATCCTGTAAGTGTTCCATTTGTTCCTTTTGAAGTACGACACCCTAAAAATAAAAATAATATTGATATTACAAGACGTGTCCTCTAATTTTCACAAGATATATTAAATATATCTTTAACATTGTATTACAATACTTAATGTAACAGCAAAAGCAATTAACAATTAAGCTTTCAAATTAATCAAATAGATTAAATAACTGACCTTAATTCGTGGAAGCATTTACACTAGTGGGAAAAATAGCCTAATCTAATTAAGTGCTTGCATGTTTGATATGCACTTGACCCACTGTCCCAGACACGCGTTTATCGCGAATTAATGAAAATGAACAATTAATGTATTTTATTAATGCTGTAAGTCAGTTTAATAACGTCCTACTTTGCTCCCCGTGGTAGAAGTCTCGTGAAGGTTAGAAACCTCTAAGCTACAATAGGGTTGACTAATCTCATTTTTTTAAAAATTATATTAAATAACGATAAAACAAGCAAAATAAGGAACTAAGTTAAAAATTTGAGTTCGATACCGTGATACAGTGCTCGTTTTATGAGAATTTAAAGTTGGGTGAAAGTCCATTTTTAAAGTAGTTAAAAACTAATAATACCATTGAATAAGCCATTAAACGTAAGGTAACTTTTGTTATAAAACGTTTTGATAAACGCAAGTTTTAACGTAGCTGCAGAACAAAATTATTAACTTCCCCATACAAGGTGACGTCACAATAGGCTTTAGTATGAAACGTTTTTTGGGAAAGTCCAAAAATGTGCTTTTAACATTGTTATATCTCGGGCTTTATCAGATTGAAGTAGTTTTTTTACGAATCATTCTATAATATACACAGAAAAAAAGTTGTCAAATACCCTATTCTGCTATTATCGAACATCTTCCGTCTCACCTGTCATTTGTATTAGAATAGGGGATTAAATCTAACTGTGCTTGAATCTATCTTAGAGTCGATTTCACCAAACGTAGTAGAAGTCTTATTTCAATAATAAATCATTAATTACTCGTCGGTAAACGCATTTTACGTGTCACCAATATTTAACCTAAGGATACAATCTCTACACTAAAGTAAAATCTTATACCGCCAATTTCGGCTGAGTAAACTGTTACACGTAGATTAGTATTGTCCTTGTCACTGTATTCTCACTTTATTTTCTAATTGATATCCGAACAAATTAAAAAAACGCAGCACTATTGCTCACGCATGGGAAAAACTATTTATCTTACTCGGGTGCATTACGTTACGATTTCATTGAATTCATTCGTTCAACGTTACCAACTTACTATGGGAGACTAAGTTATCAGTAGCCTAGCGTGGTGAAACGAAATTGAATTTAACCATCGAGTAATACGTGAGAGTAAAGTGATACTTTATTCTAAAAAAAATGTTGGTGAAATCGATCCTTAGTAATTTATTACTACAAATGTCAGAATCCTATTTTTCTAGAGAAAATTTTGGAGCAATGTAGAACCATTTTACGGTACATTATTTCTGGCCCCCTTTCCACTCTTCTTATTCATGAACTAACCAGCGATTGGTAAATGACTGGGTTGAAGACGTAACTCACTGGTTCAGAAAAAGCATTATGAACTTTACAATTAAGGTAACAATAAAACTCACTGCGAGTCAAAAGTCAAAATTGAAGGTTTGCCAACGGGCAGAGCGAGAGAGCGCAGTATTTTATGAGACATCGGATCGTATTCGGATACGACTCTGCGCTTCAAGACATTAACGCATAGCTGACGTGTGTAATAAAACAGCCAGGTTCAAGTGGGATTGGGCAGGCCACGTCTGACTTATGCACCCGGAAAGATGGGCCAGCATAGTCGCAAGGCGACGCAGACGAGGCAGGCTGAGGCGGAGATTGCGAGACGTGTTGGACGCATTCCTCAGCAACTGACTGGAAGAGGCATTAGGGACCGATGGAAATCTATGGGAGGGGCCTATCAGCGGGACCAACCTTTCGGCTAGCGAAAAAAAACTGTGGTACCTGGCATTATCCTTGGCGTCCGGGGGTGGAGTACCGGAGGTGCTGGAGGTGGACTTTGCGCTGAGGTCCAGGGGTTGTTCAGCGGAGGTCGGCGAGGCACTCGGCGCGGAAGCCTTCTCCATGTCTTGAAGCCTGTGGGAGAGATGATACATTAGTAAAACCTCAGAGCATAATGAAATGAAATAATGATTTTTATTCTGTAAGTAGCCCGCAAGGGCACGTTTACAAGTCTGACTCTACGGCGTTTCCCAAGAGGAGACCACTGAGGAGAAGAAAGCCGAAACAAACTCAACAGTCATTTTATTGAATACTATCTACCTTCAACAGTTATTTTATTCATACATCTGTGAGTAGAACCCTGAAATCCCAAACTTGCGTAGCACGCAGTTAAAATGTGACCCAGTTTATTTATTTTTATTGTTACATTTATATGATCAATGTTAGTGAAGACGCAGCTTGGGGCCCCCACCATGTGGACCTGCTGAAGATCTCTGAAATCTGATGGACCGGTTTTGGTAGCGTTGTTTAGGGAGGCCTATGTCCGGCATTGGTTGCCTTTTGGCTGATAACGATGATGATATTAGTCTTTAAGGTGGATATTTATAAATATATGGGCCATGTTGCTTAAAATAAACGAATTAGTTAGTAAGACAGAAAGCTTTATCCCAACAATAATCACAGTCGATTTTTGCATTCTGTTGTGTCAACATACTTGAAACTTATAATTATTATGAGAATGAAGCAGTGGACATCCACGATGAGAATGGACAGAGTAAGAAATAAGTATGTGAGAGGAAGTCTGAACGTGGCACCAATTACAGAAAAGGTACGAACAAACCGATTGGCGTAGAATGGGCATGTGATGTGGAGGGATGAAGTTAATCATCATCATCATTTCAGCTATAGTATGTCCACTGCTGGACATAGGCCTCCTCAATATAATAGAGGCAACCCGCATCCAGCGAGTCCCCGCAAACCTAATCAGGGGGTCCGGCCATCTTGCAGGTGGCCTTACCGCGCTACGCTTCCCGGTAAGCGGTCTCCACTCGAGAACCATTGATAGGATTAAATTCATGTGACGCGATAAGTAAATAAAAGAAGAGGAAAACAACAGAAAGAATACATTGATGGTGTGAAAGATGCATAGAAAAGTAGAAACTAAACAACGAGATGACGGATGATAGAGAGCGATGGAAGAAAAAACATGCTGCTCCGACCCCAAAAGTAAAAGGGATAAGGGCGAGATAATGATGATGATATTGATGATGATACGCATACAATGGAAACGCGGCCTATTTGGCGACGGCGAGACTATTTGGTCTTTAAATCAAGTAAAACCAACCCGAACACAACGAAAAAACAGATGATCTCCAAATGAACAGAGATAGATAATTGCTAAGAAGTCTCCTCCATCAAGTCAATTTTCAACTAAAAACTATTTCAAATTCGGATAATTCATTTAGTATCTACGATGCTACAGATAGACGCAGAGATACACAACTTAAACTTTAAAAACCGTACTTATTGCCGGAGTTTAACCCTTCATTTAACAAGGATTAGAAAATACCATAATTTAAGCCTCAGTAAATCCAAAGCAGTTGTAAAAAATATGATTAGTAAAAAAATACAAAAAGTCAATGTAAGTGTGTCCTCCTGCCTGGTTATTATTGCCAAATTAAGAGTTAACAAACTGGCCAGGTGCAGCTCATAATCTGAACCAATGGCAAAATAAAGAGAATTCTTTGCCCAGCTGTATAATTACATAAATAGGTTAATAATTAAAACCATGTAAAACACGTCATAATCGCTCACTGAAAATCAAAGTGACACGCAACATAATGAAAATTCATTTAAAAAGGAACGTTCTGCTGTTTATCGAGAATTTATATTTGAATAGATTTTGTGTAATGTCATTTTGATTTTCAAAGAGCAGATAAGCTGTCAAATTATACGTAAAGATAATAAAGATATAATATACCTGTTATATGTTGACAGGATATGCCACTTTTTAGTGAAAACTTCATCAAACTTGAACCAATGCATTTTTAATATTATATCGAATATGTACATTTACAAATTGTTCCTCCTTTCTAATTATGGTTTTTTTTCAGTGCTTACGACTGCTTCAAAAATACTTTCAATTGCGAATGTTAAATGGAACGACATACGCGATATGATCCGCAAAATATTTTTCTGTGGACATCTGTTCAATGTTTGCCTTCAATAATACACGTACTTGTTTTTGGCAATTTTTGGCTATTTACTTAGTCGTAGTATATAATTGTGACTCATATAAAACCTTCATTTTCTATGTAATAGTTTCAATCAAGTTAATCAACAAAAAATAATCATATATATATTCACAAAAGGTGTGTTTCCGTTTTATCAGGTTCTATAGCTTGCTAATCTAATACTGTTATATTCGATAAGTTAAAACTAATCAAGAACATTTAACTGTAAAACTTTTACCATCATACAACTATTGGCTCCAAAGGATAATGTTAGATATCGAGTTTAACCTTATTTTTTCTATTATTTGAATTGGCGCAGATGTTATTTTCTATCTTAGAATAAAATAGTTTATTAGGAATGCATTGTGCCTAAAATAATTCAATATATTACGCACAACAAAAATCTGTAACTCTGGACACATTTAATTGTATTATGTAACGGTACAAAACCAGCATTACGTAAGATTGAAAACGGTTGCATTTCAGCTACCTAAACATCTCGGCCGTCTGCCCGTTTCCATTTATTATGAATGCCTTTACAATATCAGAACAGTCTGCAAGATTTAACCGATTCGCAGTGAATGGGGATCGCTGTCAAACTGGCGCGGATGCGGGCTACCGATGTGGCGGCGTGACGAGTGCTGTGCGCTGGAATTGTGCGAGTATCGCAACATAACTTATTAGGATCTTGTGAGTACAGACGGTTCCCGAATGGTAAATAAATAAGATGACTTGGATCAGTATATGTATATTTTAAGGCTGAATTTAAAAAATAGTATATAATGTGTCGAAGCGTTATTTATTAATAATAATGTCTTAGCCTTAAAGAGTTAAAGACGAGGCGAGGCATTTAATAAACTTTGACTGAAATCATAATCATGACAGGGTGGATGAAATATTTTCTTTAATAATCAATTAAAGGCCTCTTAGTCTTTTACAGACTATTAAAACATGTCGGAAAACAACGTTTTTCGTGGCTACGTAAGCCAATACGAGAACAACACACGCGACCACATTCTTTAATAAATACGTAATAAAATAAAACATTGCGTTTTAACATTTTTCATTTATGAATCTTTTTGAATAAGGCTGAAATTATTTTTTTATCACCCTCCAATGGCTATAATAAAATGCCCCATCTTTCCTTAGATTAGAAGTGGAAGATCAAGGCAGCCATTACTGACGAATCATTATTTTCTTGGCTTACTAATTGTTCCACAGGAATAACCCACATTCCGACACTACACAGCATTCGTCAAACTTCACCGTGCTGCGGTTCAAAATATCTGAATCTTCGACCCATTCAGCCTTACAATCACAATGAAACGTCGGTACTCGGCATCACGACTTCAGCGAAAAGCGTCTCAATGCGCATTCAGAACGACAAAAGCCGACGTGTTATTGTGTCTTCTTGAGGTGACATCGTATTGAACGACTGAATTTAGAACGCGCTAATGTGCTATGTGTCCAGCTGTGCATTTGAAGGCCATTTTGTGTAGATATCGACACGGGTTTTAGCTATATTTGATTTACGGTAAATGCGTACAATCTGATTAGGATTCTAATTATTGGTTCAGTGTAATGCTCAACTGTGAATTAAAAAAACTAATGCATATTTTGGAGATTTCGAATCTCATCGAGACGTGTCTAAGGAACAAAAACTTGGTAGGATTGCGTTACATTATTACAGTTCCTATGATCACCTTCCAACTCCATCCTCTGCTCCTCAACTCCTCCTCCAATGATAATATATAATCTCGCATTGTCACCGAATTTACATAATTTTGCCAAATTTCAGTTCAATGGATACCAGGAAGTGGTTGAATACTGGTTTGCGAATCTTGGAACCGCAACTTCTATACATGTAACAACTATTATAAAGTTGTAAAAATAAAATGTTCGTACTGTAAGATATGAAAGACCATATAGATTATTTTTAAGTTTTTTGTCAAAAACGGAACCCTTTGTGGCTTCATCACGCCAAACGGCTAAACAGATTTCAACTATTTTTGTTTCACTAGTAACTGGGCATCCACGAATGGTTATAGAAATCTTTATACCCGACTACGCCGAAAAAAAAGGGGTTATGACTGATCATAGGGATGAGATCACATTAGTTAAGTAGGTTTAGTCTTCAGGGGGCACCTAGATAACGCATAAGGAACGCACTTTGTGATGATTATGTTCAAGAGTGGCTATGATTATGACCAATTACAGTCAGTTTGTAAAAAATGAATATGTAAAGTAAAAAAATGATTATTAGTACTACTTAAATAATTCCCGATGAGGTTGCCTCATTTGTGACTAATTACAAAACGGCCGGACCATGGGCTGTCCCACTTTTTTCCGTGTGCCAGATCAGAAAGGCTCGCGGGCTGGACTTGGCCTGCGGGCCGTAGTTTGGCGACCCCTGGTGTAGTAAATACAATACCTACATACGTACATACCAGCAAATTCGAACGTTGCAAGTTAAATCAAAAGATGCCGGAGAGTATGACTTCTCTGTTTTTAGCAAAAAATGATTTCAGAAAATCTTTTAATCTGCTCAATGCTATAAACTATTTCCTAGATACGAGTATGTCAGGGTTATTTGGAGGTACATCAATAACTTTTTTTTGTCTGTCTTTCCTTATCTTGCGCTTTAAATAAACGGTTACTATTTCGCTTCGGCTGATAATGTACAATACGCAAAATGTTAACTGCACGCATATTGCGCAAACAGTCAAATGTGCATATGCAAAATCTACTTCATCTCATGACAAACGTACAGTACGCAAAATGTACATGGTCCATACGCTGAAATAGTATCATATACATAACCTGCGTACAATTTGTCATCATGCACATTTATCATGATGAAGATTTTTTGATTTAGGTTTTGACTGTTTGCACATTGTGCGTGCAGTTAGGATTTTTTGTATTGTACATTATCAGCCGAAGCGGTTTTTTTTATACATTGGATGTAACCTAAAAGCAATCTAAGTGGCTGCCTGTTGCGGACATTAAAACAGGATTTAAAACAGATAACGGTTGAATCAAATTAGGTATAGGAAATGAAAAACAGGAAACTTGCGGGCCAAAGAATAATTATTGAAAAGGAAGCCGACTCAAGTTGGCAAAATAACACGCTTACTTACGACTAGTTGTCCTCGACAGAGAAAACCTTGCATTTTCATTGTGTGTTCGAGGAGGAGAAAAGTCAGACCGCCCTTTTTTCGTCAGCGTAATCGGTTAAAAAGTATCCTATAACTATCTGTGAATACCCAGCTGTTAGTGTACCAAAAATAGTTACAATCCGTTGAGCCGATTTAGCGTGATGAAGACATAGCGACACATACACACATACAAAAAAAGTATACATTTTAGTACCTTAACAACTTCCTATAGTGTATACATATTTATGATGCTGACTGTACCTAAAGAACATGTCAGGTGCACACCAAGGTCGCGTAGTGGGCGCATTTGAATTTTAAATGAGATACCTAGATCTATACTATTGTTCAATAGTTACTCATTAGCGTCACTATACACTAACTAGCGATGTTTAGGCAAAACATTTACATAAGTAAATAAGACCCAACATTTATATAATGAATTGTCTGTACATTGAAGATATTTTCAAAAAAATAAGCGGTTTTCAACTATTTTAGGTACATGGGTGTTCGAAGATGGCTATAGGATACTTTTGATCGGACTAAGACCTGATTTTTAGGGTTCCGTACCAAAAAGGTATAAAATGAACCCTTATGGTGCGACTCTATCTGTCTGTCTGTCCGACTATTAGAGCGCCATATCTTAAAAACTACTTATGCTATCTATTTGAAATTTGAAATATTTATACATGGTCAGCCCACATGTATTGCAAAGGAAACATTATTAGATATATTTTTATTTAAATAAAACAATTTAACGGATTATATAGCGTACATTACACGAAAATTATAACCATATATGTATCTGTCTTCCTTATTTTTTAATTACCAAAAATAATTTTTGAATAACCCGGTTTGGTTAAGTTTGCCCCTCATTTGTATGCGACGCTAGAAACTTAACTCAAGCGGCAACTTCAGTCGGAATAACTGAAAGTTTGTACGGAACCCTCGGTACGCGAGTCAGACTTGCACTTGATCGGTTTTTTTTTACCTCCGTTGACGAAGTTGCATCTTTTAATAGTCACCAAATATCAGTAAAATGATTGATATAATTATTTAGATCGTAATAATATCTAAATTTGATTCTCCTCTTGGGAGTAACTATGCAAGAGACAGACACGCATAGACCGATATAAACGTCTACATATAAATATATATCGTCGGATGCTAAAATAGGAACTTTTGTACTAAAATCTAGGAAAGTGTATGACTTTTCTAACCAATGCTATGACACCGTTCCAGTTTTATATCAGAATGGCAATAAGGTTGGGATATCAGGTATTCTTGCCGACCTTCGCACGTTCGTCCTTAACGATCGCATAAGCTGGAAAGGATCATAGCAATACGATAGGATGGATATGGATACTTATTCTCAGTAACCTCAAAACTTTTTCTCGTATCCAAAACTGTTGTACTAAATTTTGCTCATGAACTCATGACTAAACATAAGAATAGGGTAGTTTCGTAGGTAAAAAAAATATATTCTACTTAGTCGGTCGGTTACATTATCAAAAAATATTGGACACGTGTTTTTTCTTTTGTCAATCAAACAAAAAAATCCAAAGATAAAGCGTGTCAAAGTTTGGGAGTGGGGGCGCACTTTAACGGGCTGTATCTTCATAATTAGGGTTCCGTACCAAAAAGGTACAAAAGGAACCATTATGGTGCAACTCTGTCTGTCTGTCTGTCTGTCCGACTATTAAAGCACCATATCTCAAAAACTACTTATGCTAACTATAGCACAGGAAATATTTTATAATATATTTCCAAATATTTCCAAAAAAAGATCAATATGGGGGTAAAAATTAAAAGTCTAGCTACTGGGTCGAATGGGGTATCATATGAAAGGGCTTGACATGCACATTTTTGAACATTTTTCTAGGACAACTGAAAGTATCCTATAGGTTTTCCATGGACGGCAATTTGTATCGAAACCCCTTTTTAAATGACTGTATCTTTTGATTGCATTGACTTAGAAGCTTGATTTATTTGATAACTTCAAGAGACCGTAGACATAAGTATTTGATCTTAATTTCAACTTGACACATTCACGCGTTCCTGATAGACAGGGTCTTGACAGCTAGTTTATATCTTCTAACTTTATAATAGTATTTATTTATTTATTTTGGGCATCAACAGCAATACAAAACATGAAACATAATTTAAAAAAAAACACTAAGTACCTATAACAAAAGCCAAAAGTACAAGTTACATAAAAGTTTGTATAAATACATTATAAGAAAAAAAAGCGGCCCAGTGCGAGTCGGACTCGCCCATGAAGGGTTCCGCAGCCGTTTATACAAGAAAATGCACTACAGATGAAAAAATACGATATGAAAAAAAACACTAACAAAAAAGCGTATCTCCCCGGCACTTATGTCCTTTTGCTGAGAAGCGCAGTTTTTTGGCAATAACTTAAAAACGGTATGTCCAATCATGTTGAAAAAAATTCCCGTTGAAAGTATTTATTAAGTTTTAAATTTGTAAATTTTTTCATATTTTTTGAACATACCGTTTAGAAAATAGACGGGGGGGGGACACAATTTTTGCTACTTTCAGAGCGAATATTTCGGAAAATATTTACTAAATCAAATTTTAGTCTTAGAAACCTTAAAGTGTTTTTAGAAGAACTGTCGAAATATGTGCCACTTATAGATATTTGCTGATTTTTTTTTTCAGTTTCGGTTACATGTATGGAGCCCCCCCCCCCCCCCCCCCCCCCCCCCTAGAAATATATATATATTTTATGTAACTATCAAGCTAAGTAGCGGTTTACACAAGACACCTATGCTCCAAATTTTATCAATATACATCTTATAGTTTTTGAGTAAAATGCCTGTGACATACGGACGGACAGACAGACAGACAGACAGACAGACACTAGACATGACGAATCTATAAGGGTTCCGTTTTTGCCATTTTGGCTACGGAACCCTAAAAATAAATTCGACATGCTCAAATATTAGAAGATGCCCGTGTATATGTGTAAGTATGATGTGTGTGTGGTGTGTGCCGAAAAGGATAGTATAAATAGATGACGGTATTTTACCGAACCGATTTTATTTATCTAGAACCTATATTTATATCCTTTCTAAATATTAAGTTTGTATCTGCTACATACCCCCAGTTACTACCATTTACAAACTACATAAGGTGGTGAGTGACGGTACACGTCGCGATAAAGGTCGATCGCCAGTCAAACGGACTTTGAAAAGGCCAGTCGGGTAAACCGTAGGTAGAACAATCCAGCGAGCCAGTTGGAGCCAGAAAGGCAATGAATATTGAACTCTAAGTACACGCATTTACAAACTTTAATGTGCATTTCTAAAAATACATGCAGTGGAACATAGAACTACCTCCGTTTTAGTCGTCGGTTAGAAAACATGTACTTACATCAATTTTATTAACGAATCTTTAATTTATTCTTATAAATACAAAGATCTAAATAATTAAAAATATTCAAGATTCCGTGTAGATTTGTAATTTGAACCAGTGCCTTGTGCCTTACAGGGGCATGTGGATATTATCCGACACCTTGATTGAATTCAATGTCAACACTCCTTAACTGACTGTTTAATTTCCCAACTGACGCTTCTTTAAAACCGGTTTTTGCGACTATTTGTAAACTGTTGTGTAGAACCCAGTAGGTTACGTTAGGTTTGTTATATAAACGTTCTGAAGGTTTACGGGTTCGGAGAATTTTGTTGGAAATTAAGCACGTTGAGAAACATAATTAGCCCATAAGTTAATAAATTCTGATGTTCATATAATTTTTTTTTTTACTGCGCGTCTGTCTTTGGCATAGTAAATTATAACTTTCTAAAAGTATGTTTCTAATGATTCTCAAGTAGTTTTGACAATTGTTTTCACTATGACTGTAAACATTTTTTAGACTGTAAACACAGCAAATAAGACTAAGAATATTAACAAATTAAACTATAGGTAAACGTAACCCCCGTAATCTCAAGAACAATAAAACCCCATTCATCCTTCCGAACCTCATCAATTTACTCCTCTACCTCAGGGCAAACGGCTACATAATAAACTATTTAACCGATTGTTCTCCTTCGATACCTATCAATATTTATCAACACCAAAGAGCTTATAAACCACCATTTTACGACTAATAAAAAGGTCCTATACGCCTCTATCACCTAAGACTTATACAACTTATTATCAAGGTGTATGAGGCCGTTCCAATGGCATTGAAGTAAATACCAGGCTATCGGCATCTAATTTCTTCCCAATAAATCAGTATATAATGACCCAAACTATTGTGTATTGTGTTAGTTACCTTGGGCTCGCACGATTCGTGGGCTACTTTTGAATTTTGCGCATGAAGTTTCTTGTTTAGAGCTACGACAGAGCCAGTAGTACAATTCTTATCAGGTCAGACAGTTAACAGATTAACCAGCTAGTTAGAATCTTCATACCCAATAATGAGGATACCAACAACGCGAGGAGATTATCTTCAGAGGTTTCAATTGCTGCATGCAAGAAGAGCGCGGCCACCAAGTAGATTAGTTACTTGTGACCAGGAGATATTGTCAGACTATCGATTCGGCCTACTAGCTACTAGCCATTACTCGGTAGTTACTTTTGTTTGTCTTCTTTTGACGTCGAACGACACAAGTAATAGATAGAAGTAGTCTATACTAAGGCCTAATTAGTAAGAGGATACAGTAGACGTAAAGAAAGATTTTTTTTTTTAGTTTAGGCCACCATTGTAGCGGCTTACTCATCATCTCCCCTCAATTATGAAGTGGGTCATCTATTGAGCATCATTCAGGAATCGGACCTATCCATTTTTCTTCAACAACAGCACAGTGAATTGACATTGGATGAAACAGACCCAGAAGTGGCTTATAGGTATCAAGGGACACACAATATAGAAATTGTGGCTTAGTTCCGTCCGTTTCAGTAGCTAATTGGCGCAATCGTGATGGACATAACGTGCCGTGCAAGCGATGTGAAGCGGTGTTTGGTTGTATTGCACCGAACAGCTAGCTTACATCAGCCGCTGTATTAGCCACGCCTACCGTGCTGTACTACAGTGCTAGCGGGACCAGCCCTATGCCCAGCGTGATCAAGTGGTGTGGGACCGAAGGCTTGTGAAGCTAGCTTACCTATCAGGCAGCCGGTGCGTTAGCCGCTGCATCAGCCACGCCTGCGACAGCGCTGGCGGGACCAGCCCTGTGCCCAGCGCCGCCATCGTCGCGATCATCTGCTGCAGCTGGAAACAGAAAGACAGAGTTACACACTGCACTGTAATTAATTCTTTCGTACTGGTATTGTAGGGTCAAAATCAACGAGTGTGAGTCTTAAACATTGAGCCGGACCTTTCGCTCGCACTCGTTATTTCTTCTAAAGTGTGAACGAGAGATGTAGCTTAATATTCATGATGTTATCGGCACTTTGATTTCATCATTATCATTATAGCATCTGGAAGACGTCTGCAGGTAAAAGGCCTCCTTAAGGATCTCTACAATGACCGAATCACTTTACTGCCCCAATTTAGATACAAATTTTATATTTATCATAATGATTAGCTAATAAAGGTTAAAAGTATGAATATTGAAATAGTAGAGCTTAAAGTTTCATGAATTTATTTATCCATGCCTAGACA
Organism: Hedya salicella; assembly: GCA_905404275.2. Taxonomy (NCBI): domain Eukaryota; kingdom Metazoa; phylum Arthropoda; class Insecta; order Lepidoptera; family Tortricidae; genus Hedya; species Hedya salicella. The sequence continues at coordinate 4,630,927 of FR990115.1, read as the reverse complement.
GACAGACCCTCTAAACTCGGATTTTTAATTCAAGACCAAAATCTAACGTCAACGAGCACAAATTCGCTGTGATTACTGCATATTGGTTTAAGTGTCAGTATTTTTATGAATAAAACTTACCCTAATATTACTAGTTACACGTGTTCTCATTGGTGTTTTTATGAAATAATGTGTAATTGTTTAAATAATCAAGGCGAGCACTGTCCGATTTTGGTCTCGAATTAAAAATCCGAGTTTAGAGGGTCCGTCGAGAACTACTTACAAAAAATACCAAAAACGTAAAATTTCCAAAAAAGCCCAGATCCCACCAACGAAAACCCAGGACCAAAATTCCTGAAGAAAAAATACTTGGAGAGCTGACCCCAATAATAGAGAAAGGACAAGGAGATGATGATGTAGAATTGTTAAATATTGAATCAACAATAAAATCCGTATAATTATCGAACCTGCTCACAGAACTTCATAACAATCGGTTGAGAAATGCGACATGTAGAGGAGAACATCCGGACAGACAGACATAAGAAAGCCTTTTTAACTTTTTATACAAGCCTAAACGGAGACCTTCCTTAACGGTCGGCCAATTAGCAGTTAGCAAGCATCTGTTGTACAATCGTTATTTAAAGAGCTCCCGCTTCACGGAGCTTCTATTCCACGCACAGCCGTTTTACGTCGCGATACAATTTTAGACTAATCTAATTTAGGTATTTACTTGTATCATCGGGCTTAGTAATAATTTAAAATGATAGGGTTAAATTAATCCAGGGGTGGATAGCCGGAATTACGTTTTGTTATAAATTAGTAAAATAAACTGCGCAAAGACATCAAAAGAACAGCCAAAGTAACAAATAACAATTAATTTTTATTGTGTCGTGTGTAACTGTGGTCTTTTGCGGTTATCTCAATGCTTACGTGTACCTTTGTGGATCCAAAATAACAGTAAAATTATAAAAATATTGACTGTGAATTTATTGACACAAACTAAATTGCTAATGTGTGGTTTAAGTACAGGCCGTACAGGACAATTCAAAAACCAGATTAATCAAAATGATTGTTGTTTAAGTATTAAGTAATGCAGGGAAAAGTACTGAAGGAATCAAATAACGTAGATTTATCTTCAATGAAAAAAAAGAGAGTACATATGACTATTGTGACTAGACGCTCAAAAGTGGACCGTTTTTTGACATTAGTACGTTGTGTCTATATGAGATTGTTTTTGCTTCATAACTGTTTAACGTCACCTTCTCAACTAAAATTGTTGTCTTTTAATACTCCGCTACCCAAAGGTTGTCTGGAAGAGATCGCTATTTAGCTATTAGCGCTGCTAATTCGAATGTTACAGTCATGTTCTGTATTTCTGCGTATCTGAGGTATGCAATAAAGAGTATTTGTATTGTATTGTATTGTACGTTCAGATTACCACCATCACCAAAGTGCCAAAATAGCTTCTATGGTTGCACGTGGACTATCTTTCCGTTTTCTTATTTAAGAAATTTGTCTCGAAATAGTTATACATACGATTTAAATGTCAAATATTACACGCGGATGACCTCGCGAGGGTCGCGGGAGTCTCACTCTGTGGCGAGATATAGGGGAGGCCTATGTTCAGCGATAGGCGTACGTGGCCGATAGATACATATATAGATTACACGCTTTCTGATCAATACAACTCATAATGTAAACAAAACCTAATATTGGAAGTTTTTTGCATTGTGTTTACAGTTTCCAATACAATTTGTTTGCCGCGCAAGTTCCATTCTCATCTGTATCCCTCGAGAAATACTTATTTTGCCGTGCTGGGTCTCTGTTTTTCTGTGTTCTCTAATAATATACAGGTATTGGGTAGAAAACAAGTATTGGTAGCATCAACGGAAAAATTTAAAGTAAGCAAAATAAGTAAAATATGTTTTAAAGGGGCCAGGAAGCTGGCAAAACTTTACTATTCGTATAAATGTACCTAACTTAGTTCTTATTTCAAGATTTGATGCAATGGCCAAAGCATTATCTATGAATATTTATGTATCACAATTAGATTTTCACATTTCTACAAATTTGTTATAAAGATTGTAATGTTATAATGTGAAGTAAGAGATACGTCGATCCTTAAATTACGATACCACATCGAGGACATGATGTTCTGGATAATCTGTTATTTTGGGATCCGCTAAATAAGTTAAGTAATTTAAAAGGTACCTATTTTTATATACTTAGTAAACATACCTCATCATATGGCGTCATTGAAAAACTGCAATCCTTGATCAAAACGAATACACAAACATCAAAAAATAAAATCCTCAAATGTCAAATAGTTCGCAAATAAATTGTCCACTACTGTGTTTTTATAACGTCGTACACTTGTACACGTATTATAGTTTGTATTGCCAAAGTTACACTAATTAATAAATTAAGGACAAAATGAGTTTCATTATCCGGTTTCCCATTATGACACCGCGATGACACAGAAAGGAACGGAACAGCGACCAAGCTTCATATAACCTGCGATAGGTACAGCACTACAAGCGCGATGCGAGTGTGTGCGTGAGCACCAACTCTTCGTCACGTACGCAGGGAAAGGGCGGTTTAGAGTCGTTAAGTTTGTGCTCAAGCGCAGGGTGTACGTATGGCGCGTCGTTGATTTCTTCATACGAGCTCTCTGCGGGCTCTGCGTCGACACAGTGTGAGATTGAGTAGTTGCCTGCGCAATGGCCTGCGGGCTCTGCGTTGACACAGTATAAGAGTGAGTGATTGCCTGAGCAGTGATCTGTGGGCTCTGCATCGACTTAGTGTGAGAGTGAGAGATTGCCTGCGTCATGGTCTGCGGGATCTGCATCGACACAGTGTGAGTGAGAGTGAGAGGTTGCCTGCGCAATGGCCTGGGCTCTGCGTCGACACAGCACAGTGTGAGAGTGAGAGGTTGCTTGTGTAATGGCCTGCGGGCTCTGAGGCGACACAGTGTGAGAGTGAGATGTTACCTGTGCAATGGCCTGCGGGCTCTGCGACTGCAGTTGCATCTGCAGCAGGTGCTGCAGTAGCTGCGGCGGCGCGGCGGCCGGGCTTTTTGCACCCGACACGGAACTGCTGTCTGACTCCGAGGCGGGACTCTGGAACAATGGAAACTTATTAAAGAAATCTGATGAAAATCTGATGAGAATCGGTTAAGGATATAATATTTGTGTGATGAGCTCAAGCATTTGTTCTCGGGTCTTGGACGTTTAATAGGTACACATATTTCGTCGTATAGTACTCATAAAACAAGCCATAAAAAGCCGACCATTGGACAAGTTTAATTTGTATAAAATTGTACCCTAATATTTATATATTTTTATTTTATTTATATATTGAAGGCCTGTGTGATGTTGTACATTCCGCTTTATTTCTACTTGTAGAGAATAGCTGAAAAGATCCTTTTCTTATTGTAGGACAATGCTATTCTCTGCTATGTACGGTCAGTATCAAATAGTCTGCAGCGTCCAAAGTGTCAAAAATATCGCAATACATCTTTATTATTATAGACACAAAATAATGTCGCTAATCACGGTATATATGTCGCTTTTGGTGCAACAGACGATTCGAAGCGGACTGTACATAGTACCTGATCACCATTTTGGTAAGGGAATTGGTCTGAGCAGTACTTTTAGTACAATTTATGACTCGCAACTATCCCATTTTATTCAATACAGTGTGAGAAAGACAGGTGATGCGGTGTCTGTGCGACAAGTGAAGTCACGGCTGGTCTTGCTAGTTCGGCTGGATTGATTTATGCTTAGCTAGTTAGGTTTGTCACCGCTATAATTGAACCATTAGACTCGTATAAATTTCTCATATTCATTCATATTATAATTTTTTTCATTTTAATTTTTTTTCAAAATCAAACATCGCGTCCCTGACTTCGTTGTTTCTTTGGCTTTGTAAGAATTTTGAATATTATTAAAATAATAAATTAATAACAACAAGAACTTGGCTTAGCCTAGCAATCAAAAGAGGAAACGCCGCCAACCTTATGCTGCTCTCCTTCACGATATCCAGCAAAGGTGGAGGGCACCTTCAATTTTTATAATTTATAGTTTCCTTGTTTTGCTTTAGATTCTTACTCCTTTCTTACTCTTCTTCTCTTTGTTTATGTTAACATTTATGATTAATTGTAAATAATCAAAAGAAATATAGAGTGTGAATAGTGTAAACCTAACTTAAACTAAATGTCACTGCCCGTTTATTTCTTTAAGTCTCGGAAGTTTTCCAAAAACTTGAGGGAAAAAAGAAACCTTCATGAATTTCATAAGAATTTATATTAAACATTTCCATTTCGGGTACGTCCCCATACGAAGCATTGGTAAACAAATGGAGTGTTTCCTCAAGATGGCGATAATTTCTCAATATTTCGTCTTATTTAAGATTGGATACTTTCCGTCGCCATATCTTTAGTTTTGGTCAAAGACAATCTTCATTATTCATTGAAATAAAACAATTTCCATGGTCCTCCCGTGACCATGGAAAGCTGGAAAGCTTCCGAAACGTCGGGAACTAAAATGAGATAATATACGCGATATAATCCGTTAAATTGTTTTATTTCAATGAGTAATAATCGCGGAAACAGAAGAAAATATAATCTTCATTATTGTCTAGTTAATTTTACACTAAGAACGAACTCTAGTTATACGCGAATTTTCTATTAGGAAGATTAAGTTTTACAAACTGTATACATTTTACTTTGGTCTATTTACAGATTAGTGAGAAAAATTAAAAAAGCTAGCTGTCAATGTCATTACTTTTTTTTATTACTTGTACATTCTGAGTCTAAATAAAGTACAATACCGAGAAAAAATACAATATTATCACCTCTGGAAGACTTTATGTTCCCAATTGCTATTTGAATAAAACCTGTATGTAAAAATGACGACTGATGAGGAAAAAACATTATATACTTTTTATGAAGTAGGTAAAGTTTATGCAACAATGATGCAATGGAACGTCGTGTTTTTAATCCAAGAGCTTTAATATTTTCCTGTTTTGTTGTTTTACTTAAGAATCATTTAGCTCAGCTTTCCATACAAACGTTTTAGTAATTAAATAAAAATTGTGCGAGAAATTTAATATAGGCTAACAAATAAGTTAGACGAAGTACAATAAATTTGGTAGCACAAATAGGTAATGTGTTATGTAATCAGTTCATTTATTGCCATTAATATTATAATGAAATAATATGGACGACTAAGAGCATATAAGTTACATAAAAAATATAAAACAAGTACTAAAGTATACGTTCTGATCTTACACACCCTAATACCAATAAATTGCACCCTGTCTGTCACCTTTATTGCTACGAATTAAGGTTTGCCAATTAATGAGATAGTATCGGGCACTGGAATATTTGGCTTATGATTATGACCCATATATCTAAATAAAGTTGCGCACAGAGCTATAACGAGAAGTCCATATAAATTAAAAACCAACTCTGATATGACCTTACAAGGAACAACAACTAATTTTTCACTTCTCCTGCTCAAAAAGTACGTCATATTAGATTCGCGAAGCGAGACTAAAATAGTACATTCAGCCCCTAGGGTTTAAAAGAAAGCCATATAAGTACTTAATCCCTTACTTTCTATGACACGGAAAAAAAAACTTGCGGCCAGCTACATACACTCCTTACGAATAATTAAAAACAAAAAAACCAACCTGATCAGATTGGCCAAACTTTCTGATAGAATTGCTCAAACTGTACTTTTAGTTTCTCTTGAAATATACAAGCTTAATGTTAAGTCTTTTTTATTTTCTCGCAGTCGAAGTGAAAAGCAGTGTTTAACACGTGGCTAAAAGCCACTTCTTGAGCTCGTCCAAATAATCATTTCGTGTCATAATGGCTTATTTTAGCCCCTTGTCAAACAATCTACTATTTCATCATTCGGAAAAATGCTGTCAATTGGAGGTATTTTTAGCAACAAAACAATGAGCTTTAATTACCCCGTAATTTCCGACCAATCAAAATGTCCTGAGCTCGAACGGTTATTAAGTCTGATTCGAACATGAAGGTCATACATACGCAAACTGCATCTGTCTGTCAAAGTGGATACCTGACTTTGACATTTCATTATGACATTCTACATGTGCGTTTTCGACGGAAGAGTTTCGTTTCAAAATACTATTTTTCCTAAACAGAACAAAAAACTAAGACGTACTATAGCTGCAAAAAATGGAAGTCAACAGCAACAGTAGATCATCAACTTAGTTACTTGTCACTATCACTACTTTAGCGCATCCCAATCAAATCAAATCAAATCAAAATATTCTTTATTCAAGTAGGCCTAGTTACAAGCACTTTCGAAAAATTGTGGAAGTATTGAAACGTCAGTGCGAGAAAGTATTAAAATGATCATAATACTTTTGCCATGCTGTTGACTGTACTAATGTTATAGTAACACTGAAAAAAAAATTGACAATTCATATATACAGACAAAAAACTAACCATTATATGAGTGACGCACTCACCTTGCCAGTCCGCTAATCACGGACGCCTTGAATATTAACTAGCGCGAGTACTGGCATTAGGCCACATTCGGATTATAGTTGAAAAAGGCCTAAGTGCGTTGCGGTTTCTTAGGGTCTTGTGCCTTTTCAACCCCTACCCAAACAGACCCTATCATAAGACTATGTACCGAAGGCTAAGCGTGAAATATATCTACGGGCAATCATAAATTTGGTATATCTTTTCTTCAAGAACATGATAAAATATCCAAATATTTAAGTTAAGATCGAGATGGAAGCTTTGTCGCTATGCTGTCAGCCTTTCTTACCTTTTAAATAAATATGTGAATTTAATCCGTGTGTGTGTGTGTGTCTCATGAAATAAGAGATGTCAATACATAATGATTATAATATAAACCTCTATATTGTATTCAGGAATTTTGTGTTGTGTAACATAAATGGTAACATTTTTTTCTTGTTTTAATTTAGTTAATGTATTTGAAGTAATGACAATATTTTTCTATGAAAATTCGAAATAATCTTTGTAAAATCGATCTATTACGCTCCAATACATAATAGGGGCAGAAAAATTGACACACATTAAATTATATTTTAGAAAATAGGGTAAGAGGAAGCCATAGGGCTAAAATAGATACTCGTAATGGTTGTCGCCCATTTGACAAGCGTAGGCAAGTAATTAGCCGTTAAGTAGCAAAGTGTAGTGAAATTGGCCATAGCATCGGATACTTTTTAGACCAGTAAGTACAGATGTCGAGATGACCTTGACGTGTATCTTAATTACTAATGACATGTTTGGGTCAGTTAGTTGCACAACGGCCTGCGAAGCTGGCGGTCCCGGGTTCAAATCCCGGCCAGTGTCCGGTAAGTGTTTGTGTGACGAGCACGAATGTTTGTTCCTGGGTCTCGGTATTTAAGTATTATAGTTTATCTGTGTATAATATGATATTGTCGCCCAGTACCCATAGAACACTCTTTCCATAGTTCGAGCCAAGTTCGATTTGTGTAAGTTTGTCTCTGATATTTGTTTATTTTACTAGCCGGATATCCGGATGGACTAAAAGTGTAGGAGCGAGACCGTTGCCCAGGAGATACAATCAAGGCTAATATAAAAAGGCCTTAAACCTGTACGCGAACGAACCAGTTAATTATCGCATTAAGTCGATAGCCAGTAAAAACAAGCCATTTAGAATATTTTAATTATTCTAATTAGTATACATTAACGTTTTCCTCTGAATAATCAGCTGCCATTTTGTTTCCTTGACAAACAACTAGTTTGACTGCTAAATAACCAATAGGTATTCTAGGCACTAAACCAATATCTTGAGTAAACGTTGTTTAATTAATATTAACATATTAATTCGTTACTAAATTAGAATTTATCTGAAATTATACATGGATGACTTCAGAATTCGTTATACAATATTATCGCTAATTTTTGCAATTATTGCTTAACTATTACTTCTACACTATTTTAAAGTTGTAAAAATGAAATGTCTGTACATTGACGCTATTTAAAAAAAGTGATACCGACTATTTAAATGCCACTGAATCGAAACATTAATTTTTTGTATGTTTGTATTTTGTTCGTGTCGTTGTGGCTTCATCACGCCAATACGGCTAAAAGGATTTCAACTATTTTTGGTACACGGTTGGCTGGGCACCCACTGATGGTTATAGGTACTTTTTACTCGACTACGCAGAAGAAAAGACACGGCTATGATTCTTTTACTCTGCTGCAAAGTTGCTGGCACTCTAATACTTAAATAAATGCATAATTCAAATAGCGAACACTGTTTTTTTTTTATTTAGAAATGAACAGAAATTATTTTAATTAATAATGTACCGTAACCGTTTTTGAAGTTAGTCACCTAAGTGACTATTTAAACAAAAATATTGTTTTTACTGCTTGTGACTATTTAAGCTATATAAGCAATAAATATTCCTTTTTATTATATTCGTAATTAACCTACTTAAAAAACTGAGCTACAATTCAATGCAAGGTATGGTTCTATAATTAAAAACCTTTTATTATATAAATACAAGCAATTTCACTTGTAAATTAAATATTTTTTCTTACTCCCAATCCCAACTTCTATACATTGCAAACTTTATTTTTAGTCTTAGAGATTTAACAATTCAATCATTACCATAAAAGATTTTTTTGTTTTAACGCTGGTATTAAAAAGGAAACTTAAAAAAAAAAAACTATTGCTAAATCCAACAAGAAGCGTGTTAGAAAAATTTAAATACTCTAACATCAGCCACGTTTTACACTGACAATAAACCCGTTTTAGGGCCCATGTGCGCCATTATTTTCTAACGATCGTCGAACAGCTGCCATTATTTGAACTTGAACAAAAAACTGGTCACATAATTTACTGGTCGCCAAATGGTAGGGTACACATTCTAATTCCAAACGGCCTCGGCCAATGGCGCGCGAGGACGGGCAAGATGGCGTTCGTGGGAACCGGTTTATAGGCCGTTTGAATTTAGAATAGTTTTTTTTAACGCATTCGTAATGCTTTGTAATTTGTGACATAGGCTTTTGAGGCATTCAGCCAAATAAATAATTTAGGATTATGTGGGTAGGATCATTATCAAAAAGGAAATGAAACTGTTTTTCATCGAATGTTTTGTGTGAAGTTGAATACCTAGCTATGCAAATTAAATTACATACAAAATACACGTTTTTAAATAGCGAATGAATAGGGGTTGATGAATAAAGATCTGAGAAAAATATACCATTTAAAAAGGGCAATACTTTTAATATTCTCTAGTCATATTATAATTATAACCATTCACTTGCATAACATTTAGGAATGTACTTTATTTATATAATTGAATAACAATGGTGACAGGTAGTTCTATAGTTACTTACCATAAGCAAGTGAGAACTTGTAATAAGAATACATTATTTTTTTCTTTCAAAACGTTAATTAATTTAATCGGATAATAAGATATAATTTTAAGACAAGCATTGTTCCACAAAACCATTTTTAAAGCTTACCTATGCATAATATGTTAGCATAACATGTTCTTTTGTGTCTATTTTATGTAACATATGTCCGTTAGAATGTTTTTCTTAAATTCTTAATTCGTAAAAATATCAAAATTTTATAGTTACAGGTACGAAACAAAAACGCTTACTTTCTGACGGAGATGGTCTGACGGGTGTAAGTCAAAGAACATCTCGACTTAAAAAAATAATTATATAGGTATATTTTTTTAAAACTGCGTTCGCGGAGGAGAAAAAAGTCATAACTCTCTGTTTTGGTTTAGCGCAGTCGGATAAAAAGTATCCTATCAAAAATATTTATTTTTCGACTTGCCCGTTTCAGTTACTATTTTACAAAATATATCTTAAATAAAATAATTTTAACGGATTACATTGCGTATTATCTCATTGGAGTTACCGACGCTTCTGAAACTTTTCAGCTTTCCATGTTCACGGGTTGACTAAGAAAAGATATATTTTCTCTGTCAAAGTTTCTTCTTTTTAGGTTTCCATACCAAAAAGGTACAAAAGGAACTCTTATGGTGCGACTCTCTCTGTCTGTCTGTCCGACTATTAAAGCGCCATATCTCTAAAACCACTTACGCTATCTATTTGAAATTTGTAATATTTATAAACGTAGTCAGACCACATGTATTGCATAGGAAATATTTACAAATATATTTTTATTTTCTAAGAAAACGACAAATATGAGGGAGGGCAAAAGTTAAAAGTCTAGCTACTGGGTCAAAAAGGGTATCATATGAAAGAACTTGACCTGCACTTTTCCAAACAATTTCTTAATTTTTTTTTATTGTGATTAGTTTTTGTTTTATTCAGGAAAATGTGAAAAAAAACACCATTACCCCCCTTTATCTCCGAAGTTTACCGAACGAAAATATAGAATTTTTCACAATTTGTCTAAATAATCAAAAATATTACACGAAAATTATAGCCATGTCTCTAACTAGCATTTTTTTTTTAATTTGCATAAAACCTATTTGAACAACCCAGTTGCCATAGATATTAGGTTTCAAACTTATTTCAACCGGTACCGGGTAATAAAGAAAGGGTAAGTGAAAATTTGTACGGAACCCTCGGTGCGCGAGTCCGACTCGCACTTGGCCGGTTTTATTTTACCTATATATCTTCATTATATTTTTACAATTTTATTTACAATATTTATTGTAATTTATGTGTATTCAAATTATGGTTTCGTTTTTTGTGCATATTACCAAATTAGTTGGTTTGTCTAAATTCTTTAATGTATGTTTTTTCTCTCATTTGCTTAAAGGTTAACTGGAAGAGATCCCTCACAGGGATAAGTTCCCCTTTGTACATATCCGTGTTTAGTAATACCTATTTTTTTGTATTAGTTTACAGTTGATGTTTATTGGGACTTGACAGTACTAACAGGTTAGTTGTAAATTATGCGCTTATTCATTAGCCTAGGCAACTAGATGTAGCCTGCGTCATGGCACAGGAAATTCATTAACAAATAGTTAAAGGGTGAATAAGTATGATTCCCAGGTTTTTAGCGTTAGAAGTTTCCGTACAAATTAATTAAATTAATGAGCAAAAATTGTTTATTTTCCTGCTTCTATATTTTTTATTTTTCTTTGAATATTAGGTCTAACTAGCAGTAGGGTGCCTGAAAAATATTCCCCTGTTAATAAATCTATAAAGTGATATGAGGTGACCGCAACTTCGTTCGCGAAGCCGGAAGAGGTCATAATCTCATTTTTGCTTCAGCATAATCGGGTAAAAAGTATCCTAAAATAATCCTTAAGTTTCGTAAAAGTTAAAATTGCAATTTATCCAGCCGTTTTGGCGTGACAACTGTTATCTATGCCGATATATTTTAAGCTGATCGTGCATTGCGTTTTTAAGTACATTATGACTGATAAGTCTTACATTTTTCACTTATTTTTTTTATATAAAAAATGCTTTTAGAATTATACTGGCAGTTCCGACACAGTTGACAGTTTTGCGTGTTTGGCATTTTTTATTTAGCGGACGTTTCTAATATATTTTGATACATGCAATCTACAGCTGACTTTCAGAATGGTAACCAGGATAACCTTGTAAATATTATATTTACTAGAAGACAAGCGTTAAAACATCCATAAACCTATTTCTAGTACAAAACTGTGTCATTTTGTATGAAATACTAAATAATCATTATTTAAATCGCTGCATAAAATAACTGCAAATTAAAAAAAGGTATCTTTGATAACAATTTAAGGCTCAGTAATATTAGCTAAATAAGAAATGCAACCAGCATCTAAAATACTTCATTGGCTGATTCGGCAGTATGATTCTGAAAGGCAGTTTCGCATACAATAGTCACGATGATTGGATATGAAAATCTAAATTCTAATTATTCTGTCAGCAAGATAATAAAAAAATAATGAACACGTATTTTTTGTTTTCTGAAAATAATGAAAAAAATACTCAGATAAATCGCATTAAGGTTAAGGGGGCTCGTGACGTCACTCCTAAGCTCCTAAGTAAAATTTGTACTTAGGAGTGAAGTCACGCGACATTTTGACTCAATGTATTTCAATTATTTTTCGATTATGTGAAAAAGGAAAAAATACGTGTCCAATATTTTTTATTAATCTACATGACAGACTAATTATTAAAATTTAGTCATCATGCCTATTTTATGGAAAAATTAAACTTATCAATTCATCGAAACCGTTAATAATTTGGTATTTTTATAAAACAAACCCAACTTAACCTAACGGCTTCTACATAATGATTCTTTCAAAAATCATGAAAATTGTCTGGTTTCGGGGGAAAAAAATGTCGATGCAACGAAAATGCTATAAAATAAATGCATATTAGGGAACGACTGATGTTTGATGATTTCGACTTCTGTTATACTAAAAGTTAATTATTAGCGTGTGTGGAAGAGAAAGGTAACGTTTCGACAATTCGCGACTTAGAATTCACCCATAAAAATTCGTCTAATTAAAATGGAAGAAAGGCCCTTTTAAGTAGAATTTTCTATCGGTATGCCAATATTTTCAATAGTTTTCCCTGTAAATTGTAAAAATGAAATGTTTGTACAATGAAGATATTTTCATAAATTGATTGTTATGGACTATTTGGAGGTTACTAAAACGAAACATATATTTTTTTGGATTTTTTGTATGTCATTGCGGCTTCATTACGCCAAATCGGTTTTTTTATTTATTTTTTTTTATTTTATTTATTTGGCACACTAAACAGATAACATTCAAAATAACATATAACAATACATAGAACAGGCTTTGTAGAAAAATGCCATCCAAAACAAGTATGCACAACATGATTAAAACAATACAGTAACATCGTAAAATACCCTAAATTAAAAAATAACTATTATCAACATGGCTTAACTGTTAAATATAACATAATAATTATTTTCTGAGCATCACAGAACAGAATTAATTTGCATTATTGTTACGAGTAATAATTAACAATATTTATAATATTAACAGCTGTTTAACGCGAAAGCACTTCTACGAACGGTTGAACGGATTTCAACTATTTTTGGTGCATGGGTAGCTGAGGATCTCCATATAGTTATAGAATACTTTTTACCCGGCTACGCTGAAAAAAAAGAGGGTTATGATGATGGTTTCTCCTCCTCGGACGCAGTTTGCGGGTACGTATTAAAACGTACAAGTTCACATATGCATAAAAAGTTTTTTTCGCATTGCGTCATAATTTTCTTAAATAAAGTCACGCCATACGAGCAAAGGACGTGTTTTTATTTAAAAATTATCTATACAAAAATTATAGTAATAATGTAATTTTAGTCCAAAATAATAACTAATTCTGAAACCGCTAACTTCAAAGATCAATTTTATTATTATAGGTAGATATTAAAGTCAACTCAAAAAAATAATTCTAACCCACCTTATGATTTCATATGTTTTGGAAACCGATATCGACCCATAAAATATGCGTTCATTATCAATTTTATTGTAGGAACGATTTATGGAGTATGCGTAGTTTAAAAACTAAGTAGCTGATGTCAACTTTTTAAAATATATTATAAGATTTTAGTTGGTAGTAAAGGATGATGGGCAAATTGGCCTAATGACCAATAAGGACGAGTCATATGTCACTGGATAGCTTATTCTAAGTTCTAAAACTTTTACTATGGCAGGTAATCCCAAATCTCTGTGTGAAAAAAGTTATCGCTGCATAAAAATGGATTAATGAGTAGAAACGTTACTATGTAACTTTTTTGATGCCGAGTTCCTATATCGCTTTAGACTATGAAGGTTTTCTTACTGTCGATGATTTTGTGTCAAGTTTTTGTTTTTTATGCCTTTTCATATGTTTTCATGTGTCATTCTGGTTCTGCTATTCAAATGGATTTTGCAGTTTTCCATCTTTGCATATATTCTGGTTTTCTTATCGGTTTCTGCAAACTGTCGCGGGGTACTTTCTTGTGACTTCTTGACCTTTGGCTTTGTTATCGGACTCCGTGATCTAATGCAAGATCGACTTCCTATTAATTAATCATGGATGAACGACATAATAACTGCGTCTTGTGCCGGCGTGGTATGCACAACAGAAGATATCAGCGACACATTTTGACTGCGAATATTGTGCAAGATCAACCCGAAGTTGCAGAGTATATACGAGAAAATGCACAGCTAGAGGTTTGAGTTGTTTTCCTATTTTGGGTCGCTCGAAAAAAGAGAGCGACTTTACAATTAACTGAATGTATTTTTTCAGGTCGTTTTTAACAATACGCGTATGGTATGTCACCGATGTTGGCAAAGAACTCAAGATATGGTTAGAATACCTGTACAAAACGCTGCTGCATTCCTTGATGTCCCCGACTATTCTAGAGCACCAAACACCGCTGCAAGATGTATTTACAATTACTGCCCCAATCAGGCCAATTCACGTATACCGGAAACAATAAAGGTTTATTTGCTATGTGAACATAAACTATATGTTCCGAATAATGCTCGTGCATGTGAAGAGCATCTCTTAGCTAATGCGTGGAATGAACTAGTAGATTCCTGTAATATTACACACAACTTCACTGCTGCACAATTCACTGACATATGCGATATTTTGTCTACAGCTGTTCGGCTTGGTAAAAGATTAGACTTTGAGACTGTTGGTGCTATTACTGATGCAGATATGCACTTTTGGACTGGGTTCCAAAACCGACAGTTTGACTTAATCTTGGAAGGAACCCCTTTTTTGTTTGAAAGTCATAGAAAACCGCGGTTGGCATTAGGCATTTACCTCACAAAACTGCGAACAGGAGAGTCGAATGTGCGATTAGCTAGTCAATTTAACACGTCTCGCAGAAGTATACAACGAATGATAAAGATAGTGAGAGACTGTTTAACAAGAGAATTTGTGCCTCGGCACTTAGGCTTTGACCACATTCAAAGAAATGATGTATTACAAAGAAACCTATCGATACCAAAAGGTTTTTTTGGCAATCAAGAGAATACTAAGACTATTATTATTTGCGACGGAACATATGCATATATTCAGAAAAGCTCCAATTTTTTATTTCAACGTTTGTCGTATAGTTTACATAAGTATCAGAACTTATTAAAGCCATTTCTAATAGTCTGTTCTGACGGCTACATAATTGATATTTTAGGACCTTTTGCTGCAACAAAATCAGACGCTACTATACTCGTAATGTCAGATTTTATTAATGATGAAAATAGCGTCTTTCATTGGTTATTTGAAAAGGGTGATGTCATCATTCTTGACCGAGGTTTCCGCGATTGTGTTCCCGATTTAGAAGCTTGTGGTTATACAGTGCATTTACCCCCAACAAAAGATAGAAATGATACACAGTTATCTACCGAACAATCTAACAAATCAAGGCTAATTACTTTGTGTCGCTGGGTGGTAGAGATTGTCAACGGCCGTTTTAAGCGTGATTTCAAGTTGTTGCGTCAGGATTATTTCAATTCAACACTGCGAAACCTATTCACGGATTTTAAAATAGCTGGTGCTCTTATAAATGCGTTTCATGTACCAGTGGCCGATAATGTTAACAGTGATTACATATTAAACGCTATTAATGAAAGAATATACATGGCAAATCAATTATATAATTATGTAAGTGACAACAACCTCAACAGACAAAGGGTTGCATTCAGGGCTATGGATGCAAATCAAGAACTAGACTTTCCGCGTTTAACAGAAAATGATGTGAAGCTATTTTCATTAGGATCGTATCAATTAAAATTAGCGAAATCTTATTGTGCCGAACATTTGCAGAATGGTCTGTATATTATTGAATTGTTCAGAGATAACGTTCATGAGGCATTGGAACAATATAATATGCCTCAAAATTGTTCACTGCTTAGAGGTCGTATCCAATCGCGTCACGTAAGAGCGAGATCTTATTTGTGTTATATTTTGATTAATAATAATGCCATTGGCATACGGAAGATAGCACAATATTACTGCACTTGTTTGACAGGGCGTCGCACTATTGGGAGTTGTGCACATGTAGTATCTATAGTTTGGTACCTTGGTGCAGGAAGACACGAATTATTTATTCCTCCAGCTGGGCACTTAACACAGCTCATAATTGATGAACCTTTTGCTTGAAAAATAGTGGTCATTATTGGATGGTATATCGATATATAGGTAGTTGTTTTCTCATGTTTATTTATATGATAACACGTTTAAAAACCGTTGTACAGAACAAAAACCCTATAACAGTAAAAAAATACTTATTGATGGAATGTTTTTATTTTGCCATAACTTTTTTCACACAGCGATTTAAGATTTCCCGCCATACAAAAATTTGTAGAATATGAAAAAACCTTTCAAATGACATATGGCTTGTCGTTATTGGTTTTTAGGCCAGTGTCCATACAAAACTGCCCATCCTCCTTTAGTGTATATTTTGTGTAGGTAGTTTTAATTTGATATTTCAGTTTATTTTAAAGTTTTTGTTTTAATTTTATTGACAAAATGTAGCAGCTTATTTGAATAACTAAGTAGCTGATTATAGTAAATATTTAACTTCGTATAAAATAATATATAAAATTGATAATGTCTACACGTGTCTCATTTGATTCGTCACTAAAGTATGTTTTAATCATTTGACACATTCTAGCGATTTTGTCGTGAAAAAATGTGAATAAACAAACAGTGGTGATACAATGTATTCAGAGATAAATTAAACAATGTATAAAACATATTTCAAAACGTGTCCTTTGAGTTATTATATCAAGCAATCAGCATGGTCTGAGGTACAACGCGAAAAAAAGCGAGTTATTGATATTTAAGGCTCCAAAATATAATTCGAGATCAACTGTACCTACGATCATGCTGGGTGGGGTGCCCCTCAAGGTAGTGGAGAGTTTCAAGTACCTGGGTCATTTTCTCACCAGTGATTTGAAAGATGATATGGACTTGGAAAGAGAAAGGCGAGCCATCGCAGTGAGGGGTAATATGGTTGCCCGCAGATTTGCACGTTGTAACACTCAAGTAAAACTGACGCTTTTTAAAGCATATTGTCAAAACTTCTACACGTGCAGTCTGTGGGCAGCTTTTACGCAGAGGGCTTATAACTCACTAAGAGTCCAGTACAATAATGTCCTAAGGATGCTGTTGAGGCTGCCGAAGCACTGTAGTGCATCGGGCATGTTCGCGGAGGCGCGAACAGACGACTTTTACGCCATAAGACGTAAAAGAATTGCGTCTCTGCTTGCCCGCGTGCGAGGCAGCAGCAACGGCCTCCTGAGGACATTATCTGAACGCCTCGATTGCCGTCTCACCAAGTGCTGGGTCGAGGTGACGGCAGGAAGGGCTAAATAGGCTGTCTTTTTCTGTCTTAGTGTAGTGTAATTGTTTTCATTTTGTATTTACTAACATAGGTAATAAGTGCTTTGTAACTAACAAAATATGGATCATTGGTCTGAAATAAACGTATTTTATTTTATTTTATTTTATTTTATTTTATTTTATTTTATTTTATTTTATTTATATTTTTGTAACAAACAAATACATATTTCAGGATGAATTGTTTCTTATTATCATAGTGTACTAGATTTTTCCGTGGATTTTTCCGCATGGAATAACCTTTTTTTATGTTATTTTGGGATCCATGCATTTTTTAGCCGGGACGCAAAGTAGCTCCTGGTTTATATTCTGACTTTGTCAAAAGTCATGTTCATCTTTCTCTTCGTTGTTGTGTGAAAGAAGAACAAATAAACAAACACATTAGCATTTATATTATAGGTTAAAAAATTTCAGCCGGCATTAAATAGGTAGGTACATAATCTATCTAGCCGTTAATACACATGGGAAAGTACAAAGGAATGTTTTTAAAGAAAAACTCACTTTGAACTAAGATTAAAAGCGAAACAAAACGCTATTTCTGTCAAAACCTCACTCCCCGGCAAAAAATATACATTTTTTTCAAATATCACGCCACCATACGTCATAACTGTTTACCAACACGACACTCGAACAAAGAAGAACGTTCAAAAAACAACACACACCCAACTAACCATGAAATCTAGTGTTTTCCATGTTCCATTACACGCAGAACTCAAAGCACAAAGCTTTTATTACAACATTTCCGCTTAAACAAAAACGAAACGCGGACGTAGGAATAGTGTTCGAAAATTAAATTTGAACTGTGGAATGTGAACGCGCGTTCTTTTTTTAAAATTTTCTTTTTTCGTGAGCGGCATTAGTCAAGGCGTTTGTGCACTGAGCCTATTTGGTCGCACGTGGCGAAGGGGGTGGGTCTCGAATTTTCCGAGGTTTCCACCCCTCCACGGACCGCCCCTATAGGCTTTTCTGTCCGGCCTATGCTGTTTAACCGATCGGCTAGGGAAACTGTGGAGTCGGTTTTGTTTTTTTTTTAAGCATTTATTTTTAAAGCACAATACTTTAATTTTGACAGTATTCGTATTTTTTTATTATAAGTTGTTGAGAACTATTAGGTGTATACATTTCGAAATATACATTTGCATATATTGAAAATGAATCTTAAGTATTCGTATGACGCAATTTACTACTCATATTTGGCTTTCCAATTCTGCCAAAGAAGGGAATAATCACTTTTGTAAATCGCAACGACCATGGTATAATTATTTCATAGCAAATACATAAATAATTTTAAATAAAAAGTATTTTTATTCATTTTTTAAAAAGCCTTTACCTGTTTATTAAATTTGCATACATTTAAACTTATTTGTATTCAGCGTCACTAGTCGATTATATTACCCAACTATAATAAATTACAATCAGCCATCTAAATCTACTTAGACCATGTATTTAGCACTGTAAAAAATAAAACAACTAATTATTCAAGATGGCGTTAGGAAATTCAAAGAATCCCATAGTAATTACTTGCCACAGAGTAATTACAAGCAAAAAGTTCTAACCCTATAAGGAAGTTTACAATGCATATATAAAAACCATAAATTAAACCTGGTTACAGCTTAGGTAGTTGAATTATACGTAGCCTTAAGCAGCAATTTGGAGTTACGACTCAAAAGCGATGTATGACTTACATACAAGAATACTAAGTGAATTATATTTTCACGCATCATTCAGTTTTAGAGTTCCGTTTGATGTTTTTATACAGAATACATGCCCGTTGTGTTTTATTTGATACATAAGTATTTTAATTGTGTATGCCTTCAAGATTATTATTATATTACTGGGTACTTAGAAAAATGAGAAAGGACAATATATTTATAAACATCTATACTTATGTTTATAAAAACTAATGAAGCCATCTTAAAAACCAATCCACCAGATTGAATAATAAAAGGTAAAAGTAGCATTAAAAAAAAACCCAAGATTGCGATAGCATCAATAAGCTTAATTGCTTAAAAACAACTTCACCGTTATAAGATTTCTAGTTGAATGCCTTTTAATAGGCCAAAAAACCTTCCAAGAAACTACAGTAATATAACAAGCATCAAGCTCAGTTAATTCGTAACAACTGTTTGGCTGACACTATCAGTCTTTAAAAACAAAAGAATATGGTAAAATTTGACATAACTAAAGTCTCAATACCACGTTAAATTACCGCCGAGTTTCATCGTATAGTTATCACTGTAATGCCGCTACGTTTCTTGCGCAGAACCAGCATTTACACTCTTGCGCATGCCCGACTGCCGTTCACTATGTAATTAGAGAATATTCCTCATTTTTTATAGTTCACATGCTAGAGCAGGTGAAGACAAAACGATAATATACTCATTTACATTCTCAATTTTAATTGCGCGTAAAATTAGGAGCTTTAATTTTATGCATCGGCAAAAAATGTGTAAAGGTTTAGTATTAGATAATTGAGGGCTCTATTTTACCTTCCATTAATTAGTCTTTGAACTTACTAAGTTATTACAACTGTATGTTCTGTTTTCCTTTTAAGTTCGATATGTTATTCATATCGCCAAACCAATAGCTTTATTAGTATATAATATATGTAACTAGAAGCTGCTCGCCATTTCATCAGAGGAGAAGAAAAAATTCATAAATATTTTTTCTATAGCGTAGTCGGGTAAACAGTATTCTATGACCATCTGTGGATGACCCCAGCTACCCGTGTACCAAAAATAATTGGATACCGCTTAGCCGTTCTGGCGTGATGAAGCTACAACGACATATACAAACATACAAAAAATACAATAAAAAATATTTATGGATTTAGTGACCTACAAATAGTCCGTTTTGAAAATATCTTCATTGTACAGACATTTTATTTTTATAACTTTACAATAGAATAGATGATATCTGTATTTGAAACATTATAATCACGAAGTCTTTTATTAAATTAATAATAGCGAAAGCAAACCAACGTAAACTTGCACCCCTATCCCATAGAAAACAACGTTTAAAAAAAGGACTAATAGAAACTATTTAGCGCACTAAAAATTTACACAACAAGTGGCAAATTAAGTTCATTCCGCACCTCAAAAACCATTTCCCTTTTCACAAAACCTTACTGCACCTAAATTACATTTATTAAAAAGGTAACTAAAACACAAAGCCCTCTCCACTCCTTTCTCTGTTCCTGCCTACTTTTCGCTCAACGCCTACACACTCACTATTTTACTAAACCCTCGCCCATTGAAAACCCAACCTTATTCACCACATTCACGTTTCGAATTAGCACTTTCCCGTTTCAACGCATTCCGTCTCTTTTACTCGTATTAATCAAAATGTGAGTTTTGTACTTTGACGTAGAATCGTAGCAAATGGATAAGGCATTGTTTCATAAATTGAAACTATGGTTTGATAAGCAACCAGAGTAATGAGAGCTTTTCCTCCCCTCTTCGCGGTTCGGAAGGCGGGTCTTTGACAGGGTTTTGTAGGGGATGTACGGGTCTGGCTAGTCTGGTCAGCTCTAAGCTTGGTTTAGACAAGCTCTATAATTGCTATTGTAAAGGTAAAGGGTTTACAATAAACCGTCATTATGGGAGACAATGATTAGAAATGGTGAAATGCGTTTTGTTTCATTGGTACGTATTTTAATTACTGTGATTATGGACAATGAGTCGTGTGTTGTGACAACGGCTTAAATTCTTTGTTTAAAATATACAGGGTATTTCTGCGAAAATAAACGCGTGCTCATTAAAAAAATCACCCGCAATATGTGACGGATCAAAAAGATACAAAATGAAACTTTGTTAGATACTTATCCACCCACATTTTTTTCAGCTTTGCCTTAAGGTTGACTGGTATGATTTAGTCCGCCTTTAGGCATTAAGTCCACCTTTGGGTCGATAATTATGTTTTTTGTGTTATAAAGATGACACAAATATTTTTTAGCCCTTTGTCTAACAATATTTACCTAATAGAATTTTGAAAGGATAGCTGAATCAATATTCAGTAAATATCTATACTTTTATAAAGTTGTAAAAATATAATTGAAGATATTAAAAAAAAAAAGTAAACATTTAATTCTGGCATCGAATAAAACGATCTTAATTGACATTATAAGAGCCAACCAATATAAATTATTTAATTAAACTTTACTTAATATATAATTCTCTAAAATTTGAACGCCAATAGGCAAAACACAGAGCACCTACATGTTTAGAATTTAGACCTTATTGGACTACCTGTGATTTACAAATAATACAATTCTATTCTATTCTATTCTATTCTATTCTACGGTCTTTTTGAATGTCATCGAAAAATATATTTTTTTGTATGTTTGTATATGTCGTCGTGGCCTCATCACGCCAAAACGGCTAAACGGATCCCAACTATTTTTAGTACACGGGTAGCTGGACATTCACAAAGGGTTATAGGATACTTTTTACACGACTAAGCTGAAGTAAAAAAGGGTTATGATTTTTTTTTTTCGCGATCTAAGTTGGCACCTTCTACTAGTTCTACCGATCTTGAATCATGATGATAAAATATTTTTCTTTTATCGTACGCAATTCCACATTTAAGTTACGAATACTTATGTGACGCTTAATAAAGCTAGCTATATAGACAATTTTCATTTTTGTACACTGAAAAAGAAATCTCGTTAGTTTGTTGATAAGCAGTCCTTACCATGGACTGCTTATGTGAAGCATAAGATTTACAAAATAACTTCGAAAGTTCTTGTGTTTTTTAAGGGTAAGTATTTTTAATCGGTCGTTTTTTCGTTTATTTTAATTTTCTAACGCCATCTTGAATGATTTTAAGGATACTTTTTAACCGCCTACGCTAAAGTAAAAAAGGATTATGACTTTCCTCTAACGCAAGCAAAATTGAGGGCATTCGCTAGTATATATATAAATTTACTTGCTGGGCTCCGCTTCTCAAAAACTTGTAACTTGTTTTACAAAAGCGGAAGTCTCTTTTTAATTCGGTATAACGGTTAGAAAGAGATTTCCGCTTGTAAAACAAGTCACAAGCGTTGATGAAACGGCCCCCTGCTTTCACTTATGCTGTTTATTCCATTTCTTTTGATTCCTTGGTACAATAATGACATGTTATGTAATGACAGCGGTGATTTACAGTTCAATTACCTCTTTATAGGCTAGTCGACATTGACATTGTTGGAAGTCTATTTTTAAAACCGCCTTTTACTAGATTATATGTTGAAATAAAACAATTTAACGGATTATATCGCGTATATTATCTCATTTTAGTTCCCGACGTTTCGGAAGCTTTCCAGCTTTCCATGGTCACGGGAGGACTCCCGGTCCTCCCGTGACCATGGAAAGCTGGAAAGCTTGAAAAATGAGATAATATACGCGATATAATCCGTTAAATTGTTTTATTTCAATGAGTAATAATCGCGGAAACAGAAGAAAATATTAATTTATATGTTGTTTTTAGCTTATTTATGCGAGCAAAAGTCATAACCCCTTTCTTCAGCGTTGTGAGGTAAAAAGTATCCTATAATCATCTGGAGATACCCGGCTCCCATGGACCAAAAATAATTGAAATCCGTTAAGCTGATTTGGCGTGAACAAGCGACAACGACACGTACAAACATACATAAAATGCAAAAAAAAATCGGTTTAGTGCCTCGAAATAGTCCGTTAAGATAATATATATTTTTATTATATCTTCAATGTACAGACATTTCATTTTTACAACTTTATAATATTAAAGATGACTTTCAATTTAATGCAGGCAATATAGACGCTCGCTAGTATATAGTGCCTAAAGTATAGTAAGAGAAGGATTTTATCTTGAAAGCTAATTTAAGAATATATATTTAGAAAATGCGTGGGCGATGTTATAATTAATAGGAAAAAACCCGTTTTTTGCGTTTTACTTTGAGAACCTATTAATAACCTACATAAAATATTTTTCAAATTTTGGTTTCATTGAAACCCACTCGGATTTCAAACTTTATAAGACTATTATTGAAAACGAAGGTCTCCGAACAGCTGTCGCGTGCAATCCTTATAGGCACAAAGGCATTGCCTAACCTGAAGGTCCATGGCTCCATATACCCATACTATCTCCTCTGTCCATGTGATCAAAACATTTTAACGCCTAACTTGACCAAAAACCGTGTGTACGCCACTGTCGAACTTTGCTTGTTGCCAGTGATGACCTACGATTACTGATGTACAAATTACGGAAACTTTCCAAAATGCTTAAAAAAAGGTCTTTTAATCAGGTAAGGTAATACTTAAAAAAGGTCTTATAAACATTTAAGTTAACACTAGACTTAACACCTATTTTAAGCATTTTGGAAAGTGTCCGCAATTTGCACATACGGCACTGAAAGATGGTCGTTCACAATGAGACTCATAAGACAGCTCAGAGTCACGTGCAATAGAAAGGGCTATACTTGGAGTCTCTCTTCGAAATAGAATCAGAAATCAGGATATCCGCAGAAGAACCAAAGTAACCGACATAGCTCACAGGATTGTATCGTTGAAGTGGCAATGGGCTGGCCATGTAGCCCGGAGAACGGATGGCCGTTGGGGTAAAGTCTTGGAGTGGCCACCACGCACCGCAAAGCACAGCGTGGAACGGCCCCCGACTATAGGAGGATGGGTGACCTCGTGAGAGGTGGATGCGGTGTGCGCTGGATCGCACCCTGTGGCGAACTACAGGGGAGGCCTATATTCAGCAGTGGACGGCCGTGGCTGATATAGACAATACTTACTATTATTATAACAACAGATGGGACGTGTATACTCAATTAAATATTTTGTCATGCTATCTTTCAACCCCTTAGGAGTTGATTTTCCGGAAATATTTTAAAGGCGCGTTTAATTTTGACTTCATTTTCTACGGCTTAATTCGACTAATAAGGAATGAGGTTTATTATTAATATTAATGGTCAAATGTCTATTTCATTTCTTTGCTTACCACAGAATAAGCCTTATTTCAATTTCGTTCAATTTTACCTAAGTAAGTAACATATGTTTTTCAAATTTTGTTCTTCTATCCCTAAT
Organism: Hedya salicella; assembly: GCA_905404275.2. Classification (NCBI taxonomy): domain Eukaryota; kingdom Metazoa; phylum Arthropoda; class Insecta; order Lepidoptera; family Tortricidae; genus Hedya; species Hedya salicella. The sequence continues at coordinate 4,606,561 of FR990115.1, read as the reverse complement.
ATATCTTTGGTTTCCGTTATTAGCACGTTTAAATTTAAAACAAACGCTTATTTACGGTTTTCAGCTTAATAATTGTGACAAGCTGAGCTGACAATAAGACCATTCCCACATGTGGGTACCCACAGCAAATATCTTCTACGAACGACTCATAATTATAGCTATTTCAAAAACCATGCCATGGAACAAACGTAGAATTTCTCCGACTTTTCGAGCAAGGTGTAAACAAGGCAAAATGTCATATATGTTTCATATCTTTATTGGACATGAAGCGTTTTAATACTAGGTTATTCTAAATCAAAGACTCCATCGACAAGTGATAAAAAGTCACGTGCACTTGAAATTTCCACGGAGTTTACGACCGTATGAAACTAGCATGGCGGAGATGTCCCACGCTACAATCATACTCGAATTATTGCAAGCAAAAAGTTTACCGCAAGAATTATTGAGTACAAGCTGATATTTATCGTCTGTAGGAAAAAATATAATGGATATAACGTACTAAAAGATCTGTAATATATTTTGATAAGTTTTCTTTAGATTATTCAGTGTTTGAAATGGAAGTATAATTTCTAAATCTTGATCAATCTATACCTTGGAGCGAGTTCCATTTGTCCTTTGTAATTCCGGTGTTCAGAAGGGCATGCAATGCGAAGAGATGACAGTCATATGACGATATAGAAGAAGAAGACCGAAGAAAAGATGGATGGATGGTAAATACTTGATAGATTCAGGCGTTAAATGCGGAATTCCATATTAGATTAATGGATTATGGTTCCTTAGCTTTTTCGCAAAATGAGTATCTCGATTAGATGTCCTCACTTACTTGAGGATTATACTGTCTGGTAGTGGTTTGATGTATTTGCATGCGTATTATTTGGTGTGGAAACCGCATGAAAATATGCGCATTGTGAGCACAATTTATTGTAACATCTAACCAAGACACAACGAGAAAGGAATAATGGATATTAGATTATCATAACATGAATAAGATAGAATTTAGAAAGGAGAAAACAAAAAATTCTGCGCCTACGTCAAGTAAATGTAAGGGTAGAATAATTATGGTTTGACTTACAAATGAAGGTGCCAACTAATGTCACTGTCCAGTGTTAAGCACTGGGACTTTGACATTAGCGGGGAGCGCGTATATACAGGTGTCATGTGGATGTCAAGGATACATAATTAAAAGGAAAAAAACCTTTAAGAGTAACAAAGTATTTTTAAGCAAAGGACAAAGTGCAATGTTTGATTCATATTCCAAGAATGTTTTTAACTTGCTGTCGACAAATATTTTTTTGAAAATCTTATAATGCAGTATTACTTTTTAAAAATAAAATAATTTCTCCATTCAGTAAAATATCCAATCTACAATATTTAAGGCAGGTATTTTCCCTTAATGTCGCTTAGCCGTGACACTGACGTGATTTATTTAATTACCTTGGTTATGATGGTAATTCTTCGACGTTTCGAAGTTCACATAGTTTGGAAGGATGAAGGATCGTTTTTGAAAATCAATGCACTGTGAACATATTGTTATGAATATAAATATGTAACAGATTTTAACTGATATGTTGTATCTATAAATGATACTAAGCCTATTATTCAACACTGAATGTTACATGATACACGATAATTGTAGGTATTTAGCGGTGACTCAATGACGTGCAATGAAGGTTAAGGTTCGATTGATGTCATTTTTGACTCATCTAACTTTTAGAATCCTAGGAACAAAGACGGAACCTATTTTGATGCTAAGACTTATAGTGTATTAGCAACTAGGTGTTCCCGTGATATCCGCGTGCTAAACTTGTTTCGCTTATACTTTGAGAATTGTGTTTTCTGAGATACAAAGTAGACTGTGTTACTCTCGAGTCTATATTATCTTTATGCAAAAAATCTATATTACTAATACAATCGCTAACACACCCAAAAATTTACGTTAACGTTTACGTATACGTTTCGTCTGTTTGCGAACTTATATTTGTCTAAGGATACAGAGCTAGGACTACTACTAAAACTTAGGTTAGGTAAGAACCCAATCTTAACCATATTGCCAATGCGGAAGTATGGTTATTGGTTAGTAATTTATTAGTGTTGTGTTAGTAGTAGTGGTAGTGTTGGTTGATGTCCTCTCACGCAACAACGGATCAACATGGTTTGTTGCATATCCCATCAATACTTTATTTTTATTTTTATTGACGATAGGCATTTGAACGCAATCTCACCTGTTGTTAAGTGACGATGCGGCCGAGGATGTATCATGCCCGTCTAGAAACAGCCTATTCACTCGTGTCTTGAACACGCCCAAATTATAATGGTCGGAGAACACACTCACAGGCAACGAGTTCCACTCCTTTGCGGTACGCATGATAAAAGTGGCACCGAAGCGCTTCGTGCGGATACGCGGAATATCGACCACATGTGGATGGAACGAACGCACGCGACGTCTAACAACTTTTCTTATGGGGAGACATTTTAGAAACCAAAAAAAAATCAGTCATCCATGCCATTGGTCTATTCAGATCCACAACGATAACCAACTGATGACGTCACTGTTAAGGACTTATTTATTTGATGTACTTAAGTCAGTTATGTCGCCGCGACATACAAAACTGCACAGGTATTTCCACAAACAATAAAAAAAAACAAAATCAAAATCATTTATTTTTTAGAAAAAAGGTTTTACAATAATAGACAAATCCTCCTTATAAGTTCCTACTTGTATTAGGAGGATTCGCTCTTTCGTACAATGGTCTTCTTATTAAATTAATATATATGTATGTATATACATATCAATGTGTGTCTGTAGGTGTGTGCGATATATGTTTAAGGGTATATTGTGGGTCAGCACATAATTGCTTCCGTTTCCTCGTAGTTTTTACCTTTCAACCAAGTTGTGATTAGGTTTTTACACTCGCCATATGATTTATTGTATATTTTATTCGTTCTGTTAACTTTGTTGTAAATATGGATTGATGCTAAACTCAATTGTTTTCTAGAAAAAGAGTTCCTACCGATTGGTTTCTTTATTACCGAAAACGGGTTACGTTTTTTTAACATTTTAATATCAGGTTTTGTGATTTTATGAACTTTCAAGATACAATTGAGAATATATAACTGTTGACGCCATAGAAAACCGTCTGGCCTACGAGTATGATGATTTATGACACGATAAACGCAGTTTTCAGGCGTAGCTTTTTGACACAATAGCTGATGACGTCATTGATAAGGACTTACTAATTCAATAATTACGGAACCCAATTTGACGTACTTAATGTCGCTGTAGTTACGTAATCATGACATACAATTGACGCCATACAAAAATGTCTGGCCTATGATGATTTATCACGCCACACAGCTTTCAGGCATAGCTATTTCGAAATTATGTAGCCAAAAATAGCTGATTACGTCACTGATAAGCTAAGGGCGTGTACTCACCGCCGCGCCGCCCGGCCGCGCCTCCGCGCCCCCCTCACCATCCACGCAGAAGTAACACTTGTCCGAGGGCTTCCAGTCCGAAGGTTCTTCGACCATCTCGACCTGAACCAAGAATAATGGATTACATATACCTTGAGACCTTGAAAGTGACTGATCTGATTTTTACCAAACACTAGATGATGGTGCCCGCAACTTCGTTCTTGGAGGCGAAAAAAGTCATAATCCGCTTTTTTTGCTTCAGCGAAGTCGAATAAAAAGTATTCATAAATAACCATCTGTTACCCTTCTGCTAAATTTGTTGAAACCTGTCAAGCTGTTTAGGCGTCACGATTTCACAAAGACATACCTTACGAACATACAATAAATAAAAAAAAAATCGATACAGTGACCTTCAAATAGCCCGTTTCATTTATATCAATGTACTGAAATTTCATATTTTTAACTTTATAATTAGTTGTGATATAGATACAAATGTGGTGTTCATTTTCCCGCATTAAAAACACAGAATCCCAATAAACTTGTGGTTCATATAAAGATAAGCAATGTTTATAATTATAATTATAAGATATATAATTATAATAATATCTAAGAACCGTCGCAAAAATAGGTATCTAACAGAAAAACTATTTTGAACAATACGTTATGTCAGATCAAAACAGTGACAGAGATACGTCAGCTTCGAACTTATAAAACCCCTTATTTTGCATAGGGAATTAGTAATAATAAACATTAAATCTACTACGAAATGATAAACTTCCCTAGAGATAAAGAGTAGTAGAAAATTGAAGAGTAGTTGAGTAGTTGAATTTACTTGGTTTTCGTTCGTAAATAAAAATCGTATTTTATGAGGCAAGTAGCAGTCATCTAATAGAAAAAAGTAAGACTGTCACTCATATCACATCAATTTTTCTGATGTAAAATTCGACTCAATAAAGAAAACGGTACTCAAATTGATATTTCTCCAGAAAATAATGCGTTTGATGGTATTAGAATTAGAATAAATGCTATAAGGCCAGGCAGGAACAAGTGGGTTTACTATTTAAAACATGTATCACATTCAACATTATCACATTAGACTACCTCTAAGGTATTTTTATTTTCAACAAAAAAAATACATTTAACATATTCCTATGGCTGTCTGGAAAGGGGCGCTCTTTAGCGATAAGACCGCCGACTGTCTACCTTATTTTATTTTGTATTATCTCTGCTGTTTGTGTGCAATAAAGAATTGATATATTGTATTATATCCCATCAACTTTGAAATAGTAAAAATGATTTAATAACATCAAAATAGGTCCACGCGTTGGATGATGAATCACGAACTCAATGCCACATACAGATAGGCAGATGATCTCCCTCCCTTTTTGCATCGATGCTCAAGACTCACATACTTCATCAAGATACGGGATCGATGTCCTTCAACGGGGTTCTTCAAGAAGCATATAAACAAGGTGCTCTAATGTTGTCTACGACTAGGTAAGTACGTTGCTTATGTGGCACTTCACGCTAGGCTCGTCTGCTTTACATATACTATCAGCGTCTACATAATATAAAATAAAATATAAAAGCTCAACGCGCAGACAGCTTCTTGAGATTGGCCGTTTCTTATCAAGTGGATCGACTCTTACCAGAGGATTTACCATGAAACAGCGTAAAATCAAAGCCAATTTAAAAGAAAATGTCGGTGTTAATTGACGGTTACGTTTGTATTAAGACTATTTCTTGAGTGCCTTTATTATAACCGGTATTTTCCTGATCTTTAATATTGGGACTCTGAAACAAACAAAATACAAAAGGCTACCTTTGGATGTATTGATCAGTCTAACCAGAATTGTCTGCGATGGGTCTCTTGCTTTTTTCTAGTTTATTTATGTTATTATGGTTGATCTTATGAGCTGTTAGAGTGTACGTAGGAGATTTAATAAAAAAATCTTACCTTTCAAATTGTATCTGGGTTCTTGATCGGTCTCTACAGTATGGTTTTAGCCGTTTATCGTCTTTTGGCTAGGTTAGGTTAGGTCAAAGGATTTGTCGTCTTCTACTTCATCTGTTCTAAAGTAAGTATTGACTTCCAAAGCTGCTGCTGGGTCTATACAAGATTGAGTAATGTCTCTTACCTTCGAAACAGTAGCAGGAGTCTTGATCAATCTGTCCAGTAGCGTCTCCAGCTTTTTGGCGTTTAGTAGTATACTGTCACTGAAGTTTTCTGAAATCTTTGCTTTCAGAGATGCTAGAGGGTCCATGGAATATTGACTATCTCCTACCTTTGGAACAGTAGCTGGTGTCTTGATCAGTCTCTCCAGTATCGTCTCCAGCCTTTTACCATCTACAAGCTTGCTGACATTAGTGTGTTCTGTGGTCTTTGACTCCAGAGTTACTAGAGGGTCCATAGAAGGTTGACTATCTCCTACCTTCGGGACAGTAGCTGCTGGTGCCTTGATCAGTCTCTCCAATATTGTCTCCAGCCTCTTGCCGTCTACTAGCTTGCTGTTATTGATATCTTCTGAAATCTTTGTCCTCAGAGGTACTAGGGGGTCCATAGAAGATTGACTATCTCCTACCTTTGGGACAGTAGCAGGAGTCTTGATCAGTCTCTCCAGTATCGTCTCCGGCCGTTTGCCGTCTTCTGGCTTGTCCTCGTTGATCTGCTCTATGGTCTTGATCTTCAGGGCTGGAGGGGGGTCCGTGGAAGGCATGGACTCGTCGCTGGAAGGCTCTCCGTCGCGCTTGGGTAGGATCGCGTCTTGATAGAGTTTCCATTTTCTTCGACCCATCAACTCCTCTGCCACCCGTTCTAGACCTGGAATGAGAAAAATCACATCAGAATTGATTCATAGTTATCTTCATATGCATGGTGCAGACAATGGAAGACGAAGAGTTTTTCAACAAACTTTGAACAAGTAATAAAAAATTAAACATTTATCTACTACAAAAAAAATCTTAGGACTCTATTATTTAACATAAACGTGACGGAGTTTAACGCGATATTTTTTTTAACGTTCCCACGCAGTTTTATGCGTCAAAGTCACCGAGGGAATGGTGCTCCACGTAGACCCGACCCCGTGATATTTATTTTCAATATTGTGTAGGGTAGACTATAACGGCCATGACAGAAAATTCAACGTGCGATTAAGTTCATTGACCGGTGTCGAAAGATCGCGAGAGCTTTATCTAGGAGGAAGATATAGCTCTCGCGCTCTTTCGACACCGGTGGATAAACTTATTCGTCTATCACGGCCGTTGTGACAACCGACCCGTGTGACAACCTTACCCGGTCTCACCTACAAACCGCGAAAGTATAATGTGTTACATACATAGAACTCTGTGGGCCAGGTATTAAGGAGAAATCAGTTTTTCACAAACTAATAACATTTAGGCACGTGGAAGCTATTCATTTCTAACGTTTACTCTTTGTGATTTAAATTTGGTGCAACCCTAACACTAAATCACCTGTAATTGAATCGAGTTAAAACAGAGTTGTGTCCGAGTGACGCTTCTATAGGCACTTAATAATAATTAGTTTGATTTGATACTTATATATCATAAAGAGACTGTTAAATGTGTCGACGAACTATTCCATTCCATGTTATCTCCTTTATTAAGCAATAAATTGATTTATGCACCATTAATGTCAAGACGTGATAAGTCCTTAACATTGATATTGACGTATCAAATGTTAATAAGACGATAACAGCTTTTTAAACAACAATTGGGTACTTTCCTGTAGTCAACATAATTGATTTCAGGCAATTCAGTTAAACGTTATTTCTGAAAAAACGTAGGAAATATTCATGACTACTTATTTTTAAGCTTTTGGCAATTTTAAAATGACTAAAAACTAAAAATAAGGAGGCAATTTGACCGAATAGAATTATGACGTCATAAAACCTTTTTTCCTTTCAAACTTCATACTTTCTGACCGTTTTGACAGTTCATAAAAAGGAACTGATTTGATCTGTCAGTCAAGTACCGTATTTTACTTGTTGGTTGGTCGTGACAGGCCGTGTTAACAGGGGCGTCCATTATTTAAGTGACGCATTTTTGGCGATTTTCAGAACTTTCAACTTGTCCCTCCCCGCCTTCAACGCCTCACGTAATTTATCGATTAACAGACACGTCCTAAAGTGATAGAAAAAAGCGTGACAAGGGGTCGGAAAAGTCTAAATTTTGCGTGACGTAATATGTGGACAGTCCCTTCTGTCGAGACGCCTACGTGCTTTGCTTACTACTTACTGTACGATATAAAAAAAACGTACTTGTCGCGATGCTACTGTATCGCATGAATGAACAACAGCCTAAGGCCTCTCATGACAAATGGACATATCATTAGGCTTAGAAATAGTTCCGTACCTCTGACTACGGAACCCCAAGAGTCAGTCGACGTTACAATGCAAACGCGGCAGAGGTAATCAACCAGCAAAAACTAGTTCACTCCCGATGCGTATGTCAGGGCTCGGCAACCTTTTTTTCGAGCTAATTGTGAATATATTACTAAACTATGCGATCTAACGCCCCGATTTAAATAACAATTGTAATTATGGCTTAAATTAACATAAAGCGATGATTGATTATGCTAACGGTTATAGCTTGGGTATTCATCATCAACCTTTTCTCTTGTGATTATTTTTTATGAAATTTATTCATAACTTAAAATAATGATATTATAAATCAATTTAATAATCCCGCCTTTGTTTATAACTATCATTAAGATAGCTAAAATTACTTTTCATCATGTAAGGCATAAAAATAGGACGTCTAGATTACCATTTAGGTTTAATGGAGTTGCATATTATAAATACTTAATTTGGGATTCTTTTGTTACCCGTAATCATTAAAAGTCATAATGTTAGTCATAAAATTATTTGTCATAATTCTGAAATCGTTAAATTTTACAGGATCTTTGAAAAGGTAATCATGTACAACCCATTAGGTTAAGTTAGGTTTGTTTTGTATAAATCTTGAAAAGTTTACGGTTTACGTCGAAAGAAAAATGTGATTATGACTAACCGTGATTAGGACAAACATATATTATTACTTTCGATTGTATGGCAGTCAATATAGACCCACTTATCTTTATCTTTAAATTATCTTTATTAAATTACTACTTAATTTACTGGCAATTTCTCAATACTACTTAAAGACATATTTCAGTATTAAAGCATCAATAAATTGATTATCCATCAAAAGAGCTTCCATAAATATCCATAACGACCCAATAAACAATAAAAACTAATAATTTCAGAAATCACTAGCTGCGCAGCTCAATGGAATTTAAACTGTATTTTTAAAAAACCGTTCGATATGTTTAATACCTACACAAAAAGGCAAGGCAAGGAACGGTTGACGTCACAGATTCCCACTTTGTATGGGGAAATAAAAAACTTTGTTCTGCAGCTATGTTTAAACTTGCATTAATCGGAACGGTTTCATAATAAAAGGTATCATAAATTTCATGGGTTATTCAAATACTTTAAAAATGGGCTTTCCCATCGAACTTTAAAGGCTCAAAAAACAAGCTACATGCACGGATCAAACTCAAATTTCGATAGATAGAATAAATAATCTTAGATGATAGAAATCGGTTTTTATAAATAACGAATAGGTATTAAAAAGTAGATAATGAAAGATTCAGAAAAACTCCATAATTTTGTCCGAAAGGTGGTAATTTACGGTTAGTTCCTTAGTATTCAGCGGAGTTCTGGCTAAGTTTACCGAACCGAGACCCTTACTAGTGTTAATTTAGTAATTAAGATGGCGTTGAACTTCAATGGATTATTACATGCCGTAGATGGGGGAATACAAAATAACAGCCTATGTAGTTGAAATAAAACAATTTAACGGATTATATCGCGTATATTATCTCATTTTAGTTCCCGACGTTTCGGAAGCTTTCCAGCTTTCCATGGTCACGGGAGGACTGAGAAAAGATGTTTTTCCTCTGTCAAAGTTACAATTTGTGCAAACTACCCATTTTTTTGAAAAAACACAAATAAAGGTGTACATACATGCCAGATGGGCCTAAGCTGTAAAGACAGTTACACATGTGCCAGAAGGGCTTAATTATTTTATTCTAATAATTTACCAAGCAGCATTTCACCAATGAGGCGTACTGAGGAGAAAAGAAACGCTGCAAAGAAAAACTCCCAGGCTACCTCATTACTAATTATAATATTTTAAAAAACAGAGACTATTAAACTACTTTAAACAGATAAGATATTTTACACCGTTCGGAAATTAAGGTTTTGCAGTCCTGTGTCTCGCTTGTTCCTTGATGAGATGTATTACAGGATCCCAAGCAGGTGGTAGTGACAATCCATCTTCTCTATTGAAATTAGGATGCGTTTTAATCTCAATAGCCTCGCGTAGCATCCTGGGAAAATATCTTTTTTCTTTGGCAAGGATAGAAGGTTTATCAAACTTAATTGAGTGGTTTGGTTTGTCAATGACATGTTCACAGACTGCAGACCTATTACACCGACGGTGCTTGACATCTGCTATGTGCTCCTTCACCCGGGTTGATACACTGCGTTTCGTTTGACCAATGTATGAAAGACCACACTCGCAGTCTAGCTTATAAATGCCTGCACTCTGCAAAGGGGTGCTACTCTTCACGGGTCTAAGGTATTGAGACACCTTCTTCAACGGCTTGAAATATGTTTTTATAGAAGCACGCTTCAAGATGTTTCCGATCTTGTCTGTGACCCCTTTCACATATGGTAATACAGCAGGTTTACGCTCGACTGTTGGTTTCTTCATACTGGGATTCTGCTTGGAACGTGGTATCTGGAGCTCGTTGGCTCGAAGCGCACGTTTGACATTCTGCAACTCAGCAGTCAGATGTTGATCGTCGCAGATACCCCTGGCTCTCTGAAACAAAGATTTACCCACTGTAGCAAGTTGACAGGGATGGTGGTGAGATTTGCCATTCAAATACCTATCTGTATGCGTAGGTTTCCTATATACAGTATGACCTATGTCATTGTTAGGACCTCTAATTACTAGCACATCTAAGAATGCAAGTGAATTTTGATTTTCCAACTCCATAGTGAATTTAATTTTACTATGCATGGAGTTCAGATGGTCTAAGAAAGCTGAAACACTAGATCTAGGTAAAATAGTAAAGGTATCATCTACGTATCTTTTAAAGATCCTCGGCTTGACAGGTGCCAATGAAAGCGCTCTCTCCTCGAAGTCTTCCATGAAAATATCGGCGACAACAGGAGACACCGGAGACCCCATTGCCACACCATCAACTTGCCCGTAGAATTCACCATTCCATAGCATATAGCCAGATGTAAGGCAGTGTTGTAATAACTCAGCATATTCTATTGCCATCTGTTGTTCGCCCAATCTTCTTTTCACAATTTCGATACATTCTTGAACTGGTAGGCATGTGAAGAGAGACTGGACATCAAAACTGACCATAACTTCATCATCAGTTAGTCTCAAATCCTTAATCTCACTGACAAAATGGTACGAATCCCTTGTGTATGCTTCCGTCTTCCCTCGCAGTAAAGAAAGCACACCTGCTAAGTGCCGAGCTAATCGATAGGTAGGAGCATCGATTTGACTCACTATAGGGCGTAACGGAGCACCAGGTTTATGTATCTTTGGTAACCCGTACAACTTTGGTGGCACCGGGCAAGAAGGCACTAAACTTTTCACATCCAGATTAAGATTTTCAGAGTGCTTACTTATCAGCTCGGCTGTCGTTTTTATTACTTTCGCCGTTGGATCTCGCTTAACAAGCTTGTATGTTGTAGTGTCTGACAAAAGTACTTCCACTTTCTGGTTGTAATCACTAGTATCCATAACAACCGTCGCATTTCCCTTGTCAGCTCGAAGAATGGTGATGTCTGGGTCTTCACGCAAGCTCTTCAAAGCGTTGAATTCAGTTCTGGGTAAGTTAACTTTAGGAGACTTCGCTCGTCTTAAAATTGAAGACACATCCTGGCGTACGGCCTCCAAATCCTCCTTACGCATATGATTTTGGACCAAACAATCTTCCACACCGACTATAATCTGTTCAAAAGGGATATTCCGTGGAGTAACAACATAATTAAGCCCTTTTTTAAGAAGCAAGGTTTGTGAGTCCGACAGATCTTTCGAGCTAATATTCACTACAGGTGCAACGGCATTTGACGTTGACGTTTGATTACCTCCACGGAGCGTTTCATTCCTAGTGCGTTTTGATTTCAACTTGTCAAACTTAGCATTTTTCTTACATGTACAGCTTTTAAATTTTGATGCGTAACGTCTGTCGCCTTGTTGAACAATACTTTTGAAGTCATCATCTGTCAATATCAACTGCAATTCGTCACTCTTTTCTTTAATCTGTTGTTCAAACTTGTGAGCTGAATAACGGGTATTGTGGATAAGTTTGCACACGTTGTTTTGACAAGTTGAAATCAAAACGCACTAGGAATGAAACGCTCCGTGGAGGTAATCAAACGTCAACGTCAAATGCCGTTGCACCTGTAGTGAATATTAGCTCGAAAGATCTGTCGGACTCACAAACCTTGCTTCTTAAAAAAGGGCTTAATTATGTTGTTACTCCACGGAATATCCCTTTTGAACAGATTATAGTCGGTGTGGAAGATTGTTTGGTCCAAAATCATATGCGTAAGGAGGATTTGGAGGCCGTACGCCAGGATGTGTCTTCAATTTTAAGACGAGCGAAGTCTCCTAAAGTTAACTTACCCAGAACTGAATTCAACGCTTTGAAGAGCTTGCGTGAAGACCCAGACATCACCATTCTTCGAGCTGACAAGGGAAATGCGACGGTTGTTATGGATACTAGTGATTACAACCAGAAAGTGGAAGTACTTTTGTCAGACACTACAACATACAAGCTTGTTAAGCGAGATCCAACGGCGAAAGTAATAAAAACGACAGCCGAGCTGATAAGTAAGCACTCTGAAAATCTTAATCTGGATGTGAAAAGTTTAGTGCCTTCTTGCCCGGTGCCACCAAAGTTGTACGGGTTACCAAAGATACATAAACCTGGTGCTCCGTTACGCCCTATAGTGAGTCAAATCGATGCTCCTACCTATCGATTAGCTCGGCACTTAGCAGGTGTGCTTTCTTTACTGCGAGGGAAGACGGAAGCATACACAAGGGATTCGTACCATTTTGTCAGTGAGATTAAGGATTTGAGACTAACTGATGATGAAGTTATGGTCAGTTTTGATGTCCAGTCTCTCTTCACATGCCTACCAGTTCAAGAATGTATCGAAATTGTGAAAAGAAGATTGGGCGAACAACAGATGGCAATAGAATATGCTGAGTTATTACAACACTGCCTTACATCTGGCTATATGCTATGGAATGGTGAATTCTACGGGCAAGTTGATGGTGTGGCAATGGGGTCTCCGGTGTCTCCTGTTGTCGCCGATATTTTCATGGAAGACTTCGAGGAGAGAGCGCTTTCATTGGCACCTGTCAAGCCGAGGATCTTTAAAAGATACGTAGATGATACCTTTACTATTTTACCTAGATCTAGTGTTTCAGCTTTCTTAGACCATCTGAACTCCATGCATAGTAAAATTAAATTCACTATGGAGTTGGAAAATCAAAATTCACTTGCATTCTTAGATGTGCTAGTAATTAGAGGTCCTAACAATGACATAGGTCATACTGTATATAGGAAACCTACGCATACAGATAGGTATTTGAATGGCAAATCTCACCACCATCCCTGTCAACTTGCTACAGTGGGTAAATCTTTGTTTCAGAGAGCCAGGGGTATCTGCGACGATCAACATCTGACTGCTGAGTTGCAGAATGTCAAACGTGCGCTTCGAGCCAACGAGCTCCAGATACCACGTTCCAAGCAGAATCCCAGTATGAAGAAACCAACAGTCGAGCGTAAACCTGCTGTATTACCATATGTGAAAGGGGTCACAGACAAGATCGGAAACATCTTGAAGCGTGCTTCTATAAAAACATATTTCAAGCCGTTGAAGAAGGTGTCTCAATACCTTAGACCCGTGAAGAGTAGCACCCCTTTGCAGAGTGCAGGCATTTATAAGCTAGACTGCGAGTGTGGTCTTTCATACATTGGTCAAACGAAACGCAGTGTATCAACCCGGGTGAAGGAGCACATAGCAGATGTCAAGCACCGTCGGTGTAATAGGTCTGCAGTCTGTGAACATGTCATTGACAAACCAAACCACTCAATTAAGTTTGATAAACCTTCTATCCTTGCCAAAGAAAAAAGATATTTTCCCAGGATGCTACGCGAGGCTATTGAGATTAAAAAGCATCCTAATTTCAATAGAGAAGATGGATTGTCACTACCACCTGCTTGGGATCCTGTAATACATCTCATCAAGGAACAAGCGAGACACAGGACTGCAAAACCTTAATTTCCGAACGGTGTAAAATATCTTATCTGTTTAAAGTAGTTTAATAGTCTCTGTTTTTTAAAATATTATAATTAGTAATGAGGTAGCCTGGGAGTTTTTCTTTGCAGCGTTTCTTTTCTCCTCAGTACGCCTCATTGGTGAAATGCTGCTTGGTAAATTATTAGAATAAAATAATTAAGCCCTTCTGGCACATGTGTAACTGTCTTTACAGCTTAGGCCCATCTGGCATGTATGTACACCTTTATTTGTGTTTTTTCAAAAAAATGGGTAGTTTGCACAAATTGTAACTTTGACAGAGGAAAAACATCTTTTCTCAGTCCTCCCGTGACCATGGAAAGCTGGAAAGCTTCCGAAACGTCGGGAACTAAAATGAGATAATATACGCGATATAATCCGTTAAATTGTTTTATTTCAATGAGTAATAATCGCGGAAACAGAAGAAAATATTAGCCTATGTAGTGTTTGTCTGAATTTGATTTTGTTTTTAATATTTTCTTCTGTTTCCGCGATTATTACTCATTTAAATAAAACAATTTTAACGGATTATATCGAGTATATTATCTCAACAACCCGTGAACAGCTTTCTATGTACACGGGTTGACAACAACCCAAAGGTGAAAAGCTTTTGAAACGTCGGGAACTCAAATTCATACTAATTATAAGAGTAGTATGGATTTATAATATTAAATGCGAAAGTGTGTCTATCTGTCTGTTACTTCTTCACGCATAAAACGCTGAACTGATTTAGATGAAATTTGATACGGAGATAGTTTGAGTCCCTTGGAGCCTATGTCCATAGGCTACTTTTATCCCGGAAAAATACTTATATCCACGATAAAGGAATTTAAGGCGGACGAAGTCGCGGGCAGAAACTAGTGAGATAATATAGGTACGCGATATAATCGGCACGTGTGCATAGTTTAAGAAACAAATTGCTCCTGTTTAAAATTTCTTGCGCATAAATAGTGCTTTAAGAGCTGTTTATTTAAAATCAGAAATGCGTATTCTTTCTTTTTAGTTTTCAATGTGTCTTCATTTGTTTTAAACTATCGCTCAGCTTAAAATCGCACTTGGAATTATGAAAATTGAAACAAATGAAACTTCGCAATTTTTGGGTATTCTTGTAACCACGATCACGTGTCGGTCTGGTTTCCCAGTCACGGAGCAGAGGCTAAGCTAGAGGTAAGGTGGTTGTCTCTCCTAGATCACCTGACCCGGCAAATTTGCGATCATTGTCAAAAGCGTATCGCGATAATGCACAAGGAAATAACTGATTTCAATGACAAGCTTATCAAATTTCCAATTTATTACTAACACACTGAATCAATATGAGTCATCGAGTACATTTTCATACGGATTCAACACAAATTTAAATTCACACTTTACTGTTTCCTGCGTTCCATTTGTTCCGGGGACGTTACTTTTCATAAAATTGATTTAAAACATATACCTACTTGCCTTCAACCTTTATAATCTTAATAAGTAAGGCATCATTTAACAAAAAAATAAGTGTTGTTTTAGTGCTTCAATTAACCTTAAAAAAATGTTTTTACCTTTTTTAGGGCCAAAATGGCAAAAACGGAACCCTTATAGTTTCCTCATGTCCGTCCTCCGTCTGTCCATCCGTATGTCACAGGCATTTTACTGAAAATATACTAGATGTCTATTGATGAAATTTGGAGGATAGGTGTCTAAATAAATGTTTGATTTAGTAAATATTTTCGGAAAAATCACTCCGAAAGTTGCATTTATTGTGCCCCCCCCACCCCCTCTCTATTTTCTAAACGGTATGTCCAAAAAATATGAAAAATATTACAAACATAAAGCTTAATAAATACTTTCAACGAAAATTGTTTTCAACATGATCGGATATACAGTTTTTGAGTTATTGCCAAAAAACTGCGCATCTCAACTTGAGGGCATGTCGTGGAGATACTATTGTGTTCTTTTGCTAGTGCATTTTTCCATATCGTATTTTTTCATCTGTAGGTAATTTTTTTGTATAAACGGCTGCGGAACCCTACACTGAGCATGGTCCGATATGCTCTTGGCCGGTTTTTTTTTATAGTCTCTGTCTCCTGTTGGTCATGAGCTGACCGTTTTTGAGGGGATGTAGTCGCGTAGATTTTATCCAGCTACGGGTACCTGATACTTTTAGTCTAAAAACTGAAACGCTTAATTAAACAACTACTCGATTAAAATTCTACTGAGTAGCTGAACAGATGCTCAAAGTCAATGAATCATTACTATTATCTATTATGAATATAAACATATACCCAATAAGTATATGTAGTATATTCAACTGGCTAACATTATTTTAGTCACTTTAGTGATAAGTGTAATCTAAAAACGTGCCGAACTAAACTAACCTAACAAAAACATAGTCAAATGACAAAAGCCTTCAACAAAATGGCATGACAAACATGATAACCAACAAAGGATCACTGTCACTGGTAACATAGGGGAACAACAACGTAAGTAACCGCAATATTCGTATGTATATGTGACCTTTTGGATTGGTCGTGTTTGCTGCCTACTGATTGGCTAAATATGCGATTAGACTGGCCGGTTTCAAGGTCGGCGTGAGTCAGTGTGCGTGCGCGCAGGTCGGTGTGGGTGACGAGCGGACGCGATTGGCTGGCGTGATTTAGAAAAATTAGGCGGCGGTGCGAGATAGAGGAGGACCGATATTTATATTTTTAGTAATACCTACCTAGTCTACATTCATATGTTTAAAGTAGTTTATTATTGTATTTTTAGCATTTATATTTTAATAGCTGTAATTAGGTATATTAGTAAACTGAAAAATATCCATTAGCAAAATCAACTCATAACACCTTAAACATGAAATTAGCGTAGTATCGTAAATCTTACCATTTAAGACAAAGCCAAAGGATATCCTTAAAATATTCACCATAACCGTATAAATCCACTTAAAATCTTGAAATTTCCACGAGAGAACAGAAAACCCCTACAACTATAAAACCCCCTACTGCCACAATAATAATATCGTCGAACTAAGATGCACTTAAGATGACGAGGCTTATCAATAACTACTTTAAGAGATGACAAACAAAAATCCAAACTGAAATCTGTACAACAGCTTAATAATAAACGAATTTAAGCGAAGAGCCAACTACTTATCTGTCCTCGTAACACTTATCCGTCAAACATAGACTTAGTACAATCGCCCAGTTAGTAAATTACAATCCTGATTCACGGAACCATTTCATTTCCGAATATTTGTCATAAATAAAATAAAAATCCTTTAAGAGCAAAGACAGATATTGTACTGACTTTTGGTTACAATTAAGCAATTTATCTATCGTAAAAAAACGCGATCAAATTTTTAAAGCTTTAAAGTTTTAAACTTCTCTATCGAGATGACCCGACTGCATTCATATATGTCAATGCCACCGACACAATAAATAAATTAGCCTGCTGACATACTAAACCTCCCATAACTTGCGCCACTGCGTAACATAAAGTGATTCAACACGGAAACGACCATCGGCCTTGTTTGGTGCATCGCAAAACGCATACCAACATTATTCGCGCTTATTATCATTATTAAATAATGCCCATCTATAGAACCGGTCCTATTAAAGGATGTTTTTATTATATTATTATGGCTAAACGGCGTTTTTCTCGCGCTTCGGATGGTTAAGAAATTGTGTAATATTTTACAAGCGAAAAGGATGTTAAATGGATCGTTTTTTACCGACAATACACAATGGTTCTATACAAAAAACTGTGTGACGGAAGTTTAAATGACGCATCTGTCACGCAAGTTTTTAGAAAACGAATACAAATATTAATACACAGTTACCATGACTAGCGACATAATATTAAATATTGTTATGATAATTTAACACTTAAAATAAATTATGAATTGTCATATCTGTCGATCGGAAGAACGACCCACATGAACTTAAAATAGCATACCTCATAATGTTTTTTTTTTTGTGTCAGATTTGGACAAGAAATGTTTAATTTTTATAAAATATTTTATTACGAGATGAAATCCAGTGAAGTGGTCATATCATACACACTTAATTTTTTGCACTTTATATTGTTTATGCAATATTTTTTTTAGAGAATTTAAAATGTGTGTGTAGCTTTAGCTTTACACAAAAAATATTACTTTATTAAATATTACGCATAAAACGCCTAATTATTAATTTAATTACATTTTTATTATTTGTTGTTAGGGTAGCTGTGACAGACATACAGACGGGCGGAAGGACAGCGGAGGCTTAACAATAGGGTTTCGTACCCTAAAAAACGGAACCCATTTACAGACAAATGTTTTATGTTATATTACTTGTATGTAGGTACCTATGTATATTATATTATTATGGCAAAACGTCATTTTTATTATACTGAGACAATGTGCTATTGTTGTAAGTCTGGGAAAACTAAAATTGGATGACTTAATGTATTAATTTATATAACAATTTCAGTTCTTTATTACGTATGCCAATCACTAAATATTTTTATTAATATTAAAGCAATAATAATGTTTATTTAAATTTCCGCTGACCGAATAATTATTTTGTTGACAGAAAATGTTAATATTTTTCCTAATGTCTAATCTAAATAACTATTATTTTTATGCTTCTCGGTTGTTAATTTATAGCTAGACAAAACAATTTGTATTTTTTACTAAAATCTCCCGTGTTACCTACCGTATCAACGCAAGCAGTTGACATAATAATAAATGAATTACTTTTATATATGTTTTGTGTTTAACCAACAACAATAAATGCCTTTTCTCTAATCCCAGGCTTCACTAATACAATAATGAAAACAAAGGTGTGGTTAGCAGATCTGATAAGGCCGTCTCTTAAATCTCAGAGACAATGAAAGGCCGGATGCTGTACATCTCGCGGCCTCCAACCGATCTCATGCTAGTTTGACATGCGCACAATGAATTCGTGCATACCTATTTATTCACTGCTTAAAATATATTGATATAATAAAATTAAGAATATATAACAAACACATTTCTGCCTGCATTTATTAGGTTATACCAATACGACCATTTTCTTGACTTCTATTAGTAGGTAACTAGCTTTTGCCCGTAACTTCGTACGCGTAGTTACGGACAAAAGTTAGTATTTCAAAATGACCTCCTTATTCTGCACCTTCGTTCAAAGAGTTATGTGTTTTCAATTACAATTCCACGTCTCTACCTTTAACGCTTTAGGTATGGATTGTAGAAAACTTAGAAGAACAGCCTTATTATCCAAAGCGTCCGTCAAAATGCGTTAAATTGGTAACGCAACAGTAGCAAGTAGATACATAAAATAAATTAGCATAATAATGCCGAAAAAATTAACAACGATGCAAGAAGAAATCTTCCGAACACGATTGAATACTTATATAAAAAGAAGAACGAAGTATTGTGTAGCATTTCGATACAAATGTTTTATAATTGATTTTTGAATTCATACTAATCTATCCTGATACCTTAGCGCCATTTTGGACGGGTTTGGAAGTATTATTTACTGCGTTTCACTGGACACTTTTTCATCTCTTTTCCTATACGTGATTAGTCTCCTTTTCTATACTCCATGGTTTTAGGCTCTGCCTTATCTTTCAATAGTTAAGTTGTGTTACTGTTTTATACGTATAGAAAGATAGATGTCTCCTGTGTTACCATAGAAGCAGCAGAAATAATCCTTGATCAGATGAATGAATTCGTGCATACATAATAAGTTCTGGATAAAAAATCGATTATCTATTAAAAACTAACAATGAAATGTTTGTCTGTACATTAAAAATATAAAAAAGTGATAATATTTCATTTATTTTTGTATGTGTCTTTGCGGCTTCATGAGGTTAAAACAGCTGAATGGATTTTAACAATTTTTGGTACACAGCTAGCTGGTCATCCGCAGATAATTATAACATACTTTTTACTCAACCACGCTGAGAAAAAAGAGGGTAATGATTTGTTTCTGCTCCGCTGACGAAGTTGTGAGCATCTCTAGTTAGTTACAAATAATAAGCCAGTGTTATTACAAAAAAATATATTCAAGTTAGTCTTCAACTGACGTCATATGTTTACAATATTTTATTTACCTGTGCATAAAACTATTTAACACGTCAATGAATTATTAATTTAGTTGTTACTTAATGAGACAGGCATTGAAGTAAAGCTGATAAAGCAAATGTCTAATTGCAAAAGGCAGTTAACCGCATTTTATTACTTTCATTAGATTTACGCATTACACGCAATCAGGCAGTTAGCAAAATGTTTCCCAGTTTTTGCAACATCTAGATATCTTACATTACTTCTTAACCCTCAATTGCTACATTATCACGTCAAAAACTACTTAAAAACAGAAATAACTCGTTCAACAAGAATACGAATTAATGAAACAACGATAATTGACGAAAAAAATAATAACAATTTTTCCATGGCGCGTTGTTTATCTGAGACCGCATCGGCCTCACGCAAGCAAGCAGCCGTGCTATGAAAAAAAAATGAAAGCCATCGATCTTACTCTATGATAAAAATTAATTGTTACCAACGAAAACGTGCCGTCTCTGTCAATTATCTTCAAATCTACGCCGTTTATATTTAAAAATTCAACGTCCGATCCAACTGTAAAATTCGTTATTAAACTCACGATTAAAAGGTTGTGGGCTGCTGGAATCGAACGCGAGCCATTTGAATGAAGAATTAGAATAAGATGGCAAAAAATATGAGCATTAGAAAGAGCGGAGCGCGCGGCGTGCGACAGGGACGCACTACGTCCGCTCAACGCCATTGGCTGACCAGTTTTTATGCCTTAGTTCCCCTAATCTTCATTTCGAACAACATCTGCTGCACTAATGTTTATTCGAAATAGTTCTTTAAATTTATCGCCGTAAGATCTCATTTGCAATTCGCTCGGCGTTTTCTTTTATTTATTTATTTTTTTTCTATCGGTCGTTGCACGCAAGTTGTTTAATTTTTAATACATCTCAGTACCTTTTAAGGCCAGTTTGAGGCCCTACGTTATAAATTGTAATTTATTTTTTTGTCGGTTATTGTCCGGCAGATGGAACTAGTTTCGCCTCAAGCCTCGTTTGTACTTTAAGTGTATCGCATGCAATTATTTTAGTTCGCTAGTCGTACCCTTACAAGACTTTTGTCAGTTCCTAAGTAATTGTACATTTACATTTATAGACTTCAATGTAACATGCAACTATTTTATAGGACGATGAATTACCAGTTCGTCCGTAAAAGAATAAAAAGCATGCACGTAACTAGCGGCATATCTATAATCGCTATTAAATTTATTTACTACCTAGTTTAATGTACTAAAATAACAGCTACAAAAACAGACAAAACGTCAAACAAGTTCTAGACGATTCAATCGTTGAGAAACGTATAATTAAATTATCGCTAACCACTATCGCTAATAGTCGGCATCCACGAACCGTCGGCGAATACATGAATGTCGATATCCGTAATCGGTGATTACTATTTATCGGTTTTAGCGCAAAAATTCGCATTCTAAAGGTTTATTTTTTCGAGCCGAAGGTTGGGGTACTCTGGCGCCGTTAGACCTTAGTCCTAAGGGTTATTAATGTATTTGGGATCTATAGGTTGCAGAAGTCCATGGGCTTCATAGTCCACTTAGATGCCAGCTAACTACAGGTCGGAATGTTTATTAACTTACTCCATACGCATAACTCTCTATCTTAATAATTTCTAATTAATATTAAAAATGCGAAAGTGTATCTGTCGGTAAGTCCATGTTTTCCGCGATAATGTGGCACCGGACGTTTTTGCATTCTTATACCTAGCTAGAATACAGGAAGAATAGGCTACTTTTTATCACGAAAAAATACATGGTTTCCGAGAGATTAAGAAAATATTTGAACACGCGGGCAAAGCGAGAAAATCCCAATAAAAACATAGAAAATCTTGATATTGGTATCTTTTTAAAAACATGAGTGAGTAGCTCGCAAAGATACTCGTACTGAGAGATGGCGTTCTTAACAATGTTCATAATCAATATCGTTCGCGAAGGAGAAAAAGTCATTACCTCTATTTGTTTCTTCAGCATAGTCGGGTAAAGTTTCCTATATAACCATCTGTGGATACCCAGCTACCTGTGTAGGTACCTACCAAAAATAGTTGAAATTCGTTTAGCCGATTGCCGTGATGAAGCCACATAACGACACATAAGAACATACACATATTTAAGTATGAGAATGAGTATAATAAACGCAATAGCAAAGTCATAAAAGGCTGACCGGCACTATTGGAGTAGGTATGACTTAATGTTATACATTTCAAATTGCTTCGGAGTCGAGCAAAATAATTTCCTAACAGATCATTTGATGACAAATTCGGTTGATTCAGTGGAAAATAACAGGTTTTCCTAGAACTAGGCATCGTTTTCTTACGGTCAAAAGAACCAACAGGAAAAATGTAAAAGTAAATTTTAAGTTTGCTGTTAACTTCTTCGAATTGTCCTTTGGTTACAAACAAGACTTGTTGAAGGTTACAATGTTAAGAATACAAGATACTTATGAATACCATACCTATCAACACATTATTTAAGTTGTAGTTGACATCTTGTTTTTAGTTTTACAACAAACAGTTTTTTCTTACCTAACTGTACCTATACCTACCTAGACAAAACTAGGAAAAAGAAGGGTAAACTTAGCTAAGGATATCACCATTCCTGTTAATATAACTTGAGGATATTGCCGTTCCCGTCAAAATCACCTGAGGATATGACCTACCATGAGATAAGCTATAGCTGAGAATACATATAAAAGAACAAAAAGAAATACAATATTTATACAGCGTCTAAGGACAGAATGAAAACTGGAATGGTTCTCAAAATCTTAAAAAATATACGTAAGGTATAAGCTCCTTAGATAGACTAGATACAAAAGAGGTTTTCCCTTTACAAATAAATATTGAGCTCACCATCTGGTATATAAATGTTTTAATGTTTATTTGGGCACAAATGGTACATATATTACCTACTCGTATTTATTTATTTAAATAATTACACTGCATAACAGTAAAATATTAACTATAAGTAACTGCGTTGGTTAGCGACCCAAAATGAGTCTGGGCCACCGACACAAGAGCACGCCACTTTACCCAATCCTGCGCAATCTCTCGCATTAAAATGGGGCGGATAAGGGACAAGGGACGGGATATATCCGAAGCTTAGTTGGTTTACTAAGATGCTTGGACGCTAGAACCTTATGGAAAGCAGCACTAGATCGCAAGGTTTCCTGGATGCGGATGTTGATTTCGTCCTCTCTTGTATGCGTATCCCTCACAGTGCACCTGAGGTACTTAAATTGGTCCACTCCTCTGTAAGAGTTTCCCACTACAAGTAGGTCCTCTCGTTTGGCTCAACTGTTCCGGTAGCGCTTCATGTGGAGGTATTCCGACATCCCGTGGTTAATAAACTTAAACAAGTTATAAAACCGACACAAGATAAATCCTAAATAAGTTTCTGTCAGAAATTTCATTTTTATGACAAGCTTTATTGCCGACTGTACTTTTCTTTAAACATCCATCACCAACTCACCGAGACGATTCTAAAGAGCCCAAACTCGGTAGGATTGAGTTATTTTAGTACAGAGTTCCTATGACCACCTTTCTGCTCCATCATCAGATCAGCTCGATGATATCATATTATTACATTGTCACCAAACTTACATAGCATGCCAAATTTTAGCTCAAATGGAATCCGGGAAGTAGGTCAAATTTAACTTGCAAAATTCTACCCGTACAAACATATTACATACATCCATACATAGCAAGTTAAATAAAAGCTTGTAATAAAATATTAAAGCACTGTGGAAATCATAAAATACAGCTACAATCAATTCATACATAATAAGTACATTTAACATTTAAGAATAGATAACAACACCGTATCGGTCATCCATCACCTCACAAAACCCCAGACAAACATCACATATCCAGCTATACTCAGCTATTTACAAAAAACATCTTTACACCTTTTAAGGCAAGATCAAATTGTCTGCAACTAACAGCATCACAGTATCAACCATTTTAGGAACGAAAAATGCATTTCAATTCGTAGTTTCATGAATTTTAGTTACACACAACTTTTTTAATACAGATGGCAGAAACAAAAGCGTTTTCAAGAATTCACATCAGGAAACGATCGGTTTCGCGTCAGCAGTTAAAGCTGTGAGAACAGACAGACATACAGTTTTTGCGTGGAAATAGATTATGTGTAACGATTGATTTAATGTTGCAACGTTGATTGTTCGATATTAGCGGTCGGGGAGCTTTTTACGATCGTTCTACGAAGTTCATTAATTATAACATGGATTTTTGTAATACTTTGCATTTAGCACCTGTCAAAACACTTGATACATAAATTCATCATCATGCCAGCCCAAGGGCAGCCACCGCTGGAACAAGTTGTCCCCAAGGATCACCATAACGACCAGTCATGCGCTGCCCTCTCCAACGGTTTCCCGCGATCTTCATCAGATTATCGGTCCATCTTGATGAGGGCCTCTCCACTGCGTCCTGTACACGGTCGCCTATCGAAAACCTTTCTGCCCCAGCCAGATAGGTAAATTGCGAAGATAAATTGATATGTAATAGGAAGTCTGTTTAAGAATAATATACATATACGTCACGTCAAATAATGCTTCACACAGTGTTGAGTTGGAATCGCTTCTACATATTGTATGTACAAAAAAAAAAAAAAGAATCAACTATACTTGTTATAACAAATATGTCGAATCCTCCTTTTAAGATTGTCACTTGTATTAGGTATTCGCTCTTTCATACAAGGTTGTGGTGAAATTAACAATAAGCAATACATACTTAATATGATATTTATATCTACAATTTTTTTTGCCTTAGTATACATCTTATAGATTAAAAATTAAACCTTGTTGACCAATTAATATAAAGAAGTTCAATTTAAGCAATTAAAAAAAAAATGATAAATTTATGTTGTATTATATTGGATTGTTGTAATGGGTAAACTTAGTTATATATTTCTATTTATTGTGTGCCATAATTTTATACAAAGATAATATTGAAAATTATGTGCAAAGTAACACAGAATACGAATCAGTTTAAGTCTAAAAGTATACCTACCTATTTTAACGACAGTGATGGATTTTTAACATTTTTGTCACTAAATAGTAAAAATTTACTGCAAGTGTAAGACACACAAAATCTACTCACACGTTCTTCACCCCTTTTGATTTGATATATTTTCCAAACTTCATAATAATAATATTATTTAAAGGGGTTGAAGGGTTCCGCACCTTGAATAAACGTCTTAGTTTTAGCCTAACAACCACCAACTGTTTAGAGGTTGTGAATTTTTTTTTAGTTAGTAGATAGGTACTCTGATTTCGATATTCACCATTCATAATAAATGAATTAAACTTACCTAACCTATTGGGTCCTACACAACGATAAAAAAAGTTGGATTGGAATATAAAGTTGGTAAATGGAACAGTTTACCAAAAGTAGTTATTGCGACAAGAAAGGGCACCGTTTATTCTATATCAAATTACAAGCTTTTATTTGACTTTCAATGTATGTTCCATGTTTATACGGGTCAAATCTTGCAAGTTAAATTTGACCTACTTCCTAGATTCCGATTGAGCTAAACTTTGGCGTACTTATGTAAGTTCGTATGCAATAATATGTTACCATCAAGCAGATCTGATGCTGGAGCAGGAAGGTGGTTACAGGAAATATGTGACAAAGTAAATCAATCCTACCGGATTTGGGCTCTTTAAAAACGTCTCAATAAGTAATTGTACAATGTTCAAAGAGAAGTACAAATAGCAATAACAGCTTATCACAAAAATGTTTTTTTTTTTTGACAGAAACTTACAATTATTTATTAAGAAAAAAAGACATACAGCTGAATTATGATTAAGCTAAAAGCATTTAAACAAATATACACAGTTTTACAGTAAAACTAAATCTAAAAATATAACTAAACTAAATCACTCCGTTTACGGGTGTTGGTGCTCCGAGGCAAAAACTTTTTGTGGAAATGGGGTGCCGTTTAAGGGAGAGAGGTTTGGACCCACGCTCCGGGTCATTACTGGTGCAGAGGCTCGCTGTCGCTGTTAAAAGGGGTAATGCCGCTAGCGTGATGGGCACCTTTGCACCGGGAGTGACTCGGGGTGGCTTGTTTGACTAGGTTTAGTTTGAAGAGTTTAGTTTTAGCTTATTTTAGAATTTTGTGGTTTGTTTTCTAGTGTCTAAATAATCATGTATGTGCTTGGTATGTCTATTAACGTAAGTAGTTAATAATTATTATGACATGTACTATTTGTGTATTAAATAAATAAATAAAATAAAACTATCTAAATCTAAACTAAATTTTAAAATGGCCACTGTGACATTGTACCGAAGATGCTGGCAGTATTTATAATATTTAAAGTATTTAAGATATATTTTAAAAAGTGTTGACTATATTACAAGTTTCTATGGAACTTGAACCTGCGAGCGACTGGGCCAAGGAGCTTGTTTGCACTACCGTTTAGTAACCGGTCGAGTCGTAAACCGACTAGACAGGCAAGTGCAAACGCGCCAATTGGCACCGCTAATTAGTTAGTTAGCTATTGAAACAGCATAACGTTATTTATCGTCCTTGTACTTTAAACAACTGCGAACGTCATTCGTTTGCGAAAATACTATTGGTTTGTACACAGCGAGTATTAGGTATTCTCTGCGAAAATATTCATCCTCAATGCAATAGTTAATTGTTATGCAAGGCCGCAAAATTGTTATTTGGGACAAGCGTTTGAATTGAAAGCCAAGTAAGTGAAGGAATCTAAAATCCTGATTGATTCCTGAGCGTAACGAGGCTTTCAAGGCATGAGAAGCCAAATCATTTTGCAGCCGTGCGAAACACACATCTTTTCACCTCTTACAGCGAGGAAAATGTGCGATGTAAGAAAATCTAGGAAACCATAACGAACAGATTATTTTTTCATTTAAAACTAGTGAAAATTAACCTACGAAACACACTCATGATAAAACAAATAAATAAATATATAAAAAAATATAAATTCTACTATTAACAGATAGTTTAAAAGAACTCATCCTATATGTTTGCAACCCGTTTGTATAAAATATTGTAGGAATAAGGTATTACAGAAAAGTACAGAGCAGGTGTCGATACGCATAACAAAAATGGCTACTTATTGCTTAACACCGTCTCTAATAAATACCAAAACAATCCAGAATGACTAGCTAACAGGTGGGACTAAGTTATGCAACGGCTAGCCAAGTATTTTAATACAAACGACCATTGTATCGGATATTATGTAATATCCAATGGACGTAATATCACAAGCGACTTCATCTTCGTACTGAAATATACCCTTTTAGATCTGTTGTATAATATTGACAACGTGAGTATTTAGATTGAAATAGTTAAAGTTGGATATTAGTTTCGTCGTTTGGAAAGTTTGAGAAATGGTGAAATTAATAAACGGTATCCGTTTCGATGATCTAGTGTTTATTAGTAACTTTATAGTCCTCGGTTATATATTTTTGTTTCATTCTTTATAAATCCCTATATATTTTAAGATTGTTTGTATTGTATGGTATTTATTTCACATTACTAGCTTTAAGTGCGTTGAAGTTTAGTCAGAAAGTTTACTACTATGTTTACATTTTTATCTCAACACGTGATATCTTCAGGATTGTTATAAAACAAAGCTAACTTGAACGAATGAATTTAACAGGAAAATGCCTTAAAAAGTAAGTCATGAAAATTCTACAGTTTTAGAAAAAATGCATTATGTCAAATGATTAATTATGCCAAATGATGATTATGTCAATTTTTTTTATGCTAGGTGAGGGTTGCCGGAAAAAAATAGGTTAATATCACGTGACAGAGCGAAGTGAGACACAAAATTTTGCTATTATTGTTTCGTTTCAAAGTTATGCATCCCTGCTTAATAAGTGGAAAATTAATAAAAAATGCTAGAGCATTGGATTTCTTTGCTCATGGCTTATTTGATGTATTAAATAGCTAATTATACCGAAAAACTCACCTTAACTGTGACTAGATATATACCAAATAAACATCAACTCACACGTACTCTTTATAATCCAACAATTCAATTGCAAACAGTTCTAAAACACCATTCAATTCTGCTCCATCATCTAACAAATGAAAATCGCGGACAAAAGAAGCTAATTTGTGTGATTCGGTCCGCCGCCATTTTGGATTTTGCGGCCGTTATTAGGCAGTGATGCCAACCTGCAAAATTGCTTTTTATGGCTGCGTTCAAGTAAAATTATGGGTTCTTTACCATGCAGAGAACTCCCTAATTGCATCGTTTAGCAAATTAAGATGCTTTTTCCTGTCATTTCATAAAGACTTTATTACTCGTACAATAGTTACAAATAGTGGACGTAAATTGATCAAGGACGTTAAAGGTGAGACTGAACTAATAAAATAAAACTATGATAACTTGAATGGGTCTTTAAAAATGCAAAAATTCACTGGATCATAAAACACAGTGAATTTTTTACTTTTTTATTGGAACACGTCGAGTCAGGAGAGCATTTACTCGTGTTTTGTCGTGCATTTTTGGTCTTATTTCATATGGGTTCACCTGGTCTTTATATGTATAAAAAGGCAATAATACGACTTCAGTGAAATTAAAAGCTTTTAACAAAGGTTACAATTGATACATGGTTGTATTTCCAAGTTTCAATTAAGTGGGCCGCATACTTAAAATGATAAAAAAACTTTAATACACGAAAGTATGTGTCACTTTTTAAGGTTCTGTACCCCAATGGAACTATTACTAAGACTCGGCTGTCTATCTATCATAGAACTCTATCTTTTGAACTAATAGAAAAACACCGAAAGTTTTTTATGAAATATTTGTTACTGTGGCCGCTATGACGACAAATATTACACACAAAAGATGTGTTCGTCTCAACATTTTTTTGCGTACGGTACGGCTTCCAACTCCACCTAATACTTATTACAAGTTACTAGTTTTGTCTACAGTTTCTAATAATAAACTGTTTAACTCGATCACTCAATTTTGTCTACAAGTCATTGCTTTGATTACGCCTCTGAGTTACTCTTTAAAACTACGATTTTAAACGATTTACAGGCCCCAAAAATATTTTTGACTAATATAGGTCCATTATCCAAAGCCCCATCTCATCACTGCCTTAAAGCAACAGAATTAGATTTTTTTTTAGTCACCCTGTCACCATTGTCTCAGAGTTACCGCACAGAATAACAACATGAAAAAGTTGGTCCACCCAACTATCGTCAGCCTTTGAAAACAAGTATTTAAAACCGCATCTTTCACAAAATCCCACAGCGTCATTTAATATAATAAGCCAGGTTCACGTCAAAGAGTAAAGGCGAAAGATCAGCTTTCTACCTAATACCTAAATAGAGAAATTACCTACACTTGGGCTGTCCATTGAACTTAGGAAACGCATTGAAAATTGATGGTTCGATAATGGTTCTTGAATGGTGAGCTTGTGTCATTATGCTTCGAGAAAACATGTGAATGTTAGATGTACGAGTACCAACTGGTTTTAGTAAAACTCTAATTGAATTAAAATGTCATGATATCGTATGGCTTCTAGTTTTAATACTGCATTTAGAATCCTTGTTAGATGTCTATTTTTAAGTTTGGTGGGCGGTCCTCTGCTGTTTTGGCAAGTTTATATACTCGTAACTAACATTTTGTATCTTGCTTAAAACGTCCTAGGAAGGTACAATTGTATTGATAAGTCACGATCTGTAGAATTGTATTGAGTAGATCTTTCTTTGTCTCATAAATCAGACAGTTTGTTTAACAATGTGGCCTTTCCTGTTCGATTAACAAATTTACTTAATTTTTAGCATAGATATAGAGAATATGGCTTATAAAGTGGCATATAATACTCGTACCTACTTTTTACTATGGAAAAGTGCAGCGCTGCCAGAGCATACCGGGCGAAGCCACGGGGAAACATTATTCCATTTCTATATGATTATGTATGAATAGTTAGAGCTAACTATATTGCAGTCTTAAATTTTGTTTTTTTTTTATCTTAGTACGCTAATTTTCAGTTGGATCTAGGAATTAATTAGCCTTAACAAATCCGTAACCAGGATTTACAGGCACACCCCAAAATTTTCATAGAATCATTCTCATTCGGCGACCGGTTTAGCTCAGTGGGAGTAACGTTGCCTGCAAAGCTGAGGTCCTGGGTTCAAATCCCGGTAAGGGCAAATATGACGAGCATAAATATTTATTCCTGAGTCTTGGATGTTTTCTATGTATATAAGTAATATATCTATTAAATATATCGTCGTCTAGTACACATCGCACAAGCCTTATTGAGCTTACCATGGGACTAGTTAGATTTGTGTAAAATTGTCCCGTAGTATTTATTTATTATTTTACACTTATTTATTTTATTTATTATTATTATTATTCGACTTATGGAAAATCTTTTTTTTGTTCATAGTACAGAATTTTGTCTAATCTTCAATCGGTGAGTTAGGCTGTGTGTTATTCTTTAGGCGTTGTCAGTCAAGGAGTTTTAAATAAGAGTTAAATTCCCAGTGCCCGACATTATCCCATTAGTTGGCACATTCAACCTTAATCCGTAGCAATAGAGGTGACATACAGGATGTCAATTATTGGAATTAAGTTGTCCATTGAGACGTTTATTTATTTATTTAAGGACTAGAAGATGCCCGCAACTTTGTCTGCAGAAAAAACATAACCCTCTTTTTTTCTACGGCATAGTTGAGTGAAAAGTGTTAAAAATAGTCAAAATCTTTAAAGCCGTTTTGGCGTGATAAAGCCACAACAACACATTCTTAATACTGTTCAATATTCTTAGATTGAGTGGCCTTTGAATATCACTTATATTTTTTTAATATATATATAATGTACGGACATTGAATTTTTAAAATGTTATAAAAGTACCTATAGATTAAATACGATGACATGTTTGGCTTAGTGGGTTGCACAACGGCCTACGAAGCTAGCGGGCCCAGGTTCGAATCCCGGACAAGGCAAATGTTTGTGTGATGAGCACAAATGTTTGTATCTAGGTCTTGAATATTTTCCATGTATTTAAGTGTTATAATTTATCTATATATTATACATATCGTCGCCTAGTACCCATAGTTCAAGCTTTGCTTAGTTTGGCACTACGTCGATTTGTGTAAGATTGTCCCTAATATTTGTTAGTATTAGAATAGTTTACCTTAGATAGCTATTGAGCCAAATGCCTCAACTGTAGACATACGATATATCCGCGCGCCATTTCAGCTCGACACACAAACAGCTACATGTATGTTTGTGCTTATTGAATAGTGTGTCACGGTCAACCGTCCGTGTGCGAAACTTGATACCCTGCATATAGACTATATGTTATTTTCAGCTGATGCTTTAATGTCAGAAAACACAATACCCCGCATAGTGTATATAGATATTGTATTAGAACTTATGCGAGTGCAAACTCTTTAGTTTATATATATTTCTTCTTCAATTTTACTTATGTCAACTTATCAATCAGCAACAGCTATATAAATTATTACATTTTAAATGTTTCCCTGTTTAATTAATTAAAATAGCTTCACAACAGTGATTTACATAATATAAAAACATGATCCCATAAATTTTTTGGTCCGTCGACGCAGATAAAGTGTGTGTAAAAATAAAGTGTTAATGTTAGAAAACAGATGAAAAAATCGGCCAAGTTTGAATTGGACTCGTGCACCGAGTCCGATTCATACAAATTATCCGCTAAATTAAAATAGGTTCACACTAGTGATTAAACATAATATAAAAACATAATCCACATTGTTGGTCCTTCGAACCGGATCAAACGTGTGTGTAAACAGTAAAGTGCTATTTACAGCTGATGTTAATGTTAGAAAACAGGATGAAAAAAATAAAATCAAATCAAAATAATTTCATACAAATTATTTTATAATTATTTATAAAAATCCAGTGTTAGCAGAGCTCTACTCCTAAGCAAAATGTATGCGATGTGAGGTCATTTTATTATATTGGTTAGTGACATAGACAGACATAAAAAAAATCTGACTTTCATTTTCTGAGTTATGCTATAAGAGCTACCTTCATACAAAATCTCAAGTTTCTAAGACAACTGGAAGTACCCAATAAGTTTGCCATGGACGGCAATCTGTAAGGAAACACCTTTTTTAATGATTGTCTCTTTGGATAGCGTAGAGGTTTGATTTTTTTTACATATTTAAGGGACCACAGCAATTTCAGCTCGTTATCCACGCGTTCCGGAGATAAAGGGTTTTGCCAGACAGACGTACGGATAGACGGATAACAAAGTGATCCTATAGGATTCCGTTTTTGAGGTAAGTACGGAACCCTAAAAAATAAAAACTAATATGCGGATTCACATTAGGGTTTACAAGAATATGGTTGGAATCTCCTAGTGAGTGATAAATTCACTAGTGACAGGACCCGCTGTTCTATTAACGTGTACAGCCTTAAACTTAAAAACTTTTAAACAAAAAAATAAAACCGACTCCAAAAAAAACTAAAAAGTAAAAAATAACGCCATAATTCAATTTCTTCAAATTACTTACAAGTAACCGTTTGTATACTCAATCTATATAATATATATAATTAATCTTATTTTGGCGTCGGTGCCATATAAAGAATGTGTAAAATATTGAAAATTGTCGATTTTAGTAAGTTGTGACACGATGGCACCGACTCCAAAATAACATTAATTGTATATACTGTATAGATTGAGTGTACAAACGGTTACTTGTAAGTAATTTGAAGAAATTGAATTATGGCGTTATTTTTTACTTTTTAGTTTTTTTTGGAGTCGGTTTTATTTTTTTGTTTAAAAGTTTATTTATTTTACACTTTTTAGTTAATCGTTACTTAAAAGTGTATCTCGTGACGATACGAACAAGCCCAAACACGGCTAGGATACATTATTTTATTACATAGATCTGGTGCCTACCTTCCGGCTCCATCATCAAATCAATTCGATGGTACCATTCTCATCAGGAACATTTAAATTTGTGACTATGAAGTTGCTTAGCTAAATTAATCAAGATATTTTGTCGCCACCCGTAAATCATTTATCATTGAGGAGTTCCGATGGCATTCTGTGGTCTTCTGTATCAGTTTCACTTCACCAATTTACACTTTTTGAATGCAAATGCTTATTATGTTTCTTATAATACCAAAATCGCTATATGTATGCCTACAATATTTGAGAAGTTCCTTCAATTCCTCATGGATTCCATTATAAGATCTTCACCAAAATTAAATGGGACCAACTAGAAAGTACCTTCTATAAAACCAAAAAAAAAATTTTGAAATCGCTCAAATAGTCTTTGAGTAATCGGTGAACATCCATTAAAAAAAAAAAACATTCCGTCGAATTGAGAACCTCCTCCTTTTTTTGGAAGTCGGTTAAAAACCAGTAACAATTCAATTACGATATTACGTTCAAACGCTTTTACCGTAGTTAACAGCTGAGAATTGCGTGCTTGCAGTTATATATAAATCTTGGTAGGTGTGTTGTGTATGTGAGTATGTATGTATATATGTAAGTGTAGCCACTCACTTGCTTGAAATTTAGGATTGAGCTCTAATATAAATAAAAATGGTGACAGCCTGACAGGTAACTATACTTACCAAAAGCAAGTGAGTGGGTAGGAGATGATGGTGGTAGGTATATTATATTCTTGTAATGTTAGAGTAACTTTAAATACGAAACTTCTATATCCCTCCACACGGCTTGGTCTGTGTAGACTTTCCAAGCTTGCTTTCATATTGTCCCGTATTGAATTTCATTGCGAATCAATACTCCTTTATTTTTTTTATTTATCTTTAATCCTCATGTCATAATCATAAGTATCAACAGCTGAACAAAGGACTGCAATTTTATTTATTTAATTATTTACAATAGTATGATTTCACAAGAGTGATTTTTATTTATATAAATATAATCCCGCACACATATATTGATACAAAGGTCAATAAGAAAGGAAAAATTCAATACGATCAATTGCATTCTAAGTGAGACTCGAAGCCACATTCGCTTGTCCGGAGTCTACCAACTGAGCAGCAATGAGTAATGTAATACATAAATATCAAGGACAGTGTTAAACTAATCGACCCAGTCCCAAACTAAGCTACGCTTGCACTATGAGTACTAAGCGACGATATACATAATATTTAGATAAATTATAATACTTAAATATATAGAAAACATCCAAAACCCAGGAACAAACATTCGTGCTCATCACACAAACAATTGCCCCGGCCGGGATTCGAACCAAAAACCGTTAGCTTCAGCCGTTGTAAAACCAACTGAGCCAAATGTAGGTACAAGTAAAGGTTATAGTGACGGAATCCCTAACGTTGTTAGTCCTAATGTATCGTTTGTACTAACGCATTTTTTTTATGAAACTGTAAACTTCCTAATTTATATGATGGTATTGTAAAAATCCTGAAGAATTTATGTTTTTTTGAAAAAAATCGTTATGACAAGCGATACATTAGGACGATCGACACTAGGGATTTCGAAGAAGACCTTATGGTTACAGATAAAATATAATGAAATATATATCTATACATTTTCAGTAACTTGAGTGACTGAGGCCCCAATCGACCAATATGGACTCAATTCGTTCCTGGAATAAAGATCGAATTTCTTAATTTTGTTACTCTGAATAAACTTGATTGAATCCAGTAATATAAGTTACCGAATTGCCTCATCTAAAACTGACAAATGTAACAGAATTGATACTCTTTACGACAGTAAAGCATGCTTCTACTCCCTAGGGTATCATTCTGAAAATTCACCTTCAGTTTGTCTCTGATATAAAATTTCATATAATTATCGAACCTGCTCACAAAACTCCACGAGAATCAACTCCACAAGAAGATGAAAACAGCCAGACAGACAGATATACGAAAGCATTTTTGACCATGCTGAAATGCAGACGCTTCGCTCACTGCGCTCGCTCGGTCAATTAGACCCGTGAAGTGGTAGACATGTTTCAGATCACAGGTCAAAATGTATTGAACCGTCAAGCAGATTCTGAAAACTGACCTAATATTATCATTATCAACCACTTGATACGTGTCTCTCGTGTAGGATCACTCAACGAGATCGAATCAGAAATGAACAGATTCGTAGACGAACCAACGTTAGCGACATAGCAAACAGGGTAAGCAAACTGAAGTGGCAATGGGCAGGGCACATAGTTCGAAAAACCGATGACCTTTGGGGCCGAAAGGTTCTCGTGTGGAGATCGCGTACCGGCAAGCGCAGCGAGGGAAGGCAGCCCGCAAGGTGGTCGTACGGCCTGGTTAGGGTTGCGGGGACTCGCTGGATGCGGGTCGCCTCTATCCAGTCCATATGGAAATCTACTTAGGAGGCCTGTGTCCAGCAGTGGACGTCCTATAGCTGTAATGATGATGATGTCTAGGGTCATATTTATAATTAGCAATGAGTCCGTCAGCGCTGCGTTCACCGCTGACGGACTCATTGCTAACTAACTGAAACCACATTCGCGAAGTGGACGAATTGGGACTTGAGTGTGGACGAGATGGGATTGCTGACAAACTAGGAAGTTGACAAAATGGAAATGTGGACGAAGTGAACCTAAACGATTCGCGAATACAATAGCTCAAGTGACGTCCACAATGACTGTCAAGTGCGGGAAATGCGTCGTAGATCTATTGATAGTGTATGCGTTAGCAACTGTTCTAGGGAGGGTAGGCTACACACCCCTTCTACGAGGCGTAAATGCGATAGCTCAACTCCAAGTGGAGAAGAGGCCAAGATATTACACATAACCATTATTCTGAAAGTGCCGCAGTCATCGCGTATCAAAAAAACCGGTCAAATGCGAGTCGGGCTCGCGCACCGAGGGTTCCGTACAAAATATACGCTACGAACGGCCGTATCTATGACAAACCCGTGATAGATATTTTTATATTGGTTACTGACATAGACAGACACATAAGATTACACAATTTTTATTATTAGTTATAGCGGCAACAGCAATACATCGTCTGTGAAAATTTCAACTGTCTAGCTATCACGGTTCATGAGATACACCCAAACAGACGCACAGGTGGACGAACAGTGGAGTTTTAGTAATAGGGTCCCGTTTTACCCTTTGGGTACGGAACCCTAAAAATACATGCCTTTAGAATATCTCCAAATATTTTTTGATGCTATTAAGTACGATAGAATAAATAACAGTACTGTAATTACAAAAGGCTTTCTGTTTTGATCTTAGCCCTCCGACTCGCACTTGGCCAGTTTTCAGTGCTACTCTCTTGCTTCCATATGTTAGGATACAGATAAGTATGTAGGTACTTAGGTATTGTTTTAGTGTCAGTATTAGCCGTCTAGATTAGGCACGTGGTGTCTTGTTAGAAATTTAACATTTATTAGTCATAAACTTTATTGTCAGTTATATTAATGCGGCTTCTATTAATTTTGTTTTGGTCCATTGTTAGAGGGTAATAATATTCTGATTAGAACGTGAGCTGTTTATAGTAATCTTTAATTCTGAGAATTTCTGACAGACAACAGATACCCTAAACCGTTGTATGTCGAAGCATGTTTGGCACAAATGTTCCTTTGTACAGTTTAATATCCGTCGGATTCTTCTGGGATCATCAGTCAGCACATTTTTCTATTTTCCTTTTTTTTCTTTTGTATCTTCAAAAATTACACTAACATAGTGATTGTAACACAAACTGGGACCATGAACTAGGTAGGACCATTGACTATTGTCACTAACTGAATTTGGACTTATTGGTCTGACATAAACGTATATTATTATGTATTTTTGAATATATTTGCATTCTTCGTTAAGACGGCTATGGAGTGGAACTCTCTTTCAGCATATCTTTTCCCGGAACAATATAACTTGGATCTCTTCAAGACGAGAGTAAATAGACACTATCTAGGTAAGCATGCTCCATCGTCGCTTGCCAACAGGGGAGATTGAAGTCAAATGAAAGTTGAAGGCAAGCGACCGAGGGGCAGAAGCCCGACACGGTGGACAGATCAGATTCGTACGACTCTCGGCACAGTGCTCGATGCCCTGCACTCAACTTTGGATAGGAGCAGATGGAGACGCATCATTCGAGAGATTGTTCCGAGGGAATGACCACGACCCTCAGCAATCACGAAACCGATGCAAGGAGGAGGAATGAAATAATGAAATGAAATAATGATCTTTATTCTGTAAGTAGGCCGCGAGGGCACTTTTACAAGTCTGACTCTACGGTGTTTCCCAAAAGGAGACCACTGAGGAGAAGAAAGCCGAAACAAACTCAAGAGTCAGTCATTTTTTCGAAATAACTCTCATATCTATGACAATATTTGTACTTAGCCTATCCTAAATATATGTTTTGAATATAAGTAGTTCTTCAAGAAAACATATCAACACTTATAAAAGTAAAAAAAATATACAATATGAAAAGCAAAATATGCCACCTTATAAGAACCGTGTCCCGCTAAAAGTAAATTATTTGGTTTCTGTTTTGGGCCATGCATTTTTGTCTGTTAAATAGTCCTCTACCCTATAATATGCCTTTGCCATTAGGGACTCTTTTAAGTAATTTTGAGAGCTGGAAACGGTAGTTTTAAAGCATCATCTGGTAGCTTCTTATAAAAATGTATACATTGGCCTACGAATGATTTGGCTACTTTACGAACGCGGAACTTTCTAATGTATTTGTATAGGTATATTGTTTGAACACTCGTCCTTATTTAACCTTAGACCAAAGGTTATAAGGAGCAATTTTTTCTTAAAGAAAGATCTTGTAGCAAAATAGTGACAATGACAACATTCGAAGACAAGCCGAC
Source organism: Hedya salicella (assembly GCA_905404275.2). Lineage (NCBI taxonomy): Eukaryota > Metazoa > Arthropoda > Insecta > Lepidoptera > Tortricidae > Hedya > Hedya salicella. Next base: position 4,568,869 of record FR990115.1, on the reverse strand, counting down.
TGGTCTCTGTAGCTTAGTTGACAGATCGTGCGCCCCGGCAAGGCACTGCTTCAAATCCTGTTGAAGTCTTGGATAAGAAAATATCATGACAATTTATGCGATTAATTGACAGTGTGCGTGTCTGTTTGTATATAAGTATTTTTTATGTTATACGCGTGTGTAAAAATAGGAATATTTCCGTAGTGTGCTGTACGTGTTTATCTGGCCAGCCTCTAAAACTGCAAATAAAAAGCCCAGTAATGGCGTGTCATCGTCATCTCCAATAGCTTTAAGTATGTAACGTAAGCAATTTAAAATAACTACGCCTAACAGTAATAAAAGATTCACATACAATTTATCTTCAATTTGTGAAACCTTCAAACTTATTATAGTTACGCCCATTTTATCATGCCAAATCGACCAATGCCACATCGTGTCACAATACAATGTTAACTTGACATTATAAAACAAAGCGCTGACCTTTAGAACTACGGAATAGATCCTAAATTGGAACGGCATTAGGTTTGATAGCCGTATGGTAATGTTAGCATACGACGGTTGTTCTTGTGTGCGTATGCGCAGTAGGGTTGCCGGATGCACGAAATATTGGTTGATTTTTCTCAACATTCCGTATAAGCCCCGGACAAATATTAAGATCGCGCGACAAAAATAAAGCAACCGATAATTTGAATGTTAAATTAATTTCAGATTACTTATGAATAAAGCGAACAGGCCGCTCGTCCGTAGAAATGCCAGGAAGAAAACAACAACATAGACACTGACTAATTATTGCTCCCTACTCAGATGATAAATTTCCTACATATTTATTACAGATGTAATGAATGATGTTTCGCCATCATTTGTCGGATACATAAATTCCTATGTAACTTGTTTTGTTATTACAGTTTGAAAGAGCAATATAAAATATGAGCTTATTCGACAAAATGTGACGACAAAGCTTTATTCTTTAGGTACAACATTAATCTAATTAAACTTGTAACCAACACAAAACCCGATGTGACAATCAGTCATAAACAGCATCTAAACCGCCACAACCACTCTTATACGTGTGAACAATTTAGAAGAAGATATCTGTAGTAATCTGTCTAGAAATTAAGATTTTCTAATGTGGCAACCCTAGCGCACACTAGCGCAGGAGTCGAATGTCACGAAATCCAGCCCGTTTCTAGGTTGCGCGAGTGCGGGTGAGGTCACCACGGGTTTTGATGTTTCAGGATATTTCCTCTTTCCACGTGAATGTTATATTTATGTGCATTTAATTACAATTACGTTGGTGGCAGTATTTACACACCGGCCGGGTTAGATTGTCGCGTTAATCGAGCAATAAATAAATAAATAATGTGACGGATGTGTCACAAGTCACAATCGCACTCGTATATGTCTGAAAGAGATGGAGATAATTTATTTATCGTAGGCTCGCAGATTTTATTTTTAATATCAAACTGGTATTTATTAACAATATAGTATTCTATTCTCCACCTCCTTGCATTGGTTTCATTGCTGAGGGTCGTGGTAATTTCCTCGGGACAATGACTCTCGAATGATGCGTCTCCATCTGTTCCTATCCGAAGCCAAATGGAGAGCAACGTGCACTGTGGTGTCGAGTGTCGTACAGATCTGATCTGTCTAACGCGTCAGGTTTCTGCCTTTCGGTCGCTTGCCTTTAACTTTCCCTAGTATTAATTGTCTAGTCTTCAACATTACCTAGTATTCCATACAGGACAATAAAATAAAATAATACGAGGAATTAAACTTATTCGCACCGCCTCGGAACAATCTTGTATGGACGTGAACGCATAGATGCTTTGCTGTGATAAATCTAAAACAGTTTCATTATTGATATATGTTTTGCATAAAAATATATTTTATAAGCCTTAACTACGCACGAAAACCGTATGAAATTGGGTTACTTTTGTGTTAGAAACGGAAATTGGTTGCACTAGTAATTGCATACAATTGCCAGTGCATGTGTTGGCAGTAGGTACATTAAATTATACCAATGGTCTTAGAAGTTATTTATTATGTATCTGTTCAAAGACATAATTTGTTTTGATGTGATGTTGTGACTCTCAAAAATATAATTTGATTACATTTCGTGAAAATACCAAACTTAACACTATTCGAATCTGGAGACATTAATTTTGCATATTCACAACAACAACAGATTTAAAGCGTTCAATCTAAAACAGTTTGATTATTAGTAAAGAACATGGTATTTATTGCACGAAGATATAATTACACTTGTTGAGCTGCATGATCGTTCAATAAACAAGCTAATTTAAATTAAGTTTATAAAAAGGCTTGCTCTTGCTTCAGTTCCAGCTGAACAATAGATTTTCCATGACTACCACAATGAATGATATACAATAACATTGTATTTATACAAAAAGCCATACTTTATAACTATCCAAATTTTCAGTTAACAGTTATTTTTCAGTTGCGCCTCTTTACATAGATGACTTGTTAATTTTGTATTCTACCTAATTTACAAGTAACAAAATTTTCACATACATATGAATTAAACAAAAAAAAATAACCAGTAGGTATAATAAGCTCATTATCTCAATAAAAACCAAGCCAGTTGATGTTAGTCTCGAGCTCGGCTTCCTTATGAGATGACGTCAGTACCTCGTTACGCACATCGTCCTGCTAAATTAAACTGATTTTGATTTGATTACTTACGGCAGATGGGCTGGGTTGAGCATGATTTGTGGCAAAGACATTATACAGATCTCGAAACTAACAGCATGTACATAAAATATATACTTAGTATTAGAAGGTGGAAGGGACATGGTGTAAGACGCCTTCCGGCTAGGTGGGATGACGATCTGCGAAAGACTGCAGGCAGATGCTGGAGGCGTCTAGCTGAAGACAGGGCGCTATGGCGCTCATTAGGGGAGGACTATGTCCAGCAGTGGACTAATATAGGCTGATGATGATGATAGTGATTAGATTATTATAGATTAGACTCGTAATTTTGTTCGCGGAGAAGTTTGAGGAGGTTTTTTTGCTTCAGCGTAGTACGCCAAAAAGTTATTTTTAATAAATATACTTCAAAATACAGACATTAAATTTTTACAACTTTATAATAGTATAGATAGATAATATGTTCATGGTGTTCGTTATTCTATGTGCTACTTTTTTCTTGTTACGAAAAAACAAAAAATACGAGTCCAATATTTTTAAATTATCCAACAGACGGACTACTTACAATTTTAATTTTCATACCCCGTCATCATGCCTATTTAAATTTTTTTTTTTATATAAATTTGCGTTTGTACTTATTTTACTTGGTTGTATTTTGAACTAGTTGTCAAGTTTGACGTTTTTTGTTTAAATAAGTACATAATAATTGGGATGAACTTTTTTTATAGACTATGATTATAAAAAAATATTTCGAGGAATAAGGTTGTTTGTTTACGCAAGCCACTACATTTCTTGTAGTACAAAATACACCCAGTTGCGATATGAAATATTTGACAGAAAGTAAAATATGCGAAATGGCAATTAATGAAAAACTATTTTTTTGTATCAAAAAAACTAGGTAGCGACTGAAAGCAGTATCGTTTGATTGCAAGTAGCTAAGGTTTCAAACGATGATGTTGCTAGCTGGTTCGGTAGCATCCTATTTACTTTTTGGCGACTATGAAGTTTTTTGTACAAGTACAAGTGATTATGCAATTTGGTCGATCACAAATAATTTTATAATAAGATTAAAGATACGTGCGCTTGAATTGGACTTGGTGAAAATATGACATTTATTGTCACAAATTACACATGTACTTTACTTATTTATGATTATATTATAAATGAGAGTAAATTTAACTGGCCGTAATTAATAATATTATATATCGCGAAATACAGAAATTTAATCTACTCTAAGCTACTCGTAAATTACTGCCAGGAAACGTCCTGCTAGATCCCAAACGCGTGGGCACCCTAGTGACCTTGCGCTCGCGACTGCCGCGGCCTAGACTCGCGATTCAGTTTGTTTATCCGACAGTCCGGGCCGTCTGCTGGCATCCCAGTTACTGGCATACCAGTTACTTGCATGTTAGTTGCTAAAGCGTAAAATAAACATTAATTAGATGTTGAGTTCCCTTGTTTATTCTGACTTGCAACTTTAAATGTTCGAGATGTAGTTGTGAATATGTTTAAATACACATATTATATTTTTTTATTCTATTGCATGTACTTTGTAAGTTTCAATGTATTGTTTATCATCATATTTTGCCATTGGATAAATAGGTATTTAACTTGCTATCTCGATTAGTCTCAGTGAAAAAATTGGACGTAGGAATATACTGGAAATAATTAGGTATAACAAATGTTACGTAACATTAATTAGTATGTCAGGTGTTTTTGTAAGTGCTAATTAATACAATGAATAAATTAATATTTCGTACCCAAGCAGTTCCAGTTACTGTGTAACAATTTTTTTTCTGTCAGGACATCCCATTCTGATAACCAAGACGGAAATATTTTGTCAACAGTTTTAATGATATGTCTGTTCGTGCAATAATATACAACAGATAAGGATTAGCTTAGAATTTATAACCAAGGTTTAAATCACTTAGACAGACCTGTTGTCTAATATTTTATGATTTCTGACTTATTCAAAAGTCAATTACAATTCAGCTGTTCGAATAATCCTTTTGAATTGAAATATAAATTAACTTACAAATTGACTTTATGATCAAAGATACAACGAGACGTGGTACAACGGGATAACCGGTTTAGCTAAGCAATACAGAACCTGCCTGCGAAGCTGACGGTCCCGGGTTCGAATCCCGGTAAGGGCAGATATTTGTATGTTGAGCATAAATATTTGTTCCAGAGTCTTGGATGTTTCCTATGTATGTATAAGTTATGTTAATTTAGCTATCTATTAAATATATTGTGGTGTAGTACTAATAACACAAGCCAATTTCGCAAACGTAGAATTTATCAGATATTTTTCTGCGGCATTTAGATTCGTTTGGTTTGTTTTACAAGAACGACGAAGAGTAGTAAATTGTAGAACAAACATGTTAGTTTCCAGCTAATAACAAAATATTCATTTAATGATTCAGTAGTTCATATATAAATACATACTTATCATACAAACGAACGTGTATGTTAAGAATAAAAATGAAAACAAATATAAACATGGGCATGTTAAGCCAACGATATGTGAAATATAGAAAAGTGTATTCGTGATACTCAGATATTGTCATATTTTGATGTTAATTCCGACAATACACGTTTTACGACAAATCACCCAGCCAGTAAAGCCGTAAATTATAAAATTAACCATAAATTTGTAACAGCTCCAAAACCCAGTAACCCAATGTTATTTCAGGAATAATCCTTATAGACCCTAACACGTTGGGTACCCTAATGCCCTTATACGGGCTAGACTCGAACCAGTTGCTTCGTAGTAATCAGCTCCAACACCACTGGGTTGTTGTGTGTGTGTGAATGTGAATGTTATTTCAGGATCAGTCTTCATAGATTCCTACACGTTGGACACCCTAGTGCCCTTGCGCGGCCTAGTCTCGAACCGTATATTCGTTTGACAGCCGACCTGTTCTGCGCACAGGTTTAGATCACCGCGCCGCGCAGGCGCTGGTCCTCTGTATGAATGAATGTAACCACTTTAAGGTAAAAATATGGAACAGGGTTCGCTTAGTGGCAAGAGCTTCGTTTTAGTGATATGGTTAGCTGCTAAGAAACTGAGCGTATAGTGCGATTATATGATGTTATTTTTTAAATTTAAAATAAGTTGTCAAAAATTTTATTTTTGTGACAAGCTTTTATTGCTGACTGTACTTTTCTTTGGACACCCAACAAATACTCATTTTGACGTTTCTAAAGAGCCCAAACTCGGTAGGATTACGTAATTTTATCACAGAGTTCCTATGAGATCTTCCTACTCCATCATCAGATCAGCTCAATGGCATCACACTATTGCATTTAAGCAGGTAGCTTGAAAAATTAAATGATAAGCTGCAAAATAAAGTTTTTTTAAACGTTTTGATTTAACTTGCTATGCATGTAAATTGTGTTTGTACGGTAAAATCATGCAAGTTTATTCGGCGTACTTCCCGATTCCTGATTGAGCTAAAATTTGGCATAGGTACTTATGTAAATTCCTTGACCTCAAACGTTTCTAGCCTTTCTTGATCCCTTAATGTCAATATCCACGACTCACTCCCTTGCAAAGCTATGCTTCAGATGTACACCTTGATGAGGTTTATTATTAAGAGAAAGGATATCAAAGATAGCTAATATTTTTGATATCCTTTCTCTTAATAGGTACTTCTTGCTTTTGTATGCTCTTTTTAACCGACTTCCAAAAAACGGAGGAGGTTCTCAATTCGACGGAATGTTTTTTTTTTTTTTTTCTTTTTATGGATGTTCACCGATTACTCAAAGACTATTTGACCGATTTGAATTTTTTTTTTTTGGTTTTATAGAAGGTATTTTCTAATTGGTCCCATTTAATTTTGATGAAGTTATGATGATGGAATCCATGAGGAATTGAAGGAACTCCTCAAATATTGTAGGCATACATATAGCGATTTTAGTATTATAAGAAACATAATAAGCATTTGCATTTAGAAAGCGTAAATTGGTGAAGTGGAACTGATGCAGAAGACCACAGAATGCCATCGGAACTCCTCAATGATAAATGATTTACGGGTGGCGACAAAATATCTTGATTAATTTAGCTAAGCAACTTCATGGTCACAAATTTAAATGTTCCTGATGAGAATGGTACCATCGAATTGATTTGATGATGGAGCCGGAAGGTAGGCACCAGATCTATGTAATAAAATAATGTATCCTAGCCGTGTTTGGGCTTGTTCGAATCGGCACAAGATACACTTTTAAGTAACGATTAACTAAAAAGTGTAAAATAAATAAACTTTTAAACAAAAAAATAAAACCGATTCCAAAAAGAACTAAAAAGTAAAAAATAACGCCATAATTCAGTTTCTTCAAATTACTTACAAGTAACCGTTTGTATACTCAATCTATACAGTATATACAATTAATGTTATTTTGGAGTCGGTGCCATCGTGTCACAACTTACTAAAATCGTCAATTTTCAATATTTTACACATTCTTTCCATGGCACCGACGCCAAAATAAGATTAATTGTATATACTGTATAGATTGAGTATACAAACGGTTACTTGTAAGTAATTTGAAGAAACTGAATTATGGCGTTATTTTTTACTTTTTAGTTTTTTTTTAGCCATAGCAATCTTCTGTACAATGTCTTCGGTGCAACTGGATTCACTCACTTGTAATTAAATTGCCCAAATATTTGAATTTAGTAACTAACATGCGGCATAATGCTTTCTTCGTAAAGGTAAAGTCAATGGAAGAAGGGGCAGAGGAAGACCAAGATTAGCTTATTTAAATCCCAGTGGGAGAAAAAGTGGGCACTATCAGGAGACCAAAAGTCTAACAGAGGATAGAGAATGTACGTCAACATTACAATTGAATATACACCAGTAGGTAACAACAGTTACTCGTAAATATTACAACAAAACGCAGTTAAATTTGAAAATCATTTGAGTGAAAACTCAATACGCAAACTTCCCTGTTTGAGAAGCTAATAGATCATTAGCCAAGCTGCCGGTGCGCATGTCATTTGCATCTTTTATGCCTTGTCCATTTGTTCGTTTGTTATGACATTTAAATTTAGTATGAGGTTTATCCCGCGTATTCCTTATCAATTTGCTTATTTTTGGCTCAAATCATAAGCCGAAATTCATTCTATTATAATAATTTTGTGATTTTAGTTATTTCTATAGGACTTTATGTCATAATGATAATATCAAGTACTGATTGATGCTCGTTATTCAAACATAGGAAATCTAATAAAATAAGATAATTTATTTCACGATAAAATTACAATACAAATTTGTTTACTTCAAAATTATACGAAAAATTATCGTCAAAAATATGGTAAATTGAAATTAAAATAAATAACTTTCATAATGTCGACATAGGTAAGAATAACAAGAGAAATATCAACAAGCATCAATTCAATCACCCGATAAGGATCTATTTATCCGAATACCTCCAATTATTCGTTTTATCACAGACATATACAGAGCTGTCGAATCCCCCTCTTGACAATAATAGCTATGAAGTGTGTTAAAATATAACCAGTTACTATCTGCTCAGTATACTTCCAAGATTGTCATTTGCCGCGATCATTTTATTGCACGAATATATCCGATTTTATCCGATAGTTGTTAGAATCTGACTTTGAACTGGCATAAGCCTGGCTGGGCCATCTTCCCAGTAGTGGGGGGAGCGAAAACTTACAAATGGGAATGTCATCGGCGGCCCCTTATAATTGGGGCTGCGGAGGTTATCCGAGAGTAGCCAAATACTATTTTAAGTGCTCACAGTACAGTAGTATAAGTAGATACATATAAATATATAGTGTTGGTCAAGTAGAGAGTAAGCATAAAAGCTTTTGGACTGTAACAAGTCCACAGGCTGTATAAGTGAGTTTTCTAAGCCAGCCACTGACCGAGCGAGCCGGTTTCGACGGAAGCAGGTGGCTCTATAATTAACAACTACATACATACACACATACACACTGCATAGAGCGCGGCGGCTCAACCTTCATAGTCATGTAGAAACAGTTTGTAAATTATAACAGCTCTATTTGCTATTGTCCACTCATATTTTGATCGGCATTGATGCAAGTGGAATAAAAAGGTTTTAAATGTTAACTAAAACCGCGAGACTCAGATATTAAGCAAAGTCAACCTCGTAACTAGTATATTGTTGGCATTTTGAATTTAATACATCGTGTTATCATTATAACTAAATGTAAGTTTTCATATAATTTTTTTATTGATTTATTTATTCAAGCTTTATTGCACAATCGAAAAATATACAAATGGCGGACTTAATGCCAAAAGGCATTTTCTGCCAGTCAAGTTATATGGGTGCAGGGCGTATAAATTCAGAAAATTTAAGAGAAATTTGATTATGAATTTGAAACAAATTTCAAGTTTGGGACAAGATATCTAGTGTAATTTATAATTACGATGACGTAGCGTATTTTGTTACACGCTTATCTTAGAGAATAATTAATGCGCTTAGCATTCAAAAAGTGATTTACAAAGGAAATGAACATGCCAGCTCCAAAAAAAAAAGATACAGAGGGCGTTTTACTAGTGCTAACTAGATTGTGTTCGAAAATTTCAAGCTACGAACGTAAAATTGCGATACCTCAGTCAGTCAGAGCACTGCCACGTTAAGGAGTGGTCGCAGGTTCAAATTCTGCTTGCAATTTAGTGGGTTGCATTGATTTTTTCCTTTACAATCGAACTTTGTGTCATTATTTTGATTTTAATTTATGTGCTATCAGTGGCATAAGGGTTTTGTCCAAGGTAGACAGTTTTTCTGCACCTATATGGAGTCGTGGTCGTTCAGGGCTTCAGGGTAGGCATGTAGGCAGTTTCTCTGTGCCTGTATGGAGCCATGGTCGTTTAGGGTAGGCAGTGCCTTTGTGCCTATATAGAGCGCACACCACTGATTGCGACCCTATCATCTAATATACATATAATATATTTTACGCTTAAGACAAGATTGATTTGTGTGAATAACGTAGAAAATAACAAGGTGTAACAAAAAAAGAGAGAATGGACTATAGGTAGTAAAAATAATTCTACAAAAACATACCCCTTCTAGCAGCTCACCTTGCAGCATGGTCCCCATCACAATGGCCGCGTTACCTCTCTGAATTGCAAGGGCAATTCTTTGCGAGAACTAATCGCCTGCTCTAGGGTCCCCCGTGGTCTGGAACAGCCGTGACGACTGGGCCTTCATAAAAGATTTCATGTCGGCTGACCAGGGTCCCAAAGTCTACTGCGAGCGCCGCAAAATGGTCCTTTAGCAAACACGCGTATTTGCGGCGCTTGAGAACTTTGGCCTCGTCAGCCGCCCCGCCGGCTTGTGTGCGAGTCACTTGTATTTGTATGAGATTATCCCAGGCATATAGGTATGTATTTCTATAAAACCTAGTCATAGTCATAAATGTTCATACGCATCAAATTTTACGAGTACTTCTATCTGCAGCAAGATAAGGAGATTAAGACTAGATTACTGATAACTCGTATATGGGTGGGATTTTGATAAGACTTGAGCTTTCAGAAATATGGCGGCTGATAAGCCTGTGACTTCGTATTAGGCACTAAATTTAAATCAATATTTACTGTGACAAATTAGTGACACTCCTTAGTACTCAGTATTTACCGTTTCAAATATAATATTTTGCCTAGAAATAGCAAGATATATTAAACCTATATGTTTTTTTAACTAGAACACTACTGTGAAACCCAGATATATTTAGATTACTTTAGCAGTTACACACGTCCTAAAAGCAGAGTACTGCTTAATGTTTCAGTGCAAGGGCAGCGTCGGGGTTCACTCGTGTCTCAAAGCTAAGGTCCACTGCCCTTTATACCGGTAACTAAGTATGACTATGTTTTAATCTATGATCTGATCTATCTGTGTAGATACATATACTTTTTTCATCCTTACTTGTCCTAAATAGTAAACAGCATTCTAACCTAAAACTACACCTTTTTGTCTTAAAGTCCCATTTTCGCGTAAATAAAGTAACAGGAATTAATATTTTTAGTACCAAATTGCCAATTTCACAGATTAAATTGATTTCATTGTGAGAAAACAGCTGATATTGGCATTCAATGTATATTTTTAGGTAAGAATTTTGTTTCCTATTTAGGAAAAGTAAGAATGAATAGAGTATACCAAGTTTCATCGTAATGATAAGGCCTGTGGTGAGCTATACGGGAGGCCTATGTTCAGCAGACGTCCGTGGCTGATAAATACATAGATACGGCTAGGTTTCACTAGTTAAATGTTCTTTTAGCCTTTAAGTTTACCATTGGCCCTGATATCTTGGCATGAACTGCCATCCTCAATAGTTCCACATTATTTTGCTAAACAGAACCCAGAAGAGGAAGGCATTACAAAATCTAGTATTGTAGGCGAAACAAGGTCTACTCGAGGCCTTCCGCGTTGCAAAAGGATATTCGCTCCCCTGAATACAATGGATTTTTAACTGTCTTGATAGTGAAATGACGCAAATGTCTAGGCTTGATTTGGCGGCTATAATAATGATGAAAAAAGTCGGTTAAAGAGTCGTTGATTGAAGCCTCTTTTTTACCCGACTGCGCGACGCAAAGGATTGCTAATGTGTTTATCAGTCTATGTATGTATGTATGTATGTTTGTTCCTATCTGGCACTCTAGAGACCAAACGCGTGGACCGATTTTGATGATTCTTACGTCAATCGATTTATCCCAACTGTCCGAAGACATGAAATTGATGAAAACTCAAAATGGCGATAATGAGACGCCATATTGTGAAAAAGAAAAAAATTAAAATCGACGTACTATATAAATAAATAAATAAATAAATATTACGGGACAATTTTACACAAATCGAACTAGCCCCATGGTAAGCTCAATAAGGCTTGTGTTATGGGTACTAGACGACGATATATTTAATAGATATATTACTTATATACATAGAAAACATCCAAGATTCAGGAACAAATATTTATGCTCATCACACAAATATTTGCCCTTACCGGGATTTGAACCCAGGATCTCAGCTTCGCAGGCAACGTTACTCCCACTGAGCCAAACCGGTCGTCAAAGACTATATCGAGTGGGGTATCAATGAATAGGGATTTAAAAATCATTATTAAGTTTCTTTTATCATTTTTAATTTGGAATTACCAGTTAGGAACTATAACGATTTAAAGTTGGTATCAAGCCGTTTTCACTAAATTTTCATTTAATTGTATTGTTATAAATCTGTGCAAGCTTCTCAATAACTCCCACGATAAAAACTGTGACATTGACTGACTTTTATAATTTAACAAAAAAGTATAAAATGAAAAAAAGAACAAACAACCCGACTGCGTAAAAAACTAAAAAGAAATTAACAAGTCCAGAACCCTAGAAATTTGTGAAGTTATAATGGAAATCTTTCATGATTCATGGATCGATACTCACAATATAACAAATAATAAATTCTAATATGGAACATAGCGATTTTAAACAGTCGGGACCCATTGTTGGGAAGATTTGCGTCGATCTAAATTTCTTATGGGTCCCGACTGTTTACTTTGACCGTTTACTTTTAACGTATACTTTTGGGAAAAATAAAATACACACTTCTGAGAAAATTTATGTTCTCAATTGTGCCTCTGAAGTTGTGACCCAAATAGTTTCGTCAATTGCTTTGATCAACAACAGGCTGTAGTTTGGACAGCGCCCCTTAATCACCCCCTAACGAGCTGTCACCACGACAAATGACCTGTAATTGCTGTGGTCTGAAAAACGTTGACAGTTTCGCTTGATACGCTGTGATTGGTAAAATGACAAATTTAAATGGTGATTTCAAGAGCAAAAAAAAACAACAAGAAAGTATTTTTTTTTTGTATTCATATTTTGCAGTTTTAATGTCAAAGTTAAATTATGTGTAAGTAAAACAATTTGAACGGATTAGGTATATTGCGTATATTATCTAATTTGAGTTTCCGACGTTTCGGAAGCTTTCGTGTTCACGGGGTGAACCAAGTCAAAAGGGGTTATTTAAATGAGTGATAATCGCGGAAACAGAAGATAATATTAAATTATGTTTTCAAAAGGAAACGAACAAAACAAAAAAGATATTTTTTTTTTCTTTTTTTATTTCCGTTTTTCCTGGATGAGAGGGAAAATGAGAACCCTCTCATTTTCCGTCTCATCCAGGGTAAAACCAGGGTTGATATTTGGGCCGCAAGATTTCTTGTAGGATTTTAGCTCTTAAATGTTTTTAAGAGCTAAATTCTTTAGCTCTTAAAGCTTTTCATTACATTTTTGCTAGTTTTTTTGCGGTGGCTTATTAAAGTTTTGTGAAATTTAGACTTATTATGTATTTATTTTTAACAGATAATAGTAAGATAGTTTCTTTTTTGTAGTTAGTGTAGTTTTTTATTGATCTCATGAAATTAACCGTGGTTTTTTATTCACATTAAATAGTAGGTATATTAATGGTATGTACTATTTTTTTTAATGCGACATTTTAATTTGTTATTTTGTCTGAATTGATTTTTGTCATAGTGCCACTTGAATAAGATATGAAGATTTGTTTATATTAGTTGGTGCTATTTATTACGTCATCGTCCTATGCTCTAATTTAATAATGTTAAAGTATTTAAATCAATTTCAAATACAATGTACCTACATTGTGTATGAATGAATGATAAACAAAACAAAATGAAATGATAAAATTGTTTATTTTTAATTGGAAATATACGCGTGAAAATTCTTGCGCTGCAAGAATAGTCTTAGAAAAACAGATTTTAAAATGTATTGCTTATAAACACCTATTTTTGCTTTTATTAACTGTGAAATTTTGGCAGATCCTTTTTTTCGCTACGGTAATCGTCGTTTTACGCGACGTAGAATATTTCTGAATTGTATTGTAAAATTTCGACTCCTTTCTTATAGTACGTTAAAATATTCGTGACAGACAAACACCCAATATCCACTGTAACCGCTGAGATATCGATACTATCAATAGCATGGCCGCAAATAGCTACAGTTGAGATATATCTCGACTTGTCACAGCTAAAGACGTCAAAACCATTCGGTTATCACATATCGCTAATTGCCTATGTAATTACACACTGTATTGACATACAATAGTTAGGACAGCAAGGACATAGCCTTGTGTACGTCGATTAGGTTACTGAAGTAATTCAATTGTATTAATACATAGGTAACTAGGATTTACCCGGTGACTTTGAGCGCAAGGGCGGAAAGCATCAAGAGAACCATGTGCGAAAATGGTGATTACCAATTAATTGCACACAATCATGATTCTTGTTGATGACTCTTTGAACTCTTGACCTGATGAGATGACAATTTGGGGTAATTCTTTAGCGTTTGATTCCTCTAATGTTGGTAAATTATTTGGCACATTGGACGCAATAAATAAAAATGGCATTTTAATAAGGTGTTTCTCAATAATACGCAGACCCTTTGCGGAATCATTTGAGTGGCTTTTTCCAAAATTTTAACAAAAAAATTAAATAAAAAAAGAACGAATTCAAAATAAACTAAAAAGCCATAAATAATATTTTATGTACAGTACGGATCACATTTGAATCACCTTTTGAAGTCGTATTGAACTCTGAATCAAATCTATACCGACTTAAAATAAATATAAGAATATCGCTTCATTTTTCATTTGTGAGTAGACTTGAATGAAGAAGGAGAGGAGATTCTCTAAAGGTGCGTCCACACTTGTATCATTTGCTCGTATCCGATCACCGTGCCGTATCATGACAGCGTATCGCGCTGCTTGGACGCTTACTGTCGGCGCGCCGATCATGCCGTACTCGTCCGATATAACTGTGTGATACGCGTAGCAAAATGGATTTCGAGCGATCCGATCGGTGCAACGTCCAAATGCGTGATCGTGACACGCGATCATGCCACGCGACGATGATCTGATACGGGCAAATGATACAAACGTGGACGCACCTCTATAGACATGTATTCTTTCCGTAATTTTTCAGAATATTCTTTCAATGTACCTACAGACATACTTGGCAATAAGATTGTAGGTGTTTTTTTTATGATTAATTACAGAAGGTTACTAACACATTAATTAAAACATATGTGGCATAATAAATTAACCATCGGTTGCTTTACATTACAAGGCCAGAAAACAACCAACGGACTATTGTCCAGGTACCTACACACATTAAAGTAAGTTGAATTAAGAATTTCTTATAAAATCGGTTACGAATATTAAATACTAGCTGCCTGCCGGGGCTTCACACAGATACGGATGTACTATAACTAGGGTTCGGATATTCGGTGAGATATTTACCTAAAATTTGGCAGCGGCGTCTATGATGAACGGTATGGAGATGGTCTCAATTTTATTTTTCTAATGAACTTCCCGGTATTCTTAAATTTAGTAATAAGACCTCCAAAATGCATGGTTAATACTATAGATATATACTAACATTACATTATTACATTACTTACATTTGCATAATAACGTATGCTTACCAAAATAGTCATAATTAGCCATAAACGGAACATGATTGTGTATTTTTACCCGACTGCGCGACGCAAAGAAGTGGTAATGTGTTTATCAGTATGTATGTATGTATGTATGTTTGTATGTATGTATGTATGTTTGTTCCTATCTGGCACTCTAGAGACCAAACACGTGGACCGATTTTGATGATTCTTACGTCAATCGATTTGTTTTAACTGTCCAAAACACATGAAAATGATGAAAACTCAAAATGGCGATAATGAGACGCCATATTGTGAAAAAGAAAAAAATGAAAATCGACGTACTATATCGAGTGGGGTATCAAAGAATAGGGATTTACAAATTATTATTAGGTTTCTTTTATCATTTTTAACTTGGACTTACCAGTTAGGAACTATAACCATTCAAAGTTGGCTAACAAGCCGTTTTCACTAAATTTTCATTTCATTGTATTGTAATAAATCTGTGCAAGCTTTTCAATAACACCCACGTTAAAGATTGCGAAATTGACTGACTTTTATAATTTAAACGAAAAAGTATAAAATAAAAAAGTAATTAAAAAAAACAAAAAACCCGACTGCGGAAAAAACTAAAAAGAAAAAAACAAGTCCAATACCCAAGAAATTTGTTAATTTATACATGATCGATACTCAAAATATAACAAATAATAAATTCTAATATGGAACATAGCGATTTTAAAAAGTCGGGACCCATTGTTGGTACTGGACTTGTTTTTTTCTTTTTAGTTTTTTACGCAGTCGGGATTTTTCTTTTTTTAATTACTTTTTTTTTACCTCATCGTGTCGTTTGATGCAATCCAGGGATCCCGGAACTTACTGTTAAATTAATTTAATTAAGAAGCCGATTCCACACTTGTCCTACTTTTGCCGGGTTTTTGGCAACTTTAGGTAAATATCTCACAGAATATCTGAACTCTGAATAAGGGAGAAGATGAGTCCCTTTTTTGTCTGTATGGACCATATAATGAAACCAAATTCTTTATATCTTTTGTATGTATATCTTTGATCTCATTCACTTCACTTCGTATATGGAGATTTTCAAACCCAAATATTCCATGCAATTTTCAGTATATTTTCTTACATACGAACCTTGTCCTGAAATTCCTAAAAATTACCTAAAAATGAATAATCTAAATAGGTGCCGTTCCGAAGAGATGCACCAACACACTTTGCTTCAGTTGATTTTTATTCATTTAAATTGCTCATTGATTTGTTTACAATAGGTAAAATCCTCTGCAATAACTACGTTTGCTGTCGTAGAGCAAAATATTTCATAACCATACACGGTGCCTGCGAGGAATGGGAAAAATTTTAACCACGTCCTTCCTGAGGCCATTACGAGTATACAGTTAAATTCAGCAAAAAACAAACTAGTTTAGTTGGTTTTTGTACATACGAATTGAATAAATTTCGCTTCTCTATGAAAATGTATCCCTTTTAATAAAGTACTAACGATTTTTTATTCAAAAAGGATGATTTTAGTGAGTATTAATAGCTGTCACTTTGCTTTCTGTCAATAGCGACGCGAAACTTGGCCTCATATATGTGGCAACGTCGTGATCAAAAGTCCTTAAGGTACTTTAGTAATCACAATAAATTATTTACATGAAAATTGATAATATATTCAAAACTAGGCCGGATTTGCCTGGGATTCATATAACATTTATTGCTCCTAAACACCTAAGGAATGCGTGGTTATAATCTTTCCCATTCCTCGCAGGCACTGTGCATATAGTTGTTTTCGCCAACACATATTAGGTACTAAATAAATCAAACTGCTTCTAGGAAATAACTATACATAAGCAAATAAGGAAACTATGTATATACCAATTCGTTTATCATGGGCGGCCGAATCGGACCAATAGGAAGACGGCAATGACTAATTTGTAAAAACCTCGTTTCGAGTTGCATAAGGAAAAACCGATCATTATGGGTGTAGTGCATGAAAAATAATAAGTTTATCTATACTATTTTAAAGTTGTAAAAATTTAATGTCTGTTCATCGGAGATATTTTGAAAAAAGGATAATAAATATATTTTTAGGATTTCTTGTACTTACGTGTCGTTGTAACTTTATCACGCCAAGGGCGAAAAGGATTTCAACTAGTTTTGGTACACGGGTAACTGTTCATCCATAGATGGTTATAGAATACTTTTTTACCCGACTACGCTGAAGCTAAAAATAGGGGTTATGTCTTATTCCTACCCGGTACCTTCTAGTAGTTAATGAAATATTCTGGTCACATGTTTTTTTCTGTATACATCGCCATCTAAGCTTAAAAGCACATAGAAAACAGTACTAACCATGTTCCAACATTTATTAAATATCGTTTTTGTTTATTAAATACCGTTTGCTATTCCCTTAGCCGTCATCCCCATACGGTTTGTTTCAACCAACCTAGGGAATTTTGAAAAAAATATATATGAGATCCACTATATTATCGATGTCTTATTAACACGCGTACTATCAAATTGACAGTAAATAATTGAAAATTAAACTGAAAACTTTTGGTATTTTGCCATTTTCTGATAATTGTAAACTGATACGGAAGACTCCAAGATTTCAAAATGAACGCTTTAGGGTCCACATTGCATCTTGTACATGTTAACCTGTCTTTTTTTGACCTAAAGAGTCGATAAGGTCTATCATCGGAACCCTATTACTAAAGCCTAAGTCTGTCTGTAACTCTTGAAGTGTAATAAGTAGACACCTTTAATCAATCGCTGTCGTAGCCGTTGCAAATGATCAGTTTGCAATAAATTCTAATATTAAAAGCATCTTCACACAAGAAACGATTTTGTTTAGTTACAACACCTGAATTTTTTACAAAGTGTGTAAGAATAAAAAACCATTTCATTCTACAAATAAATACTGTATATTTTTAATTTGAAATTATACATTATTATACATTTATTAATTTTGTATCATATTGTGGTATTTTAGTCGACTTTAATCGACTTTAAAATAGATCTTTTGGACAGATTGTGACTGAAAACTAAATGGAATGATGGAAAGTAAAGTGTTAAAGTCTTCTAATTTGAAATTCGAAATTCGAATATGTAGGTAGTCATTTAAAAGTGTCCAGAGCATCAAGTGCAAGCTGCCAGTATTACAAAACGTTTCGATAGCGTTTATGTAAATATTCGTGAACATAAATGATATTATCACAAACACGTTTTAGGCGTTTTTTGCGTTAGAGGTATATTTTTTACACTACAGACAAGAAGAAAACTTTAATCGAGACCTAACTACGCACTGGAAATCGTTTTCCGTCAGTGCACTATTCCAAATTCAAACTAAACTAAAAAACAAGTAAAAAAATTATACTTCGGCGCAACAAGCAAATTAGTTCTATCTGTATTTTGCAGGATTTGAAGGCTCATCGCACGAACATTTACCTCCCTTGGTGTGAAAGTGGAATTTTCTGCACCGTAGCGGGAAAAGCTCCTTCATTCAACTCAGTGACATGAATGTATTTAACAGACTGGATAAAAAGGACTCAAGACGCTAAAAAGTAAAGCTTGGCATTGCCAAGGATTGACGATTTTTTATTTTTTTTACATACCTAATGTTAATGAAAATAATACCAACTTATTCCTACTTACGTTCTGTGGCGAGCATTTTAAGTATTCCGAGGATGATGACTGGTACTTACCTGAAAAAAAAAACATTGTAGGTTATTTATTACATGATTAAAAATTACAGAAAAAAAAGAACAAAGAAATGATATGGCAATGCAAAGTGCTTTAAATAACGTTTGAGCTGCGAAACATGTTGCTTATTAAGGTCGGATTTAAAACATATTTTATTCTGATTTTCTAGAGTTTACTCTACAGGGATTGCTGTAACAATTTTGGATTAAATGCATTTAAATATGAATTAAATCCTACTTTCTCCCGCTTTGCGCCACCTACACAAGTACGTACAGTTTCTTTTTCTCAACGTCTCCCACTACCCAAAGGTTGTCTGTAGGAGATCGCTGATTAGCGATAAGACCGCCAGTCTCTCCTTGAATGTATCGTTTTCTATACTCTGTTTTGTGGCGTTTGTAATAAACAGTTATGGTATTGTATTGTAAATTCAACTGACGAGGCAAACATTTTTGATGGTATAAAATCAATTTAAAAGTAAACTTTAGACATTACAGTTCATAACCCTATGTGGTACGTGGTACGTGTCTTTTTCAAAATCTCATCAAGGGTCTCTAGCAAACACTTTCAAATAAAAAAGTAGGTTCTTTATCGTCACCAAAAGTCAACATCGTTATGCGCAAAGCGCTTAGATGCCGTTCGAGGCCGTTATCTAACCGTGAAAAAATACCCGCCGCGCCGCCCACCACTCTTGCTTACGGTATTTCGAACGAGCAACAGAGACAAAAATACACCCTTTCGAACGTCAGAAAGAGCTAGTTATACACCTCACCGCTCCGCCGTTCAGTTTGTTTGGCCTAAATGGAGGTTTTATTATATTAATTGAGTTTGTCGTGGCGTGTTTTGTTTTTAATGTTTATGCGTTCAGTATTGTTTGAATGTTTTCGCATTTCTAATTGATTGGTTGACCTTTTAGAATAATAGGTCACGTTTGTCAATATCATTATTTTTAATTTGCGTCCGATATTTTCCTTTTCTATGATGATTCTGTTATTCCAAACAACCACTTGCGCGCCTGCTAACAGTAGTTAGTATTTGCTTAGCTTTCCTTTAATTTGAATACTAGAAACTTCGTTTATATTATGTTTGAATACCTATGCCTATTGTTAGTTAACGTAATTTCCTTTTGAAAGTAAAGAAATATTTAATTAAATAAATAACATAATTGATACGCATATATGGGCATAACACAATACACATTTTTCTGCATCTGTGAATGAACTCCACAAATCATACTAAACAGGCATATTTTTTAGAATGGAACATCACTCAATACTCTATGGTTTAAATTATATGCCACAGAACTATATAATGAAATATTCGACAACTCCGCGCAGAACTATAATGAATTTCAAAACGCAGTGTTTTTGCAATGTTCATTTAGCTATGTTTTATTTATCGTACTTTATGAGTTACTTGTAGAAAAAGTATTGTATTCAACAGTTATATAATTAGCTTTTTAAGTCTCGTACCTTAATTAGGCCCCTCATCAAGCTTCGTGGCCTAAACGCGGGACTCGCAAAAAGCATACATTATATAACGATTGCATAAAATATGATTATAGGCCGGCCGTTTTTATCCTGGAAAAATGCAATGTTGTCGACCGATAAACCACGTGAAACCACGGGAATAAGCTAGTTATGTAAAACGCTCAACTTGATATCGGTGACAATCATAATTTACCCATTAATAATTATGACGGATACACATTAAAGATAGTATCAACAGTTTGATAGATAGTGTGATCGTATACCATTCCACAAGTACCATATAAATACTTAATAGTCTTTTAAGAAATACAAACTGTGTTTATGTTTTTGATGTCGGTTTTAAATACAAATATCAAGGTGCAAAGAAAAATCAAAATTGCTTCCGCACGTGGTCACACCAGGAATCGAGCCCGGTACTTTTGGATTACGCGTGTCAGCCTCTCCACCAGCGGGCACTGTGCTGTACGCCTTGAATTTATAAATCCGCTTTGACTCTGGTCGGAACTCCAAAAAGATTTTTTGCTTTCAAGTTGGTATAATGGTTATTATTAATATTTTCTAGTTTATGGCATATCCAACACGTACGTGCACATATCCGATTGATTACGTGTTATGACATTAACTTCTTGTGCTAACCATTACGATCGCAATATACATTTTCCCAGCTATTAATGATAGTTTTTATACACTGCCCTTCTACTAACTCCAAGAACGTGTGCATCACCCTCCAATCCTATATGGTCTTTTAAGCCGGATACCTAATTTAATTTTTTGAAAGATTGGACGCGTCATCCAAAGGTGCCAGGTTCGATTCCTGATGTATAGATGATGATAATATATCAGATGATGTATTTCTTTTGCTGCTATAACAACAAATAGTAGAAACAAAATAATTTTGTGTCTATTTGTCCATGTCAGTAACCAATATAAAAGAACCGAACACCGGGTACATTTTGCTTAGGAGTAGCGCACTGCTAACACTGGATTTTCATAGATTCGGCCGTCTGTGGCGTATATTTTGTACGGATACCTCAGTGCGCGAGTCCGACTCGCACTTAGCCGTTTTTTTAATATATTACAATGTGTGTTCTTTCAAATGTGCAAAGGAGGCATCTGATGGGAAATTGTGAATTGAAAATAATGCAGTTTCAAATGGCAAAGTAATTTATTTGATTCCTGAACATCTCCATTGAATACTCAATACGGCTTCACTGTCATTGCAAATCTCTATTTCGCAGGGAAATGTTAGGTTTCCTTCCCCCTAGGTCACAGTGGCTGTCAACAATGACACATCTGTGCTAACTCTACGAGCATAGGTAGGTGGCAATTGGTTTAAATAATATTTAAAATCAATTCCAATTGTTCATCTAAGCGAACATGAACCATACATACATAATCTTACCTAAATATAGAACGCATTTTGTCCGACATGCTCTTGGCCGTTTTTTTCAATTTGATATCGGATATTTTGGAAAAATTCAAAATTGATAGCAATTTTTTTGTATCAATAAATATTGTAACTATAAATTTGTATCAATAAAGTAACCTTTATTGAAACAAAGATATAAGTAGAAAAAAAAAATTGTTATCCACTGTAGCCGGAAAATATAAACAAAAAAGATTAAAATTATAAAACAAAACTTAAAAAAAGTGCTCTTATAAATACAAAGACCTAAATAATGAAAAATTCAAGACTCGCACTGGATTTGAACCAGTGCCTTGTGCCTTGCCAAGGCGCACGCTTTGCCAACTGAGGTACAGAGTCCAGTCAGCCCGTCTTCAAATTCTGTCACTATTTGGTACAAGATATAAGTATGCGAATTAACAAGCTTTTCTGCCGTGCATTTATGAAACTAAATTTTCACCCTAACATAGCGAACTTTACACTTACTAAGTTGCCATAATATGTAAGCTAGAGATGTCACAGCAGTGTAATTTTTTACGAAAACCTGTTTTAACATCATGATCTTCATGATTTTACAGTTATTTTGTTCACTAAAACACTATATTCTCAAAATCACGAAAATCGTGATGATAAAACATCAAGATGTTCAAAAAAAACCGATGTTCAAAAAGTGGTTATTTTAATTTCTTTTACCTTTATTTTATTTAATCACAAAACAGTTATTAAAAAAAAAATGTTGTCAATTCGAAGCGTTCGAATGTACCTAACCACGTCAAGGCCTCACCGTCGCAGCGACTTGCTCCATTCGACTCGAGGTTACGAGTGGGTCATTGCTAGTATGTTAGTTGGTGACTAACTGTTAGTTTAACCACTTTAGCTAAGTTCGGCCACGTGCTAAGTTGGTTTTACAACGGCCTACGAGCCTGGCGGTCGCGGGTTTGAATCCCGGCCGGGTCAAGTGTTTGTGTAATGAGCACGAATAGGCTTGAATATTTTCTATGTATTTTATTAATATACTAGCGGCTTCGACTTCGTCCGCCTTTAATTCGTTTATCACAGATAAAAGGTATTTTTCTGGGATAAAAAAAAGTTATGTCTTTCCCCAAAGCTCGATATTTTACTAATTTAAATGTGAAGCATATAATATTACCAAGATTTCAAGTTCCTAGCGTAAAAAAATATGTACTCTCTATACAAATGTTCATCCCTTTATCGTCCCTAAAAGGGATAAAATTTGACATACATTATAGCCTATTCTGTTATATAAGGTACATAACTGGAAAGTTTCATAAAAATTCGTCCAGTAGTTTTTGAGATTAAGTGGAACGTACATACATACTTTCACGTTTCTAATATAGTAGGGAAGTAAGGATAAACCTATTAGAAGATTTGACTGAACAACAGCGACTGGAATGGAGGGAGGAAGCTGGCAAGATAGACGAAAATGCCGATCTCTGGTGTCGGAGGCCAAGATTCACTTCGGGTCGCTGAGTCGGCGCAGTAAGTAAGTATCAGATGATGCCCGCAACGAAAACAAATATGTATGGTTACTAATTATTTTGCACAAAGACATCAAACATAATTTTTGAAGAGGATTTTACCTATCGTAAAAAATAATCTAAGAAAGTGCCCGCAACTTTGTTCGCGGAGGAGGAACTAGTCGGGTAATAAGTATCCTTTAACCATCCGTGAATATCTAGCCCATATACCAAAAATGGTTGAAACCTGTTTAGCTGTTATGGCGTGATGAAGCAACAATGACACAATGAATCATACAAACAATTCAGTAACCTTAAAATAGTCCGTATCGATTTTTTTTGTAAAAATATCTTCAACTGGGGACAACGGGGGAAAAGTCATCACCCTCTTTTTTTTCTTCAGCGTAGTCGGGTAATAAGTATCCTATAACTATCGGGATATACCCGGCTACCCGTGTGCCAAAAATAGTTGAAATCGGTTTAGCTGATGAAGCCACAACGACACACAAACAAACATACATAAAATCCAAAAAAAATATTTTTCGTTTTAGTGAACTCCAAATAGTCCGTAACAACCATTATTTTGAAAATATCTTCAATGTACAGACATTTCATTTTTACAACTTTATAATAGTATAGATTAGACATTGTTACAGTTATTATTTTACTTTAATTTTTTATATGACAATCATGATGTAAAGATACTTATAATATTGACTAATGAAAATTTATACTCTTATTTCGTCGTGTAATAAATAAATCGACTCTAATCTGTGTTTGAAATTTCTCGTACCTACATGCAACACTAGGCTTGGCGTTGTCGGTTATAGCTAAATCTCGTTATTGTTTTAAAGGTATAGATAAAGCTAGGTACATGCCCTTATCATGTGCATTTGCGACGGCGTGATAGCATGCTAATATTGCCGATAAGGAGTCAAGTGCATGCAGTTTCGTTCGCACCGAAAATGCATGCGTGCATGCTGGGGTGACCACAATTTTGGGATATTGACAATACTGTAAAAGCTTTTATTAATAAACACGTAAAAACCAAAAACAATCTACTATTGTGGTCGGTCCAAGACCATCAAGCTCCAAAAAATTAAGATTGAAAAGCCGGCCAAGTGCGAGTTGCACTCACACACCGAGGGTTCCGTACAAACTTTCTCTTAACTTAACCTATCTGGCCGGTTAAGTTAAGTTTGCACCTGGTATCTATAGCGTTGTACACAAATGAGGTGCAAACTTAACGCAACCGGATTGTACTAAACTGATTTCTGAAATAAAAAAAATATTTTATTCTGTTTTTAGTATTTGTTATTACAGCGGCAACAGAAATACATTATCTGTGAAAATTTTAACAGTCTAGCTATCACGGTTCATGCTCCGTGATAGCTACACTGTTAATATTTTCACAAATTACATGTTGTTGACAGACAGACGGACAGACAGATGGATGGACAGACACAAGGAAGCTTTTAAGCTTTCCGTGTTCATGGGTTGACTGAGAAAAAAAATATTTTTCTCTGTCAAAGTTCCAATTTGTGCAAACTACCCACTTTGAGATAGCAAATAAAGGTATACATACATGCCAGGTGAGAACGAGATAATCCGTTAAAATTATTTTATTTAAATGAGTAATTAATAATCGCGGAAACAGAAGAAAATACCATTTATAACAAACACCTTATTCGTTGCGATATTTCTGATAGCGACTGTACAGTGAAATAGTTTGCGGAATCTATAACAAACTATGAGTGAAGTTGTATATCCGAGTGCCTATTACAAAAGTCGATGATACTATAAACTCGTTTCACTATTGAAGTTCACGAAAGCATACTTATTTATTTTGGTGCGACTCGAAATTTCAAGAAACCTCAAAATCGAGTATGTGTGACTTGGATCATTCACAGACTTATGTTATACCCTTCAAATGTCCCTTCTGTTGTTTTAAACAGATATCATTTGTCGTTCAACTTTTCAGAGCAATAATTTCCCAATACATGTTCATAAATTAGAAAGTATGGGTACTGAACAAGGTTTAATTTCACTAGTTAGTGAAGGGGATCATATTAGCGGCTGCCAATTATCCGATATTACTAATTTAGTATCGCGTAAACTAACTTCAAGCACATCTAGGTAATCGCATTCACTAGAAATTCTGAATACTCATATTGCATATCAATTAGCATCTACAATCAGTTGCAAGATGACATTAAAGAACTGTACATCTTAAAACACTTAACATATTTAAAATTTGATTTAAAAAATGTTTAAAACAGGAACGTTTTTCTGATCATTGATTATTTTGATTATTATAAATATTGACTTTTGTATGTACTACATTTATTTAATTTATTTTGATTGTGACTGACATTTAATGAATATAACTACATTACTGAGAATGTAGTTTGGAATTTTGAAATTTATTTTTGATAATTTTTACATTTTATACTTTGAGTTATGTCCATTTTGCATGCCAGCTACTAGTGAAATGTACGTTTCTCTGCATAGCACAAATACAGAATTATATAGCAACAGGTTATAAAATATTCAATATTCCAATATTTAACACTAATTAATACGCTGCATGTCGCTCTATATAACCCTGACAGGTTTCTTTAACGCTTACTTGTCAACTATTTGTGTGTTTACGTAAATTAAATAAATAAATAAAAAACTATTCTTTGTGGTGACTACGCACTGGTAGATGCACCAAAATAATACAACTAAAATGATAAATGACACTTGTGTCATTTATCATTTTAGTTGCAGTCGATTATTACTTGTAATAATCGACTCAATTTAAGACATTTTAAAGTCGTCACAATGTCTCAAATTATTGATACATCATCAATCAATATGAATTCTAATATAGCCGTTTCAAAAATAAAACGTATGATATAATATTATGCATGCAGGCATCATCATCATCGACAGACAGGCGGTTTTCCTACGCTGAGTCTTCCGGTTCATGGTAGACCATAGCTATATTTATTTATGACAAACATGAGTATATTTACAGCACTGAGCCAAAACAAATATATATTAAAAAATCAATAATAATAGCATCTAAACTATTATTAACAGATTCCGAATGAAATAATCCTTGGAAATAAAATGAAAAGTACACGTTAAAATTAAATAATTAAGAGTTGTATAGCTCGCAGGGGTTCTAAATACAGGTTGCGCAAAAACTAACTCATTAAAATCTAGGTTTTAGGACTGTCCTATAATAATAGAGAATCCTGCGCATCCTAGCGATAAGATAACCAGTAAGCACCACTTGATAGCGATAGATGGATCGCGCGAGCAAGGTTCCAATATGGCTCCAGTTAACACATTATTATTAGTTTAAGCGTTATCACTGGTCAATCTCGCCATCTATACTACTTATGTTATAAAGTTGTAAAAATAAAATATCTGTACATTGCAATTTCTCAAAAAAAAAATACTGCAGTTGCTGAATCGAAATCGAATCAGATCTAGCCAGCCCCTTCCAGTACAAAAACAGGTTCCAAATAAAAGCGGCTAAGTGCGAGCCGGACCATGAAGGGTTCATTCAGCCGTTTATACAAAAAAATGCACTACAGATGAAACAAAATACGATATGAAAAAAAAAACACTAACAAAAGAGCGTATCTCCCCGGCACTTACGTCCTTTTGCTGAGCAGCGCAGTTTTTTGGCAATAACTTAAAAACGGTATGTCCGATCATGTTGAAAACAATTTTCGTTGGAAGTACCTATTATATTTTGTAATTTTTTTCATATTTTTTAACATACCGTTTAGAAAATAAGGTGAGGGGACACAATTTTTGCTACTTTCGGAGCGAATATTTCGGGAAATATTCACTAAATCATTTTTTTTTCTAAAAATTAATTAAGTAAATCAAAAAGCCGCTACATAAGTGCACCCGGATGACTGCAATCAGGCGAAGGTGGCGGAAAGTGGTGCGGCGAGTCCTGTCAGCTGCCGAGAGTGTTCCATGATAACCACGACCACTCTGCTAAGGGTGTACCGTTAAAGAAGAAGTACTATTAATACAGTCTCCAAACAAAACAGATAATGTAAATGCACAATAACTTCTTATTTTAACCGGAAGAAACGCATTACTGCACCCTAAATAGAGTGAGATCAGAATGTAGGTGGGGGGCGAGTGTCTGGGGCGCGAAGTTTTCCGCTAAAAGTCGGACCTACCAAATTACTTCCTTCGGACAGAGCAATAAAACTCTTTGGGGGGAGGTGGGGCCGCACTGACAGCGGGAATTAGCGTTAAAATGATACAGTAATTAGTAAAAGTAAGAAGTATGGATAAGACTAAAAATTTCCCGAAAATGCTTTAAAGGCATATAAATAAAATATAAATTTAACCTTTTGAACCTTCCCCATTTTTGCCTTACCCCCAATCACCTACCATTTATTTATAGCTTTGTGCCCGTTAACAGGAATTAAGTAGCCTATCCATATAATACATCATGCATGATCAGATCTACCTGTGTACTAAGTTTGGAGTAACTAATATTTTTACTAAATTCCGCATTTATTATTTCAAAAAACCAGGGCTCATATTAGACTACCTACATCAAGACGGAAGTTCCCATCAATTGGAATTTTATACTTTTATTTGAAGTCGCGTCATATTTTTAAAGGAATATTCCCGTAGACCAACGATTTTGTTAAAATTTAAGGGAACTGTTGGATGGATCCTTGCGAGAGGACTTTGGTCAGCAGTGGTTATCATTTGGCTCATACATTAATGTATGTGTGTAATGATTTTTTGAATACAAGGCTGTATAATGACTTTTAGTTGAAGAAGACAAAATTATACGTCCTTGTAAACATACAATATCGTATTCCTAGACTTAAGAACATAGTAAATGTGTTTTAGCACGACAGGTAAATAATTCGAAGCGTTTTTATGTTTTCATCGTGTATTATGAGAACACGGCGCTGGTCCCCATCCAGTTTTAAAGAATTTTATTTTATTGTTGATTTTGCCGTTTTTATTTCTAAAAACAAACATACCTACTTTTAAAATATGAAATGAGATGAGAATTAATTATTTCCCTTAGCTAACGCAAATAAAAGACGGGTGGGGCTCCAAAGTCAGCGTCACTATTTTGAATTGATGGGTTTTTATAACTTTTGTATGCATGTATTCAAATGGTTGTAGAGGTATCTCTTCTTGATTTCTGTTTTCCAAATGGTATCGGATTGCCATATTCCCAAATTAAAGGAAGTAACTACTTTATGATGATGATGTGAAGCAAATATTGAACGCTTTAGTACTTCTTCATAATATAATCATACTTCAAACACGAATACAAAATTATCTAATCAAATTAATCTCAAAATCAAAGTCGTGGATCAACTATAAAAGGCAATGTTACTTTAATCAACTTCATATTCGTGTAGTTTTCATAGTTTCAATTCTTAGAAACATGTAATGATATACAAATCAATGAATATTTCTTTTATCGTTAATTATTTCTATATTCTTCTGAAAAGTGTTATCAAATATTTTTAACAATTTATCGAATCAAATCAAATAATTTATGTGAATTTGAGTCATAAGGAGGTCCTATAACTTATTTATACCATAAGATGGCGAGCATATATTTTACAAGTAATATTTAGAATCTGTTGCAAAAGTTTAGAATATGTTGCAAATTATCTCTTTCTTGTCCTAAAAGGTATATATGTCTGGGAAGATTGAACTTTTTCGCTAAAAGTCGGATCCACGAAATTACTTTCTTCGGACAGAGCAATAAAACTCTTTGGGGATAAGTCGGGGTTCCATTATTAGCGGAAATGTATCTTACGATTGGAAAAGACGTGTAAATTTTATTCTAGCAAAGAAAGCCGACCTAATGCTACTCAGTGGTACGGTTGGCCTTCTAATGGGAGGAATAACAATTACAAAATACGAAATAATTAAAAACAGTTAGTGGTAAAGATATTTATGTAATAATAGATTTAAGTATAAAAATGTATGTTTGAACTTAAAGTTTAAAGTGCCACTATTAATCATTACGGACCCTAATGTTTTATAACAATTATATTACTAAGCGTAAAAGTACAAACAATTATGGGAAATACATATTATAACCTAACTAGAAATAGATTAAAAAACTAAAACTAAACTTGAAAAATAAAGATAACAGTTAGTTATTTCGTATTAGTATTTCCAATTCTGAATGAACTTCAAACATAACCATGGCTTACTTACTCTATTCAGTGTATATTTTTAGACGTATTTTTAAGATTCCATTCCTGACATCCATCTGAAAAGGTTAAATGCTCTCAAAAACCGGTAGTGGCTTTCGCTAGTCCATGTTTCACAATTACTTAACTTAAACTATTAGTTTGAGTCAAATATTAGGTATAGGTAAGTAAATTTTCACCCACTTGCAGTGGCCAATTCGTTTAAGTTTACACCTAATGGGGCAAACGTAGATCTTACTTCAAAATATCTCATTTATATTCTTTGTTGCTTTGTAAATATATATTTTACAAAGGGTTGCCTGTAATTGGCTCTCTGACACCTATGTATGTCATCAATGTATTATTTTTAGCGGTTGCTTCTCTAAATAAATAATTAAATAAAAATCACAACCCCTCAGTCTTTCAGTAGTGATGGATTTTTTCCGCTGCACCAATTTCATGCGTCTGTTTGATCCTATGGTTGACTGGTAGAGAATGCCATTTGGGATTAAGTTCACTATTTAGGTGAGACCCAAAAAGTTGGACACTGAACGGTCCTGGGCTCGTCTTTGGACCGGTCCCGTTCCTGTCACGTCTTTCGTCGTCCGCGGTTCGTCGTCAACTGTCAAACCGTCTCTGTCTTCGTCTTCTGGTACTAATTCAAATTGAAACGTCTGTCATATCCGAATTAATACAGTCGGCCTGTACGGTCAGTACATCGGCAAGGAAATTAGTCGCCCCAATAGACATATCACAATGTGCGAAGAACAATTGACCATACAACTGTATTGCATATTTTCGTCATACAACGGAACATTTCCTTTTCATCGGGTTTGTTTGGTTACGACCAGCTTTTTGATCCTCACACATTTATATTTACTCTTGTTTTGTGCAAAAAAGTTTAAATAAATAAATAACTCTTCCGCTGTCACAGTGACCACACCCCAGCTCCCTCCAGCGTCGAGGCAAAGAAAAACCTAATTGGGACTTTTTCCCGGACTTGGCCTTTGTTTTGCAAAGCGACTCGATCGATTGAGGAAGCGTCCCGGCGGATTGGTCTGGCGGAGTTGGTTTAAGAAAATGGAAATTGGGTTTTTTATAGGGTGCTTAATTAATTTGAAATTGGATCTTAGATTTTTCAAAAGTCGTCCATAGTTAGATGCCCATTATAGCAAACGAAATCATGGATATCTATACTATTATAAAGTTGTACTTAAAAATGAAATGTCAGTACATTGATAAACTTATTTTCCAAAAATTGATTGTCACGGACTATTCACTGAATTGAAAAATACTTTTGTTGGATTTTTTGTATGTTTGTATGTTCGTATGTGTCATTGCGGCTTCATCACGCCAAATCGGCATTTCAACTATTTTTGGTACACGATTAGCTCGGTATCTCCAGATGGTTATAGGATACTTTTACCCGACTACACTGAAGAAAAAAGAGACGTTATGACTTTTTCTTCTCCTCGAACGAAGTTGCAGGCATCTTAGTTATAATATAAAATAATTGTGTTAGGATTATGGAAAACGAAAACAATAGCCAGTTTCGATTTCAGCTATCCATTAAGGGAAAACTAGTCCTAACGCGACTTTGCAAGGTTGCATTTAAATTGCCTCGTTATCACACCGATTACCAGCGACAGCAAAAGGACATATGTGTGTAGGAGCTCAAATCGCGCTTAAGCTGTTTTGAAAGCAAATCTGTTAGATATTGGATCTTATGGTTTCGAGGTAAATTGGATGACTGTTTTTCTGTGGCTGGTTAGAATAATATCTTTTAGAGACACACGTACCTACTTGAGTTTTCTTGCATGTTTTGATGAATATGGAAATGCAAGTTTTGAGGTGCCTTGGGGTTTTTTTCATAGCTTCAAAAGATTGCTGAACGCGATCCTGAGAAAAAGGGTCTTGACAGACTGACAGATGGACAGGCAGACAGACGTTTACAAAAATTAAATTTTTCACAGAAACTATTCTTGTAACATTAAGTTAGGTTATAACCATGAAATGACCACCATCTGGCTCACTTAACCCGTGTAAAAAGGAAACCTTACCTACTAGTCCCACCGCCGACGATGAGCGAGAAGCGATTAAAGCTAAACACTAGAAACAAGTTGGCGAGCAGCGAGAAGCGAGTGTGTTGCTCCAATACTTATGTCGCTCGGCTATAAGCGAGTGTTCGAGTGCGACGGGCTATTACTCGCAGCACTCGCTCGGTGACGCTGTCAAATCACCGCTGGTTGATATCGCAGCGTGAGGTCTAACCGCCAAGCGAGCATCGCTGAGCGAGTACCGCTGAGCTAGTTTTATCTTAACGCTCTTATCGCAGTGACAAACTAGTAGAGAGAGAGTTCTCGCTGGCAGTGTGAACGGCCAGCGAAACGAACTACGAACTATTAATATATGTGCCTCTTTTACTAAAACAGGATCTATATCTTTTGTTCGTTTCTTGGGCGAGAAAATCTCCGATAGCTAATCGCTTCCTCGCCCTTGGTGGGACCAGTGCCTTACTCGTACCAACACACTCAGTTACCTAAATGTGCGAGTCTTCTCGCGACAATTTTCCTCGCTCTCATTGACCTATTTCATTCAGCATCCTGTCAAACACACGTGTAGTAAAAATCTTTGCCAAATATTAGCAATCCCTGAAATACACATACTAAATAACAACGACGTATGAGTCATACTAGTTGTAATGTACATAGGACGTTTTGATTATAGCATGTACGAATCAACGCACGTGTCATGCCGAGTTGTAACTGGATTGTTGAAAATCCTCTAGAATCCTGTATGTGAAGGATTTTGGTGGATAAATAAACTGTAACGCTGCCCGATATTTTGTATATAAAAAAGTTTGAGTTCCGGGAAAGGACATAGGCTACTTTTTATCCCGGAAAAATACCCGTTTCCGCGATAAACGAATTTAAGGCGGACGAAATCGCGGGCAGAAGCTAGTTTTTTATAAATAAGTTATTCAGTTACTTCGACCTGATATTTAACCAAAAATTTCCAACATTAGATGTTTATAAGACGAAAGTCGCGGGGATCGAGACTGTACAAGTGATTATAATTCCAGTCCCCCTCGGCAAGAAGCTTGGGTGTAGGCACACTATAGCCCACATTTAGCCTAGCTAGGACGAAGCTAGGGCCTAGGGTGCACTAGATCAGTAGCGTCAGCAGAAGTGAACTTTTTATTTAAGCCTTCTATCGCATATTTAAAACCCTCGCCTGCGACTCGGGTCAAAATACCTTTTTTTCGGGTTTTCTTTCTTTTACAGCCCTTGGTAAATAATGTACTATTACATGGACAAAACCACGGGAAGAAATAGTATAATTCAAAATTAAGATACGATAAAATAATTATTTCTTTTCTGAAGCAAAAGGGGAACATTTTCATGTTCTACATAGATAGTGCCCGCAACTTCATTGGGGAAAGACATAAAAGTCATCCCACCAAAAAAATTCTGTAAAAAACTAGCCAAGTCTCGATGCAGCTGCTTGTTTATCTCTAAAAAGTAATGAAATCTAGACAAAGTCGTGCCAAGTCTAAGGTTCTTTACTGCGATGTTTTTATTATTATAGTTAATGTTGTGTGACTTGGCCGTTGAAGGGTACACAAGGGTACAAAACCAGGTGCTCCATGACACCATTGCACCAATCGTTGACGGTCGGACGTCGGACGGTGTCATAGAGTGGACTATAATAATAAAAAAATCGCAGTAAAGAACCTTAGACATGGCACGACTTTGTCTAGATTTCATTACTTTTTAGAGATAAACAAGCAGCTCCATCGAGACTTGGATAGTTTTTTACAGAATGTTTTTGTTGGTATTTCACTTCTTTTTGTAGAAACGTGGGCATAACCCTTCGATTTTGGACATCACATGAAGCGGCCCACAAAGTTGAATATTTTTTGTAAAGGTGGTATGTCGATCTCTAATAGTTAGGTTGGGCTCTTGTGTTTTCTAATCAGGGTCACCAGGTACTACAGATCTTCGATTATCCTAGTTTTATAGTTTTCCCTTTATGTGGCCATTAAACTCTTAACTCTGTACCAAATTTCAGCACTCTGAGTTTATGGAAAGTACTAGTTATATTCTGATGATCATGAGTGAGTGAGTGAGTGAGTGAGTGAGTGATTGAGTATCATAAATGCGAAATTTTGCTTTCGCTTAACTAAATGACCTACATACTTGAAATTTTGGATTTTAAGTATGTGATTATAGCTTACTGGATGACGAAAATTTCAGCGTTCTGGTCGTATCCAGAGGTTCTCAAATAAAGGCCTGAAAATGCGGCGAAGTGGCTCCAGTAAAGGATGGTACGGCAGTGTTTGCTTTGCGCTTGACTTGGCGGGGGCACTGCCGTGCGATACACTTATTTTTGCTCCAGCTTAGTTGGGTAAAAAGTATTCTTTAACCATCCGTGGATGCTCAGCTACTCGTGTACCAGAAATATTTAAAATCCATTCGTTCGTCTTGGTGTGATGAAGCCACAACGACACATACAAACACATAAAAAATTAAATGTATTTCGCGTCAGTGACTTTTATTTTATACTGACTTCTGCCCGCGGCTTCGTCCGCCTTTAATTCGTTTATCGCAGATAAAGGTATTTTTCCGGGATAAAAAGTAGCCTATGTCCTTTCCCGGGACTCAAACTATCACCAGATCAAATCTCATTCAAATCGGTGCAGCGGTTTAAGCGTGAAGAGGTAACAGACGGACAGAAAGACAGACACACTTTCGCATTTATAATATTAGTAGGTTTTTGAAAATATCTTCAATGTACAGATATTTTTACAACTTTATAATAGTGTAGATATCGCAGACAAAGTCACGGGAGTATTCTAGTGATTATTATTACAGTTCGCTTCGGCAAAAAACCTGAGTTTGCTATAGAGCCCGCATTTAGCCTAGCTAGGACGAGCCTAGGGCCTAGGGTGCACTAGATCAGTAGCGTCAGCAAAAATGACAACTATTCATAGATTAACTAAGGAAAAAAGTATTCTTATTTTATATCCCACTTTGTCCTTTACTTCTCTGTATCATGAAGTCTCTGTATCTTTTTTTTTTTGCTCCATGTAAGTATGTGCTTCCAAGACTTCCCTTTTCCTTTTGCCATCTACTTTTCCCACTATTATTCTCTTCATCTAGTTGTACGTGATGTAAAAGATGACCTGATATTTCCTCCATTCCCTCTCCTGGTTTCAATAATCATCAAATTTCTTTTTTCTTTTACAATTTTCAAAATTTTGTCGTTACATAACTTTGCCCCAGTGGCCAGAAAATGTTGTTCAATGTATCACTTTCATGTATTATTTTGATCCCTTGTTCCGTCATAGTGTTATGGTAGGAGAAACCAACTAACACGCTTTCGTATTTGTAAGTATTTGAGTATATAATTTTGTTATTCATGTATTTAAAGTATATAAATATGTGTTTTTGTAATTACACAAGCCTCAGCACCGCCTACAATTTTTCTGCTTTGCCCTAAGGTTGACTGGTAGAGAATGCCTTATGGCATCGCCTTTTGTACAATAAGTTTTCTTTTGTGCAATAAAGATTAAATAAATAAATATATAAATATATCGGTAAAAACTAGATACTTTATTATATTCCGCAATCTATTGTAATTTTACGTATTTATCAATAATTTTATATAAATGCATGCATAAAAATTGAAAATCCATACTAATATTATAAATGCGAAAGTGTGTGTGTCTGTCTGTCTGTCTGTTACCTCTTCACGCCTAAACCACTGAACCGATTTGGATGAAATTCGGTATGGAGATAGTTTGAGTCTCGGGAAAGGACATAGGCTACTTTTTATCCCGGAAAAATACCCTTATCCGCGATAAACGAATTTAAGGCGGACGAAGCCGCGGGCAGAAGCTAGTGTTAATATAAAACAGTCCTATCATATACTTATAATCTTTATTATAAAGTTGTAAAGAAGGAATATTTTTGCCCTCTCCGTTACACAAAAATGTATACTAGTAGGTACCTACTAATGTTCTACATATTACACGCAATCGTTTTCAAAAGTTGAAACAATCTGTAATTATATATATATATATTGTACCATATATAGTTTTGGTATAGGTAGGTAATTATGTATGCGTTATTTGGTTCTATGTCCTAACGCACCCAGTACTGAATGAATTTCCCCACTGCACCATTTTCATGCATCTGTTTGGCCCTATGGTTTATATGGTAGAGATTGCCAATGGCATTAAGTCCCCCATTTGTACTTACTTTTATTTTGTGATAATATAAAATATATAAATGAGAAATAATAAATATCCTATTGATATCACGAGTATGTAACGGACACATGCTAATTATTTATCTGATTACAATAATAATGAATAACTGTTAATAATGCAATTTTAATAATTATTATGAGATAATTACATAATCTGCTGACGCTCCTAGATTCGAACCCTCCCTACGATTTGTTTTAGAGGTCGTCGCCCTGCAACTATCCCTTTCTAACCCACTGGCATACGCATCGTCCGTCCCTATCGCACGATGGGGAAGCTACGGAACCCTGTAGGAAAAAGCTTTTTTAATAACCGGAAGTCGGTTTTTTTCCATAATAATAATATTGTGATCTAATTTGGTTGAAAATGTTATTTGTGTAGATGAAAATGAGCTCTTTTTCATAGTATTAACTTCTTTTATGCCTAATTTTATCATGCTCTGTTAACAATTAACCTGACGTATGCTTTTGCTTAAACACTGATCAGTGCAGAGCATTTAAACTCTCTGTAGATTGTATATAGCTTAAATTTGATTGCCTAATTTTTGAGATCGCAGACGAGGGGTTGACGACTGTATTTAACATCTCTACTATTATAAAGTTGTACAAATGAAATATCTGTAGGTACATTGAACATTTTATCAAAGGTCCCTCACTACGCTTCATCACGCCAAAACGTCTTAACAAATTTCAACTATTTTTGGTACACGGATAGCCGAGCATCCAAAGATGCTTATAGGATTCGTTTTACTCGACTAGGTACTCTGAAAAAAGAGGGTTATAATTTTTTCTCCTCCGCTGACGAAATTGCCAGCATCTTCTAGCATTCAATCGTAACAAAGAAAACTTGCTCTTCTTCACACAACTTCAACAATGATCATCAGTTTAAAAAAAAACTTACTTTTTTTACCCCACAGGCTTACAATTTACATGCACAAGCACTTTTTACGTGTTGACTCGATCTCGTACCAAACTCCGATTGGTAACTAGTTTGGTATTATGTAAAAAAATGCCTTTAAATTAATCCACACTCTTAAAAAATACGATAGAACAAAACATATACCCTTAGAAGTAAAAAAACTCATGAGAATAATTTTCATGACAGCCATAAACAAATCAATCGATTCAATTGTATACATAACAGCCTCAAAAACGTGCACACGAGTTCAATTTCAAAATCGGTTAAAAAGTCAACGCAATATCAAAGGAAACAAATTTACCTAACGTTACATGTCGCAACAAATCCAGTTTAACATTTATCCGTATACCAACTGTTAGTAAACTCAAATTCATCCAACAAAAACTAAACACGAACTTACGAAACGTGCTAAAATTGTTCCCATAAATAAACCTTATAAAATTCCCCTCCAGCTCAAACTTAACCGAATAAAAAATAAAAACAAAACGGACCTACCACAACAACGGATCAAACCTTAAAAAAGAAAAAAGTTCTAAAATTATAAAACCTCTTGCCATAGGTCAGTAACCTGACTTCATTCATTCTGATTTCAAACTTGAAATTCCGAGCGAAGAAGGCACGCACACATTCGCAATGTACGCATACGGATTTCGACGTTAAGGGTCCATCTGATGTTGAGCAATTATTATACGCTTTTATTACCACTTGTGTTAAGCATGTAAATAAGTTACAAAAAGGTTCGGCCGTTCGTCTGTATATAAGTAAGATGTCCTTTTCGAAATAAGTAAACTATTCATCAACGAACAATAATTATCAGTGTTGAAATTTGGCATATTTATGTAGGCAATACTATGATAATTATTAATATAAAAATGTTAATGTTTATTTTATAGACTTAGTCTTATGCCTTTGCCGCATACGTGTAACATGCGTGTTATTTTGTGAAGGCAATTGCCTGCCATAAATTGATTGAATTAAGTTTTATTGAAACCAATAATATATTGATTGAATGTTTTAACAAACACTTTTTGTCAATAATAATTTCATTTAATAATCGAAAAACTATAACCACCCATGCCTAATTATCAAAATAATCTATTTTCAGGAGGGCATTTTAATAAACTCTTACTTTCAATCCAAAACCGCACTTAAAACTTTCACCATTCCAAATCTTAACCTACCTCAAAAATAAACGACTAAAACCTGAACGTCCCCTTAAGCTGTATTTGTATTTATGTAGGGCACGCATACAGCGGCGCGCAATATGGGTCGGTACACATACACACGCAGTCGAGGGGACAGCGTATTTATAAACGATTGTTTTTAGGTCCTTTATTGGTGTTATTGTGTTGGTAATATGTGATTTGGAGTGATTTTTATTTCAATTTCGAACTTGTTAGGCTTCACCATGGTGAATAATTTACCATAAGAATAATTTTACATTATCAATCGTGGACTTAAATTAGAAAATGAAAAGCTAATTACGGGAAATAAGTATATGGTATATAACTAAACTTAAGCTTAGTGTTTAAATCTATATTGATCGACATCTGAATAAG
This sequence comes from Hedya salicella, assembly GCA_905404275.2. Taxonomy (NCBI): domain Eukaryota; kingdom Metazoa; phylum Arthropoda; class Insecta; order Lepidoptera; family Tortricidae; genus Hedya; species Hedya salicella. The sequence goes on along the minus strand of FR990115.1, from coordinate 4,530,757 downwards.
AAGGTACCTATAAATTTTTTCTTCTCCGTCTCTGCTTTGTTTTTGGTTAAAATTAGGTACTAACAAAATAATTGTTTAAAAAAATACAGCCGAATTTTTAACCACCTCTTTTTAGGGAGTCTGTTAGAAAGGTCATCATAATATACTCGAATAACAGAGAAATAGTATGAAAACATGTTATGTTTTTAGACATATGTAGCATGTATTGATGTAATCATTCCATATTATCCAATTGTATAAATAACTTTAATAACGTAAAACAAGTTGCTTGTATTCCATTTTGTCTAAGAAGAGTTATATATTAGTAAAACCATCCTTATGAATACGTAATTCTGATGAAGCAAATAATAACAATGAATTGTTACTAGTTGTACGTACATTAACAAAGCATAACGAAAACAATCGATGACCCACAAACAACCCAAATTAGAACTGGCAGAAAATCTAAATAAATTAAAAAATAACAAATTCGGTGAATTCAAAAAAGGAACGTTCGAACGCACACAGATGTCTTCAGACGGCGTACAGACGCGTTGGGGTAGGTTAGGCACTGGGGTGCCGAATGTTGGGCTAGGTTGGGTAATAGTGTAATAAGCTCGGCGGAAAGTGGCTGCTGTAAAATTATTTATTTATTTACATATTTTTTTTAAGCTTTACCTACTACACACAGCAAAATAATATCACAGCGGACTTAAGCTTGTAGGTATTCTTTACCAGTAGAAGATAGGGATACACAGAGGCTGTAGATATACAGAGGCAGTAGGATACACATAGGATGAGTAAGGATAGTTGGTGGTGTGGTATCAATTAAGTAGAGACAACACATAGAAGACACAAATCATAATGTTTTTAGTGATACGATAAGTTTATGTATAATAATTGTTTTATTTATGTTTCTTTTATTTATGAATTTGGTTGGATAAATAAAAATTGAACAATTTATTAAACTAACATGAAGATATATACTGTAAATAAAAAAAGGAAACTTTTGACTGTAGAAGAAAGTTGAATTTTTAGTTTTTGCGATACTACTACTTTGTAAATAGCGCGTATATGTAAAATATATTTAAAAAAATTGGAGTGGATTGTTTACTATTACGTCATTTCAAAGAAACAGTTAATAATGAAATAAAAGGAAGGACATTACTGCAAGTATTGCAACCGCAGCTGATACAGGCTGACGTAAAATATGCATAACAACAACTACTTACTGTATAAATACAATAAATTTCAGCTAGTAAATATTTGTAACCTAGATTTGGTAACAGTAACTGTAAAAAAAAATACTAAATAAGTTCAATGAGTCCAATAACCTGCGTTAACTTTAGACGGAGATTTCCTTAAAGATTAATACAAGAAATCTTACAACTAACAACAATATTATCTTATTCTATTAAAATTTATATTCATAAAAAAGTGATTTACAATACACATAAATCCTAACACTAGTTTCCATCTCTATAGAATGAAGCCATAAAACTTAACGATTCAGAAAAAGCACAGGTTAAACTGGTCATGCAACTAGTACACATATAAATTAATTTTAAATATTCTGAGCAATAATCATGAGTAAAGCTATTATTCGAAACCCGTTTAAAATTTAATTAAAATCTGCAGTTTTATTAATTTTAGAGCATAGTAGCTACTGTTTGAAATTTATTGACGGGTTTATAAAATAAATACTGTATTCGATACTGTGCCTTGTCTAATTGCATTATTCAAAAGGAATTTAAAGTTAAAAATAATGCTTATTCAATCGCTAATAGGGCAAAGTTCACAAAAACTTGATTATACTTACGATACACGTGTAAAAATAATTTAACAAAACCAATTCAATTACCATTAGTATAAACAGTGAATTAATTCCAAATGCCAACGCGCAACCTTGCTTTAACAATAAAAAAAAACGTTCACACAGTATCAAAGTAAGCTATCGGACGTGAAAAAAAAAAAGATCTTCGAGAATAAAAAGAGATATCAAAGACTGGCGGTGAACGATCTTTGACTAAAAAAAAAATTAAAAAAGGAAGGGACCAATGCACGATGGGCCGAGTACTCAGTGCGGCTGCGTGGTCGCAAAAAACTGGGGTCAATGACATTGCCGCGTGTCCTTCGGGCCTGTTTGTGTGTGTGAGTGCGTACATGTGCACGCACACGGGCGCGCGGCCGTGTTAACATGTTTTACGCACGCAAAAAGTCTGTTAAACGAAACTGGGTTCTGTAATAGGAGGATGTATCCCGAGTGTCGTGACAACTTTTTCCCGTAACTTGAGATGAATATACATTATTGAAGAAGGTAATGTGGAAACATATGTATGACCAGGTTCTTCCTGCGGTTTCCACAGCGTGGTAAGGGTATTTTGGTTATCCTCCGGCAATGTGCAATATCCCGGGATTTGTCATTGTCCAGTCCATATTTTTTTCCATATGAAAAATTATGTCACTACGTTACTTTATACTTACCAAAACAAACCAACTAACAAATAGAAATAATCCCAGTAAAAAAATGCGTTGACATGTAAAATTACTAGTACACGTAAAGTAGACTTATAAATGTACCGTTAAAAAATAAATAATAAAAAATAACCGAGATAGGTCTGTTATCCCATTTGTCAACTGGACACTAATATTTTAAGTTAACAATTTCCATTTTGACAGTTCAAAAAGAATATGGTTCCTGAGTAGGTACGTCACTGATAAGTGATAATTTAATATATGATAAGTTTCCGCTGGCAAAGATAATAATTAGTTCTGAATTTAAAATTTCTGTTTATCATTTTATTTTTAAATTTTTGATATTGTATTAAATTCCTGACATTGTATTAAATTGTATTGACATTGTATTAAATTTATGTTGACATAACAATTATTATTTTATATTAACTGTACCTACTCTTGCAGGTATTATTATGATTATGGAATTATTTTTATTTTTTATTTTATTTTTATTTCTCTTTTATGACATTGTGTTGATTAGGTTAGCCTAGATTGTAATGAAGATTTTTCGACCCTGACATATTATTTTCCCTTGTTTTTATTGTGTGTTTTTGTTTATATTATAATTCTATGTAACTGACGATCTTTTTGTGAATTCATTCTATTTTCTAGGACATGTAAGATATTGTGTAATTTTCAAAGAGAAATAAATCTATTCTATTCTATTCTATTCTATTCTATAATGATAAAGATTATTTATTCGCTATAACATAGTGGTGAATACAATTGGAATGTCATTTTGCGTCCGTAAATTTTACTAAAAGAAACATACAAATTTTGTTTCTTAACTATCCATTAACTAAAATATGGACAATTTCATTGGGCTAAAAAATAAACAATATAAAAATCAATGTCATAATATTTAAATGGAATACAATTTCATTATTATGTAAAGTTATTGATTGGCGTCAAACAAAGACATTCAATATTAATGTTAAATCTCTTTCGCGTCAAATAATCTCTAACACTGTAGCACATACAACTGATATTAGATAAACGTCAAATTATCTGCACTAAATTTTAGGTTCACCGCCGTTCCAAATTCAAACCATAAAAAATATAGAATACTCGTACAACTCGTCATGTTCTTTAACAAAAACCAATTTGGCAAAGATTGAAGTGCCAACATAAACCATTATCTTGATTATGTGATTACAGAAAATGTCTCCGTGTCCAATTCTTTCGCTTCTCACGTCAAATCGTTTCCGACAAAAACCGTCCGCCGGGAAAATGCCCGCCATTTTAAACCTACAATGCAATAATGACGAAATTAGAAGCAACTGCACGCATTTTGCTTTTTTGTGCCAGTTTTTTTCACAACCTTTTTTTAGCGTCTTTTAGTTTTAAAATGTTGCAGACTTTTTACACATTCAGTGGTTGAGTTGAACTGAAGTCGAGTGTATGTTGGTTCGACAGTGAAGAAAAGTGCCCCAAAAATTGGTCGACAAACAATTGTTAGAGTATTTTTATAGTCAGCTGCAAAAAGATATACACGATAAGTCCGTTCATAAATATTTTAGCTAGACTATACCAGACAATGGAGTTTTCTAAGAGTCTAATCGTGTAAATATTTTTGCAGCTGACTGTATACGACTTTAAGAAAATGGTATAAAAGTAAAAGTATAATACTTTTTAACAAAAATCTTATATGAAACATTCAATGAAAAGTATTGTTTATTATTTAAAGAATTTGGAGCAAAGTAGGAAAGTTAAAAGCTTGTGTAAATATTAACGAGGCCATACAGATACGCTATTTAAGATTCGTGCGCAGGCGCTATTTCTACAACTTTTGTTTTGTCTATGGTTTTTTTAATTCTTTTTCTACTCACTGTTAAGATTAAGTGTGCCGTTAAGTACACCTAAATTTAAAATGACGTAAATAGTGCACTTGCATGCCACCTTTTTATGTAATAATGTATCGAAAGCTTCTTGTTTTGACGTATAGATGGAATAAGGGTTAAGTGGCATAGGCAACTTTTTATCATAGGTTGCGAGAAAATTCTAGTTTTCTAGTTATCGGGTCAATCAAGTTTTTCTTATAACTCGTTGCCAAAGTTACGTCTCCTGCCTGGGTCACTATTAAACTTTAATTTTAAACGATACATAGGTAACAAAAATGTGGCTCTCTAGCGAATTTAGATCCGTTGTTTTAAAGGCCATCTAGCCAGTATGTTAATAGCCTAAATTATTAGCATTGTTTTAAATGATTACAGAGTAAATACCAGGAACTTTATCTTTCAGCTACTCTGAACTCTTATTACGGTGCATGATTTAAGTATAGGTACATGATCAATTAACCATAACACAAAAAAACCGGCCAAGTGTGAGTTCGACTCGCGCACCGAGGGTTCCGTACAATAATAATTCAGTGTTAGCTGAGCCGTACTCCTAGGCAAAATATACAGTGTTCGATCATTTTATATTGATTTCTGACATAGACAGAGAGACAACAAATACATCATCTGTGAAAATTTCAACTGTCAAGCTATGTTGTTCATGAGATACAGCCTGGTAACAGACGGACAGACAGACAGACAGACGGACAGCGGAGTCTTAGTATTAGGTTCCGTTTTACCCATTGGGTGGCACAACACCCACTTTTTTTGTCCGCCACTACTAACATCTATATTTTTTTGCCCGCAAACCTGTTAACCTTTCAAATGCGTTGCAATTTAGCTAAAACGCATCAATTAGGATAAAGGTTGGTGCACACCTCGCGTAAACAGAGGCGAGGCCGGGAGTGCTGCGATGTATGGGTATTGGGTACGTATTTGGATAAGACCGATGAATAACGTTTTGAAAAAAAAAAACTTTTCAGTTTCCTAGACTTTTTTAACGAAACAAACGTGATTTAATGAATTGAATGTGTTAAGTCTCTAAGTAGGCCGCAAGGGCACTTTTACAAGATTGTCTTTCCGGCATTTCCCAAAAAGAGACCACTGTTGAGAAGAAAACCGAAACAAACTCAACAGTCACTCATTTTTTTCAAAATAATTCTTAACATTACAATATTAGTGCTTAGCTGACGTCGGTCGTGAGATCGCCCAGTACGTCGAAAATTACCAACACAAGTTAATTAAATAGTCCCGTTTATAATGAGGGAAAATTGTACAAGTGGACTGATGACCTAATGAAGATCGTCAGTCTGCTGGATGCAGGCGGCGCAGGACTGGTCATAGTGGCGTTTTTTGGGGAGGTCTATGTCCAGTACTTAACGTCTTTTGGCTGATAATGTATAATATGAAAAAAATTACATGACGGTCCATGTCATAAATAATCCATTCTCTATAGAATCAAATATCTACTAGTCTTCTACTTTATCACTCCATCAGCTCCATTCCATTAAGCTCTAACTAACGTTATGGTATAGGATTTTCATTAAAAAGCGTATACGTACCTAATTATTTAAATATAAACAGACTTAAAGATGCCCGCAACTTTGTTCGCGGAGCAGAGAAATTCATAACCCCTCGTTTTTTTCAGCGTAGTCGGGTAAACTGTATTCTACAATCATCTGTGGATACCAAGCTACCCGAGTAGGTACCAAAAATTGTTGAAATCCGCCACAACGACACATACAAACATACAAAAAATCCAAAAAAATATTTCTCGCTTCAGTGAGCTCCAAATAGTCCGTCACAATCATTTTTTTGAAAATATCTTTAAAGTACAGACGATTTATTTTTACCTTAGGCTGTTATGATGATGATCTTGGCACTGATTGTACCTACTTATAGTCAACAAGCGTGAAAATAGTATTTCATGCTAATGATTGATGCACGAAGAGTTACACAATATTTGTACAAATTCTGGCTCTACCTGTCAATCAGCCCAAGTCAGGCAGTGAAGTTGTGTTTTGCATAATGTAGATTTAGTGACAGGCAAATGTGCTGATATTTGTTTATTTTTTAAATGACTAAATAATTATTATAAATAGGTAACACTGCAAAAATAAAACAAAAAAACGAACTTACTTACTAAGTAGCTTAGTTTTTTGCTTGTTTTTTTTATTGGGTCTTTTAATTAAGATTAGGTTAACTTTTGGAGGATTTGTACATTTTAGGATTGATTAATTTAGCTTAGAATACGTTTGTTTTATTTTAGTTTTAGCTGAATTGTACATATTTATTTTTATGCTATTTTATAATTAGAGATGACCTTATCTCAATCTCATAAGGGTATTTCTTTAATAGCCGGTTTAGCTCAGTGGGAGTACGTTGCCTGCGATGTTGAAGGTCCTAGCTTCAAATCCCGGTAAGGGCAAATATTTGTGTGCTGAGGATTAATTATTTGTACCTGACTCTTGGACGTTTTCTACGTATATAAGTAAATTTATCTATTGAATATATTGTCGTCTAGTACCCACAACACAAATAATTGTGACATAGTGTCTTAATTCTCCAAATTGGACGACTAAATCGAACACATGTTGCGACCATCACATACATAGACTACGCCACACAGACAAGTGGACATGGACGAGGCACTTTATTCATGTGGCGCTAAAATATTTGTCTGCATAGATTCGCCACGCCTCTCATTACGCTGAAAGCCTCGTGACGTGACCGCAGTGTGTCACCAGCTTTATTGATGTCTTAAATTTTTTTTCATTTATACTATGTGTTACGGTGGTAATGTGGCTAGTTATTTTTAGCTTGTGTGTATTTAGGTTATAATTGGGTTAGTCAATTTGATGACCGGTTTGGCTCAGTGGGATTAACGTTGCCTGCGAAGCTGAGGTCCTGGGTTCAAATCCCGTTTAGGGCAAATATTTGTGTGATGAGCATGAATATTTGTTCCTGAGTCTTGGATGTTGTCTATGTACATAAGTAATATATCTATTAAATATATCGTCGTCTAGTACCCATAACACAAGCCTTATTACGCATACCATGGGACTAGAGCGATTTGTGTCAACTTGTAACAAAAAAAAAACAATATTTGACTTTTATTTTGTGTCTTGGAAAAACAAATATGGTAGATCTGTGAGAAAAACTATTCGTTTTACAATATGCCTATAATTCATACTTTTTAAGATTTTGGCTAGTATACTCAATACTGTTATCGTTAATTTTATAATAAAAAAATACTTGCATTACAATTACGTTAATTTTGTAGGATTAATCATACTTTTTTTTAAGTTATTTTTTTTTCATACGTTACATTCACTTATATGATATATATATATATTTTTTTAATTTGTATATCAGAATTTACACACTGAGTATTCCATCGTCATAGAACTGATTTCGGAGTTTTATTAATTTTGAACGTTTGTCAACGCCGTTAACATACATTTATGAAAAGGTTTAAGTAAATTGTGAACCTATAAAAAAACTAGTAAATTTTCGATGAGGGTATTTTTCTGGGATAAAAAGTAACCTATGTCCTTCCTCGGGACTCAAACTATCTCCATACCAAATTTCATCCAAATCGGTTCAGCGGTTAAAGCGTGAAGAGGTAACAGACAGACAGACAGACACACTTTTGCATTTATAATATTAGTATGGATAGGGCGACTCTTAAGTGGGACTGGGCCGGACACGTCTGGCAAATGCATACAGAACGATGGGCCAAATTATCCATTGATTAGACACGTCAAGACGGTTACCGAAGCTGAGACAGACCTATGAGATGGCGGGATTACCTGAACGAAATCCAGGACGTGTGGACTATAAGTAAGTAACATCGATGTCACGTTAGATCGAAGGCTATTCAATGTACTAAAATTGAAATTGAAATTATTTATTTTGCAAGAGCATACACGGTGTTATAAATATATAGGTACATGACTGTAGGGTTTATTTCACAGACGGTACACTCTACCACAATTTGGCATACAAAAATACTCTTATTGATTCAAACAGTTTATCAAAATATTCATTCAGGCTATAAAATGGTTGAGTGAATAATTAAACAGGATTGTAATTTACTGGAAAAAAAAATTAAGATCTTACACTGTTTCAAGTCCTCATTAATTTTTTTTTTTAATACTTTACTAATGGTTTGAATCAGTGATATTTTATTCCAGATGGTTGACGGTTGATGTATAGCAAACGTTCAACACTAACAACAAACGAAACATTTTTCAGACTACTCTTTCACAATGCAAAAAGTTAGAGCCCACATGAAATTTATCAGACGAAAAAACCAGTGAAACAAACTCACGAAAACTAACTATTGTGTACGTGAAAACAACATCGAACACAGGCGAGGAACATTTTAGCTCCAAACAAAACTATAAATTATAACTAGTTATTCCCGTGATTTTACCCGCGAGGCGAAAGTATTATGCTTAACTGTACACTTATATTTTTTAGACTGAAGATAAGCTAGAGCGCCAATCTTCATGGTATCGCTAGAATGCAAAAAAACACTGAAACCTTAATAACTTAGTTACTAGAGCGTTCCCGCAACTTCGCGAAAGAGAAAAAAGTCAGAACCCTCTTTTTAATTCAGCGTAGTCGGGTAAAAGTATCCTATACCCATCTGTGGAATATTAATTTAGCCATTTTGTTGTAACGACACACTCAAATATAAGCACAAAAAATCTAAAAAATATTTCTCGATTCAGTCCAACCTTCAAATAGTCCGTTTTACTTATTTTTTTGAAAATATCTTCAATGTAAGTACTTACAGACATTTAATGTTTACAACTTTATAGCAGTATAGTTATAAAACTTATTAGGTGTTCTACTATTTTATTTATTTCCTAATATGTATTTAACATAAGGCACCCAATAGCACTTAGGTATAATAGAACATCCGTCATGTCATGAGCCAAGCAAGCCCAAATTTAAAAAGGCCCTGAAACAATATTTGCTGCAGTCGCTTGAGTAAAATGATTTAATTTACCTCTAAAGTTAGCATCAAATATATTCGTTTATCTTATAATTGTATATAAATAATAAATAGTCTATTGTATTATCAGTAGGTACAGAGACTGGTGCCTGCAGTCAAACTGTACAATACAGTTTTGCAAGAAACTGTCTTAGAAATAAGAAATATGTACTTTGTTTAATTAATAAATAATAAAAAAAATGATCATAAGAATTGATCATAAAAAAAAATCTTTTTGTTTTATCTCAATATTATTCAAAGTTTTTATATTTTTTGCCACAAAAAGCTAGTTGGATTAATAAATAAATTATTACGATTTTTTTCTACCTTAAAAAGCAACACTACAAGTGTACATTCTCCATCAACGTCCCACAGCGTAACGACGAAACAAAACATAATAACCGCTACACAACACATCGATAATTTAAAATTCCAATTTCAAAAACTTTATCGTAACAATGAGCTAGCGTAAACAAATAGAGCGGCGGCCATTTTCGCTCGTTCGTTAAAAACATTTTAGAAGGCGGAACTAGGTTGGGGTTTTTGTTCGAATTTTGAATTCGTCCAATCGCGCGCGCGGGCGGGGCCTGCCAAACTGACTTGACAGGGACAATGACCTTTTTTTTCGTTTGATGATTCGAACGAGCGTTAGATTTTTAGTGGCCAGTATTTTTTTTGTCATGTTGGTAGTGCGGTCGTGCTTGAATATTTATCTTTTGGGAGCGTACTACATTTCCTTTGTAAACAGATGTTTTGGTTGTGCATTAAGTATGATTTACAGGTAAGCTTTTATGTTGAATGTTGATGTGTTTATTTTACAATTTCATCAGGTTTATCAACTCTAATGCCTCAATGGCACACTTACAGGTCCTTTACCGAGATGGCAAGATACAGATAATTAATATGAAACTGTAAATGACCTCAGACCATGAAAAAAAGATAGACACGACATTAAGACAACTTCACACACATGATTTGTTTGTATTTGTATCGCGTAAAGTTGGCTTTGGCATGCTTTTTTGTGGTCTCACTAGATTGTTCGTAATGTCATTTCTAAGCTTTTTTTTGGTCTGAGTAAATGACATGTAACGGAGCTAAATCACATCACAAAAATAATTATTGCATAACAAATTTACTAAATTGGCATTAAATATTTATATTATGCGCTCTGGTTCTGCACTCAATTTCATTGTAGGGCTTATTGATTATCAAGATAAAAAATCTCATCGATCACAAATAGAATATATAATTTATGATCTTGAAAATCTTATAGCCCTACAATGAAATTGAGTGCAAAATTAAGTAAATTTGCTATGCAATAATTATTTTTGTGATAGTATGTAGATGATTATCTCGTGTCAAATACTAATAAGTTACAAACGAAACAACATCTGACACTAAAACAAAAAGTAGTTGGCACTTGGCATCAAGTTTCGGGCAACTGAAGCCGTTTACTCTCGCTGCTGGCAATCCGCCAACAATTGAGTACAGTCAGCGACGTCAACATCTAAACTATTATTATATCGTATAATCAAAATACCGAAGCAGAGGCTGACCGAAGAAGAGATGGCAGGATGACCTGGACACATTTCAGGACGCGTGGCAGGAGCAAGAACTCAAGAACGAGTGGCGAAAAAGGGGGCCTGTGCCCAGCAGTGGGCATACAGGCTAATATAAAAAACAGTCTATACATTGACGAGCAACTGATATAAATAGAGGAGGAAGATATCATGATCCTCTTTTTTCTTCAGCTTCGTCAGAAAAAAGTATCCTATAACCATAATTTTTCTATACGCGGCAGAGACGTGGACTGTGCGCGAGTTGGAAAACGGGAAGATAGATGCTCTGGAAATGTGGTGCTGGAGAAAGATGCTCGGAATATCGTGGACGGAGTTCCGCACCAACGTTTCCATACTCCAAGAACTCGGCATCACGCAGCGTCTATCGGCTGTAGTACAGTCACGCATACTGCAATACTTCGGCCATGTCTCTAGGCGAGATAACCACTCCATAGAGCGGCTGGTTGTGCAGGGAAAAGTGGATGGAACCAGATCGCGTGGCAGGTTCCCTATGCGTTGGACTGACCAAATAAAATCAGCAGTAGGAAACTGCGTATCTGACTGCGCCAGATAATCTGCCAACAGGGAGAGATGGTGGGAGAACGTGCGGAAAGCTGCCGCCTCTACCACCGATGTGGACGCCTCAACGTGACCACGACCGCTCTGCCAAGAGTGAAACGACAGAGAATAAGATAACCATGCCATGGATGCCCATGCTATCTGTGTATCAAAATAGTTGAAATCCGTTTAGCCGTTTTGGCGATGATGTGTTTTTTGTATCAATAGATGATTGATCAAATTAAAAGCATAAAGAACTGGTTAACGTAGCATGGTACAGCTTAGATAAAATAAATAGAAACAATCGAAATTTGTAATAAAATTATAATTAGTATAATTTATTGCGATATAACTAGGTACTAATGAAATATAATTTATGTAATTTAATTTAACCACAGAAAATACCTAAGCAAAAACTGGCTTGTAAAATGTGAGTATCTATATTTATATTAATCAACAAAATTATCTGGATCTGAAGAAAAAAAACTGGTTATATCGACAATTTCTATCATGAATTTCTTTGAGGTTATTTATAAACGCGTCATGTTATTACATCAATTACATGATTGACAAAATTACAAACATAATTCTGGTATTACTCTCAATTGTTGGCAACCCGCCAACATCAAGTACAGTCAGCTTCACGAGCTGAGATAAGCTGGCTACAATGACTATTATACAGCCAATAGAGTTCTGGAGAAAAAATACTGGTTATATCGACAATTTCTATGATGTTATTTATAAAAGCATCGTGCTATATCACTCTATGAATGTCAAAATTAAAAGCATAATTCTGGTATTTGGCATCAAATTTCAGCCAACTGGAGGTGTACTCTCACTAGTTGGCCAAGATCGAGTGCAGTCAGCTTCCAAAAGCTGCGCTAAGCTAGCTACAATGACACTACAGACTTTTGGAGAAAAAATACTGGTTATATTGTCAATTTCTGCCATGATTTTCTATAAAAGCGTCATGTTATATCACTACATGATTAACACAATGAAAAACATAATTCTGGTATTTGGTATCAAATATTTGCCAACTGGAAGTTTGCTCTCACTTGTTGGCAACCCGCCAACATCAAGTACTGTCATCTTTATGAGTTGAGTTAACGTAGATTTCTGAAGAAAAAAATACTGGTTATATCGACAAGTTTTAGTGTAATTCTTTATGATGTAATTTATAAAACTGTCATGTTATATCACTGCATGATTGACAAAATATCAAACAATTGTGGTATTTGGCATCACATTTCAGCCAATTGTAGGTTTACTCTCAATTGTTGGCAACCCGCCAACTTCAAGTACAGTCAGCTTCACGAGCTAAGCTAAGCTGGCTACATGACTATTATAAGTACAGCCAATACAGTTCTGAAGAAAAAATACACGTTATATCGACAGTTTTTATCATGATTTTTTATGATGTTATTTATAATAGCGTCATGTTTATGACATGATTGACAAAATTACAAACATAATTCTGGTATTTGCCATCAAATTTCAGCCAACTGGAGGCTATTCTCACTACTACCCACTCTCACTTTTTGGCAAACTGCCAACATAGAGTCTACAGTCAGCTTCACGAGCTGAACGAAGCTCTCCAAGCTTACTGTTTTACACAGCCAATAGAGAAAAATATGTACAGGCCATCATTCGAGCGTTTTAATCGCCTCATTTTCAAGTCGAAGAGTCTATATTTTGTGGTTTTTGAACTGTGTTCATTGGTCCATCTGGTTAGGGCCTTCCCACGCTGCGTCGTCCTGTACGTGTCTAACAATGTGGATCGATGATCTGCTGAAGAACGCGGGAAACCGTTGGATGAGGCGGCAAAACGGAACAGTTATGGTTCCGTCCGTTCGTCCGTCCGTATGTCACAGGCATTTTACTCAAAAACTACATGATGTACATTGATGGAATTTGGAGTATAGGTGTCTTCTGTAAGCCACTACTTAGTTTGATGGCTAATTAATAAAATAAAAAAATCGATTCAGCAAAATACCTCTTGTTAGTACAGGTTTTTTCCTGAATTGATGTCCAATTTCAAAATTTTGTCACAATCTCCGAAGAGCCTCAATTCAGTTTGGTTGAATTCAGATCAAATCAAAAAAGTCACATGTATCACTAATTTGAGCAGTAATTCGGTCGTTACGGCAGCGGCGATCGATACCGAGTGGACGATCACTGCGACCTATAAAACAGCAAGACGCTGGGTCAATGGGAAAGCGGCGATAAGAAGTTTGGATGCGGCAATCTCAAGCTATGGCGGTTTTTGCAGTATAGTGCCTAGTTTTAAGCTGTGTCTAACTGGCTTAAAGGAGCAATGGCTTTGTTTACTAACGCCGGAAAACACGAAAATGACAAAAAAGGACATGTAAGAAAGTCGTCAAAACCACGCTGAAAATTGAATAGATTATCGATTCTATCTCCATGAGCAATAGATTACGAGTGCATTAATAAAACAGCGTTCCAGATGCCTTCCTAGTAGGCAATGAAATGCAGGATACGTCTAATGTCAAATCTTTAATAACGTTATTTTAACTTTTGGTAATTACAACCTAGAATTGTAATCCGCTAAAATGTAAATGCCTTAAGTCTTTATTTTCGTAGTGCTTATCTTTTATGACGGATGATAATGACCGCAGCATATGTGTTTGCATGTGTTGTTGTGGCTTCATCCGCCAAATCGGCTACACGGATTTCAACTTTACTCGGTACATTGGTAGATAGTTAATGGATACTTCTTACACGACTACACTCAAGAAAAAAATAGGGGTAATGTATTTTTCTCTCCGCGAAAAAAGTTGCGGGTAAACATTAACTATAACAGCTATACTGCTACCCAAAGTGTTGCGAATACCAAACGCGTTAAAAAAACTATATTTTAGGGAATAAAAACTAACTAAAACCGGTATCACTATTCTGGAAAATATGGGAATAACCGGATATTGCGATATAAGAGCGATCATTACGAGCTATGAAACAGCAAGCAAGATGCTTGGTTAATGGTAAAGCGGAGCTGGAAAATTCAGCGACCTTAAATAATCAAAAATTTATATATTTCAGGAAATAAAATCCAGTTAAAACTGGTTTCAGTACTTCAGTCATAGTCGGGGAATATTATTATTGTGCAAGTTTCCTCGGAAATCTCTGCTACTCGTACGACTGAAAATTTATACAGAACATTTTCTAAAATAATAGCTCCTACCTTTCTGAACCAATTTTTTTTATTTGGTTCAGGTTTCAGATTTTTAAAGTATTTTCTATATTTTCTTCTCATACTTCGGTAGTAAGTGCGCAAGTTATCACTAGATGTCGCTAGTATTGCAGAAACTGCCGCATCCATCTCAACTATGCTCGCTGATCTTCCAGACGGTCAAAGATCTCTTCTGAAAAATGTCTTAGCCGTCGAACAAAGGAACTCTTTGGGTCGGGAAATTTGCATTGAACCCTTCATCGGTCGCTTTATTAACTGGAACTATCCCTAGACTTTTAAGTATCTGGACTAGAACTATCTCTAAGCACGAGAATAATAGGGAAATAGGACTATAGTAGGATTAAGGCTGGGCTTGAAAGGCTGGAGCTATACCTTCCTAGGTACTTTATTTCTATACTAACTGTAACCCGCGACTTCGTCCGCGTAGAGATGCAATTTATAGCCTACTAAGGTGCCAACTTCGTTTGCGGAGTAGAAAAAGTCATAACCCCTCTTTTTTTCAACAGCGTAGTCGAATAAAAAGTATCCTTTAACCATAGAGATACCCATGTACCAAAAATAGTTGAAATCCGTTAAGTCGTTTTGGCGTGATGAAACCACCACGACACATACGAACATAAAACAATTATATTCAGTGACCTTTAAATAGTCCCTTACAATTTATTTTTTTAATATCTTCAATGGACACTTTTTTTTTCAACTTTATAATAGTATAAACGTTTTCTCCTGATGTCTAAACAACATTAATGGAAAGTTTAGTTGAGATCCTATTACAGTACCTACGATCAAATGTTAAAGAAATTCCTCAAAAGAAAGGCTTATTACTTAGTACATTCTAAATGTTAATATTTTCTTCTGTTTCCGCGATTATTACTCATTGAAATAAAACAATTTACCGGATTATATCGCGTATATTATCTAATTTTAGTTCCCGACGTTTCACTACCACCAGCTTGGGATCCTGTAATACATCTCATCAAGGAACAAGCGAGACACAGGACTGCAAAACCCTAATTTCCGAACGGTGTAAAATATCTTATCTGTTTAAAAGTAGTTTAATAGTCTCTGTTTTTTAAATATTATAATTAGTAATGAGGTAGCCTGGGAGTTTTTCTTTGCAGCGTTTCTTTTCTCCTCAGTACGCCTCATTTGTGAAATGCTGCTTGGTAAATTATTAGAATAAAATAATTAAGCCCTTCTGGCACATGTGTAACTGTCTTTACAGCTTAGGCCCATCTGGCATGAATGTACACCTTTATTTCAAAAAATGGGTAGTACAAATTGTAACTTTGACAGACGAAAATACATCTTTTCTCAGTCCACCCGTGACCATGGAAAGCTGGAAAGCTTCCGAAACGTCGGGAACTAAAATGAGATAATATACGCGATATAATCCGTTAAATTGTTTTATTTCAATTCTAAATGTTGTTTTTAGCGACAATGAATTCCCTGTTATTGTCTTTTCAAATGCATAAGTTAAATTAAAGTAGAAAGTATTTAAAATTGTCTAAAATATTTATAATATATCAATTCTTACTTAGTGCCTATACAGGGTGTCATGTCATGTACAATGTAATCTATCTATACTATTATAAAGTTGTAAAAATGAAATGTCTGTACATTGAAGATATTTAAAAAAAATGATTGTAACGGACTATTTGGAGGTCACTAATAGAAAAATATTTATTTTGGACTTTATGTATGTTTGTATGTGTCGTTGTGGCTTCATCACGCAAAATCGGCTAAACAGATTTCGACAATTTTTAGTACACGGGTAGCTGGGTATCTTCAGATGGTTATAAGATACTTTTTACCCGAATACGCTGAAGAAAAAACCACGGGTTATGACTTTTCTCCTACGCGAACAAAGTTTTTTTTTTTTATGGCATAGGGGGCAAACGAGCAGACGGGTCACCTGATGGTAAGCGTTCACCGTCGCCCATAGACACTTGCATCACCAGGGGGGGCGTCTTCTAGTTTGCAATAAACTTATCGGTATCTGTATGTTCTGAGGCTCTGTTTAGTGTTGTTTGCCTTTAATGAACATATTTGCCAGTAGGTCATATCTAAATCTCCTGTCTGCTTCAAAACTAACAAATCCTATAACCATCCCGTTATTTCAGAATCAAATGGTTGAAATTTAGCCAGGCATCAGTTGCGGTGTGAAAAGGAGTCAAACATGCATTGCATGTGTATGCATGAGTTTTCCGGGAGATGTCGCTTTTTATATGCTAAAGCAAACCCTGCATCGCGCTATTAAGACTTTTCCAGGTTTAATGACCCCGAAGGGACTTATTTTTATCTGAGTTTATGTATCTGTGCGGCTTCATCAAAAGCTAAAACGGCTACATGAATTTTGCCATTTTTATAGGTACCTGGGCATCTATAAATGGTTGTAGAAAAAAATTACCCGACTACGCTGATGTAAAGATGGTTCGGACTTTTCTCTTGACCGCGAACGAAGTTGCGGGTCCCTCAGTGGCGTGGGCGAAGCTGATTCCCACTGGGTTGCCCAAGCAATGGCTTATAACAACCTTTTTTCTTTAAATATCCTTCGGCTTCCCTTGTAATTTTCCTGACGCCACGCCACCTTCTAAGTAACTTCTTGCCGTATATGTACTAATTATTATCTTCGTGGTAAATATTTTGTACATACCTACATTATATAGTATAGGGTCCTGCAACGAAAAAAATAATTTATACAGCCCTTAACATAAGGATATTATAAGACACATAACATTTACCAATATTTAAAAAATCTGTATCTATAAACTATAACCACTTAATAAAAAAATCATTGAAGGCTTAAAAATGTAATTCAAACAATTTCCCCGAACCCCTTTGTTTTCAAACCCACGTTTCTTTCAACGCTAGGACAGAAAACTTATAAGTACTCAAACGTTCGATCTAGAGGGGTCGTTGCCCCGTATTTTTGTACGTCAATGTCCAGACAGAACCGCGGTATATATATAACTAGGATACTGGGATAAGTTGATCACGGGACGCGGAGTAGACAGCGATATCTTGCGATTAGGAAATTTTTGGGTGGCTATTGACTTCATGGCATTTTGCAGCGTATCTATGCTTTTAAATATTTATAAAAACTGTTAATACAGTTTCAGGTTCTAAAGTAAATACAGCAATACCGTCCTCCTGATGATCTCTCGCAGAGAGGCGAAATGCGTGTCGAAGATTCTGTCTGGTGGTAGTTTTATTTTATTTGCATGCGTAATTTTTAGTGGAAACTGCATGAAAATATGCGCATGAGCACAATTTATTATCACATTTAACCAAGACACTATTTCGCGGAAAAGCTTTGCTATATGCAACTACCGACACGTTTGGCTCAGTGGGTTGCACCTACGACTGCGGCCTACGAAGCTGGCGGTCCCGGGTTCGAATCCCGGCTAGGTGTCTGTGTGATGAGCACGAATGTTTCTTCCTGGGTCTTGGATGTTTTCTATGTATTTAAGTATTATCATTTATCTACCCATAGTACAAGCTTTGCTTAGTTTGGGACTAGATCGATTTGTGTAAAATTGCCCCCAATATTTATTTATTGTCAATATCTTCTCCTGAGTTACGGGACTGAATATCAAATATAAAAGTTGATCCACCTACATGTACTGTGGGCAGGAAAATTTAATGAATAGATGTGTACTCTAATGCTACCATGTTATGGTTGAAATCTATTCATTCAATTTCGCTGCCTAGTGTATTTAAAAGCAATGCAAACTCCAATGTCTACAGTACCGAAGAATTATGCATAATATTATATTAACAACTTGTATAATAAACAAAACTTTCTAAAAACCAAACAGTACACTAAAACGCAAGTAAACAAACGCGACATAACAATAAACACCGGAATTCCTCATACGTTAGCGAAATTATGTTTATGTTTACAAATTTATCTTCCGGATTTTTCAGATGATGTTTTGATAATGATGATTCGTTTTGGTTTAATCGTCATCATCATTTCAGCCATAGGACAACAGAAAATTTCAACATAGCACACACATATCAACCAAATATCAACGAATTAAGTGAAACAAGCATGAAATCTGTAAAAACTCACTTGTTTAAAGCCATTGCAAGTTAAATACTTTACCTATGAGGAATTCAACACTATTCTAAAGGATTTTCAATTAGTTAGCTTGAGTAAACCAACAGGTGTCAACGTGAATATTTATACGTGTTTAGTATTTTATACGTGTAATCGGTGATATTAGGGTAACTTGTATTCATAAGAAATACTGTACTGCAGCCATACTTAATGAAGTAATAACCGCCGATGTGTGTCTGTTAAAGTCAGTTTAGGTACTCCTGCTTTTTTTTATGACAAAGGAGGCAAACGAGCAGACACGTCGCCTAATTTCAAATCCTACTTTAGTGCAGATTGAAGGATTACTGAATAGCGGACCACACAGCTGGACACAGGCCTCCTAAATAGATTTCCACATGGACCGGATAGAGGCGACCCGCATCCAGCGAGTTTCCGTAATCCTAACCAGGTCATCCGACCACCTTGCGGGTAGCCTTCCCACGCTGCGCTTGCCGGTACGTGGCGGAGAATACACTTAACAGTTGTACTTTGGTTTGTTTTAAGTATAAACTAGAAAATGCCCGCAACTTCGTAAACGGAGGAGAAAAACTCATAACCCTCTTTTTGTTCAGCGTAGTCGTGTAAAAAGTATCCTATAACCATCTGTGGATGCTCAGTTACCGAGCACCAAAAAGTGAAAATCTGTATAGTCGTGTTGACGTTACGAAACCACAACGACACATACAAACATATTCACATGTAGGTATGTGTTGTATGTTTATTACTCAATAACGCGATGAGCAGCATCGAACCGATTTGGATGAAATTTATTGACATAAAGATAGATCATGACCATACATTAAAACATAGGCTACTAATTCCCCGTTACGCGAGTGAAGCTACGGGGAAATGCGTGTTCTCAAAATTAATAAGTTTCTGTCCAAATATAATCAGTGAAGCAAGTATTTTATTGCATACTATACTTTTCTATAAAAAGCCGCCAAACTTATTGGAATGATTCTAAAGAGCCCAAACTCGGTAGGATTGCGATATTCATCGTCAGATCAGCTTGATGCCCCCCCGTCGATGATCCCCGGATGCCCCTCAAACTAGGACAAATCCAGAGAAACCCGGACGGATGGCAACCGTAGGGCTGCATTGTATAATTTGTTCACCTTATTAAGGCATGACCATATTATACTGCTAAAATCATAACTGTCATTTTTGATTAGCGGTAATCAGGTAGATATGAAATGGCTGTTTTAATAAGAATACAGGTCTATATTTATAATACTAGGTACTTGACCTAATATTCTCCTATTTAAGCAAGTGCAATAACTCCGTAACTGGCTCGACAAAACACAATTTATTGCCGATAAAACATGAATCACACTGTCTGAACTGATAAACGTCGCCCGCAGTGTCAATACCACTCAAAACGAACTAATAAATATCTCTGTAATAGAGAAAGCGAAACCGGTTATTAGCTAAATTAATAACCGGTTAAAACCAGTTAAATTAGTGCGAATACCGGTGTTTCGTTCCTTAACTTGAAGTGTAGAGGGAATTAATTGCTTGTAAGTTCGCTTGTCGCGGGATACTGCATCACCTGTCTTTTCCATATTGTACTGAACAGAAAGGGATAGATAATATTTGTCGCTTAACAAAAAATCGCATGTTACAGTTGTGCTAAAAGCACAGGATACCAAAGAAAAATAGCACTTGAACTAAAGGGCGCAATAACTTTTAGAATCAACCACATGTAATAAAAAAAAAGACTGCGTTTGCGTCGTTGCGATATTTTTTTTTTCACATAAAGCTCACATGGAGCCCAATATCACCTGGTGATAAATAAATATAAAGACAAGCTGTCTGGCGACGATCTTCATAATGTCTGTATGTATGTATGTAAACACTTTATTGTACATAATATCCAATTACAAATACAATCAACGTGAAAAATTAGCACAAAAGTAAGCTTATCTCTATTAGGGATTTCTTCCCGTTAATCTTTGCGAAACTGAGTGAAGAAGATAGACCAACTAACACCATGTATAAAATGTATACTTACAACATAGGAACACAATTGAATAAAAAAAAGATGTATACCATAAATTATTAATTATGTTTTATTTTCTTTCTTCTTAATTCTATTACGCCAAACCTTTCTATACTTCATTTAATTTCTTCTACAAGAAGCCTATACAGTGCACAAACTGAACTTAAGAATCTTCTGAAGTTCAGCTGTACCATTAAAATAAGAAAATTACTTTGGGTTTCTTATCTAATATTAAACGTTAATAATTTGTAGTAAGTAACGTTAAATTTATATCAAAAACCGATCAAAGGCGAGTAACTCGCCCGTCGAGGGTTCTGTACAAAATATGCAATAAAAACGCCGTACCTATGAAATTCAGTGTTATCAGAGCCCTGATACCAAGCCAAAATGTACGCAGTGTAAGATTATTAATTGTGACATTGTAAGACAGACATAAAAAATAACGATTTTAAATTTTTATCCGTTGGTTGTGCTATAAGAGGTACCTTCATACAAAATTTTAAGTTTCTAGGACACCTGGAAGTACTCAGTATAGGATTTCAGTTGACGGTAAATTGTATGCAAACACCTTTCATAATGATAATGACTATATCTTTTGATTGCGTTGACTTCGAAACTTGATTTTTTCACAGATTCATGGGACTACAGACTTGAGAATTTGATATTAATTTCAGCTTGATACCTCCACGCGTTCCTGAGAAAAGGTTCTTTACGAACGGATTGGGTTCCGTTTTTAGGGTTCCGTAGCCAAAATGGCAAAAACATTTTACTCAAAAACTACAACATGTATATTGATACAATTTTCGGAGTATAGGTGTCTTGTATAAGCTGCTACTTAGAATGATTGTTAAATAAATAAATATTACGGGTCAATTTTACACATATCACTCTAGTCCTATGGTAAGCTCAATAAGGCTTGTGTTATGGGTACTAGGCGACGATATATTTAATAGATATATTACTTATATACATAGAAAACATCCAAGACTCAGAAACAAATATTTATGCTCATCACACAAATATTTGCCTTAAGTAGTGCATTTTTTTTGGAGTAACGGCCGCGGAACGCTACACTGAGCATGGTCCGACATGCTCTTGGCCTGTTTTGTCCTTTTGAGATACAGAACTGTAAAAAACAGTTAAAGTCAGAACTACATCCGTATAAAATAAATAAAGTAATCCCACCTGTATGACTCAAAAATCGCCATTGAACTCTAAAAAGGCAAAAACAGACCTGTCAAACCTGACGGACCTGCCCTAACCGCGCCTGGGTTGCGGTCAATAACCGTTTACATTTTGTTTTTACCCACATACAAACATACGTCAAGAAATGTGCGTCAACATCTCACTAATACCCTTTACCAGCGCCATCTATTAGGACTTTAAGGAGTACATACCAAGCTCGAAAATCGCATTGCGCGTTTGACTAAAATACACGCTTGCTAAAGTAACTTGTTCTTGTAATAACTTTCGAGCCGTCATTTTAGAGTTTTCATATGGAATTTAAACTTTAAATCTTTATAGCAAGGATGAAATTCATTGCATAATTTAGCGACATGCGTCTTATAAAAGTTATATATACGCACACTAATAAATGCGTAAGCATAGCGACGAAACTCGTCTATAACTCGTCGTGATGGACGGTAGCTGTGTGAAGTAAAAAAGTGAAGTGTCTTGATAATTTATGTGCACTTACGACATTTAGGTGCTGATTGATAGACGTAACTTCTTTTGGGTTATGTCAGCTTAAGGATGTAAGATACTGCGATTCTGTGTAGACTTTAAGCCCTTTTTCGATCGAAGATTTTGAATAAAGTACTGTCGTGAACAATTATGATGCCTAACATAATTTTAATTATTAGTTATAAAACCAAATATGCTTTGTCGTAGTTACCTATGTTTCACGTCAAAATAATCGTTTTCTAAATTTTAACACTTAAATAAAAAAATTCAAGGGCCTCATTAATAATCATGATAATTACAATTTAATAATATGTACATATCTTTTTACAAGACGTTCGTTTTAGGCAAAACATGATCCACTTTTTTAAATACACAAGTGAAATTCGAGTTTACGTAATAAAACAAGAATGCAACAATATATATCTTATCTTATCTTATCTTGATATCCGGGGTCTTTACGGATACACTTCGACCCAGTAAAAGAACATAACAATATATATGCTCTTGGAAGATATTTATTTGAATTTTAAGTATTGCACAAAACAAAAGTAAGTGCAAATGGCGGACTTAATTCAAGTCAATACAATTCAATACGTTTATTATCAGATAACAGGGATCCATACAATGTGTTAGTAAAATTAACTATAACTAAGTTGTTAGTAAATGTAAAATTACAATTAAAATTTCGAACCATGTCAAATTATAAAAATAATGCCAAATGGCATTCTCTATTAATCAACCAAAGGGCCAAACAGAGATGCAATGAAAATGGATACGTTTATCTTGCAATGTATTTATTAGTAACTGGAATTAATTTATAACAAACGGTCATTATAAATTAATTAATTAAAAAAGAAATATTTGTATACTTTAAACCCTAATAGAGGTAACATCTCAGTAATATTCAATTAAACACCCACTTGCTTTGTTTGTGACTTCGGTTTTTTCCAAAGGCAATTTCTAAATTTAAATTATTAGATCTTTCTAGAAAATTAAAAATAAAATATAAATTCCGGATTCAAATCCATTCAGGCAGTAATATCTGTAATATTCCTACGACCATACCAATGCTGTAATTACGTTGCTGGCAGCTTATAAAAAATAAACCATAGACAAAATAAAATGGTGGCAACAAATGACGGTAGCTGACGGATGTACACTCTGGTGGAGATGAAACTATTTTTATTCGAGAGCAATATAATATAATGTTCGGTCCTTAACCTACCTTACTTAGTTGTGAAATTGAATATATGGACACTTCGAAATCGTCTACGTAATCTTATGAGATTTTTGCGCTGCGAGTACTTAAGATTAGAATTTTGAACCAATGTTTTAATTTTTACTCTTTAGCTATAAACTTTAACGATAGATGAACGATAGTTGTCTCTTTTACGTGACAGGAAGTGCTAGAGAGATAGGAAAGGACGTGACCAGGGGGGTTCAAAATTCAAAATTTTGCGTAAAGAAATCATGTGGACGGAGAGATAGTTATCACAAATTATGGTAATAATTATGTTACTCACTGTGTCTTTGTTATCAATTTACCTTTGTATGATAAATTTATCATTGCGGCTGGAATCATACTAAAAAGTTACCTAAAGATTCAGAAGTAAAATAGGTAATAAACAGAATAAAGTAAAATATGACTTGGTCATCCAGTTCGGCGAGAGTGTAGTCCAGCATTAGACCTCGGGTTTTTGCTTGTTGCTCGTTTTAGCCCGAGACGGATGGGGCACATCAGTTTTTACTCGGTGGAATTTATTTAGTCGGGTCCACGCCGACCGACGCACTTTAACACATGGGCAAATATGTCAGAGTTAAATGTAAATAAATATGAAAAGTAAGGTTTTTCATCGTGACAATTGTCAGGGTAAACACTTGTAGGTGAAGCTGTCTCTGCTAAACCCTATCCTTAACCACCTTTTCTATTTCCTTGTACAATGCCACATCAAGTCTTTTTATTAGTTATTTTGTTGGTCTGTTCTTATTTTTATTTTCCAAGAAATAACAAAGAACGTTTGATACTTGTAGAATCTTAGTCCTTTATCCCCCATATCTCCGATTATTTATTGAAAATAAAATCAAAAACTAAATCGACAAAAAAATACAAGTATACTTATTGAACATGCTCCCAATTTTTTACAAAAATCGGTTGCAAAATGCGACCCGTAGAGGAGAACTTACGGACAGACAAACATACGAAAGCATTTTTGCCAAAAGCTGAAACGGATACCCTCACTAACGCTCAGCCAATTGAGTGATATTCATTGGGGAAAATGGGGAATAATGATTCACCCCTCAAAACATTTAGTAGTGGCATGACAGTCGACACGTTTTACCACACACTAAGTATAAAACTGTTGCACCGGATTTAGTTGCAACATTTTTACGATCTGTTAAGTAGTTGGCGCATGCTTAGTCAATAATAGTGAATTATTTAATATTATGTTTGCCGTAAAACCTTGACACGGTCATAATAATAACCATCATACTGTTTGAAAATAAATCGTTGATGCGCTGCATGATGTGATATTTCCGTTCAGTGGCCATGGTCAATAAATAACTCAAATTAGGACAAGGCAAACCATCTCAAAATTTCATAAAGTAAATATAAATATCGAGATAATTTATTTAAACTCTTTATACATGGTTTCTAAAAATCTACTCTTAACAAAAAAATAAAATGAGATGAGTGTGCCAGCAATCCTGAACCTACGCATCCTAAAAATGCTTTTTGTTCAAAAGAAGGATTATAATCATTACGTTTGTAACGCAAGTTGCTTTATTTAAATAAAGCAACTTGTTGTCTGTCTTACTCAAGCATTTAAATAGTTTAAAAAAGCCATACATTCAAAGTGAATATGCAAGTTATTCTTATTTTTTTATCGACAATGGCGTAGGTGTATTTTGTGTGTTTTATCTTACGACAAAAACTTGTAGTGTATTTAAAAATATTATAACAATACACTGCAATAAAAAATGAATAACCGAATAATAACAAGTATATTTGATAATTATAGAACTGACAGTTCATAATTACAAAAAAGACCAAGACATTTTGTAGTAATTGTAGAACAAGTCAGTGCGGTCGGTGCAGACCCTGCCCGCCTGGCGATAGATAACCTGATCCCGCCGCCATTTTGATTTTAGTTTAGCTACTTGAAATTATTTGTTGCGGTTTTTAATCGGTGACGTATGTGTGCGCGGGGTCTGTCTGTGTGCGTTCAAGACTTTGGAGCCTTATTTTGTACGTCACACTAGCACTACATAACCGCGTGAGTCTAAGCGAGATACATTGGCGTTATTTTTAAAGTGTTGCAGTTTTTCTTGAATATAAAAACGGCAACGTATCTCGCCCTTGACTAGCGCCAATGTGCTGTGCCGGCATAAGATATCGTATATGAAGCATATCTTTTTTTATACGGAGCATAGTTTAATATCCTTATACAAATAGCTCGTCAAGAAAATATCCAAATTGTAAAAGTTTAATGCGAAAAACTGTCAATAATCTTAAAAATGAATGGAAATTTGTTTTAACAATCTTAAGCTCATTGAAATAAAACAATCTTAAGCTGTAAATAATAATGGTATTTTCGATAAAATTTTCAATTACTTAAGAATATTGCTACATTTTGCCAATATCACCAATAAGACAGGTATTTTTTTTATGCAAGACCTGTAATTTATGAGAATTAATTCTGAGTCCAGATAATTTTGGTAAAAGTTGCCAACTATTGAGGCCACACTCTTTTTTAATTGGTATGACAATGTAGGGCTCAGCGCTCAGCGACAAAGGCCTTTTCGGTAATTAAAAAAAGTCAATCGTCATATTGGTCACGAAACAGTATTTTATTGACGTAGACACTAAAATTTCAAGCGTCACACATTAAATTTTTATTAGTAATAATTTAAGTTTTAATAATATTTCGTGTTAATAAGTAAATCGAACTAAGAGGCTAAAAGATAGTGATAAAAAGAAATAGTCTAACTAAAAAGAAAACAAAGAATCACTTTAATATAAGCATACTTACAAAGTTTCTGTTTAGCTACAATGACAGTTGTTTGACTGTCTCTGACACACATTAATATACTAAACTAATTCAACACGAGATGAGAATCACTATATATAAATCATGCCATTATAATATGCACATAGAGAGTAGCAATTAAAAGCGTTATTTAAGTATTTACCTACTTAACAACTAACATGCAATGCATTGCCTAAACATTAGCATGTAATTTGTCGGATTGGTCTTTATGATTTGTGCTGAACCAATACCACAGCCGAAATAATGCATAATACTTTATATTACCTTGTATTGTACATACGCATCTCGGTCTGAGATAGCGACCACCACCAGCTACCGTCATTAAATTTATTGCCGTCATTTTGTCTTTGGTTTATATTTTATAAGCTGGCTACATTGCGCACAGCGGTGGTTGTGTATAGAGGTTAAAGGCTTGATGGATTCGAATTTCGAATTTATTTTATTCTGATTCAGATTTAAAATAAGAACGTCCAATAAATAGGCTGTTATAGTTGAATTTTCAAACAGTACCCATTCATTAGTACCGGGTATATGTGTGTAATACAATAATAATTATTCGTCCGTGACCCCATAGCTAAATTGTTCACTAAACCTTCCTCCATTTTGGTTGTATTTAGCCTTATAATTGCAGTGTCATTGAATTTGCTACGAAATTAAAGCCGCACACAGTTATATTAGGGTTACGAACCACGTGGTTGTAAATAATAATATAGCTATTCAGACTAGGGTGGCTTAGGTCAAACGTACGAGCTAGACCCACAGCTGTGTCCTACGACCGTCATTCGAGCTAGACCACGCCGATCTAAAAGAGCTTAACTCCCTTTATATTTTCAACAAAAACGTCTTTTTGCTCTTAGTCCCTGTAACGGATATCCCGGCACGCAGATCCAAAACATTGTAAGTCTCTTTTCGTTTTAAGCAACTAAAGTCTTTTAAGGTTTCTAGCCTATATTATTTCTACAAATCTAAAAGGTCGTATCTTTTTAATTATTTAAACCGACTGTTGACTTTTAGTTTTGGGGGGCAACTATTAGCACAGCTGAATATTTTGAGCTAACTGTCTTTTATTGTTGCTTATCCATTTTATTTAACAACGATTTTATTCAGTTTAATTCAGTGTCAGGTCGAAACTGTTTTTTTTACAGCTACAAAAAATATAATCGAATTAGTAATTAAGAGATCCGTAGAAAAATAAAGTAACCGACTTAGCTCGAAGATTTGCAAATTTCAGTGGGAATGGGTAGTGGACCCAGTATTGCTTTTCCAATAAATAGTACTACTTGACAATTTCAACACAAATCGAACTTAGTCCCACGGTAAGCTCAACAAGGCTCGTGCTCTGAGTACTAGACGACCGATATATTTAAGAGATATATTACTTATACACATATAAAACATCCAAGACTCGGGGACAAATATTTATGCTCATCGCACAAATACTTGCCCTTATCGGGATTTGAACCCAGGACCGCCAGCTTCGCAGGCAACATTACTCTCGCAGATAAATCGCATAAGTTTAGGAGTGGCGGCTTGTGACGTCATATCTCTGTACCAATTGTTCAGAGGCGTGACGTCACGTGACGTTTCGACTAAATGTATCGGCATTATTCTTTGATTACATAAAAAAATACATCTCTAATATTTTTTATTCATCTATATGTCGGACTAATAATTAAAATGCAGTCAACGTCCCTATTCTTATTGTATTTTACTTTAAAGAAAACCGTCTTCAAATGATTAGCCTATATTAATACACATACGTCAATTTGACACCCAAGACGAGTCCAACGACAACTCATACATCAAAACCCAGCAAGCCGTTTATGCTGCAGAGCCTGCCAAAGAAATAGACATTAGAAAAACACACCGCCCTTTTTGACGCAGTCGGGTAAAATAGATAAAGAGTAAGTAAACGCTCACTTCAGATTTTACGAAGTTAATTTTTGAGCCGATAAAATGGTGACTTCAATTTACGTTCATTTAAGTTACTGTACATCTTTATTGGTTGATAATACTGGCAGGATGTGACTAAATTGGAAATGTGTCAGATGTCTGGCTGATTTTAATGAGTGTATTTTGAAAGTACCAATATTAAAAAAAAATGTAGAAATATACAACGGAACTTGTCAATAAACTAGAAGATAGGTAATACATTTCTTAGAGTATATATAAACGGGGCTTCTGTCATTTTTTACATTTCCATGCAATTAGTTTTCATTATAACAAGAATTGGGATGTTGACTATACTCAAATTAAAATAAAGTTTTGATGCAAAATGGCAGTTTATACAATAGAAATCCTAAAAAAATAATTAAGTTCTATACCTTGCATGTAGCTGTTTTATGAGCCTTTAAAGTTGGGTGGGAAAGTCCACTTTTAATTAATGAAAATATTAATAACTACCTAATACCATTGAATTGTAAAATTGTTGAATATGATTTATATTTATTAAATATTATTGTTATATTTTATTTAGTTATATATTATGTACATATATATCTATTTATTTATATTTTTTATTTATCTACATATAATTTGTACATGGTGTTAGTTTGTCTATATTCCTTATATCTTCACTCACTTGCTCAAAGGTTGACTGGAAGAGATCCCTAATAGG
The DNA here is from genome assembly GCA_905404275.2 of Hedya salicella. Taxonomy (NCBI): domain Eukaryota; kingdom Metazoa; phylum Arthropoda; class Insecta; order Lepidoptera; family Tortricidae; genus Hedya; species Hedya salicella. The sequence goes on along the minus strand of FR990115.1, from coordinate 4,501,640 downwards.
GATAAGTCCGCCTTTGTACTTTTATCTTTTAAGTTTATTGCTTTTGTAACTGGTTACTATGTACAATAAAGTGTTTACATACATTACATACATACATAACCTATGAAATTTATGGTATCTAACTGACAGCGCAAGTTTAAGCATAGCTGCAAAACAAAGTTCTTAATTTCCCTATTCTAGGTAGGACCGTGTGACGTCACACGCTCCTAGGCTTTAACGGAGTGCGGAGTACGGAGTGTTTTTTGGGCAAGTTCAAAGATGTGGTTTTAACATTGTTTTAGGTATCTCGGTGACATTTTATGAGATTGAAGTAATTTTTCACCAATGTTCCTATTATTGAAAGGTGTTTGTACACATACCAAAGAAAAAAAGTCGTCAAAATTGCCAACATCCCAATTAATTCTTATTCTAATGGTAATGGCTATTCCAGGCTATACAGCCTTATCACTGCGACCATAGATAATCTATTGTGATCGCCACCTCCTATAGTTCCCGGTCAAGTTCTGTTGATGCAAAGAACTTCAGAACTTCTTTGATTCCGAGAGTCTTTATCTCTTCTGGGCACAGTAAATGTTTTCCCAGTATAGAGCTGTGGTTACGTATTACGGAGGGACAGTCCATGAGAAATTGCAAACGTGTTTCCTACGAAGCAAAGCTTGTACTATGGGTCCTAAGCGAAGATATACATAATATATAGATAAATTATGATACTTAAATACATAGAAAACTGAAAAACTCCAAGACCCAAGAACAAACATCCGTGCTCATCACACAAATACTTGACCTGGCCGGGATTCGAACCCGGGACCGCCAGCTTCGTAGGCCGTGGTCAACCCACTGAGCCAAACGTATCGTCAAAATGAAGAATGCCTTTATGGCATTAAGTCCGCCATTTGTACTTTCTTGTATTGTGCAATAAAGTTTAAATAAATAAATAAATAAATAAGAGCTACGTTCTTGTCGGTTGAGTAACTGCCACTTTTCTCTGTCTTCAGCCAGAAACTTTGTCTTCTTGGTGCGACCTGACGTTTATTTTTTCCTTTACTTGTGCGAAGTAGGTGCGCCTGGGTCTGCCTCTTCCTCTATTCCATTCAACGTTTCCTTCTATGATGTTTTTAAAGAACCCGTCATGTCGTATCAAGTGCACTATCATCTTCCCTCTTCTGGTTTCTATGGTTCTTAACAGGCATCTTTTCTCCTCTACGGTTCTTAATACTTCTTCATTCAATTTTTTCTCTGTCTAGCATATCCTTTCCATTCTCCTCCAGCACCACATCTCGAATGCTTCCAGCTTTTCTCTATTTTTTTGTGTCAATGTCCACGTTTCACTGCCGTATAGTGCAATACTCCAAATGTATACTTTTATTAGTCGTTTCCGAACCTTTCTTGCAATTAAAACATAGCATACTATATTTCCGGGATCGCAGGCAAAGTCACGCGTAAATGTGAGTTCGAAATAACATTTAAATTTTATTACTGTACCTACAATTCAATACGTGTAGAACATATATAATTCGGTGCATACGCTCTTAATATAAATATAATCATCACAACGGGAACAATAAAACAAAAAGACCCAAAACAAAAACGGGCGTAAAACAAAACACGGCCGAAAATGAGGCCAAGTCCCGAAAGCGCAAGTCGGTTTTTAGGGTTCCGTACCCAAAGGTCCCAACAGGACCTTATTAATATGACTCGGCTGTTTATTTGTACGTCTGTCTGTCTTCCACAGGGCTCATTTGAACGGCATGTTTGAACCGTCATACGTAGATGTCCGACTTGGACGGATGACCTCATAAGTCTAGTCGGTGGATCCGATCTGAGCAGGATCGGATCCACCATCCTTTGTTCAGCAGTGAACGTCGGTGGCTGATAGATAGATTAGACGTAGATGCTCGAAATTTTACAGAATATATGTTACTGTGGCCGGTAAAACAACAAAACTGATAAATGTACGGAAGTCCCCACGCAAAAAAAAGAATCTTTAGGCATAAATGCATACCTTTGGAAACGAAGCCTTCATGGACCTGATTTTTTTACAAAGTGTTACGTTACTCACTATAACTAAAAATAATAAAAATTAAATAATTTAGAAAATTACAGGGTAATTACAGGGTATAGATATGATTTTGCTCTGTGTCCTTTGCATACCATAATACGGAACCCTCACTGCTTGAGTCCGACTCGCACTTGGCCGGTTTTTATTATTTTCGCTCTTGATTCAGTCTCGAGGCCACCACGGTCATTGTGTCTTGTGGTCGGCAGATGTTTTTGGCATAAATTGAGTTAAGTCTTTGTTGATTCATTGAGGGAATGAGGGCGAAAAATTATCGGTCTGTCAGATGCCGTTTCACTGGGTAGAGCTAGGCATCCTTACTAGTAATCGGATTCAGTGGGGGAAGCGCAAACTCACAAACGGGAATGCCATCTGCGCTACTTATAGGAGGACCTGCCTGTCACTATGCCACTTCACTATAGGGCTCGTCCAGAAATCATATGATAATATTTAGCCTTCTTTTTAAGTGTGACTTTAAGAGCAGAAACACGGCAAGAAACTCTCCAAGTACTTCTCGACGTTTCGTTTTGCACAATTAATAAACGTGTTTTTTTTTTAACTAGAAGGTGCAAACTTCATCGGTGGAGGAGCAAAACATCATAACCCTCTTTTTTTATTTAGCGTTATCGGGTAGTAAAAAGTATTGTTTAATCATATTTGTGCATGACCAGTTGTTTCATGCACCAAATATATGGTTAAAATTCATCCGCTCATTTCATTTCCATAGTCTGTTTAAAAGTAGCTTAATAACCATCGTTGCATGTTAAATTATAAATATATAAAAAACTAGAAAGCGCCCGCAACTTTGTTCGCAGAGGAAAAAAGTCATAACCCCTCTTTTTTTCCGTAGCATAGTCGGGTAAAAAGTATCCTATAACCATCTGGAGATACCCAGCTACCCGTGTACCAAATAGTTGAAATCCGTTTAGCCGATTTAGCGTGATGAAGCCACAACGACACATACTTTATATAGTAGTATATATATCATTTTTACAACTTTATAATAGTACTAGCGCCCGCCCGCGACGTCGTCCGCCTTATTCGTTTATCGCGGATAAAAGGTATTTTTCCGGGATAAAAAGTAGCTCATGTTTTTCCCCAAAACTCGATATTTTACGAATTTAAATGAGAAGCATATTACCAAGATTTCAAGTTCCTAGCTTAAAAAAATATTTACTGTCCATACAAATTTTAATCCCCTTTTTCGTCCCTAAAAGGGATGAAATTTGACATACATGCCTATGTCCTATTCTGATATACGGTATATATAAGGTACATAACTGGAAAGTTTCATAAAAAATCGTCCAGTAGTTTTTGAGATTAAGTGGAACGTACATACATACTTTGACGTTTATAGTATAGTAAGGATAGATATTTTAAAAAACGAATTATTACACTTAGCCATAGATTGTTGATGGTAAATTTGAAATATCTACAATAACTCAGTAATAATACTACTATTATGTGTGCTTTCAAAGTAGAAAATAAAAGTTATAGACAAAACATAGATATAATAAGCAATTTTGATCGGTAGGATCAGGGCCGTATTTACCCTAGGGCCTAGGAGGCCATGGTGCGGGGCGGCAAACAGTCAGGGGCGGCGTAACAATCCTAGTTGCGCGAGTCCAACTCGCTCTTGCCCGGTTCTTCCTTAACTTATGGGGTGGCGAAACTTATTGGCCCACGGCGCCAAATTTCAAAATAAGCCCCTGGGTAGGATGCGTGTACAAGCTACTCACTTGTAGATAAAAACATACAGCAGTAACATTTATGCTTATTTGGCGACACGTTTAGCTCTGTGGGTTGCACAACGGCCTACGAAGCTGGCGGTCCTGGGTTTGAATCCCGGCCAGGGCTGGTGTTTGTGTGGTGAGCACGAAAGTTTGTTCCTGAGGGTCTTGGATGTTTTCTATGTATTTAAGTATTATATTAATGTATCTATATATTATGTATATCGTCGCGTGGTACCCATAGTACAAGCTTTGCTTAGTTTGGGACTAGGTCGATTTGTGTAAGATTGTCATTGTTATTTATTTATTTTTATTTTATTTTAATGCAATATAGTCTTAAATACGATCCGTTTCACGCAGTTTGGACTTTGCCTGTGTCACGGCGACAGGAACATGCGTGGTCAGGAGCAATTCAAGATGGCGTCAACATTGACCCTCCACAATTAAACGGGAATTGATAACGCTGGGAATATAATTGTATGCTCAGTAGCTGGTCATTTAGGTATTTTATTGCTGTGGTTTAATAATAAAATAATGTTTTTATTCTGTAAGTAGGCCGCAAGGGCACTTTTACAAGTCTAACTCTATGGCCTTTCCCAAAAAAAGACCATTGTTGAGAAAAAAGCCTTTGAGCTTCGGAATAACCCCTCTGATCTATTTGTGTGCTATGTTTCATCTAAGTCTGTAGGACCCCTTATAGCGTAGCAAATACATAACATTTTCTTAAGGATTATCCCTAATATTTATTTATTTATTAAAAAAAAAGAAACTTTGACATGCGTTATATTGATAGGACAGGATTTTCCAAAGTAGGTAGTAAGAGCGACAGAGTTTTACTAAGGTACAATGGCCGAATTAATGTTGCCTTGGTTTCTTAAGTAGGTATGATGCAAAAGCATTAAGGGCAAATATCACTAAGCTTGGTTAGAGTTAACGGCTGATTAACGATTACGTCTGTCAATGTTAACCACTTGACAGGAGAACCACATTTGTCAATTGCTGAATATCATGAAATTGGGTCTTAAGTGATTTGTATTGACACTAAGCTAAGAAGGAAGGAAAACTTTAGTTTGATGGAAAAGTCACAAATGAAGAAGTACTTAGAAGGAGATGGAAAATGGAAAAGAATAGGAGATGGAAAATGTTTGATCACCTGATACGACACGCTTTATTAATAAAATTGTAGAAGCAGCTACACGCTTCACCAGAGTTGGACTCTTAAATTTATGATGATAATAAGCAGTTGAAGAGGTAAAAGAAAAAAGGATATTGTCCAAAACTATTAATAACAGAAGAGGCAAGATGTTTGAACACCTGTTACGACACGATGATTACATCAAAGCCATTATAGAAGGGAAGATAGACAGGGAGATAAATAAAGGGAGATCAAGGAATCACTCATATCAGGATTTCAAAAGGAAAGCTGAAATAGAGAGAAATACAAATTGATCTCCGATTTTTAGCTCTTAAATATATGACAATAATGAACTAACTTCCGATAGCGATAAAATAACTTCCGTAAATATGACTAAGACATTTTTGCACTTCAGCACTTTATACTATCAGTCAACAATGTATGACCTAACGTAACTTATTTATGCGCGCGCGTCATAATCTCGCTTCACTTTAGATCAAAGTCACTTACACTATGAAGATAAAATTATTAGACGAAGGCTTACTTAATGCTTTTATAATAAAAATAAAACATTTTCCCTGTACCACACTTGAAATGCAACTAACTTACAAAAAAAGAAAATATTCCCAAAGATAAGCGAAATAACAAAAAGGATGCAAAGTTCAGTTTACCATGACATCCATAAGAAAATATATGAAAAAACTATGTCAAATAAGAGCAATAAGTCAAATAACATTCCAGTAACTCGGCCATAAAACGAACTATCTAAAATAGACACAGTAAACTATACGCGGAGCGCAAATAAGACAACCTTCAAAGCACCTAGTTCAATTTCAAGATGGCGGCACCAGTTGTAGGTTATGTAGTAACATTGACAGTATGCGCTTGAGTGGAAGCGAGCCTTGGCCGAGCGACCAAGGACTCGCGGCGTTCTAAAATTGAATTTGAATTGGAATTTAGAATTTAACCGCCATTTTTTCGAATCGCACGTAGAACAGTAACGAATTTTAATAGAGCTGTCAGTTTAGATTAATTGATGAACATGTTTTGATACTTTTCAAAATGATATACCGTAGTACTCGTATATTAAATGTCCGATATTGTGCGATTCGTTATTCAGACATGAATCATGTTACAATAAAAATAAAGTAAAAAGCAACTTTTTGAATAGAGCCATGAATATATTTTATTTTAGGTACAAGGAAAAATGTATTCACCGTATAAATAGAGTCGATTTTATTCTGTATAATATGTGGGTAACAACAATAAATCGACCGAATTATCATTTTTTTGCGCAAGTGATAGGATTTGTGATTCAAATTTACCGACAGAAATACTTAAAGTAAAAATTGGTCGGCTGTGTTTTCATGTGTAAAACCTAGTTTTTTTATAAATTTAAATAAAATATGGGCGATTGTTACTTATGACTGTAATTACATGGATTTAAAGAATAAAAAAAAAATTTAACAGGTCTTTTTTATGTTCAATATTTGAGTTGCAGTAGGAATGAATTATTAAAACTACTATCTTATTTCAATTTCAATGACATCTTAAATGCAAAACCACCACGTTTCTCTTCTTTAACACAGCATTGGAGAAAAGAATCGATGTAATTTGTAGCATAAATAATGTAATTTATGGACTGAAAAAGCAGATTATTAATTATTATTATCTCGGGATGTTTTCCGCGAAATTGCAAGCTATAAAATAATAACACATTAACGGCTGAATACATTTGGTCAATATAAAATGGCTTTAAAACATTTGGTCCGTTACGTATTGTGCAGGTAATTAATTCACATATAAAAAAGTAGTAATGAATATAATAAATCATCATCATCATCATCATGTCAGCCGTAGGACGTCCACTGCTGGACACAGGCCTCCTGAATTGATTTCCACATGGGCCGGATAGCCGGATAATAAATAAATTATTCCAATAAACTCGGACCATAGTTGCTGATTAGGGTTGCGGGGGCTCGCTGGATGCGGGTCGCCTCTATCCGGCCCATGTGGAAATCAATTGAGGAGGCCTGTGTCCAGCAGTGGACGTCCTACGGCTGACATGATGATGATGATGATAGTTGCATACAAAAATATTTAAATGTAAATAAACTTCAAAGTTTGGTCAATAGGTTACGATAGTCATAAAAAGCTAGTAGAATCTAAGATGGCGCCGGCAGGTTGTGTGTAACATTGACAGCTGCGCCGGAGTTGCGTAAGGCGCCTTGGCCGCGGGACCAAGGACTTTAACGCTTTACCGTCGCTCTAAACTAAAAGGGCCTATCTTCCTAGCACTACCTTACCCTATGTTTTTCAATTTGATTTTCTCTTTTCGGCCTCACTATTGGCAATGTAATCGTAGTCACTTTATTTTGAGGTCTTGGTTATATAGAATATTTTTGACAGTTGAAATGGTGATTTAACAAATTTTTGGCGTTACATTTTGATCATTGCTATTTTAATTAACAGTTTATTGCAGTTTCGTATTTATGAATGTAGTTCTTTTAGAGGCGTACGTTACTTTTCTTATGTGGTCCATAATACAAAAGTGACTGAGTTTTAATGAAAATGACTAAGTTTATTTTCTAAACTTTAAAATAGGTAGACTGTTTCCTAAATTTGTGGGATGTTTGAAACTGTAATATTTAACTTAAGGTACTGTATAAGATTATTTCATTCTGATACTAAAGTATTCATAAAGTATTAATATTTCTGAATTCATTTGGATCAAATTCAATTTAGTTTTCTCATGTGTCTTCATTGACTTTAACCCGTCGTATGCGATGTCAAAAATTTGGCAATCAAATAGAAGCTAGGTATATGAATTTTTAAAACAGAGTTTAAATGCTCTGCACAGATCTCAGTCTAAGCATATACGTGGCTAAACCCTAATTATCAATTAAATACTACTAATAAACTTGCAGTTAGACATTATATCCGATGATTTAATACATTAAAACTTAAACATCAATTTCTTAAGTTATTTTTTTGATCCAAATGGTATAAGTATTCCTTTTTCCTAAATTTAAGATATAGTCCTAGCTGACTTTACTAAAAATAAAGTGTGTTATCGTCAAGGTATAATCAATAATAAACCAGCAATTATTTCCGTCATTAAAATAACAGATTGTTATATTATTGGAAGATATTACAAGCCCAGCTAAATAAAGAGAAAAAAGAAAATAAATCTTTTGTTTTACAAACAAAAGGATTGCCAACTAACATGTAGATAATGACGCGACGTCGCTTTAGACCTATTTATTCATATAATAATTAACTATTAGATATAATTAATGGAACATTAATGAAAGTTAATCTGAACCTAAAACACAACAATAATAAGTTATTACGCCCAAGTGCACTCAATATCGCTTCCTGGCGCAGTGACCCGTTTACAAAATGCATCGTTATTTTTCCAATCGACTTTATTTTTTTGCTTAATTGGTTACAAATAATGAGGTCAAAAGATAATTTTGACACGGTTTCATTTTACTGCTATTGTTATTTCAAGTGTCCTAACCGTTGTAATTTTATAAACTTTATAAGTTTTTGTTTTTCATAAAATAAGTTATAAATCGTTATGGAACTATATAATTATCATAAAATTGACATTGAAGAAACTATACATTGCATAATAGGCGCTTTGTTCGGTTTGATTACTTTCATTTTATTTATTAATATACTGGCAGTAATCTTAACTAAAACTTATTTAAAACTACATGAGCAGAAACTTCTTACCTCATTTGTAACGGGAATATTTAATAAATTTCAATTACCGGTTTTATTATTTTCTTTTAATTAAATGAAGAATCAGCAGCGTCGCGAGCTTAAAAAGTTCCGTCGGTAATATTTTAGCCTACGCCTCGCGTCATCGCTCGTAATATTACAAATTTGATCATTATTTGTTAAAAAAAAGTTTAATTACTTTATTAATAGATTTAAAACCCCTTTATAAACATTATTAAAGCATATTAGATCGTTTCTTATAAGTGTGTCTAAGCTCAAATTGGTTTAATATGTTTTTGTTAAAGTTTGTAATATGTTTTCGAAACTTAGGAATATTTGTGTGAAATCAGATCAATTCAATACTAAATGAAACGTCTCTAGCGTAGAAAATTGCGATGCGAAACTCAAAACTCGTTTTCTATTCCGTCATTGGCCTTCGATCAAAATATAGGTTGTAATTCACACACACCAACAAATTCTCACAGGCGCGCTAAAACGGAATAGTTATAGAAAAAGAGTGGGACAGATAAACGATAACGACTATTGGTGGGGCGAGTGGTGGGGATTCGTAAGAAAAACACAAAAAATGTGCGTGAACCCTACGCACACTACGTCACGCACACATAGAAACGGCTAAGTCAAGGAGAACGTAAGATTAAGGGCACATAATTATTGACTTTGAGTCAACTTCTTCGAACACAAACACCACGGAAGCGATTTCTATTTCAAATTCAAATTGTCCGTTCTAAATTCAAAAACTTAATTGGGTACTAATTCGAATTAAAGAGAGCGCGTCCGGATTTCGAAAGCCGTTCCAAATTTGAAAAAGTTTACTCACATACGTCAGAGGTGGCCTGCTCTTCTTCGGTCCAGTTTGACACTTCGGTGGTAATTTTGTAAAAAAAAGAAAAATATCCAATTTCGAATGCTTGTCACCTTGTCATATACACAATTAACCGTACTTAACGGCGACACTGTCACTTAACATACACATCACGGCAGTCACAAAATACGCTATCATATACTAAAGGGTCCTAAGATTCCGTCTGATATGTCACTTTTTTAAACTTGAAAACTCACTAAAGCCGAAAAATATTTCTCTCGAATGATATGGTAAGTTTTTAGGAAAATATAGTCTTGTTTTTGTTTGCTTTTTAAATATTCTTTTTTTTGTTTTTTGGGTGTTTTTTAGCGTCGTTTGTGGGTGGGATGCGACTCGCCGCGGGTTGTGCATAGACGACACTGCACTGAGCGCGCACTGGCTCGGCGTGCGTACTTAGCCATTACCTTGTATTTACTGCGAGCGAGCTATACGGGCGCACGTCTTGATACTTGAGGTGACGGGAAAAAATTGGAAAAACGCGGAAAAATTGTACGGAATGTTACATTTCTATGCAATTTTATAAACTGAAATTGCTTTAAAACTGCTAAACTGCTTCGAATAAGTAATTTTTGAATGGGACATACATATTCGATGTAAATTACGTAATGAACGTTAAGATCTTTAATTATTCACCAATATAACAAACAAAGTCATAAATGGTAAATAAATTTCGTTACTGATTTTTCAATAGAAATCAATTTATTACTATTAAAATTGAGCATGCTGGAAGCATTTTATTTTAAGAGCAAGAAAGGCGAAACAAAAGCATGTTTACCTGTTACTGGCAGACTATTTATCTGGCTTCCACTTTCCATTTAAATATACACAATGTTAAATTTCTTAACAAAGCATACACTCGTCTTCAATCACTTTTACTTTAGTATCTATATGTATACATTTTCATTAATAAACATAGTCAAAGCAATGCTTAGCATTAAAAACTATTCTCACTATCAGATATTTCTTCACATATTATAACGATAGTCCTCCCGTGACCATGGAAAGCTGGAAAGCTTCCGAAACGTCGGGAACAAAAATGAGATAATATACGCGATATAATCCGTTAAATTGTTTTATTTCAATATTATAACGATTCAAAGTAACAAACATTTATTATATATGCAACTATTCAAACCAATACTAAGTCTCGTCTAAGACACGAACTCAACAATCAAGACTGCTCGGCTGCGCTATGCTGCACACAGACTGCAGTTCGCTCACGTCCAAACGTCTCTGTGTGAGTGCCCGCGATCGTACGAAACCTCGTGCATTTCAGTTCTACTTACTTATCAACCTTTTCGATTAATCACACATCGGTCTAAACTTCAAAAAACGCCTCATTCCAAAAATTAGAAGCTCAACGTTCGAAATTCAAATTTTTAGATACAAACATAGAACATAATTACGTTGGTATTGGTGTGTTAGTACTGCAGGCTGTGTTTGTGTGCGCTTTTTTATCGTTTTTTTCTCGGCGTGTGGGTGCGTTCGATTGTGTACTTGGTTAGTCTGTGTGAGTGCAAACTGCATAGAGATGCGCTCATGTGTTGAGTTCTTGTAAGAAAATGGTTGTTAAAAATTTTGCCCGCGAAACATAGATGGCGTTACGTCGGAGATTCGAACGGTTCCATTCTGCTAGTATTTTAAAAGAGTTAGGGCTGTCGCGGCTGATATTTGCCATTGCCCTAGTGCTACAAAATGTTCAAAAAACAATTAAATTAAATTAGCGAGTTAAACTCTATTTACCTAATGATAAGTGGGCGGCTTTTCAAGATGGACATGTGTTCGAACCAGAGTGTGTTTTTCTTCCTTTTTTAAACTTCATAACGCAAATTATTGTACCACAATTCTCCATCATGTGCTAGGCCTCATGACATGACACGAGCCAAAAAAAATCACGGTCTTGGCTGCCAACATCTATAAATCAATTTCAGTTATATGTATGTATAAATAATAATTAAATGGTTATAGTAAACCGCAAATGCATATCATATTAAATTGCTTTTTAAACCAATAAACCGTAAAGAAAGACTCTAGAGCACTAAAATATGATTTAACAACCGATCTCGACATTTTCTTTGCATTTCCGGTTTTTGCGAGCCGGATATGAAACGTCGGTCGTACTCGAGTTCCGGTCTCAAAAAACGTCAAAAACAATAGCTATGTTGTTTGTGCATTAAAGGGTAGGAATAAGTCGCGAATAACATCAGGAAATAGCTATATTATTATACATCTATAAAAATTACTGTGGCAATAATGCCACAATATTTTTTATAGATGAATAGGATAGACAGACGAACAGACGGACATGACGAAAAAACAGAAATGGGTTATTGAGAAATTTTAGCATGCAATTATAGTTATTTAGTTGTTAGCTTATTAGATACCTTTTACCCGACAATGGTAAAAAAAGGGTTATAGTTATGATTCTTTTCTCATTTACGGACGAAGTTTCGAGCAGTTTCTATTTAAGTATACGCGTGCAATGATAGTTATAAACTTATTAGATACCTTTTACCCGACAACGGTAAAAAAGTGGTTATGGTTATTGAGATAAAAAGTTGTAAAAATGAAATCTCTACATTGAGGATAAAATAAAATATTGCAACTGACTATTTGGAGGCTGAAACAAAAAACATTTATTTTGGATTTTTTGGATGTTTGTATGTGTCGTTGTGGCTTCATCACGTCAAAACGGACAAACAGTATTCAACTATTTTTAGTACACGAGTAGCTGGGCATCCCCAGATGGTTAAAGAATACCTTTTATTCGACTACGCTGAAGAAAAAGGAGAGTTATGATTTTTTCACCTCCGCTTACGAAGTGCACCTTCTTGTTCACTCAAATTGGAATAAATGAAAAAATCGGCCTTTAAATGCAATAATAATTAATCAATTTGTTACTCTGAGTCATTCACAATGATTCATTAGTTCTTTTATTTGAGCTCCAGTGTGTCATGAAATTAAAAAGTCACAAGTGCATTAAACCACGAATATGGATAAGCTTTTTTTGGCTTAATACATTATTTGATTGGTTTGCATGCATAAAGTCACGTGACAAGTAATCTAGTATATTTTAACAAAGGACTAAGTGACTCAGTGGAGACTGCAGTACAGGTTTGATTCCAGTTTGAGCCAAAGTTATTTTTGCCAAATATCATACTAAACGGAAGAATTGTAAGTGGGAAACGAAAGCGTCTTTTGACAGGGTTTTCTTTAACGAGAGTAAGTAATTATGTACATTGTATCCAAAGTACCCAAACATAGTACCCAAAGGTTGTCTGGAAGAGATATGCTATTTAGTGATAAAACCGCCTGATGTTTTCTCTCTCTCTCTCCAATCGGTTCCTCATTACTGAGGATCGTGGTCAATGGAACCTCCCAAATGGACAATTTGTCTCCATCGATTCCGGTCCTGCCTGTTGTTTTACCTTACCTTAAATGTATTATTTTTTTACAAGCTTTTATTTAACTTGCAATGTAACTATGTATGTTCGGATGGAATCTTGCAAGTTACATTTAACCTAACTCCCGGTATCCAATTGAGCTAAGTTTGGCATACTTATGTAACTACGGTGACAATGCAATAGTATGATACCATCGAGCTGATCTGTTGATGGAGCCGGAAGGTGGTCATAGGAACTCTGTAATAAAATAATGCAATCCTACCTAGTTTGTGCTCTTTAGAATCATATCGGTGAGTGGATGTTTAAAAAAAAGTACAGTCGGCAATAAAAGCTAGGCACAAAAATGTTATAACAAATTTTCAGTTTTGTATTATTTCTGTTATTTGAGCTAGAAAAACTTGTTTTTACCAAATTTCATAATTCTATACAGGAAGCATTTATTTTTTCGAGTTAAGGCCAGCGCAAGTGTTTGAATGATGAACAGGAAAATTTGTTTGACCCAGGTCTTGGATGTTTTCTATTTATCTAAGTATTCTATTTATTTTTAAAAGTATATATATCGTCGCCTGGTACCCATTGTACAAACTTTGCTTAGTTTGGGACTGATATTTACTTAAAAATGTGAATTTTTTTTGATCAGATAGACCTAAGTAATTTTTTAGGGTTCCGTAGCCAAAATGGAAAAAAACGGAACCCTTGTAGTTTCGTCATGTCCGTTCGTCAGTCCGTCCGTTCGTCTGTACGCCCGTATGTCGCAGGTGTCTTGTGTAAGCTGCTTAATATGTAAACAAAACTGAGAAAAAAAAAACCAACAAATTTTAATGTGTGGTACATATTTCGACAGTTCTTTTAAAAATACTTTGAAGTTTCTAGAAAAATATTTTGATTGAGTGAATATTTTCGGAAATAATCGCTCCGAAAGTAGCATAAATTATCCCCCCCCCCCCCTATTTTCTTAACGGTGTGTCCAAAAATATGGAAAAATAACAAGAATAAAACTTAATAAGTAATTACTTTCAACGAAAATTGTTTTCTGTTGAAAACAATTTTCTATCATGTTGCTAGAATATACCGTTTTTGAGTTATTGCCAAAAACTGCGCTTCTCAGCTAAAGGATGTAAGTGCCGTGGAGATACGCTCTTTTCCTAATGCAGTTTTTCATACCTTATTTCTTTAATCTGCAGTGCATTTTTTGTATGAACGGCTGCGGAATCCTACACTGAGCATGGTCCAACATGCTCTTGACCGGTTTTTTTATTTCTTATCTTTAATAATATAAAGCTTTATATTCAGTATAATTTTTTCCTGCAAAAAAGTGATTTGCGGGAGTCAGAGACAGAAAAACAATAAAGTCACGTTATAAGGGTTCTGTTGTAACGACTGAGGTGAAGAACATTAAAAATATATTTTATGTAACAACTTTTAAAAACTTTGCGTGTTGTGTATATATTTAATAGAATAAGAATATGAAAATATATATAGTTGGCATTCAAGACTCGTACTTGGCATTTCCGTCTTTTGCCACGGACACAGAATTCCTGGAAGTCTTTTGAGCGCACTCTACGCTTGTTCCTAAGCGTAGCTATTGAAAACATTGTTTTAATCAGTATCTTTTCTGGTGAAACGAAATAAAGAAAAATATATAACTACATTTTTAAACTTTTAATTTCATATTAAAAATCAGTTTCTAAAGTTCCTCATTCTAAAAGTGTGTAGGCTACAAGTAGAGCATAGGTGTTGCCGCAAATTAAGTGTATAAATTAATTAGTGCTATTCTTATTACGCGCTTACATATCTACCCTGTGACGTCATTTAGAGGATCCTATGCTTCTGTAACATTTTTCCAAATATTTACACAAGCGTTTCTATAAAAAAAAACTTAAATATTTTTATGTTCCTAATGGATTAAGAAAATGGGTGTCGATTTAATATTATTTGGAAATTTCCCCCTACTTCAGTCTTACCCCCACGCACTTTATTAGAGAGCTAGTTCTTATGGTTGTGTAATTTATTTCAAAATCCATCGTATTTAAGTACTTAGAAGTAATTTACAAGTGCTCTGCTGAATAAAATATTGACGATAAAAATTAAGGTGTAGGTGTGATGTCTTATCACAACAAACGCGGCTAACGTCGTAACGTCACGTTACGTCCATGGTCTCGAAGAAAGTGAGTTCTTTCGAGACCATGGACGTAACGCGACGTCCGAAACGTCGAAGAATTACCAACAAAAGGTAATTAAATACAATCATATTTATTCATGTATACGCGATTAAGCCGTTTGTTGTGTTTTGATAATGAGTGAAAATCGCGTTGGTTTAAACCAGGGGTCTTTAAACATTTTGACTCAAGGGCCACACTTCACTTAATATAAAGTCGTGCAGGCCAAGACTGGTTTCATGGCTCTTCATGGGGTAATAATGATTATGACCAATTACCGTCAGTTTGTAAAAAATGTATACAGTAAAAAAAAAATTATTGGTTTGTTTTATTTTGAACTCTTAAATAAATCTCAGTGACGGTCTCATTTGTGACTAATTACAACACGTTGGCTCTCCCGCTTTCTCTCCGCGGGCCGGATTAGAAGGGCTCGCCGGCCGGACTTGGCCCGCGGGCCGTAGTTTGGCGACCCCTGGTTTAATCAATGTGTTGTGTGATGTCTTTTCCAGCGCATTTAGATCTTGAGCTAAAAATGTGACCGCGCGGGATAAAGGCTCGGCGATTACACAATTAGCTCATAACTGGCCAATTAGCCGCGTACTTATTTACCACTCGAGCTAGGCAACAATCTTTTTCTTGCGAAGACACTGTACTTGACAGTCCCAGGCATTTTCACTGTTTTTAAGGTTATGCCCCTGCCTTAATAGTCCTATGATTATGTTGCATTTGTTAAGATTTTTTCATCATCACCATCATATCAGCTGATAGAAGTACACTTCCAGATAGCACACAAGCTGTATAAGGGCTTATACAGCCATTTTACAGCTATTTTGAGCGTTATAAGAGCTGTATAAGCTCTGTGACGTGACTTCTGAACTTGGGACTTGGGACTGCTGAACAAAAAGCCTTCACAAGGATCTCCATAAGGACCACCCGTGTGCTGTCTTCATCCAATCCAACAGTTTCATGTGACCTTGATCAGATCGGAAATACACCTTGCTGGGTCCCACGCTTCGTTTAGCGGCCCGCGGTCTCCATTCTTAACGACTTTTGTTGTACGTTAATTATTACTGAAGTGTTCCTAACTACAATTTACAAAGTCAAGAAAGTTTACTCAGTCCTATCTGTAAGATTGTTTTGTGTAAAAATAGCTTAATTTTTTTTTTAGACTCTTAGGGACACGTTATAGAGAAAAATCTTGATGGATTTAATGTTCTAATGACCATTTTCACATTATAATATATAATTTCATATTTTGAAGGTTACGGAATTGAAATTTTTTCTTGATTTTTTTTTTGTATCGTAACTAATAACTATTTTTGTACACGGGTAACTGGGCATCTACTGATGGTTATAATATTTTTTACTCGATTACGCTGTCGAAAAAAAGAGGGTTATGATTTTTTTCTCCTTCGCTGACGAAGTCGTAAAGATCGTGATAGTAGGGTAGGACATCATGATTTTCATTTATATAAAAAAGACATGTTTAAGTTCAAATAATTTCCTTCCGGAAACTCATGAAGTTAAATTTTAACTGTAAATACTCGCTCCAAGTTACAACTCCACTGAATAATTTTTCATGTCTCCA
This sequence comes from Hedya salicella, assembly GCA_905404275.2. Classification (NCBI taxonomy): domain Eukaryota; kingdom Metazoa; phylum Arthropoda; class Insecta; order Lepidoptera; family Tortricidae; genus Hedya; species Hedya salicella. Next base: position 4,484,956 of record FR990115.1, on the reverse strand, counting down.
TTGTCATAAGATAAATATAAACCTGTCAATACTAATGTTTTTAGCGTATAATTCGGATAGACATTTCGGTTGGCGGTGACACGATAACTGCGCGTGACACGATCCAAATAATGCGCTGCGGGGCGCCATTTTGTTTCCACAATTTTCTCTTTATTAACCACTAGCTGTTGCCCGCGACTCCGTCCGCCTAGCGATGTTATTTATAGCCTATGTGTTATTCTGATGTCTAAACAACGTTACTGGAAAGTTTCGTTCTTATCCGTTAAGTAGTTTTTAAAATTAAGGGTAACGATGAACTTTCACGTATTTATGTACCTTATAGCCTTATTGAGCTTACAATGGGACTAGTTCGATTTGTGTAAAATTGTCCCGTAATATTTATTTATTTACTTATTTATTTATTTATTTATATAGTACTAGAAGGTGCCCGCAACTTCGTTCGCAGAGAAGAAAAAGTCTTAACCCCTCTTTTTCATTAGCGTAGTCGGGTAAAAAGTATCCCATAACCATCAATCAATCAATCAAATAATGCTTTGTTCAAGTAGGCCTAGTTACAAGCACTTTCGAATTGTCAGGTACAGTACATTAGAGAAGTGTTTACTGTGAGAGATACAATATGATCCAACATTTGTCGCAAGGATTAGGGAAAACCCAGAAAAACCTAATCTGTGGACCATCTGTGGATTTCACAATTTATTGTCACATCCAACCAATAACCAAGACACTATTTCGTGCAAAAGCAAAGGAACTATAATCCTTTAATCAGATAAAATAAACTTAGAAATTAAAGGGTACAAGGATGTTTGAAACACATCCACTAGTGATTCCGACTCACACTGATTGTTTTTTTTTATTTTAATGTTTTTGAAATGAAATGAAATGAAAATGAAAATGAAATTAGTTGAAATGAAAATGAAAATGAAATGAAATGAAAATGAAAATGAAAATGAAATTCAATGAAAATATTTGATTGCCGAACACATGTTACATAGTAGGTGTTCTTAATAACATATTGTATCAACATATTCTGCCTTTATTGCCATGCAAAATGGCATTTGTCTATAAACTAATTTCAATTGAGAAGTAAACTAATAACAATAAAGCGTTATAGTAATATGTCCGTAAACTTAAAGCAATTACGTTAAATAATATATATACACTACAAACTTAAATAAAATACCTACTATTTATCTTCAGCACTTAAGTATTTTTATCATTATAATTTAAGAATTCATTTATAGAATAGAAACATTTATTCAATAACCATATATGTATTTTCTTAAATTCTGTTATGCTCATGTCGTAAAAATGTCTTGGTAATTTATTAAATAACTTTATACACATACAATATACATTTTTTTTTTAATATACTCAAGCTCATCCTTGGTGTACACAAGTAATTATTGTTCCTTGTACTCCGCTTCCCGTCAGCTTTGTATATTACGAACAGGTGTTCGTTTTCTTTAACGAACAAACATATTTCTTTTATATACATGCACGGGAGCGGAAAGATGTTTAAGTCTTTAAATATAGGTCTACATGAGTCATTATATCCGGCTCCGACTATGGCTCTAACACATTTTTTTGGGCTCTAAACACTTTTTCAATTTCAATGGAATTGCCCCATATGATCAAACCGTACCTAAGAATAGAGGCGACATACCCATGATATGCTGTGATGGCAGCGTCTTTTGAGGCAATATTCCGTAAGTGTCTCAGTGCAAAGACAAACCTGTCAATTCTGTGAACAACATACTCTATGTGTTCCTTCCAGTTACAGTTCATGTCCATGATTACACCAAGGAACTTAGTTCTGCAGACTTCCTTTGGCAGAGTAATAACAATATAAACCTCAAAGTTGCGTGTTATATTGATATACTCCTATTGCTACTGTATCTAATGTGATCAGTATGTAACCCAGTTACCTAGCCCCGAACATGGCTACTAGATATTTAGGGCACTAAACTAATTTGGTACACCTCTAATATACTATACACCTACGCTCTCAAAACTGTGTACACTCTTCGCTTTGGTAGGTACCTGCCGTAGTAACTTCCGGGATGTCGAAAGTGCTTGCCTACTGATACAAATAAACGGAGACATCCACTGCTGGACCTCCCCCAAGAATCTCCACAATTACTGGTGGTGGTGTGACAATTACAGTATCCCACGACCCTGACCAGATCGTCAGTCGATCCGTCAGTCGATCTTGTTGGTAGCCTCCCCACGCTGCATCGTCCTGAACGCAGTTACTCCTCGAGAACCTTTCTACCCGCGGCCACGGTTCTACTAATAATGTACGACGTAATAAAATACTAGTAATGGGCATAAAATAGGGTAAGAAAGTAAAAATTCTAATTAGTCCGTTAAATAATAATAATTATTTTACACATATGTTTTGCGTATTCAAAATAATAATAAAAAAATCAGATAAAACGCATTAAAGTTAGGAAGATCTGCGCGCCAGACGAATGTATCAATTCTGTCCAAGAAAAAAAATCAAGTTCTGCCAATCGATCTGTACACAGCGAGACGTGGGGCAGACTGCCTAGAGAAGCTCATGGTGGTGCGTCAAATAGAGGGAAGAAGGGGACGAGGAAGATGCAGTGAAGGAACAACATGCAGATGTAAGAACATAATAAAAAAATACCTACGCCTCTTATATTTTTTATTCATCAACATGTCGGACTAATTATTAAAATTTAGTCATCATCCTTACGGATGGGAAAAAATCTGGTGCTAATTTTGGTTATACGTTATGACAATACAAATATGTTACCTCTCAGTTTTAATATAGTATATGTTGTCAGTGTAAAGTTTTACTAACAATAAAGTACTTGACAGAAGTGAAAAAATATTAATATACACACACTAAACTAAATATTTGAACATGCATGTAATAAAAGAAACGGTCACTAATTATTGAACTATAAAGTATTTAATATTTTCTTCTGTTTCCGCGATTATTACTCATTGAAATAAAACAATTTAACGGATTATATCGCGTATATTATCTCATTTTAGTTCCCGACGTCTCGGAAGCTTTCCAGCTTTCCATGGTCACGGGTGGACTGAGAAAGGATGTATTTTCCTCTATCAAAGTTACAATTTGTGCAAACTACCCATTTTTTGAAAAAACACAAATAAAGGTGTACATTCATGCCAGATGGGCCTTGACTGGGACGTCACACGTCTGTGTTTTCGTACAAACTTCAAAGTAACGGAGGATTTTCACATTTCGAAAAAGAAGCAAAGTTGAACTGTCATCAGATACCGTATTTATAATTAACTGGTTATTAAATAACCCAAAATATATAGTGCGAGTAAATATGAAGACTATTAAGAGTCCCCGGCAAGCTCGGTCCTCCATACAAACGTAGTTACGCTCTCATCTTAAAACGTCTAGCTGGTTTGCTCTGAAACTTTGTACTTAGAATAAGTAAAGGCATATCCAGGTCTGTAATTAGTTTATGTAGCTTCAGATACCATAGTAAAAAAAATACAGCGAATTTAAGTTTTTCATACAAAACTAGTTTTTGCTGTATTTCATTTGTTTTATAAACAGCCATATAAACTAACCACAGACCTAGATATACCTCATATCATTCTATATGCAAAGTTTTGTTACAATGCAAAACGTAGTTTTAAACTGAGAACGAAACTCCGTTTGTATGGGAAGGTGATTTCGGCTGAGCCAGCCGGGGACTCTTAAGTACGGCTGTAATCTAGATTCGACATGGTTACTACATACAGTGCATATTCAGATAAGCAATTATTGCAGTACAATCATTAAAGCGTATCTTACATCTCATAACTTGTTTGTTTACCTTTTAACACTATGATCTTTAAGTCGTGCAGTCAGCAGTAGCCGACATAGCATTGGATTCCGGACTTGTGTCACCAATAACTGACATACTGACAACATAAATATGGACGCTTAGTCATCGAATCTGAAATAGCTGCCATAAAGTGATCTTAGTCGGCTACAGCCGACAATGACGGACTCTGACACCGTGTCGCCGACACACAAACAAAACATCGATGCTTAGTTATCGATATCTCGAACACCATGAACTTTTTATAAAGGTCAAATTTACTTAATATGGTCGCTTGTGAGCTGTTGTCACCCCTCTTCATTTTGGCGTTGGTTTTAGGGACATCCAGTATATGGTATCTTTAGAATGCCGTATATACAAGGTGGAATCTAAGACGTAATACAAAGTATTACTTGCTCCTTAAACTGTCTACTCACTGTACTAGTGTCTTGGTTAGATGTGAAAAAAAACACAACTTACTAAGTCACTATTTTGCGGGAAAGCAATGGAACTATAATCCATTAATCTAATATGGAATTCCGCAGAGTAACGTCTGAATCTATTAATTAGTCTACTCATGATTGTGAACATCTTGGAGACCGGGTAAGGTTGCTTCAAGGGTTGGTTGTTACACGACGGCCATTATAGAAAACTGTACGAACGAATAAGTTCATCGACCGGTGGCGAAAGTTCACGAGAGATTTATCTATGAAGGAAATACAGCTCTCGTGTTCTTTCGACACCGGTTCATAGTCCATTATGGCCGCTGTGACCACCTACTCGTGACCCTTAATCTTAACCGGTCTCCCCTATGAGAATGACCTCAAAATCATAAAAAAATCAGATTTTCTTTGACGATTTTAATGTTAGCCTCGTACTAAGAATGTATCGTTCCTAATCGTAACTGGACTCAGAATTTTTATATCACGTCTTAAATTTTAATTGGTAAACTCTGGTATAAAAAAACGGTGTTTTGATTAATGATTCATAATGCTAGCAAAATTATTCAAAGGGACCTCTGCCAGTCAACCTCCTGTATTAATTTCTGTAGGTGACTGAGGCTACAAATCTCCGCTTTCAGACATTTGAAATGCTTCAGATTCCGACCAAATTATTTGCTTCAAACTAATTAAGTCGGATACCTGCAGACCGTTCTATCCGCGTAACTAAGTATTGTTTCACTTTGAGGTGTTTTAGGTAAAAATGACAGTATTCTAATAACAAGAGGTCGCAGATTCAAATTCTGCTTGCAATTTAGATTCCATTGATTTTTAACCCCGTCAAAAAGAAGGGGGTGTTAGGTTTGACACAATTATTTGAAATAATCGTATTGTCGTATGTGTCGTTGTGGCTTCATCACGTCAAATCGGCTAAACGGGATTCAACTATTTTTGGTACACGGATAGCCGAGTATCCACAGATGGCTATAGGATGTTTTTTACCTGACTACGTTGATGAAAAAAGGGGGTTATGACTTTTTGTCCTTCGCGAACGAAGTTACGGGCACCTGCTAGTTTCAGGATAAACTTACCTCTTAACCACAGAAAAATATGTTCAAAGAACTCGTTATTTCCCGACATCTTTGTATGAAAGGCACACACTAGTCTGTCGTTTGTAACTACACAAGTCTTGACAGGTACAAGTTCGCGTTCGTATGATGAAATACTTAAAGCAATTACAGACACAAAATCCTTATAATTTTTAAAACACGGATTTGAAGGGCAATTTGTGCTAATCCTTACTAAATTATCCGTGATTGTTCACCTTTATTTTATTAATTTGTGTACCGTAAAGGCGGACTTTATGTCAAATGGCATTCTCTACCAGTCAACCGTAGTTACTTTTATTATCCTTACCGATAGTGCAAAACGTGGGATAAAAGTCATTTTTAAAACCAAATGCATAATTGCATTGGCAAAAATTCATAAAACAATTTTTTTTTTTCATGTTCCGTCGCTTCTTTTTATTGTTATTTTTATAATCCTAGGATAAACAAGCATATTAACTTTTAAAAGGCAAACACGTGCCTGCCGAATTTCAGCAACACGAGTTGAAAAGTATCTAAAAACACAAATAAAAGGCAAATGGACAGTTTTCAGTGTTTGCGATGACACAAGTTGATTTAAATTCGTTTAAGTCCCTGTTAAAAGTCAAAAGAAGGCTGCTTACTGCTTAAAGATAATTATTGTTGAAGAAATAGGAAGTGACCTAATTATCCTGTTTTCAAAATCATCTCTGAAAAAATACACAATTGCGTAGGTTTCGTGACAAAATAGCATTAGAATACATCACAAACATAAAAACAATGCCAAGCCAACATTAATGGAGATATTGTTAAAAAGAATTAGCATTTGAGATTACACAATTATCATTGTGTGCTCGTGAGACAAAAAACTCGAAAGTAGGAAGCCGCCATGACACTTTTTTTTTGCCGAACGTCCTAAGATGGCGCGCCCAAAGGCTAAGACAAAAGAAGTTCAATCGTTGCCCCACCCACTCTAAAAAAAAAATATTTTTCTTCCTAATCTACGTCGACGTTCCAACGTCTTTATTGGCTGCTTTTCTATAATTTCAAATAAAGAACGCATTTTAAAAAGATTACAAATAAAACAAAAGTCAAAAAATCTCATTTCAAATTTAGAACACTAGGGGAACGCGAGGCGAGAAGCACAAGCGAAATGAACAACTAACCGAATAACAAATAAACGTGAAACAACACCAAATTTAACTGGAACGTTGTACGTAATCCCGCAAAAGCGGGCATGCAAAGCCGTAGCAGTTCCACATTTACCGGGAGACGCATCAGACGACCACTTGTTGCAGCTCGCTTCGGGGCCCGACGACCGCCCGCACCAAAATTTAAATTCCGAATTCGAATTTCAAATCGACTGCAAACTACAAAGCCGAATTTTGGAACTTTTTAAAATTAAGAATGTACAATCTAAACACACACTTCACTTGTTTTTAATTGATTGAGATTTGAAATTTTGAATTTCGTACGGTTTTCCGGTCGGATTTTCGGGGGCTGTTTTTTTCCAGTCGTGTTTTTCGGATTCTCGCGAGGTTGAGCAGTGCATGTGCACGCCGGCCCAGTTGCAACAGGTTGTTTGGTGGCGCGGCGGCCGCGTCTGCGCGTAGCTGCCGCCCGATGCAGCGCTCCACAGTGGTCGCGAATTGATAATGGATATTATGGATTTTGTCGGAGAATTAGGTTTAGATTGATTTACAAATATACGTTTTCTGGTTTCATCACAGACGTGACAAACGTGACATATGTATAACAATCGCTTTTCTCCGAATCTGATTATACTGTTTGTATCTATGGTATCTCTTAGGTTTGAATTTAAACGGTAACGTAGGGTAATCGTGTCGTAATGCGACGAACTGTCGTATCAATGATGTATAATTTTATTTTGAATCTTGGCAGGTCTAGCAGGTCTTGGTTTGATTGATATCCTACATAGTCTATCATCTAGCAGGTCTTGGTTTGATTGTTATCCTAAGTAGTCTATCATCTAGTAGGTCTTGGTTTGATTTCTATCCTAAGTAGTCTATCATCTAGTAGGTCTTGGTTACATTGTTATCCTAAGTAGTCTATTATCAGTATTATCACAGTATAATAAAGAGAACTACGTACAGTATGTACACTCCCTGAAAGTGCCGGCCACCCGCGCTCGGTTACCTCGCAGTTACCGGCTTAACTGTGAGTGGGAAGAGCGCGGGTGGACGAAGCTTGCGGGCGGCGGGCGGCGGGCGGCAGGGAGTATCCGGCGGGAGGCAGGGAGTGTCCACAGTGTGCTATTATCTAGTACTTACGTCTTGGTTACATTATTATCCTATGAAAAAACATTACGTCAAGATATGATGTCGTCCATGCCTTAAAACGATTAGTCGAACAAACGCGTATCAATTAATTGCTTTAACAAATTCGGAGAGTTCTTTTCGAATGCATTTCACAATTATTTCTTATGTAACGTAAGTACATTGATAGAAAAACAAACAATATCTTTAGTGTAACATACATAATTTATATATTTCTATGGCGGTGACATTTAAGGGGCACTTCATTACAGACATTGTCTATACTATCCTCAAACCAAACAGACGACTGAGGCAATAAACGCCGGCGGCCGTAGGGGTGGCGGCATGTCGATACTGGATTTATTTAAATGTCGATAAGATTGATTATATTTTTTGCATAGCTTAATACTGTAACTTATTTTTATGGTTTTATTCGTTTATGTTATTTTCAGTATCGTGCTGATACCGTAGGTCATTAGACTATCACACTAATTATTTTACATATAATAACACAATGACAGTCATTAGGGTACGCCGATTTTATTATAGTATAACTATTAAAGATGACAATTAGTAGAAAAGGATTACAAATGGAGTACCTACATGATTTCTTAATCACCAAGTGATTAATACTTTCTACACGCAATACCGCAGGTCATTAGATTATCGCACTAAGATTGTACATTTAATCACACAATGACACAGTCATTAGAATACGCCGATTTTATTATACTATATTAAAGATGACAATTACTATAAAAGGATTACAAATAGAGTTCATACCTCATTCGTCACACGGATACCGTCTGGAAGCATACACCATAATGGAAGATTTTTGCAGTGCATCTATTACCAAGTTAAAAGGTGATATTGATTCACAATCTCGACAGCTCATTTATAATGTCTACGTGTTTTTTAATGAACTGAAGGAAAATCCTGATATTATGAAGACTATTGACTTTCAACAACCAAGAAAGCTGGCGGCCTTGATGTGTGGAATAAGCGTAACTACTGTGGATCGAGTACGGAAATCAGTTTTGGAAGCAGGGACCCCCAATACCCCAAGAAAAGGGTACAAAGGATGTGCTACGGTTACCAATATAGATGACTTTGACAAATCTGTGATAAAAAGAATTATATCGTCATTCTATGCTAACGGAGAGTATCCAAGCGTAGAAAAAGTGTTACAAGAAGCTCAAAATAAAATATCAGACTTCAAGTGCTCTGTTACATCCATGAGAACTATAATGCTTTAATTTTAATACTATTAATATAATATTTATTTATTTATTTAGTCTTACTATGTTTTAGTTCTAAAGTACCTAATTGTAGTTTTAAAAGTATTTATTTCATAATATAAAATATTGTATGCATTACTTTGTTTTCATATTTGCATGTTATCTTATCGACATGCCTTGTACCGTGTGCTTTCTACCTGCCCTATGCGGCCCGGCTGATAACAGGCATGCTGCATAAGGGCGTACGGGTGCGAAAGAGACAATACGATGCTAATTGTTTTACGATCCCAGTCGTCTATTTGGTTTGAGTATAGTATAATAGACTTCACTAGTGAACGATCCCTAACAAGATGTCCTCTGCTATTAGCATTCAAAAACAAAATTACAGGAATGTTAAATTTGACCCCGAGTATTTAGGAGTGGAAGAATAAAGCAATCATCATCATCATGATAAAAGGTCAAAGGTTAGTCCCAAACGAAGCAAAGCTTGTACTACGGGTACTAGGCGACGATATACATACAATATAAATAAATATAATACTTAAATGCGTAGAAAGGGTGAACCTCCGAGCGTTTAAACTGCTCTGTTGAATATTCATTGTTGTAACACGATTATCGCCACAACGGAAAGAAAAGACGTGTCTTTAGGTTTCATAAAAAGTTAATAATAATAATAATCATCATTTATTTCGGAAGTTCATCCATATCTTGTTAGTAACAATAATTATTATTATCCTTATAACTAATGATAGTAAAATAAAAAACAGAAATTTGACTAACTTAACCTACGTGACAAATGCAAGGCATTCCATCCTTGCAAGAATGGGCCATCTACCCTACCTGCGACTGTGGCTACGAGGCTGTTGGCGCTGCCGCGCACGCGCCGCAGCAGCGATGCTACGCGCTTGCGCATGATGGCGTGGAAGCCATCGGTGCGCGCTTCGGCGAACACTCCCGACGCGCTGCAGTGGCGCGACAGCCCCAACAACATCCGGAACGCGTTATTATACTGGACGCGTAGGGCGCTGTATGCTTTTTTAGTATAGTCGATCCACAGGCTGCCGGTGTAAAATGACTGACAGTAAGCCTTGAAGAGGGTAACTTTTACGTCATCCGTACACCTTGCAAACCTACGAATCAACATATTACTTCTAACTGCCAACGCCCTACGCTCCCTTTCCAGTTCCACATTATCACTCAGTGATGCGGTGACCCAGTGCCCCAGGTATTTAAATTCTCTGACAAGTTTGAGAGGAGTGCCATTAAGTTTAACCGGCGGGACTTGATCCTCCAATTTTATGCCTTTACTTTAATTTACGTTAATTCTGAATATAATTTATTTTAAAGAAACTTGCTGCGACGTCAATGACGAAAAATAAACGCCGTAAAACACTGGCCTTGAAACATCCAAGACCCACGAACAAACATTCTAGCCGGGATTCGAACCCGGGACCGCCTGCTTCTTAATTAATGAATATTCTATGGGATATTTTGTAATGGAATTGAAATTGTAATTGTGCAATGTTTCCCGCTGTACCAAATTAAGCACCGGTTATACACCCATTACTAATTTCATTGCAGTGCCCTGACAGGGTTCATGTTATGGACTTAATCTTTTAATGTAACATCTTATGTACTGCAATAAGCAATTATTATTATAATATTATGCTTCCCTTTTTGCTCTCCATGTGGAGGTAACTTTTCTATCATATTCGCGGGCTTTTGACCAAACGAATATAGCATTTGATTTGAAGATGTATTTCGCTGCGAACTTATTGGTCTATGGCTAAAAATTAACGAACTATTCTGCAAGTGTTCAAAATAACAGCTTTTTGTAGTGTAATGAAAGTGAGTAGGTTATTAATATAGATCTGAAATTCCTACACACGACGCGACCACTGTAGAGCGCCCGCTGCATAGCTTCTGTACGAGTATATCCTCGTATAGAATTAGGCGCAATGCGATACCGACGGCTTTAATCTTAGCCCAAACCAACCCACCCCAACCCACCCTGTCCCACCCTTGGAAACGTCCAGTCACTGGAACACTTAATTGATACGGCTTAATACGTAATTGCATAAAGATGCATTACCCCTAACGTCTCGTTAAGAAACTGAAACTGGATTGTAAGAAACTGAAATAAGGTTGGTTCGGAGATTAAGGGCACACCGCGTTTTTTAAGCGCGCGGTCGACGCGCCGTCGTATCGATGCAAATGCGATACGTACGTGAGTCATTATGCTATGCTGCTCTATGGAATGAAAAACGCGCTGTTAACGCGTCCCTAAAACGTATGCATAGGCCCTAAGTTTCAAAACTATACACAAATTTGATATTCATTCTTGGGATAACCGTATTACATAATCATAATTTCTCGAAAGGGCCTCTACGTGTTGGATCCATAACCCCACGCAAGCCTCTCAAAAATCCGGGACGTACGAGTCCGTGACTCGAGGCGAGATACATCATAATAATCTATACTATTATAAAGTTGTAAAAATGAAATGTTTGTATGTGTCGTTCTGGCTTCATCACGCTAAATCGGCTAAACGGATTTCAACTATTTTTGGTACACGGGTAGCTGGGTATCCCCAGATGGTTATAGGATACTTTTTACCCGATTATGATAAAGAAAACAAGAGGTGTTATAACTTTTTCTCCTCCGCGAACGAAGCTGCCCCCTAGTAATAAATAAATATTACGGTACATTTTTACACAAATCGAACTAGCCCCATGGTAAACTCAATAAGGCTTGTGTTATGAGTACTAGACAACGATATATTTAATTATTTTTTTTACTTATATAATATATAATTTATTTACTTATGTCTAATAACTATGCTAATCTCACAAAAATTTGGCCTTACCAGGATTTGAACCCAGGACCTTCCGCTCCGCTGTCGACGGTACTCCCACTGAGGTAAACCGGTCGTCAATATTCTATGTTGGTGAAATCAAACCTTCATACACTTTTCGTAACACCAAGATTGTAAGTGTTAAATTAACGTTTGTAAATCTGAAAGTTGCTGTAAGAATTTTAAATGTCCACATGTGAAATAGCTTTTTAACAAAAGTTAAATTTTTAATACATTTTCTTGTTGACATACGACGTTTCAAGTCAATCTGACTGGTAAAAAGTGGAAACACGTGAAATGTAACTTGCAAGGATTGACACACAGACACCGGAACAGGAAACAATTATAGAATTTTGGAAAACACATCTTCAATAATATTTGCACATGTTTAATGATCAACCTATATTTCTAAGAAACTTACTTCCCAAAAAAAAATCCTACGAACAGAGAACTTTCTTTTTTGAAGTCTGTTAAAAAGCACTTAAAACATACATATTTGCGAAAGCGTTTGTTATTTATTATCTGCGGAAAAAATATCGATGACACCTTTTGTGCATAGAGAAAATGAACCGTATTACAGTAAATTATAGGTAGAAAACTTAAGTAAAGACTGCAGTAGAAGCGTATCTGTATACGCAATTTGACGTTCCATATTAGAAAGATGACATAAGTTCATCCATACACGACGGGCTTTACTTAAGTTGTATACCTATACAGTTTACAGTTCCGGAAGAATGCACTTGCTAAAAGATAAACACTTGTTTTGGGAGCAAAATTGCAAGAGAACCTAAATATTATATACATATACGTTTCACAGTCCGCGCTATAGCGCCCCAATCCTAAATCGTCATAGGACTTACGCACACAGATTTCCATATCAAACGGCTAAAAGTAGGACGAACATCGATTTCCCAGATTCGAGTCTGGCACACTGACTGCGTAGCACAAAAGCTCTTAAAATAACGTTTTTGGGATACTTTTAATCGTTTTCCGATAGTTACGCGCTGGACGATAATTCCACTATCGGCACTAGAGTGCTAAATTTGATTTTACTGCACGGTGTGTACAGGAAGTTCCGAAAAAGGTTAAATGCTAGGGTTATCAGTCATCGAGTAACATGCAGGGAGGATTATTTCCGCACAATCAAATCTCGGTGCGCGGGTGGTCAGGATTCCAAGAAAACTATATCCGGATATTCTATACTTTCATTTTTGTATAACCGGATATACTTAGGCAATGCCCTGAAATACGCGTTAGTCATTTTAGAGAGTTAATGTGGCTTTTGGTCTTTCTTTCCTTTTAACTGCAGTTAAATGCAGTTATATCGGTATACCGGAAGAAAATATAATGATGAGCAGAAAAAAATAATGGACCTACTACTCATACATACACAATACATAGTCCTCTTATCTTGCTAAAATTTCTAGTTTACAATAGATAGGCTGTTAGGTTGTTTACCACTATTTAGATTACCTGTATTTTATAACGTAAGTCAGTGTATAAAATACTTTGATTATAATCTTTTCAATTCTATATACTCCTTAAGTAAATAAGCCATATCAGCTTTAGTCTTTATAAAAACGTATATTTCGACGGATTCATTAGTAAAATATTTTACCCAGATTTAGGCCGAAAAAAACATACGTAATTTTTTTTTAAATGGCATTATATTTGCATATTTTTAGTTTTTAAGCTTGTAATTGATAAAAAAGTTAAGAAGTGAAGTAAGACAGTGTCAGACCTAGACGTAGTATATAATCAAATACATGTGTACAGCCAGAAGGCCTTACTATTTAAATAATAAAAAAAAACTCTTTATAATTCTGTCCGAAAGCTCAGTTATTTTTGTGGCGGGGTTCTTCCGCAGAGTGCGTAGATTGCCACTGCAATGAACTCCACTGAGCGACGGTAAATAAGCACAAGATGGAATTAAATAATAGTAACAAATTTATTTGTTGAAATAAAACAATTTAACGGATTATATCGCGTATATTATCTCATTTTAGTTCTCCCGTGACCATGGAAAGCTGGAAAGCTTCCGAAACGTCGGGAACTAAAATGAGATAATATACGCGATATAATCCGTTAAATTGTTTTATTTCAATGAGTAATAATCGCGGAAACAGAAGAAAATATTAAATTTATTTGTACTGCATGGAAACGTATCAGCTACAAGAGTTGTCAAGTCTGTTATGACTTAAAACGGAATACTAGAATCTGCCTAGTACATTCAAATTATTACGGCCAGCTATATTAATATAACCACATTAAAACCTAATTTTCCGAATTCTTTCTTTTTTTATTAGGTTTCATGCTGTCTGTCACTTTTTAAACGTAACTTTTCCATACATTGCACCCGGTTATAAACCGGATAAAACCGGACTTCAAAATTAGAAAGCCTCAAGCACGCACACATTGCATGAATTTTGTTTGTTTGTCCGTGTTTGAGTTTTAGGGCTCGTCGGTAACTTCCCAGTTTATTACATAAGTTACCGCTTTTTGGAGAGTTACTTTAGGAGCGTTCATTTTGAAGTTTTTAGGATGCAAGTTGGAGAGGTCAAAAGTTGTTCGTGTGGGTTGTTAAAGTACGTAAGAGCAACAGCAGATTGCGCGCAAATGTTACTTGTTGAGAGATATGCATAAATCCTTATCTATCCTATTATAAAGTTCTAAAAATTAAATGTCTGTTCAAAAATTGTATGTGTCGTTGTGGCTAGATCACGCCAAATCGGCTGAACAAATTTTAACTATCTTTGGAAGACGGCTAGCGGGGTATCTACAGATGGTTATAGAATACTTTTTACGCGACTATGCTAAAGAAAAAACGAGAGGTTATGACTTTGTCTCTCCCGCGAACGAAGTTTCGGGCATCTTCTAGTTTATAAATAAAATTAGTAATTGTTTGTAATTTTACTATCTGTTTAGACTATTTCTTGTCTCTTCTAAGCAGACGAGCAAATTGCTTCCAAAATGTCACGAGTTGGCGGTAGCATAATTCAGATTTCAGAACCTATTTATAGATGTATTACATTAGTAGCCCTATTAAACCCTCTCTCCCCTTTCTTATATTAAAACGCAATCATGGGCCGCAGTTAGGTCAAATTTCGCACTTTGTTCATGTTAAATTCTGAGTAACAGATGATTACTATTATTTTCTTCTGTTTCCGCGAATATTACTAAGTTAAATACGGTTTATATCGCGTATATTATCTTATTTAAGTTCCCGACATTTTGCTGAAATGCTTCCGACACGTCGGAAACTCAAATGAGATAATAAACGCGATATATTCCGTTTAAATTGTTTTATTTACAAGATGATTAATATTGTCATTAAGAGGTGAAATTCATAACTAACAGAGGATGGTGAAATTAAGCTTTACCGTTTTTGTAGATTTCTTCTAGCATTGTGTTGGTGTCAGGGTAGTGTCAGGGTTGTCACTCAACAAAATGAATACTATATTTTTGCTCTAATGATGTATCTGTATGAATCATTTAGGTTCTTGTTGTGGGTTAAGGTTGTCTGCTAGCTGAATTAGTGCTACCGAATTTGTACTCACAAGTTGGCGCTACTTGCGAGTAATGTCCAGAAAACTGTGCAATAATATTATTGGTAACCTAAATAGGTCACAGTAAATATAGAGATTACTGTCCTCTAAATGAGTTGTTCTCTAAACCCTATTAATTTTGCATTTTTTTTCTTAGCTCTTCCTTGCCACTATTTATATTTATTGGGCTATAGTGCCATAATTAATCAAAGACGGCACAATAATTCATCATAATCATGAATAAACAATGAAATTTTGCAATAGAAAGCTCGCAAACGACCAAAATGCTGTATACTTGACATTTCGAAAGACCTTACTTTACGCTAGTGCCCGTATTAGCGGTGAAATTAGGCGCGATAGTCCTTATTCTAAGCCATGTGGTATCGGCCTAGTACGGAATAGTACAACCCAATGTCATCCCGTCCGTAAGACGCAACTAAAGGATATACCAGAGTTCAGGCAGCAATGGCCGCTGTGCACTCTGCCATCTAACTACGATCGCCAACCCGCCTGCCAAGCATAGCGATACGGAAATATTCCTTCAAAGACCAAAAAACATAGACCCCTAGTGCCTGGTGGCCGTGTTATTCCTGGTTAATGTAGCGGCCATAGCAACAGCGGGGCCTGGGGTGCTTCAGTTAATCCCCGGCGGAGATCCGGCTAGTATTGTCACTCACCGAGTATGTAGACCATGTTCTTGGTCCAGCGCTGCAGCTCTTTGCGGATCGCGCGTCGTTCCTGCTGGCAGCGCGCGAAGGAACACTCCGCCATGGCACGAGAGCGACAACCCTGAAAAATAACGGTCTTATGCATTCGTAACTTATAAAAGTATTTAGAGCGACAACCCTACGGAAAAGTTACGGTTTTATGTATTCGAAACTTGAAAAAAAGGACTTGGTCCGTTCTCCTTTTACCAACATTGGCTTCATAGTAAAGAATATATGTGTGACGGAGTGTACCGCGGCCTATGTCGCCCTAATTTTTGAGACAACCACACAAGTAATGAAAAAAATAATGCGCAAATTAGGTAATGATGATTTTGTACCGTAATTAAGGTGATTATTATAGGGGTTACCAGTAATTGGTTGGATCCAATAGGGGGAGAGCAAGCCCATAATCAGGGATGTCAACCGAAATAATGCAATCAAAGAGAGCGAAGGAATCGGACATTGGGGATAACATTTGAATAACAGCAATAGGTTTTCTTTATTATTTGACACTGGTTTTATTTACATAATATATTACTCTTCGGAATACCCAACGGTATCAGCAATTTTCGCGATCCCATCAAAAATATCAATGTCCAAAAATGAATAATCTCTCTTTGTGAACGTCTTTTTTCTTGATGTGTTTTTACGAGTCTGATTTAAACTTAAACAGATTTATTTAAGATAAGTTGTAGCAGTTTTGATGTACAATTAAATAAAGATCATGATAGGATTAAAAGAACTTTACAATCTTGCACTATTTTAGGAAATATGATGATACTCTACGGACCAATGTTAGTAAATTTTATTGTTTCTCATCATTAACACTATTCTGATAATGATAAGATACACAAATTTGGTTGCTATGGTGAAAAGAAGATTACCAATAATGATAAAATTAACACATAATACAATAAAGTGCAAATGGCAGGCCTTCTCTATACTAGTCAATTATAAAATAATAAACTACACGAAATAATTATAACGGCATGATCATTAAATCAAAACGGAATAAAATACACGAATTAGTAAGTACACTGTGTCTGTGTCAGGCGCAAATCAAAGTTTCTCATAATTTAAACATATACTTCATGATTTTTCCATATCTTTACATTGTGCGTAATATTAATTCCATACAGAATATCATCATCTTCCTACCCTTATCCCACTTATGTAGGGTTGGCACAACACTTCCATTCATTTCTATAATTCGTCATTTCCGCGCTTACTCCTTTATTTCTTATTCCATTTCCCTCACATAATCTATCCATCGCTTTTTTGGCCTACCGATCGCTTTTCGTCCTTGGACATTCATCCCTAACATTCTTCTATCAATATGACCCTCATCCCTCCTCATTACATGCCCATACCACGCTAACCTACTGCTCCTCATTTTGTCCGTCATGGGTGCTACTTTCAAACTTCCCCTTATATACTCATTTCTAATCCGATCTTTTCTCGTCACTCCACACATCCATCTCAACATTCTCATCTCGGCTGCGTGCACTTTTCTTTCGTCCACAATAACCGTTTCCGTACAGAATATCCATTTATTATATACCCGCATTGAAAGTTACCGAGTTGTACTCATATAACTGGCTAATTTAACTCGGTCTAAACATTAGCTAAAATGCCACGTTCGTAACCACGTGCTTCCATAATAAACTCGAAATCAACTGAAACTCCGAAACTACGATCAACAAGAACAAAGAGCAGCAACAGGTCCCTAGGATAAATACCCAAAACCACAGACTAACGCCAACCCTGTACCAATAAACACGGAAACACCAGTTTATAAAACGCCAAAAGTTGATTCTCTTAACTGTGGTGGATAAATAAAACATTCGTTGAAACTCCAAATTCTAAATTCGAAAAACATGTGTGCTCGAAATTCAAATTCTTTTTGTTTTTGTAATGTGAAATTGTTTTTAATTTTTGTTTCTGCTGCCAGTTTTATAGGAAGTCGAATAATGGCGGATTTTATTTTTTATTTGGCAGTTAGTAATGTTGTTGAAATTTATTTCATGACAGTTTTTTTAATAGTGTGTAAGTAATGCTTTGTAATTTGGTAGTTTTAAGTACATATAAACGAGTCGATTTCTGATTCACTTTCAGAGAAAGCTTTAATACTTACTTAAGCTAATTTAAAATGGATTGTGTTCCTTTTTCGTGACATGAATGTCCGTTAACCTTTTGACAAAAGCGTTCGCGTCGGGAACTTCCCGCCTATTCAATTTTCGCCACAAAGGAAAGTTTTCAGGAAACCGACCGGGTTACTGGCTCCGTCTCGTTTACATTTAAGTGTAACTCGAAATTGTTCCACATGAAGTGCATTCAATTAAAGTTTGCCTTTCAAGAACGCCTTTTGTTTGTTAATTAACTAGACAAAAGACGTTACGAAAAAAAGTTGAAATTTCGAATATAGAATACAGGTACTGGCCACGAAAACCGTTGGAAACTAATTAAAAACATCAATTCGTGGCGCTACGGGGGAATATTTCAAATGCACGCACACATACGCCGTGCCTCCCTTGCACGCATACACACACGCGAAGCAACGCACACAACAGTTAAAAATAAGTCCCGGGCCATATCCGCGTGAGAGAATGGTCGCGGCACGCAGCGAGGGTAGAACTTGGTATCTGGCTTGAACAAATTAGTGAAAAAATTCCGTTACATTTGGCAACATTCTACGGATACTCATGTCATCTTAGTATACTATTGTACTGGTGGTATAGCTGTGCGGACGTAAATTTTCAAGTTGTGCATTTTAAGTTGTGACTTAAACGATTGTCGATGAGTTAGGTTAGATAAAATTGAATAGGTTTCCGTACTAAAACAGTTGTGATCGAACGTTAAGTTTGATAGAAATTGAAAATTCGCGTGCCGGATATTCGGTTCTGATAAGAAGCAGCGCCGGTTCTAGAAGTTATCCGGGGGGAGACGGGGATACCCGGGTGTCTTAAGGCGGAGCGGGACGGCGCGCTAAAACCGAGTTATCGTAAATTGATCTGGGCGGGGAGGCTGGGGTGGCACGGCGCGGTCCCAAATTTGACAGCGATGGAAATTGGCGGGAAAGATTGGTTGCAGCGTTCGATTTTTTGTCCAATTTTGAATTTCGAATTAACGTTCATTTGATTTGTTAGCAACACATTTTGAATTCAAACGCGTTGCAATTTATAAAACGAGTAGTTCTAAAGACGTTAGTGTCTAGGAAGTAGGTCACGGCTGATTTAAAGCGAAATTAAACTGTCATTGCTTTTAAAAAGTTTTCGATGCAGAATACAAAAGCGGTCTTCATAACCCTTTGTATCTTAGAGCTCACGTACCGTCGTAAAAGAGCACACCAACATCTTAATAACAGAATCCGAACGCTTCGAGCGATTTTAAAATAAGAATATCAAAACTGGCCACCGGGTGGGGATTTCGGAATAAGAACGTTCGCACCCCCCTCAAGTTTTTAAAATAAGAAAATTTCGGTGGAGCGTGATATTTTTAAAATAAGAACCTCTTTCGGGGCATATTCCGTGGAGAGAGATTTTAAAATAAGAATAGTTTTGCGATACCCCCCCTGTCTGGAGTTTGAAATAAGAATTCGGGTGTTCGGGCGGTCGGAAGCATTCGGGGGGTGGTTCCTTGATGAGGACGGTTTTTCGTGAAATTTCGTTAGCCGGGGCGTTGACCGGGGAGTCAATATTCGATGAATGTTATAGTAATTGGACTGTGGTTTTATTTTGCAGCATTCCGTTGTACGTTCTTTCGATGTCGCTCGATAGCAGAGCTCCCTGCGGGTTTCGATGTTCTTTATGGAACTTATATTTGATGGTAGATATTCTTTAAATGTAGTAAAGTTTTATGTCATTCTGAGAAACGTATAAATTGACCATTGAAGGACCCTGATACTTTATTATAATAGCTTCATTATATCACATTAATAAGTATTATTATAAACCTCAATATAACATAAATCTTTCCACATATTTGTGATACTATTGTGTGACTATAGGCCACTTCCAGTATCATAATTTTGTTCTTATACATAGATCAAGATTGGTGGATGATGGATTGATAAATCCACCAATCCTTACTCATTCCATAAATTTTCTTCATGTACCTATTACACAGTTATATCTCTGTTTACGAAAAGTAACCTTAATAATGTCAAGCAAAACCTTACGTTAAAATTGGTTTTAATCAGCCATAGGGAGTTAAACCTTTTCTTATCATGTCTTTGTTTTGTCTGGAAGAGATCGCTCTTTAGAGATAAGACCGCCTATTGTTTACCTATTTTATGTTAAGGCTCTATTGTATTGCTTCTATTGTTGGTGTGCAATAAAGAATTGTTGTTGTTGTCTTTGTTCATCATTTATTATTTCCTTATAGCTGCATAATACACAATAGTAGTATGACAATGTTCGTCGAATACACGAGGCCCCTACCTGTTGCTACATGTCTGTTTACGTGTATATACAGCTAGCACGTTTATATAAGTCATCCTACCGACTGCGCCAAGTCTTGATGAAACTTAACTTTGGAGATCTAGATTCCTCTAACTTAGTATCTACTTATATACAGTATAACGTATATAGACAACTATCTCTTTGACCTCGTTGGAATTTGGGCAAAGTACAAATTTCTTACTTACCAATTGAAAGATAACGTTTTGTTAATAAATTGTAAACATATTGCTCTTAAAGTACATATTAAATTAAATAAATTAAATAAAACACAAAAACTGACGATGTCGCTATTTACAGCTAGATTCGGAATCTTTCATAGCACCAGACTTTCACATATCGACTCATTTAGGTTGCTAGCTCACCCTGCCTGTGTGCTTAATACAAAAGAATAAAGACGTATCCGTTTACGATATTGCCTTAGTTTCACTAAGAAATTTATTCAGATATTCGCAGTGTATTGAACAGCATTTCCATATAAACATAAATGTTTTCCCCTTTTCTCCCTAGGGGATAAAATTTCAAAAACCCTTAGTGAGCACTTAATGTTACGCAAATGGTAAAAATGCATTGAATTTTCTAACATGTGCATGTTTTGTCAATAGAAAGTTGAAAAAAGCTTGTATCTCAAAACAACTCCATGATAAAACGTCGTAAGAACAGACTAGCCCCATATACACTTACGGCTTTTTCACGTGGAGCAAAATGAGATACGGGTTTTCCTAAGTAATGACGAAATGCTTGTTAGTTATAATTGAGCCTGGTATAAGTGCCATAATCAGCTGTTAGTAACTGACATAGTATCATCAAATATATCTCAACAGTAGAAAGGTGTTTAGATTATGTAATATCGTCGAAACTCACAAAGATACAGTTGCATATGAAGTCTGTTTAATGTACCAGACAACTTAAAATCTTCAGTAAATTATCTCGCACCTATTTTCGCCGTAGTCGGCTGACTGCTAATATGAAGAACGCAACAAGTACAAGCATGTCTGATGTTTTGTAGCATTGTAACGTATTCGGCTTTCGAATGACTCAATCTGGTACTAAAATTAATTGGGAGTATAATGTATGTATTTAAACAGTTCATTGTACATAGTAACCAGTTCCAAGTACAATCAACATAAAAGAAAGTACAATGGCGAACTTATCTAAATCTAATTGTATATCTTATATAGATATGTATCTGTATAATTTTGTGATTATTGATTTGGGAATCTTGGTCTCATTCGTATTAGAAAAAGAAATTGACTCTCTTCAGTATGTCACTCTGATGTCTCGAAAATAATGTGGAAGATGCTTTGACTGTGTGAAAAACGGCCTCAAAAAAACACATTTTCGCATATTTTATATTAGGTAAGAGAAATTGCGTATTATAAACTACTAAGATTTTCTGCGGCCACGCCCAATTTTTTCATCCCTCGGGAACCATGCATTTTTCCGGGATGTAAAGTAGCTTATATGTCAGCTATAGACTCAGTTTCATCTACATGGAAAAAAAATCGTCAAACTGTTGGCTAGTTATTGCGTGAAACAAAGACATAATAATATTTTCTTCTGTTTCCGCGATTATTACTCATTGAAATAAAACGGATCACCCGTGACCATGGAAAGCTGGAAAGCTTCCGAAACGTCGGGAACTAAAATGAGATAATATACGCGATATAATCCGTTAAATTGTTTTATTTCAAAGACATAATAACAAGCACACTTTCGAATGTATGCTATTAGTAAACTAGAAGGTGCTCGCAACTTCGTTCGTGGATAAGGAAAAAGTCATAACCCTCTTTCTTATAACCATCTGTGTCCAATCTACCTGTGTACCAAAAATAGTTGAAATTTGTTTAGCCGTTTAGGCGTGATGAAGCCACAAAACACATACAAACATACAAAAAATGAATATTTTTCGATTCAATGACATCACTTGATTTTTTTTCAATATTTTTAATGTCCATACATTTCATTTTTACAACTTTATAATAGCATAGACTTACGTCTACAAACCGCTAATTCAGTCCAATGTTGGGCATACCCCTTTCAAATGGCACGCCACTTAATATCCGGTATTCTCCTTCAACTCACTACCTTATATCGTACGTAATAGGGCTCCATGCAGGGCATCCTATCTTGCGTTTGTCGGTTCGCGATCTCCACTCTATTATCCATCTTCCCAGACTGTTATTAATTCTACTACATATATGATCAGCTCACTACTCGATTCTAATCCGTTGAGTTACACGTTTCGAAAGCCTTAACCCTCCGTTTTGTAAACGGCTAAAAATCACCTATTTCCAGTTACACGCGCTCATCCTCCATTTTTGTATCGACTGAAAAACGCCGACCTACTACGTAATAATTTCTTCCAAGCAACTTTTGACTGAAATCCCTTACAAATAGAATTCAAGTGAAATAAAAAGGATTCTGTGCCATTTCTCTACATGTCCATGTTTGATGCAAATATTAAACTTATGTTCAAAGATACAGGGCTTAAGTTTGATCGTGTGATATTCAAGATATAGCTAATATGTATCTTTAAGTAGATTTGTTTCAGCGTGTCCTTCGAAGGACTATTGTGAACAAGTCTGTTATCTATTTGCTATCGGGGTGAAGGAAGCTAAAGACAGACTCTAGACACATTCTAGATTATTTTTTTCTTTTTTATTGCCAATCCTTTTGAGATTTATCTTATTAATTATTTTACTTTTTAAAATTAATAATATTAATATTATACTTAAGTTAAATGATCTGATTAGGTTTTTCTGGGTTTTCCCTAATCCTTGCAACAAATGTTGGATCATATTGTATGTCTCCCAGCAAAGACTTCTCTCAATGTAACTTACAATTCGAAAGTGCTTGTACCTATTACTTGAAGAAAACATATTTTGATTTGATTTGATTTGATGAAACCGGAGCTAAGACAGAAGCTTTCAGCAATCCACCTGTAAACATGACGCATGAAACTTCTTTGAAACTTTGTACTATTCATTTAAATAAAACAATTTAACGGAATATATCGCGTATATACGTAAGTATTTGTGTGATGAGCACGAATGTTTGTTCCTGGGTCTTGGATGTTTTCTATGTATTTAAGTATTATCATTTATCTGTATATTATGTATATCGTCGCCTAGTACAAGCATAGTACAAGCTTTGCTTAGTTTGGGACTAGGTGGATTTGTGTAAGATTGTCCCTGATATTTATTTATTATTTATTTATATTGCCGGACCGATGCGACCTTCAAGGAAAGAGCGTACTCCCACCTAAAAGGCGAGCAACGCACTTGTGACTCCACCGGTGATGCAAGTGTCTATGGGCAACGGTGATCGCTTACCATCAGGCGACCCGTCTGCTCGTTTGCCTCCTATGTCATAAAAAAATATATATATTATCTCATTAGAGTTCCCGACGTTTCCCTAATAACTGTTTACATTGCTTATACGCGATGCAATCCATTAAATTGTTTTATTTAAATGAGTAATAATCGCGGAAACAGATGAAAATGCTTTGTATTATAATTATTTGTTGACGTTACTCTAGATATAAACTATTATCGACATTATTGTCGAGATAGCTCAAAGAATTGCTAAACTTAAGTGGCAGGGGGCGGGGCACATTGCTCGTAGAACCTATGGCCGCTGGGGCAGAAAGGTTCTCGAGTGGCGACCGCGTACAGGACGACGCAGCGTGAAGAGGCCCCGAGTACGATGGACCGATGATCTGCTGAAGATCGCGGGAAACCGTTGGATGAGAGCGACGACTGGTCGTTGTGGAGATCCTTGGGGGAGGTCTTTGTCCAAAGTGGACGTCCTTGGGCCGATATGATGATGATGAATGTCAAATTATAAAGATAAAACAGTCATGTTTTACAGTTGAATTTCTAGGTTTGATGGCCATTCCCTGGCATCTTCAGTAAGCGCATGCAATTCATCTATTTCTGCTGTAAAACGTCTTCCAGGTCGTTATTTCGTGTAGGTTGTACTCAATAAACTATAATAAAAAAAGAAGTTTATTTGTTTTATCTGTGATATAATTTAAATCTCTATGTCAAAAACCAATATAAAATGACCCCACACTACGTATATTTTGCTTAGGAGCAGTGGTCTGCTAACACTGGATTCATAGATACAGCCGATTTTAATTGGCTCGATAAATACCCTAAACAATCCATACTATAGTATACTATTTTAATATTATAAATGCGAAAGTGTGCCACGCTGTCTGTCTGTCTGTCTGTCTGTTACCTCCTCATGCTGAAACCGCTGAACCGATTTGGATGAAATTTGGTATGGAGATAGTTTGAGTCCCGGAGAAGGACATAGGCTACTTTTTATCACGAAAATATACGCTTATCCGCGATAAACGAATTTAAGGCGGACGAAGTCGCAGGCAGAAGCTAGTATAAAAAAAAATATTTTTTACTGTTATGCCTCTTTAAGTAGTAATTTAAATATTATTTCTGCTACAATAATGATGGTAAAAAAAAATACAAAAACTTCATGCAAACCATATCCGCCTGTGCATTTCCTGAATAAATATAATTACAACAAACTTTAAAATAGGCCATAAATTAACTGTGCACAAACATAGGATTATAATTACCTACATATTAAATTTTTTATACTTTTTGCCTTTCCAAATAAGGACGCGTGTGCCATAACGGAGATCAAACACGCGAACGAGCAGTTAGCAGGCGGATTGACACCACTTAATTCCAATTTTGATATTTACTATCTTTTAATTACTAGCCAAACAATGAGTCAATGACACAATATCCATAATTTGGCAAAGTTATGGATGCCAAAAAGCATTAGATAAACATGATCGAGCAAATTAGCTTCTTAGAACCAAAGTAATCGACAAAGCTTGAAGTATTAATAACTAGTGGTTCAGTGAACTGTAGACCTCGCGAGCCTTAAAGCGACCATATCTCCGTCATTTTGAGAAATTAAAACAAACACTAATCGTAAAAAAAAACATATAATTATCGAAACTGTTCACAAAATTTCATGAGAATCGGTTGAAATAAGCGACCTGTAGAGAAGAACAGCTGGACTGACATACAGAATCATTGTTGCTTAAGCTAAAAGGGCGACCCTTCGCTCGCTACTCTAGCGCGGTCAGTTGAAAAACCAGCCAAGTGCGAGTCGTTCTTGGGCACCGAGGGCTCCGTACAACCTTTCTCTTAACCTAACCCAGGGAACGAAACCGGTATTTTTCAAATCATGGGGCAGGTAGAATCTGCTAAATTTCTTGGTGTCTACATTGATTCCATGCTTAGCTGGAAGGCAGAGTTGTCTTCATTGACAGGCTCACTTAGTTCGGCATGCTATGCACTGAGAAGTCTAAGGGATGAGTTAAATTTAATTCAACTCAAGTCAGTGTACTATGCGTTAGTGGAGTCAAAACTGCGTTATAGTATCAAGTTATGGGGTAACAGCTATAGATACAATGTCCAGTCTACCTTCGTAGCTCAGAAAAGAGCAATTAGAATCATGGCCAAGATCCCTCAGTGGACCTCCTGCAGAGACTACTTTATGAAATTTAAAATCCTCACAGTTCCCAGCCTCTATGTCCTGGTGGTGCTGCGAAGGACTTGATGAAATACTTAAACATAGTGGAAACGTCGGAAGAAAGAGAGAAACGTCTGGCGACTAGACGCAGAGACGTGCCGCAACCTATCGTTACCAGACTTAGAGTGGTCAAACAATCAGAATACTTTCAGGCCATTGGCCTCTTTAATAAATTGCCCGTGGAGCTGAAGTCGCCGACGTGTGGTAACATACTTGTTAAAAAACTTAAAAATCTTTTTCTAGAACAGTGTCTGTACTCAGTGGATGAATTCATGAAACAGGGGTGACTTAATGAATTTGAATGCCATTGAGTCTAATTCATAAAAAAATTATGTGATTATGATATTGTATATCTTATAAATTTTTGTAAGTGTAGGTTTTTTTCTGTGTATACGTAATGTAATGTATTAACATTAAGTTCAAACACAATTGATTGTTAATGAATAAAATTGAAAAAAAAAAACTTCTAAAATACGCGGTATTTCTGGAATATTTTAAAACTGTATTTAGGAGAAGAAAAAATAATCACAAAACACCTGATTCAAGTTCTAAAATTTTAATAAAACACATGGAAATATCGTAATTGAACAAAAACGAATCGTTATTTCGAATATTTTGTATGAAAAAAATTCCGGTTTCGATCCCTGACCTAACCTAACTGCCCGGTTAAGTTAAGTTTGCATCTGGTATCTATAGCGTTGCATACAAATGAGGTGCAAACTGATTTTGAAAAATGTTTTTATTTTATTCTGTTTTTAGTATTTGTTGTTATAGCGGCAACAGAAATACATCATCTGTGAAAATTCCAACTGGGTAGCTAACACGGTCCATTTGATACAGCCTGGTGACAAACTAACGGACAGCGGCGTCTTAGTAATTAGGCTTAATTGGATTCCGAAAGCTTGGTCAAATTTAACTTGCGAGATTCCACCCAAACAAACATATTACATACATACATACATTGCAAGTTAAATAAAAGCTTGTAAAAAGCCGTGACTTCTACAATACACCCAAAAATGGATCCACAACTAATAATGGAATTCGTCAATATCGGGGACAAAGTAACGAGACGGTTAAAACACTAAAATTATTGCTCATGAGCCAAAAATTATCAAATTAAAGGTACGTTTTCTAAATACATTTGGCGTATTCGATGTGGAGATTTGGTTTAAAAAGTTGAAAACCCAAGTGGAAATTCAAAGTAACAGTGCAGAATCTAATTGAAATAGACGACTAGAAATCCTCCCTCAAATTAAATACAAATAATGATATATACAAGCACTGACCACTTCTAATTTCACCCCATAATTCGCATCCCAATTCTTACACCCCGTGGGGGGATCTTGCGCGCCTGTGTGAAAGAATACGGAATCGATACAGCGGCCTTAAGCTGGGGTAGCACTTGACCCTGGGGCAAAGGGCAGGGGGTAATTAGAACTGATTTAGGGACAAATATTACGAAGTACAAGGTGCCCTAGGATCACTCTTTAGCGATAAAGCGCCTCTTGTCTACCTCTTATCGTCTTATGTCTATGCATTATTCGTAAATCCCAGCATATTTTGCATATAGACTTCTTTGAATTTCAGCGCAAAGTTTCTGTATTCAAAGTAATACATAAACTATAAAATTAGGTTTACTTTATAGTATATACTGTACATCTATTTTTAACTGTTGTATAAACATTAGATTGTCTATTGGATTAATTTTACTGTATAACTTTTTTGTTTTATCATAGTCTCAAATTAATAACAGGACTGGTATTAACCAGTGCATAACTTATTTTTAATACATGTTTTGTACTCTCAGAGAAAAAAATGTATATACTATTAGTCGAAACTGTTTTTGGCTTCTGTATTAACTGTTCTTTTTGTTAACTCTTAAGTGTAATTGTATGCTGTTTCTTTCCCATTATGAGTATTTGTATTTTTGGACGTAACTTCGTTTGTGTAGGGGAAAAGTCCCGATTTTTTTACTTCGGCGTAATCAAGTAAAGAGTTACTATATGTAAATGTCCAGTGAGGCGTCGCGTCAGGAAAATTACAAGGGAGGCCGAAGCGTATTCATTTACTCATATTTAAAGAAAAAGGTGGTTATAAGGTTTTCCTTGGGAAATCCTGTGGGAATCGGCTTATATTGATGCTACGCCACCGATGTAATTTTTTTTTTCTCTATTACAATATTTGTAATTAGCATAAGTATCCTAAATATATGTTTTTAAGTATAAAGTCAATGCGTATTTCTCCAAGAAAACATATCAAAACTTATAAAAGTAAAAATATCATATAAGAAAAAAAGCAATATATGATGATATAGGAAAGTAAATGTTGTGATCGGCCTGACTAGTGTGATGTGGCACAGAAAAGGAGAAGGTGAGATATTGAAACTAGTCTGTTACAAATGAACACCAATATTCCATAACACTAAACCAACAATTAGTCCATTTATTCATAGTCGCATAACCATCCCCAATTTTTCGAAATCGCTAAAAACGGATTAATAACTAAGATTTAATCTTAGCGATGTAGGAGGAAATACGATACGTTGTTTTTGATTAAATTTAGGATAAAAAATAATGTATAGAACTTGTTAATAATTTATTTACATAATTAGGAAGATAATCTATTCTAAATGAATAAGTATTACAGGACAATTTTACACAAATCGAACTAGTCCCATGGTACCTAAACTCAATAAGGCTTGTGTTATGAGAACTAGACAACGATACTATTATAAAGTACCTATCCTAAACTAAATTATAAACACATTGTTGAGGATTATATTGGGGATACATTTATTTATGAATTTAATTTTTATTGCACATAAAAAAACTTAACCTACAAAAGGCTAACTTAATACCGTAAAGCATTGTTTACCAGTCACCCTTAAGGTAAAGCAGAAAATATATTCACGAAATTATGTGTAATTTATTCAATTGAGATCCGGATTGTCCCATCTCGACACATTCCAGACACAATAAAAAGTTTTGAAATTATCACGCATAATGACTCCACAGATTTTCATGTCAGCTTATATTTTGCGACGCTAGCTTATATTATATTAAACTACATTCTGGGCAACGCTTAAAACGACTTGTCTGTTACAATACCCGTCCTTTAAAAGTAGCACTATTCTTAATAAAATTGGGGAGATTCTACGCGACTTTTTTAAATGCAATGCTTTCCAGGACTAAATCTTCATGCAGCAACTGTTCATGTATAAAGAAAGGTACAGTTATGTAAATAACTATCCTACTGCCTAATAACTCTACTAATATTATGTTTGTACTACGAGACTGAGACCGGTGGCGGGCATTTGCATTATTGGAGGCCTCACTTTGGGCCGCTGCGCCAGAGGAGTAAGTATGCTGATAACTAATAAATGCCAAAGTAACTGTCTTCATGTCTTGTTACCTTTTCACGTTTAAACTGCTGATGTTGTACCGATTAAGATGAAATCTGGTATGAAGAAAGTTTGAGACCCTGGGAAGGACATAGAAAAGTTTTTATCCCAGAAATCGTTTTGTCAAAATCGGTGAACCCTCCTTTAAGAAGCCCTAAAGAGGAGTCTTCACACATAGGCTCTTTAATTTCCTGAAACGCCACAATATCTTTTTCACAACGTCTCCCAATACCCAAAGGTTATTTTGAAGTGATAGCTGTTTAGCGATAAGACCGCCTGTTGTTTACCTCTCCTTTAATGTATTATTTTTTGTACTCTGTTTTCTGAGGTGTGCAATAAGCGTTAAAATTGTTTTATTTAAATAAACAGTTATTGAAATAAAACAATTTTATCGGATTATATCGCATGTATTATCTCATCTGAGTTCCCGACGTTTCCGAAGCTCTTCAGCTATCCGTGTTATTTGTGTGTTAAAAAGTTATTGTATTGTAAATCCCAATATTTTATGATTAACAATCCTTTTTCCCTATTTTCAGGGTGTTATCAGCCAACTGGCCACATTTTGTTCCAAGCCGTTTCCCACCCTCGGTAAATGCAAAAAACTATTCAGCAAGACTCCCAAACCGGGAACAAAAGCCAAGAATACGGCGACCCATTTTCGAGACTTAATTGTCCACAATGTTATTTTTGCAACAAAACCTCAATTCAAAGACAAAAATGAGCCATCGCTAGAAAAACAATGGCAGGAAAAACAGTGGGGTAAAATTGGTCATAATGAGTCCCACCCTGCTTCCTTTTGGGTCAAGCGGGAATAAAATTTAAATTGAAGCCGTGAAAAAGACAAAAATGGGTCTCCCCGGAGTGCGTAAGGGGTCATACACACTTGGGAGACTTTAACACTCGTATGTAAAATAGATAAGCATTTGACGATCTCACCTGATATCTTGACGTACGCGACGATATTTCCATCCTCACCACTGAGATGGTTGGCAGTCCACAACTGTGCGTTTTGCTAGAAATTTTCTGCCTCGCACGAATAAACTGTAAAATATGTCGCCGGCAGTATTTCCGGATCCACCTGAAAGGCCGGTAACGCACTTGTGGCTGCTCTGGTGTTACAGGTGACTATGGGCGACGGTGATCGTTTACCATCAGGCAATCCATCTGTTCTTTTGCCCCCTATAACGTACAAAAAGCAAGATACGGGACTATGAACTCTAAAGTCCCTAAAAATACCAATTCACTCTCGACTTGAGCATAAACAGATCTTGTTATACTTTTTACGCAAAAGCTTCATTATTTTATATTAAAATTGTAATTGAATTAAACTGGACTATTTTAATGACAGTTTGTGGACGTTGGTAAAATTTGACCAACATCTTGTACCCCAAGTGGGTGACCGTAAAACCTAATGTTATTCATATAGGAATTAGCTCTTTCTTCGCTCATTAAACATTTTTATGATAATCATTTAACTATTGAAATTAGAGTTCAAAAAGCAACATGATTTTATGCCACTGTGAAAAATTGCACTATTGTGAGTTTTGGTTTAAATTTACTTTTTCATGAGGCTATATCGTATATTTTATCTCCGTTACACTTATTATGTTCAGGATTCTAGAGTTTAGATGTTTTGATGATATAAGCCCACCCGTTACCCACTCCGTTATGTATGCGGATATTGAAACGTTGAGCGACGCCGTATTAATTCTGGAGGGGCTTCCTCAAGAAATATACTGTAAAGCTACTATTGTAAGACATAGCATAATATCAGATAAATCGAGTTTTTTTATAGACTTGTTTTATTATAGACTGGAGATAAAAATGATTTTTTATTTTTTGTTATGTAACGAGTGGCAAAAGGGCAGACGAGCCACCTGATGGAAAGTAGTCATCGTCACCCATGGATACGAGTATGTGCAACACCGGAGGAATCGCCCATATTTTCCCAACCTTTGAGAGCCCATATAACTATAATAGGGTCGAATTCTGAACATCGGCCTCCCCTATAGCTAGCCAAAGGCTGCAATCCTGCGCAGACAGCATCCGCAATGGCGTGCCATGAAACCCGGAAAGCGGATGGCCGTTCGGGCTGTAAAGACCTGGAGTGGCGACCACGCATAGGAAAGCGCAGCCTGGGAAGCCCCTGACTAGGTGGACACGTGACCACGTGAGAAAAGATCTAATTTTAATTTACTATATTACAATTTCAGACCGTTAACATGATAATAATCGCTGACGGTATTATGTTTATTCATCACCTGGTTAGCTAAATAAGATTTATAAGTGAACATTCTCCTTAACGCCTCCAAGAAAATGAAGTTCTAGCGAAAGAAAATGGTGCCTTTTTATACTTTTTGTTAATTAATATTTTATGGATCGTTCTATTTTAAATTTGTAATAACTAAGCTCGTTTATGAAACATATTAAATACTACCGAGGCTAAACTAAATACTTGTTCTAGATTTTCTATTAAATAAACTAAATTATGTACAGCTAACCCCCTTTCATTCTTCCCCTCTCATTAAGCAATAAGGATGCATGTACTTATGCGAGTGTGTTGCTTACACACAGAAATACATTTATTTTCTTCCTTGTTACTAATAATGAGCGCGCATAATCTTATATCCAATGCACATGTAAAAACTTCAGCTGCAAATATAAGAAAACTCCCACCCGATCAATACCCCCCCGATAGCACAACAAAAAGTCCGAACAGAATAATTAATATAACTTATGTAATTAAAAAAACACACACGACGATAGCTATCTTCCTAACACACACAAACTAATAATTAATCATCTCCCACCCCCTCCCTAAGTTTAATTCCTGCACCCCCTCTTTTTTCCGAAGTGTGTTTTCATTTTGTACGTCTGGAAGGAGTGCCGTTTCTCCGACAAATTGAATTTTGTGGTCTCTGTGAATATTTTAGAGCTGGGTATTGGTGGTTTTTGAGCTCTTTGTCTAGGTTCTTATTTGTTTTTTTAGATGCTAAGCTTAAGTAGAAGTTTTTTTTACAATGCTCTTTGTTTTCGAGTTTTTTCTCAAAGGGTCCTCCTTTGGGGTATTTGTAGCAAAAGCAAGCCGCCTAATTTCACGAAATTTAATTTATATTCATGATAGCAACATAGCAAGCCTACAAGGCTCTCTGTGTTACTATACACATTTTCTTTCTAGCTTACATATATTTTAAAGTACATCATGTTAGGCGACAATTAAAGGTGAAGGAGCAGTTAAAGCAAAATTTGATGACAGATAATTTATTTTGCAGTTTCAATGGCTTAATTTTACTTGGTTTCCTGATTATTATCAATTTACTTAAATACCAGCTAAGCCGTTTTATATGTTTGTACGTGTATTAAAGATACAAATAGTCGTAGAAACCCATTTGGGTTTCACAAGAGAGACGAATAAGACAGCGCCAAATCCTCTCCGAGTTACAACTATACCGAGATTAAATCCACAGCTTCGAATAGGCCTACATCTGCAAACAAACTAAAAGATTCAAAGACGTTAACAGCAAGAAGTAAGGTTCAAATTCGCTTGATAGACACTGTCAACCTGTTGCAGGCTTTGGGCTGAATTATTTGTTTATTACATCTGTTTTTTACTTGTCTAAATGATCACGTATCGCAAATAGCGTTGATAACAAGATCTAATATGACACTTTCAACTCAAACAAATTGTGCACAGAATTCGTCGATAATTATAATAGAAAAGATACCACCAATCACAACATTTGAATGATCAGAAATCACATTAAAACTTAAAACAGTGGCTACATCGTAGAATGATTGATGAATATCATCACATCTCTCAAGGTCAGAAGCGAACAAGCGACACAATTCTCTCATCTGGTCTTTATCGACGTCCCTTACTCGTCCCACTGACACAACTCCTGTTTTATTTATTTCCAAACCTTTGCTCTTGCACAAAAGAATATAAACGACATGGTTTTCTTACACGTCCCTTTCTAGGCTTCATTTGTGTATAATAAGTCTGAAACCTAGAACTGAACTAAAAGCATTTTGAAAGGGACTTTAGACATAATCATGTTACGTTCAAAAGAAAAAGCGTTCACAAAATAAATAGCTTACATTATAACAGCCACCTACGCGTAAATATTTATAGAATTTCCGTTTTACTTAACTAAGAGGGACAGCTATCTAGGATATAAATTAGTTTAACTAGAGGAGTGAGAAGGCACCTGACAGTGCCCTAATTTTAAGTTAAATCGTCGCCATAATCAACTTTGATCAGTCTTTTCTTTGTCTCTTTCTTTGATGCGTCTGAAATTTGGTATCAGATCCGCTAAAAGAGGATTTTTTCTGCGTATAATTTTGGACAACCTTTTCGAAGCGCTTATCGAGCACACATTATCAACATATCTAATTAACAATTGCACACCAAAACTTTCTTTGTAGCATCTTACGTACCCCCCCAGAAGAGAGAGAAAAATGCACCCCCCGGGCGGATGGGGGTACCCCCTTAAGGGTGGCTGTATACATTTTTTCTTTTCGTTTTCTTAAGACGAAAATTTGTTACGCTTTTTATACTTATACACTTGGGGTGGGGAAGACCGATCAATAGCGTGGGGGTTTCCCCCTTTATCAATTTTTAGTGCTCCAGCCTTTTTCTCGTGTACCTGAGGGTTTATAATTAATCCGTTATCTCGTGGGTAATTAGTGTTATCACGTAGCGTTGCTTGCTCTCAAGAATCATTACTGATCAAGAAACAATTAATTATGATTTAAGTGTTGTCGTTATCTCTATATATTTTGGAAATATTGTAGTTTTGAACTCCTGCTTTCTTTACTTTTCACAAGATGGGCGTGACCTACTTCTAATTTGATTGACTTGCGTACAAATTTCATACCAATAGGTATATCTGGTAATTTAATGTTAGAGATATTACCCATGTTGAGTCTTGTTTCTGGCGTAGGTATGATAATTTTTCTGTTAGGTGAGGTCAATGATCCATTTATATATTTTTAAAATTTCGATAGGCGAACTACGCTGTGTCACTTCTTATAATACAATTTTGAACCGATTGAAAAACGGAGAAAGGTTTTGAATATGGCGGTTTTTGTCTGTTTTAAGTCATATATCAGTCACCAAGTGTGTTTGCCAAGTTGTTTCTGCAATTAATGTTTTGGAGGATTCCGTGCCTCAAAAGAAAAAAAAAACGGAACCTAATAGGATCACTTTGTTGTTAGTCTGTTCTTCCATCCGCCTGTCTGTCTGTCTGTAAACACCCTTTTTCAGAAACGCACGAGTTATCCGAAAATAATATATAACAGAAACTTATAACAACTATAACTTTTTGGAGAAGGAAAACCGCGCGCAGATTATCTGCCACCAAGAGATCTTTCGCTTACAAGGCGTACGACACGGCTGTTTTTAGCGTATATTTTGTACGGAGCCCTCGGTGCGCGAGCCTGATTTGCACTTGGAAGGTTTTTTTAATACACTCTTGTTACATTAATAAATAGGTACCTACCTACTGTTGGGCAAACACTCCATTCATAAAGTCTAAGATAGAGTGAGTGCATCCAAAATATGCCTAATAGCCTAGCCTTAAATAATACAAATGGAGCAGGCATAGAATTTCTATTTGACTATAATGACAAATAATATCTACCTAATCTTAAGGAAACATTCACCATTTTCCCCTTCTGAAAGAGTTTATTGCCAAATGTCGCCGAGTTAGCCCGAGGACAGCGCTTACCGCCGTAAGCCGACCAAACGCGACAGACCGACAGGGTGGGGAAGCTCTTTTACCTTGCTGAATAACTGTTGGCATTATTGCTAGCACCATGAACAAATAAAACTAGAGAACTATCAACCGCTTTGCTTCGGTTTGTTGGAAAACAGTATTAAAAACTAAACATTATCGATGTTATAATTAAACAAAGATAAATAGTACAATAAAAAATATTTCGTACTTTCCCGAAGGAGAAAATTCATAACTCCTCTTTTCTCGACAGCTTAGTCGGGTGAAAAGTATCTTATAACCTTCTGTGGATATCCAGCCGTCCGTGTACCAAAAATAGTTGAAATCTGTTCAGCCGATTTGGCGTGATAAAGTCACACCGACACATACCTACAGACATACAAAAATAAATTGCATGCGTATTTTTTTGTGTGGAAACTGCATGAAAATATGCGTATATGAGCACAATTTAGTGTCAGATCTAACCAAGACACTATTTTGCGCCCAATAGAGAACGGGCTTATCTCCTAAAAAAATATAATTAGTCATTAAGTTAGATTATTAGAATATACTGGACACGTATATTTTTTCTTTTGTCAATTAAACAAAAAAATATGAAGATAAAGCCCCGTGAGGTCAATCCGTGCGACCGTTTTTCGAACGGGGTGACGTCATCCACCCCCACTGCCAAACTTTGACAAAAGAAATAATACATGTCCAATATTTTTTGATAATGTAACTGACGGGCTTTATCTTCATCATTTTTTTTATAATATTTTTTTTACCCAGGAAAATATCCTATTGCTAATCCTAATCATTATCTACTAGTCAACCATTACTAGGCTCAACCCTTACACAAAAATATCAGCAAAATGACCACCAGTATCAGCAGCAGGAATAAATATCAATTGGTCTGGCTAAGCTGTGTGTCCCTTGGATCTTGTTCGATGGTATTCTTAAAACCAATCTGAGTGTTATAATTTTCAATCGTCCTCGACGGTGGACCCGGGGTTCGCGAGTTACACATTTTGTTTTTTTTTTTTATCTAGTGAACCTATTTTTTATGTCATAATAATACAATTTCACGTAAGAAATTTCTTGCGAACTATTTATTCCGAACCGATATTTGCACCGTTGCACGGCCCTCCAATCCTGGCAGGATCGCCATATAGGGAGGGTAGCAGGCGAGTCAATTAAACAAGTCAATGATCGAGTATTAACTGATTTATTGGAGCTATGCATTAGTATATATAGACACCTATTGTTACACACATTACATAGGCCTAAATTTAACCATTATCTACATTTATACTGGCATTTATCGCCGTAAGCTGACCAGACAGGACAGACACGACAGGTGGGGCTCTCACTTAGCTGACTAACGCCATTAATGTCTAGGCCAGATATCTCGCTGCACTGGAAGATTTTTGGAATTTATTCATCAACAATGTTCAGGAATTTGCATTTTTAGGGTGCCGTACCAAAAAGGTAAAAAAAGTAACCCTTATGGTGCGACTCTGTGTGTCTGTCCGACTATTAGAGCGCCATATCTCAAAAACTACTTATGCTATCTTTTTGAATTTTGAAATATTTAAATAAACATGGTCAGCCCACATGTATGGCAAAGAAAACATTTAAAAATATATTTTTATTAAAAAAAAATACGAATATTTTAAGGCTTGATCTGCGTCGTTGTGGCTTCGTCACGCCAAATTGGCTAAATAGATTAGATTTTTTTTTGGTACGTACGTGCACGGGTTGCTGGGTATTCACTGATGGTTTTAGAATAAGTACTTTTTATCCGTTTACGCCGAAGCAAAAATGAGGATGTATGAGTTTCGCGAACGACTCGCGGGCGCCTTCTAGTTTACTATAAAAATACTCAGATAAAGTACAGTGCTCGCTGGTACCAGGTTCGATTCCTGGTATGACCACGTGCGAAAGCAATCGCGTTTTTCTTTTTTATTTGTATCTATATCACAATACATAATAATGTGGTGTTAATTTTACCTCATTAACAACACAGAAACACAATTTTTGTGTTTCAAGTAAAAATGCTTAGGTAAAGTTAGTAATAATTAAATAATGAAATAATGATCTTTATTCTGTAAGTTGGCCACAAGGGCACTTTTACAAGTCTGACTCTACGGCGTTTCCCAAGAGGAGACCACTGTTGAGAAGAAAGCCGAAACAAACTCATAAATAACTCTTATATACATTACAATATTTGTACTTAGCCTATCCTAAATTATGTTTTAAGTTTAAAGTCAATGCATAGCTCTCCAAGAAAACAAGTAAAGCTAGAACGCAGAGATCGTTAGGATTCAAACTCGGGACCATAAAATAAATAAATAAATAAAAATTGTTTATTTCAGACCGTTTTGATCCATACGTTGTTAGTACACAATATGACCTTATAACTATGTTAGTTGACATGAAAAGCCCACTTAAACAAGTACAATAATAACTTAAATGCGTTGCCGCCGTATCATGACCGTAAGAGCGACATGCATGGTAATCAATTTATTTGCTCCTACCAATAGCCATCTCGACCCAGTACTTGGTCATCGGGCAGTCCAGTCGCTCTGCCAACACCCTCAAAAGGCCGTTGCTGCTACCGCGCACTCGTCTCAGCAGTGAGGCTACCCTTTTCCGCCTAATGGCAAACAAGTCATCTGTATGGGCCTCAGCGAACACGCCGGACGCACTACAGTACTTCGGCAGCCCCAACAGCATCCTGAGGATGTTGTTGTACTGTACTTTCAACGCATTATAGGCTCTCTGCGTAAATCTTACCCACAGACTGCACGTGTAAAATGTCTGACAGTAGGCTTTAAATAGCGTCAATTTTACGAGGTTATTACAACGTGCAAATCTGCAGGCAAGCATGTTGCCTCTCACTGCTAAAGCTCTCCTCTCCCTTTCTAGGTCCATGTCATCGTTCAAGTCCTCAATGACAACATGTCTTAAGTACTTGAACTTCTCAACCCTTTTGAGAGGCACGCCGCACAGCATGATCGTAGGTACAGTGGTCGGGTTGTATTTTTGTGCTTTAAAAATAACCAGCTCACTCTTTGACACAATGTCTGACCACTCTGACCTATACCTATTACTGAATGACCAGCGCTAGTATTATTTGATCAATCCCAAAAACGCTTTTGCGCAATGCGTCGAACCCCGCCATCGCTGACCGTCTTAATTAAAGCAGCACTTTAATATCTTAAAGCAAATGATAAAAATATTAATAATTTAGTCGAGTGCCCCTAATAGCGAAGGAAAAAGATCCTCAAAAAAGGCACGCCACTCTGCCCGCCAAAGCGCTGGCTTAAAGATCGTGTCTAGAAACTATAAAAAAATATACACTAGCTTTTTACCGCAACTTTATTCTTGTAAGTTACATTGGATATAGTTTTTAGAAAATTATATGCGATCTATTTTCAACGACACAAATGTTGATAATCTTCGGCTAGGAAAAAACTTATGTACCTTTTCTAATGGCTCAAACTGTCGAGCAAGTACATTTTATTTTTACAACTTTATAACAGTTTAGATGATAGCTGATCAAACCACGTCAAGCCGCACCAAACAAAAGTAGCAGTAGGGCCGGCAACGCACTTGTGACTCCTCTGGTGATGCAAGTGTCTACGAGCAATGATCGCTTACCATCAGGCGACCCGTCTGCTCGTTTGCATCCTATGTCATAAAAAAAAAACAAAGAAAAGATATTAAAATCGGTTCACCTGTTTAAGAGTAACGATGCCATTTACAGACAATATCCTTACACAGATTAACCATTTGTTTTCTTTCGTAAAAAAAAACTAATTGAAGAGGAGTTGTCATAAGTTTAATATGGTGTTCGTATCTGTGTTGATAGGTACCTATTGGTCGTATCGTAAGAGAATCTATTCCAAAAAAGTGTCCTCCAAAGTTTTATTGCCAAATACCTAAGTATGTATTTTACAAATACCTTTGGATTAATCCCTATTCATTACATATAAATAGATCCTGTATCATTTTGGATCGTCACATTTTATTTTTCCATTGAAAACGTTATTTTTTCTGTGATCGGTAGAGAATATAAATCTACCTGTCTGTAGGTATTGTATTAGCGGGGCCATTTGAAATTTGATGTGTCTGCGGTACTAAGAGGGTATTTTATCGTCCCCTTTATGACAGTTATAATGCGCGAACGATGTCTATCCGATACGGATAGTTTAAAATAAATAATGGAATAAGTACGAGTAAGTATACCCATGTATACATATTGATTAAACTTACACGTTTTTTATTTTAACAACACAACAAAACGGGGTTAATCTACTCGCGTATAAATATGATTTATCGTCCGATTAACCGTCAAATTGCCGGTTTCATTTATTATTATGAAAATATCTTCAACATACATTTAATTTTTAGGGTTCTGTAGCTACCTAAGGCAAAAACGGAACCCTCATGAACCCTCATGTCCGTCTTATCGCACATCATATGCGTCACAGGCATCTTACTCAAAAATTACTAAATGTATCTTGATGAAATTTAGAGTGTAGAGGTGTCTTGTGTAAGCCGCTAGTTAGTTTGATAGTTAAGTAATAAAATATATTATTTCTAGAGGGGCACTCCATACATGTACCAGAAACTGAAAAAAAAATCAGCAAATATCAATGTGTGGTACATATTTCGACAGTACTTTTAAATGCATGTAGAGCTTGCTAATTTTTATTTTGATTCAGTACATTTTTTCGGAAATTAGTTTCAACGAAAATTATTTTCAACATGATCGGATATACTGTTTTTGAGTTATTGCCGAAAAAACGGCGATTCTCAACATAAGGACGTAAGTTCTGAGGACACACGCTCTTTTGGTAGTGCATTTTTCATATCGTATTTTTTCCATTTGTATAAAAATATGCATATTTTCGTATTGACGGCTGCGGAAACCTACACTGAGCATGGTCTGACAGGCTCTTGGCCAGTTTTTTACAAAATAGTAGTTTAGCGGATCAAACCTCGTCGCCACACCAAACAAATGACACCTCTCGATTTCAATATAAAATTGAGTCGATGATCCGGCGATTTAAAGTTGCTCGCTGACTTTCATTCTCCGCTACATATTATGATTACTATAAGTCATAATTGCACGTGCTTATGATGTAACAGTTCCATTACAATGTAGTATATTATTTAATGGTGGCAGTGAATGAGTTCAGTGTAGTACTACGAGGTCTTTACAATATTACGATCAATGTTAATATTGATATGGTTTTCTAGATGTAGGTATATGAACTTACATGTAACGCAAGAAACTAACATAACCAACCACACGACACGTTTGGCTCAGTGGGTTGCACAATGGGCTACGAAGCTGGCGGTCCTGGGTTCAAATCCCGGCCAGGGCAAGTGTTTGTGTGATGAGCACGAATACTTGTTCCTGGGTTTTTGATGTTTTATATGTATTTAAGTATTATAATTTATCAATATATTATGTATATCGTCGCCTAGTACCTTCCTAGTACCCATCCATAGTACAAGCTTCGCTTAGTTTGGGACTAGGTCGATTTGAGTAAGCTTGTCCCTGTGTTATTATTTACATGTGTCCAACGTTAGGCATTTTAATAATGTATGTAATTTTTTTATGGCTATTGTTGGTAATAAGATAAGGGATCATTAAGTCAGTAAATACTGGTTTTACTAAAGTAAAGGCTGGCCTTAAACTGGCCTCACAGTCTGAATCCAAATCTGAATTCAAAATATTTTGTTTTTAAGCTTGATATAAAAAAGTATAAATAAATTATAGTGTAACTCAGTGATAAAAAAAACAAGAAACAATAAAAAATAACTCGTTAATACTAAATTAGACTAGAATTAAAACTGAACAAGGATTCGTCGTGTCCATCCGTCCGTATGTCACAGCCATTCTACTCGAAAACTACGTGATGTATGATGATGAAGTTTGGAGTGTAGGTGTCTTGTGCAAGCCACTACTTAATAGTTAATAGTTAAATACAAAAATAAATATCCATGCCTACATGTAACCGAAACTGGTTTTTTTTCAGCATACATCGTGTGGTACATATTCCGACACTT
This sequence comes from Hedya salicella, assembly GCA_905404275.2. Taxonomy (NCBI): domain Eukaryota; kingdom Metazoa; phylum Arthropoda; class Insecta; order Lepidoptera; family Tortricidae; genus Hedya; species Hedya salicella. The sequence continues at coordinate 4,443,767 of FR990115.1, read as the reverse complement.
CTTTAAAACTTACAGGTTTCTAAGCAATTTGTTTTGATCAAGTGAATATTTTCAAGAGAATATCACTCCAATAGTAGCATATTTTATGTCCCTATTGTCTATCTTCTAACAAAATATTATCTACAATTCATAGGTATATGATTTTAAGTGTAAAGAGCAGTCAACAAGGAAAAGTCAAGAACTGTTGAATCATGATTTTTAGAAGTAGAATCGGTCTTCTTCTGTAGTAATTAGTTCTGGTCTGATTTTAATTATACAATGATATGGATTAATAATACATCAAACCCGATAAAGACACGCGTATACGCGTACTAAACTTATAAGCGTGGAATTTTCCTACATCGACAAGTTGGTCTAAAGACTTGATTCAGGTAGCCGGTAACAAATGGACGCAAGAAGATTCTTTGACGTGATTTTGAGCAGGTCATCAGTCCATCTTGGCATGCCGTAATCATACCCACTTTATTTTCCGGCAATATAGACTACACTCACCAGCCTCATCGGCTACCTAAACAACAAGCTAGTACCGTAAACTCGGGTTTCTTTGACCCAATGGAGGGTAACTTTGAGCCACATGAAAACCTTATTTAAAAGGGTCTAATAAGAACGTCACAAAAACGTCAGAAGCACAAAAACCAACCTCTGAGCATATCCATAATCACTATAATATAACCTGGACCGAGTTAATCTCAATGGCCAAGTTACCCTTCAGGGCTAAAGTAACCCGACCTTACGGGATTTTGTTTAAAAAAAATTGTAACTTTTCAAACAACACCTATACTGATTGAAGACTAAAATTGGCTGTTAGCTAATGTTCCATAACATTTGATCCACATTTCGTACATTAAGTTATTCTTTTGTGCGCCATAGGTAATAGACAAAGGCCACCTCATGGAAAATACCCGTCAAATAACAACAAACTGCTTTTAAACCTGCAATCTAATAGAACTAACTACGAATAAATTCATAAAGTGTGAGATGACGTAACGAACACAAACGCAAACTTTGAATGTGTGCGTTACGAATCTTAGTGCCAGTTTAGAAGACAAACGGACTACGTGACTGTGAGTTTGGTACAATTTTACAACCTTCCGGTCTTGAGTGAGATAAAGTAGTATGTACTAGATGACCTAGACAGCACAGATTCAAGGTTACCTACTAGGCGTGATACCACACATTTAATCTTTGGTCGGTTAATCGCTGAATATTATAGAAATGTTAATTAAATAGTACTGCTATGAGCAAATACTGCATCATTGGGTGTGACTATTTAGTGACGCTTCTTCGTGAATTCCTGTACACCTGTACAGTAAGACAGGAAAACGGAAATTTTCTGTATATTAAGGATGCTTGGTCATAACACCTACTACACCTAAGTCAGCCAGTCTCAACCAAACTCCTCTGAGATCCAGTCGCTTATAACGATTCTAAATGGGCGCGAAAAGCTTACTTGCAGGATTGTGCTCGTACATACATCATCATCATTTCAGCCATAGGACGTCCACTGCTGGACACAGGCCGCCTCAATAGATTTCCACATGGGCCCCGCAATCCTAATCAGGTCGTCCGACCACCTTGTGGCTGGCTTTCCACGCTGCGCTTGCCGGTCGGTACGCTGTCTCCACTCGTACATACAGTTAGCATCGCATAATCTGTAGGATCCGAAGTGCCAAATATATCACAAAACTTCCTTCTTCTTATCGTCATTAAGATACGTGATGATATATTTGGCGCTTTGGAAGCTACAGACTTTGATGCTGACTGTACAAAGATAGGAAATCTTTAAATAGGTTCCTCACAAGTTCAAATCAGGGTTAAAACTCCCATCCTAAACCTAACGAACTATACCATGTAGACGACAGATCAATACGCTTTGCAAAAAATCTCTTTTTGCTATAATGATCGTGGTGTGGGATTTAGTAATTGTTGGCTGCTCTTGTTCACAATAATAAGTATTTAGTAGCATTTTAAAAGTATTTTACTGTGTGAGATGTCATACGGATCAACAACAAAAATCACCGACGAAAAATGTTATGTAGCAGTTTTTTATAAACTCCGAGAGATATTTGATAGTAATTGACTACAATACACATAGTACCTATGTTGAACTTTTGTTTTCCCACGGGTCTCACACAAATACATAGATAATTAGGTACATATGTCAAGATCAGCTAGTTTAAGTTGGGATTGGTCAACCACGATTCAACAAGACAATTATACAGATGTGTAACTGATCGTCTCTTGTTAGATTATAGTGGAAAGAATATAAGTGATATATTATGAGTGCAGAGGACATCTCTTTTAAACTGACTATCGTAAATGAAACAATACAATCACTATTATCCCATTACATAAAATCAGTGTTTATCTAAACTGACGCCAACTAGGAAACATTGCTTCACAGCAATAAAACCAAAGACAAATGCATCGTAAAACAACAATGGCGCCAAAACCGCATAAATATGTAGTTAATGCGTTAGAAAAACGAAAACCGGTCGTCTAATTATTAGAAACAATGCGATGCGTTCGCGCAGGCCGCCATTTTGGGGACGCAGCCAATCCGCGCGCCGCTTCCAAGGTCGCGCGCAATGTCAAAAGACCTATCGGCTCAATGCTTCCTAGTAAATTGTCTAGGCCGTCAGTGTTGCCTGGTTAATGCATTTCCCCGATTTAACTGGATTTTTATGCTCGATATTGTTGTAAATTATTCCACGATAATCAATCAACGATATTTCCGGAAATTACGGGAAATACTAAATTACAAGTATCAGAGAATAAAAAAAAATACATAGTTTTACGAAGTCATAAACAAACTTACGTATTATGGTCAAAATCATAAACAAACTTACGTATTGTAGTAAAATGGCTGCCTTATTTTTAGTTTGTGATCATTTAAAAATCGTAAAAGGCGTAAAAGTGATCATGGATATTTACTGCTTGTTTATAGAAATAGTTTTTAACTCTAAGCGGAGCATAATTTATATTGAGTATAGGAAAGTACTCAATTATCTGTTTGCATAATCCCAGAAGCGTCCCATGCATCATTACATCACTACGTTTTAGCTAAAACCAGGCTCGATTTTTAGCAGCGCATATCACAACTGTATACCTAATTAAAAGGTACCCGTAACTTCTTTCGAGGAGGAAAAAAAGTCATAACCTCTCATTTTTATTTAGCGTAGTCGGGTAAAAAGTATTATTTAACCATCTGTGTATTTAACCATCCTACTACCCGTGTACCAAAAATAGTTGAAATCTGCTTTGCCATTTTAGCGTGATGATGACGCAATGTACTGTAGTGTAGTATGTGTTGCCATACAAAAAAACTCGATTCAGTGAGCTCCAAATAGTCTGCTACAATCATTTTTTTTAAAACATTGTCAATGTACAAATATTTTATTTTTACAACTTTATAATAGTATAGATATAGATAAAATATGTTAAGAAACATAAGCGTGAATGGTTATACGATATTCATAATAACCGCAATCAAACGCCATAATCAGATAATATATAAATGTACCTGTCCATAAATTAGCAGAGTAGACGCGAGCGGTGAGTCATGATGAAATAGAACAAAGACAATAAAATACTTTAGTATTTATGATTGATAAAAATTACTGTAAAATACTTCGTAAAGTCGGAGTTTTTCTTTCTTTCAAATTATAAATATAATTTACATTCTCAGATATTTATCCACGCAACGTACAATTATCTAATTAAATGGAGACTTTTTTATTTAAAACAGCAATGTGGTTCCATACCAGAACGGTTTACGAGTAGAAATGACCATCGCTACATCGTTTCACTTCTTGTTAAGAACTTTAATAAGATCATAATCATCATATTTTCTTCTGTTTCCGCGATTATTACACATTTAAATGAATAAATTTTAACGGATTATATCGTCTATTATCTCATATGAGTTCTCGACGTTTTGGAAGCTTTTCAGCTTTCCATGTTCACGGGTTGACTGAGAAAAGATAGATATATCTCTGTAATAGTTACAATTTGTGCAAACTACCCACTTTCAGAAAACAAACAAAGGTGTATGTACATGCCAAATGGGCCTAATCTGTAAAGACAGTGCCCTTCTGGCACGTGTATACACGTGCCAGAAGGGCATCATCATCAAGAAGGTCATCATTTTCTAGCGCTTTTTCTCATTCTGTCGAGACACTTAGAAATTTCAACAATAATTTTGGCAGGTAGTTGCCTTGAGGTAACTGCCACCTCAATATAAAGTTGCTAATATGAAATGTGCATTGAAGATATATTAAAAAAATAAGTGATACGAACTTTTTGAAGATCACTGACCCAAAAAATATTTTTTTAAGATGTGTATGTTGTAACATTTGTCTTTGCGGCTTCAAGACGTCAAAACGGCTGAATGGACTTCAACCATTTTTGGTACACGGATAGCTGGTGCCGGCCAGATGGCTATAGGATCCTTTTTACTCGATTACGCTGAAGAAAAAAGAGAGTTGTGTTTTTTTCTCCTTCGATGACGAAGTTGCGGGCGGCACCTACTAGTAATATAACATTGTAGGTAATGTGTCAAGCATCTTTGTACGCATTCTGATTGTTTTTTGTACTCTCTGCTACCCGCTAAAGTAGTCTAAAGAAGACTGCTTTTTTGCTATAAAACCACTTATTATTTACTATTGCTTATAAGATTTAATTAACGTTTATTTATATTAATTTATTGTGCGTAGAATTTGGTAAACTATGGGTATATTTGGGTTCACTACTGGCAACACCGGTTGCTAAGATAGATAGCGGTTTGGCAGCCATTTTGATTGGGTTATCAACGATTTTATTATTTGTTGTTGGTTAGATAAAACGAATTTGTACTTGTGCTGATAACGTCATATCTTTATTGCGTGCTTGTATGTTTTAACTGGATGTATGTTCTTGCTTCGTTATTAGAATAGCATTTGATTTAAGTTGCCTAAATTATATTTTAGTGGGAGACATACCACCAAAAAATTAGATGGACATTATAAACATATTTTATATTACGACAGCAAAAACGGAACTAAATTAATGGAGTAGGTATTCATTATCAGTTATTTAACCTTACACTGGTAATTTTTCCGACGTCCATGGTTTCAAAAATTGTAACCCCACCCTCACTCATTACGACCGTCGAGACAGCCGAAAAGCTACGGCCAAATCATTATGACAAAATTATGTGCTTTCCTGTAGTCAACATAAATTATGTCATGCTTGCAGTTAAATGTTATTTCTGAAAATAAGTAGGAAACATACATAAATACTTATTTTTAAGCTTTTGGCGATTATCAAATGATAAAAAACTAAAACTAAAGAGTTGCCTCCTTAGTTTTGACCGTGTATAATTATGACGTTATAAATCTTTTTTCCTTTCAAACCTCAGACTTTCTGACCGTTTTGACAGTTCATAAAAAGGAACTGATTTGATCTGTCAGTCAAGTACCCTATTGTGTAAGCTTAAATCCGCATCATATGAAGGAAATAAAATTAACCTTCCATACAATAAAAACTCAATTTGAAATTTTCCGAACTTAATCATTCTATTCAGGCTGATTTGCGGAGAGGGGGTCATAATAAGAGCAAATTTTTCATGAATTGTCAATATCTAGAGATTTTTCAAGGGACAGGTACGGTTGGGGGGGGGGGGGGGGGGGCGCTGACCTGACGCGTAACTGACCTTTCGCTGTACGATTAAGTAAATATAATTCTGAGAAGCAATAATCAAAAAATCGCACCGCAAAAAATGCTCATACTAAAATTTTCTAAAAGGCCGTTCACGAATGTTTTAATCCGAATATTGACAATTTTACTGCACAACACATACAATTTCACGTACATGTTCACAATCGTCCGAATTATACATGCAACCGCCGTTTCTAAGGTCGGAGGTAGCTTTCTCCGCGACTTTTGGTGGATATTTTGATAGAAAGTAGGGAGCGGGTTAGACGAAGTCAAGTATGCGATAACTCGCTTCTGAAACTGGTCGGTTTGCATTTTCCCGTAATGTTGCAAAGTTTGAATATATCAAATAATACACATACTACACTTAGAGCCACTTGTTTCAAATCTGCATCACCATACATATGTTACGATATAAAATAATATAATGTACCTATTGACGATTCTCTATCGGATGACAGTTGTCTTTTTAGAGTCATTTTTAACGTTGATCGATTCGTTTAATGAACCAATTGTTAGTTCTTACTGGGTAGATTTGGCCTCTACTTGTAATCGTATTCAGTAGGGGTGACCCACAAATGGGAATACCATCCGCAGCAACTAAGAGTCTGAAAAGGACGCATGGTACAAGGTACAGGAACTGCGGAGGTATAGGTTTGACCGACCTGACTAACCTGACATAAGACGTGGGAGAGCAGTATCTATGAAAATCCAGTGTCAGCAGAGCTCTACTCCTAAGCAAAATGTACGTGGTGTTCGGTCATTTTATATTGGTTTTGACATAGATACGCAGACATACATTTATTCTGTTTTTAGTATTTGTAAATTTCATCTGTGTAACTATCACCGTTCATGAGATACAGGCTGGTGACAGACGGATAGACAGACGGACGGAAAGCGGAGTCTTAGTAATAGGGTCCCGTTTTACCTTTTGGGTACGGAACCTTAAAAATCGTGTGTAACCCGCACTTGTATATAGTTGATCTAATGGAACCCGGCAAAGCCCTTCCTTACGAGGGTCCCAAATTCAAGCCTTTAAGTATAGTGAACTGTACTTTTAGCATAACAGTGAAATGTCTATCTGGGTAATCCTTTTTATTCAGTACAGTGCGAGAGAGTTAGAGAAACCTTAGTACCTGGTCACGGCAACGCGCGGCCGGCGGCGTGATAAGCAAAATCCTAATACATTGCGTGTGTTGCCAACTAACTGCTATGCGGTTAGCGTCTCGACCACGCAATGAAGAGACAATACGCTCGCCGCGTCGCTAGTGGTGCGTTGTCTTGGGTCAAACCGTCAGAAACAGTGTGTGTTGCACTTAAAACTAGACTGTGGCACAATTTCATCATGCTCTTAAAACTAACGGCTGTATATGAGTATTTTTATAATTTTTATTTGTTTAAAGAGGGTTGCACATATGGCGCCCTCATTGCGGCTCTCTTACTCTAAACCTTCCTTAATTTAATAATATGTTTTATTCATGCCAAAAGGTCTACATTGACGACTGCCGATTAACGCCGTTAGTACACTATGAATGTATTAGGGAATACTCGGTTCGGGAGCCATATTGTGTACCCGGTTAAGACCGGATTTGTCAGCGAAAGCTAGCATTCGCTGCAGTGGATTAGCACACTTTATGATATTAAAATAAATTAAACCAGACAGGAAAGGACATGGCCATAGATATGCAGTGTGAAGGTACAATATCATTTTGTCCACCAAACCAGTTATTTGTCAACTAGGTATTGTTCGAGACGTCGGCAGTGTCCGGGCGTAGGTGTCCCGTGGGATGAACACCCACCTAGGTGTTCCAACGAAAAAATATTGCTACCAATATTATTCTAATTCATCATCTTAATTTGTTTTACCTATTAAACACTTTAACAAACTGAACACCTGTGCCATTATTATTATAATTAACCAAGTGGAATATATCCTTACAAAGGATCTCAGTTCGAACTATATCGGGATAAGGTGCAGCTTAATAATGTAGGCCCGCCATATTGGGAGCCCGGGTAAGGCAAACCGGGTAGCGTGGCATTTGTCAACGGCAACTAGCGTCAGCGGCGGCGGATTACCGCACTTTATGCTACGGTACGGTTAACCGTAAAGGGAGGCGACAGAAATTGTCGACAGAAAACATGGTTGTAAAAACTAAAAAAATTGAATTAAAGTAAGGTCAGGTGGGATACAAGAAAACCAGAGTAAGAGACGCGTTGTAAATGTGATACTAACATATTGTGTAAATGGAAATAGAGTTGGGCCAATTGCATGAATTCTCTTTCCCCACGATATAAATTATGTTTCCCTTACCCCACCTGACCTTACTTAAGTTAACTGACGCTTTCTGAAAATGTCGTATACGGTTACGGTTTTTTTTAGTAAGATGCACGAGCATCAATCGACAGTGGAATACATAATTTTGACGGATATGGATAGAAGAATAGCAAAGAGTAAGATAGAGAATAAGAGATGCATAAGTACTTATCAAAAACGATATCACCTCAATGACAAGTAGAAATCAATGACAATTTGAAACTTACTACCTACTCGTCATAAACTCTCAAATTGACGTGTATTTCTAATTAATTAATTTCAGAAATAAAACACGTGATATGATTATGCATCTAAGAGTTAAAAGGGGGCCTTATTGGGTACCCGGGTAAGCAAGCCGGATAGCTTGACATTTGTTAGCAGGAATAAACGTTAGTGGTGGTGATTTACCGCACTTTATGCTACGGTTAACCGGACGGGGATGCAACACAACATATCGATGGAAAGAAAATAAAAGAATTAAAAAAAATTGTTGGGCTCGATATGAGTACAATACAATACAATAACTCTTCATTGCACACCTCACAGAACAGAGTACAGAAAACAATACATTCAAGGAGAGGTAAACAACAGGTGGTCTTATTGCTAAACAGCGATCTCATATAGACAACCTTTGGGTAGTGGGACACGTTGAGAAAAAAAACTGTACGTATAAATAGGTGGCGCAAAGCAGTTGGGAATGGAAGTATTGTACATGTAAATAAGTACTCGTTTTAAATTTGGTATTGACAATAATTGTAGTTTTTAACACTTCAACTTTTAGAAATATTGCCTTTTTCATTCTACTCAATATTTGTATTCACAAAACAACTCCTACTACTAATTATGATTCAAACTGAAACTAAAGAAGAATACTTCACAATTAATAGTTTTGATAGAAATAATACAAAGTATAACAATGGGGAAACGGTGCGTTGGATAAAAACAGTATCGATGGTCTTATAATGTTACATCAGCTTTATTATCTGTTACAGACCTGTCTGAAGTTTTAAATTACCAGAGAATGCTTTGCCAAAGTATATTGGCGAACAGCCAAACACTAGATAATCTGGGATTTCAATCTTATCAATTGGGCAAATAAAGCCCCCAGTATGACGTAAATTTATCGATGTCCAAATTACGGTTCGTCACTATACGAATTCGTGGTTCAATTTTGGTCTTATATATTTGGTAAGTTCATGCAGGGTACATTATCTAAAAACAGAGAGAATGACCACGCTTTCAATAAAATATGTGAATTAAATACAACTCAAATTATTAAGTATAAATAATTAGTATTAATGTTATAGGTTACAAACGAGCAGACGGATCATCTAATGGTAAGCGATCAGCGTCGCCCAGACACCTGCAATATCAAAAAAGGATTGGTTTCCGGAAGGCAGTAAGTTTGAGATAAAAAATAAAACTTTTGATGGAGATGCATTTAATTTGTTCTTCTGGCTTATAAGACTTATTTAGCCGCCATAGCAGTTAGTTGTAATTTTTATCTTCGATTAAAAGATAAAATACTTAATACAATAGTCACAGAAGGTGCAAAAATTATAATATCTTCTTCGATGTGGCAACACTACGCTAATTTGAGATATATACAGCATCTAGTAGCTCACTTTTAATCGCTTAAATACAATTCTTTCTTTTTTTTCATTTTAGCATAGACACAGAAACACAACTGTTTTTTTTTAAGGTCGCGAAGACTTGAAGAGTCGATGCCTCGATGTTAGTGGATAAGCTACAAACTTGTGCCGCTAGTACTCTTTATTATCGATGAAATTGGTCAACCACTATTTATTTTAAATCAGGTTATATTACAATCAGAATACGTGGCTGCATTTCCTAGAGTTCCAAACTTGGTTCACAATGATTTTTCAACCCAGTTCACACTGAATAGAATTCAACTTTAAATCTAACATAACACGGTACAATTTCCATTGGACAGAAACAGGAGTTTTCTATGTTGTTTTCGGATGCAACTTATTTGTGAAAACAGGAGTGAAAGAGAAGGGTATAAAAGTATCCGCCGAGTGTGAAAGAGAGAGGTATACACTAAATTTACGAAGCCACAGGTGGTGTACCTCGGGTACACTTACAGGGTGTAGTGGTGTTTGGTGCGAGTTTTTGGATCACATGAAAAACTTAAATTGCATTAATTGTAAGGTGTTACAAATATGTTTTGTAGCACCGAACTGAAGTATTTGTACTAAAGTTATCAAAAGTAGAATATAGAAATAAATTATAGTGTAGGTGTAGGTGAGAGTTGTGTTCATAATTAATATACTCGAATTAAATATTCATATCATCACAGCACTACTACAAATATTTTAAAAACATATTCAAGAAATATATTTATTTATTTTTATATATTTGATTTGAACTGATTCCATCTGAGTAAGGTTTTATCTGGACCCTGACTTATTACGTCCGATTCACAACTAAAACTTATACAAAAGGTTATATTTTTACCAAACAAAATAAACTTAATGACTATAATAAAATAAAATAAATCATCTTTATAAATACTCACATTAAAAATCATTTCTGTGACAAGCTTTTATTGCTGACTCTACGTTTCTTTGAACATCTATCAAATACTCACCGAGACAATTGTAAAGAGCCCAAACTTGGCAGGATTGAGTTATTTTATTACAGAGTTCCTATGACCACCTTCCGGCTCCATCATCCGGTCAGCTAGATGGTGCCATCATATTTCATTGACACTAAACTAACATCGTCATCAGCCAAAAGACGTCCACTGCCGACATAGGCCTCTCCCAAAGAACGCTACTATGACCGGTCTGCACCGCCCGCATCCAGCAAACTCCAGCAATCTTCATCAGGTCATCTGTCCACCTTGTGGGACCACAGCTGCATCTTTCGGTGGTCGCCACTCAATCAGCTCGATGGGCCCAGCTAGTGGCGTGCGGGCCATATAGGCACAAAGGCACTGCCTACCCTGAAGGACCATGCCTCCATACAGGCACAGAGAAATTGCCTACCCTGAAGCCCTGAATGACCATGGCATCGGCATAGAAAAACTGCTCACTTAGGCCAAAAGCCCTGTGCACGCCACTGGCTCCAGCGGCCGTCGATTCTACGAGCGACCTGCCCTGGAAGGCTAGTCTGAAATTCGATATTCGAAGTTCGTATCGCGCTATCCCTCTCGCTCTCATGTTCAACTATATTTCAGTGAGCGGGACGACGCGATACGAACTTCAAATAGCGAATTTCAGTGTAGCCCCTCTGCTCATTGCCACTAAAGTTTTGCCATCCTTTGGGATATGCCAGTTACGCTGGTTCTTCTACGGATCTCCTCATTTCTGATGATCTCGATCTCGTAAAGAAACTCCAAGCATAGCCCTCTTAATTGCTCTCTGACTGACTTTGAGCCTTCTTATAAGGCCCATCAAGAGCGACCACGTTTCAATGCTGTAAGTCATCACTGACAACACCTGGACAAAGACTATCGGCTTGAGACACTGCAGGATATTAGACAAAACGATATTGCGCAGCCTCCCAAACGCTGCCCAGCCGAGTCGGTTTCGTCGATTGACCTCTTTCTCGAATGTCTTCTGTTTAAATAAAACAATTTGAACGGATCATATCTCGTATATTATCTCATTTGAATCCCCAAGTTTTGGAAGCTTGTCAGCTTTCGTGTTCACGGTACTTTTTCTCGAAGTTGGAACGACATAGCTGGAGCATTAGTCCCAGGCATAATCGTCCTCAAGTTCGAGCGTAGAGTTTCTGATTTTCAGCGGGCGTGGTTGAACATGAGCATTAGATGAGATTTTCGTTTTGTCTATGTAAATTTTACGACCAACCCACTTAGATGCTCTATGTATTAAGATCATCGTGCATCGTAGATAAATCCTTCATAGACGGTTGCAGAGGGGAGTCAGGCAAGGAGATGTGATTCCTCCAAAACTGATTACCGCTGCGCTGGATGATGTTTTCAAGACTCCGGACTGGGTGGGGCTAGGCATCAACATCAACGGCGGGTACATCAAACATCACTCACCAACGGTTTTCCGGTGATATAGTGATGATGACTGAAACCGCACTTACATTAGTGTGCCAAATTTTAACTCAATCAGAAACCGGGAAGATAGGTCTTTAACTTGTAAGATTTGTTTGCATAATAGTAACTACTTTCTGCCTTAGTTAGTTACAGACGGACAGGTGGTTAATTAAAGCTTGTAAAAATAAGCGCACACAAATATGTGGGGATTGTATCATATATAGAACATGTTAAATTTCAATTGGATTTATAGAGATGATGATGAGATAACGATTTATACATAAAGATACTAGAAGGTGCCCGGAACTTTGCCAGCGGAGGAGAAATGTAATTACATACCTATAACCCATTCTTTGAGCGTAGTTAAAAAACCGGCCAAGAGCATGTCGGACCATGGTCCGCAGCAGTTTATACGAAAAAATGCACACTACAGATGAAAAAAATGCGATATGAAAAAGTGCACTAGCAAAAGAGCGTATCTCCACAGCACTTATGTCCTTTTGTTGAAAAGCGCCGTTTTTCGGCAATAACTCAAAAACGGGATATGCGATCATGTTGAAAACAATTTTCGTTGAAATTATTTATTAAGCTTTATCTTTACAATTTTTTTCATGTTTTTTGGACATACCGTTTCGAAAATAGAGGGGGGGAGGACAATTTATGCTACTCTCGGAACGATTTCAAATTACTTCACTTTTTTTTCATATTTAATGTACGGACATTTGATTTTAACAACTTAATAATAATATAGATCAGATGTGCATGGCACACAAAATAGATCAGAAAACATAAATGCATAATTTACTTCTATATTTTGAACTACTTTTAATGTTAGAATGTAAAACTAATCCTAATTATGACTACTTACCTCTTTCTGCGCCTGTCACTACACCGCCAATCAAATGCCAGTACGCGACTGAAAAGCCAAAAGACATGGTTGACGATTTATAGGTCATCCTCCAATTATTCCTAGGCTATAATTGAAAGCACTAACTTACTCATAATTTTTCCGTCAGCCAATTCCAATAATTGCATACCGTACACCGGAATGTATTCCAAAACAGCTGTCGAAGTTCACAGCGAAACGTTGACGATGCAAAAATATGTATACAACTGTGAGGCTTAATCCTTAGACATAACTCAAAACATGTATACATATAATTAGACGTAACAGTATTTAATAAATTTGAAATATAATTTGTGCAAGCTTCGGTGATTGTAGAATTTTGTATTGATATTTTATAGTTTAACTCCACTACTAATTGTGATAAAAAAGTGATTTTATCGTCGTCAAATTATATGAAATATTTAACGTTAAATGAAAACACTGTTTACATTGCATTATGCTCGGAATATGCCTCTTAATATGAACCAACATAGAGGCGTAAAGTGCTACTTACCGCACACGTGCGTTCAAGTAATTTTACAATGCATTTATGAGCCAACATAGACGCGTAAAGTGCTATTTACCGCTCACGTGCAGTAAGTAGGCATTATCCGAACATATGCATTGTAAAACGTTCTCCGATACGCGTCCGAATAGATCATTCCCAACTCGTGTCGGCGTAAAACACTACCCTACTTACCGCACTTGTATCGTAAATAACTATTAACTGACTATGACCCATTTCCAACTAAACACATACTTGTTGGTTTGTTTTTCTTTCACGCGATAACGGGCAACGTATTTTTTTCATACATATCTAATAGAGACTGGAAAGTGACATAAGCTGCCTTTTCTTCTTAAACATTGCATGGTTCCTGAGAGACAAACAAATTAGTAGGCCACGCAGACAAAGCTGCAAGAAAATCCTTGTTCTACATGAAAACATTGCGAGGCATTCCCCATTCGTCTTCAAGTATTTATATTCAGCATCGAATTAATGTAAGTATCAGTGGCGTGGCGTCCATATAAGCCTATTTCCACCGGGTTGCCCAAGAAAAGGCTTAGAACCACCTATTTCTTTAAATATGAGTAAATGAATACGCTTCGGCGTCCATTGTCATTTTCGTAACTCCACGCCCTCGGTAAGTATTTAAAAAAAATACGACTTAGTCAACTTATTAACAGCGTCAGGTTTAATTCTTCGAACTCGTATTTTATATAAGGGTTTTGTATTAATATTTTGCATGTAGAAGGTAGCAAACCTTCTACATGCAAAATATTTTCTATTCTAATATTTTTTATTATACAGAATTTTTCTAGTAAATAATTGTCATTGAAATAAAACAATTTAACGGATTATATCGCGTATATTATCTCATTTTAGTTCCCGACGTTTTATTGTAACTTTGACAGAGGAAAATACATCTTTTCTCAGTCCTCCCGTGACCATGGAAAGCTGGAAAGCTTCCGAAACGTCGGGAACTAAAATGAGATAATATACGCGATATAATCCGTTAAATTGTTTTATTTCAATGAGTAATAATCGCGGAAACAGAAGAAAATATTAAATAATTGTCAGTTTCAAAAATGTTTTAATATCAAATGCTGTCAGCTTAAACGTTTATTACCTATCTGATTTTCCTTTGCCATTTTCAAAGAGATGTGACAGATTCGGACTTGAGAAACTGCGATTTTAGAATACGGTTAGTTGATTTACTTTATAACATAAAATATAAATCAGTTAATTTACCATTGGTATTTAGTAGGTACTCTTACATATTCTTTAACCAAAATAAGAGAATCAGTTAAATAAGGGTGTTTACGAAATAACTCAACTTTCTCACTTATGACATTATCCACTCATAAATATAAATTATCACGATTACTTTATTAAATAGTAAAATTAAAGACTATGCTGTGCAAACGTCTGCTACATGACAGGATATTATTGTAAAATTGTTGCAATTATATGTAATGGCGGTAGCTTTGTAACGATAATTGTGACTGTGTTTCAATATTTCTTCTCTTGCAAGCTTCAGTTCATCGACTGAAGAGTTTATTTAAGATATAGTTATTACACTAATCTTACTTAGGCGAAAGCACTTACTGGCGAACAGTTTTAGTTTTGAACAACTTAAAGTAGGTGACTGAAAATCGATCGACATTGCAAGTTTTAACCAATCATTTATGCTATACGAGGATATAAGTTATTTAAGGAATAAATACGAAAAACCGGCCAAGTGCGAGTCGGGCACTCGCACCGAGGGTTAAGTTTCCACCTGGTATCTATAGCATTGCATACAAATGAGGTGCAAACTTAACGCAACCGGATTATAGAAAACTGATTTTTGTTTTTTTTTTAGTATATTTTGTTATAGCGGCAACAGAAATACATCATTTGTGAAAATTTTAACTGTCTAGCTATCACGGTTCATGAGAGACAGCCTGGTGACAGACAGAGCGGAGTCTTAGTAATAGGGCCCCTGTTTTACCCTTGGGTACGGAACCCTAAAAAATTAAAACTTATACATGTTTACTGTTTGTAAAGAAAGCAAGAATCACTTAAAATTCTATATAGGTGCGCATAAATGAACTAACTCATAGGTAAACTGTGCAGCATATCATGGAGCATGGTCCAAAACGAGGGGTGACCCGAATGACTACATCAATTTGCCACAAGAGGCTGTGGACTGGTTGCGTAACCTGGGTTTAGAATTATAAATTCCTACAGCTGGCCTTTCGCCAAACGATTAAATAAATAAATAAAGCAATCACTTTTCTAAACGAGATGTGTCAGGAGTCAAGACAGCATTGATATATTGGATCTATATCGGAATCCCTAACGTCGTTTGTCCTAATGTATCATTTGCCATAACGCATTTTTTTAGGAAACTGTAAACTTTTCAGGATTGTTATAAAACAAACTTAACCTAACCTAACCTAACTATACGACGATCTTTTAAAAAATCCTGAAAAATTTACGGTTTCTGAAAAAAATGCGTTACGGCAAATGATACATTAGGACAAACGATACATTAGGACAAACGACATTAGGGATTCCGAAGGAGACCCGATATATTTTATGTGCCAACTGGACAAACTATCGGCAGAATGTGTAGGTTTCTTAATGGGTAATGTAATAATAATAGTAATTAGTAATTTAAGTTATTTTTTTGATTATTGCTTGATATCTTTATTTGGTTCTGAATTGTTTTTCTTGGCATGTGATTTTATTTGCATTTTTCTTTGTAGGGGAGATCGAGATGAGTTTTCACATCGTCGATTTTTTGTAATCTATTAACTGATAGCGAGCTCGCAATAGCGCGCGTTTGTTAGTTAAAGTTTTGAGCTAACAAACGCGCACTGTTACAGCTCGCTAACCGTTAATAGGTTCCAAAAAATCTACGATATATGTCACAACTCTCCTCTGTCACAACTGACCTCGGTCTCCTCTATTCTGGACTTTTATCTTCTTTTTTACAAACGCAGAACAGGACACGGCCGCTGCAACTTTTTCCTACACAAGTGGGGATGGAAAGAATCTCCTCTTTGCGAGTGTGGTGAGGAAGAACAGACCGCTGACCATATCATCCAACGCTGCCCGCTTCATTCCTTCGATGGACCCGCTGAGGACATGGATGATGTGACTCCTGACGCAGCCGCCTGGCTTAACAATCTTAATGTCATTCTTTGATTGCCTTAAAATTGCCATACGATTAAATATATATATATATATATATATATATTGTCAGGAGGCAAACGAGCAGACGGGTCGCCTGATGGTAAGCGATCACCGTCGCCCATGACCACTTGCATCACCAGAGGAGTCACAAGTGTGTTGCTGGCCTTTCAGGTGGGAGTAAGCTCTTTTCTTAATAATAATAATCTTCATTTTTACTGCTCTGTACTTACTTAATTGTAACATTTCTTGACATGTGTATTTTTTATTATTTCATTACATATGTTATTTTAATATTTTCTTCTGTTTCCGCGATTATTACTCATTGAAATAAAACCCATGGACCCACCCGTGACCATGGAAAGCTGGAAAGCTTCCGAAACGTCGGGAACTAAAATGAGATAATATACGCGATATAATCCGTTAATTTTTTTTATTTCAATATGTTATTTTAGTACACTAAAATAGACGTCTTGGTGTATAGCACTGTAAGTCTATATGTAAAATTATCTGAAGACATAAATGCCTAGTAAAACCAAAGCTCTAATAGCTTACGTATTTATTGATTTCACCTTCGGCTCTCCGACATTTTCCAAGACCTAACTACGAGTGACAGTTACCGAATGTCACTTCAGATTATTATTTGGTAACATCAAGTTTTCATCAAATGACGCCAGCCTCACACACCGATCAGGCCCCTATTTCACAATCGTGACAATTGTCAGGTGACAACGTCAATTTTATGTTCACAGCGATCCCCGCAAGCTCGATACATTTGTTTACTTTATACTGGGCACGCAATGAACGTGAAATTGTCGCTGGCACCCGACATTTGTCACGATTGTGAAATAGGGGCCAAGTATCTGACATCTTTAGTGATCATATGAGATTTTTAAGGTGCCAGTTTACGTTTTCATCAAAAGATTCAATGAGATTTAACAAATACCAAGCCCAAGAGTCAACCTCAAACATTTCATACAGAAACTTAGTAAGTAAAATTCTCTAGTGACATTTCATCAATAACCTTATCTCTTCGTCATCGTCCTACCCTTGTCCCTAGTTCAACGAGGGTTGGGTCGCGTAGTTCATTTTCTCCATATAATGAACTGATCTTTATTATGTACTAATTAGAAGGCGCCCGCAACTTCGTTCGCGGAGGAGAAAAAGTCATAACCTCTCTTTTTTTCAGCGTATTCGGGTAAAATTATCCTATGACCATCTGGAGATACTCCAGGTACCCGTGTACCAAAAATAGTTGAAATCCGTTAAGCCGAATTTGCGTTATGAAGCCGCAACGACACATATAAAAAAAAAAACAAAAAATATATTTTTCGTTTCAGTGACCTCCAAATAGTCCCTTACATTTTTTTTATACTTTCAATTTAGAGACATTTATAATAGTGTAGAAGTGTAAGCAAGGGCGTTTTTACTAGTCAGATGCTACATGATTAAAGAGTTCAGTAATGTTGTACCTCTAGCACTTGTGAGGATTACTGAGCTCTTTAATCACAGAGACGGACAAAACTTGTCGCACGACAAGTTTTGTCCTTCTCTTGTCGTCTAGAGAAAGAGAGCAAGAATGGCAGGTGATGTTGTCTCGGCTAGTTATCCTAGCTGTTGTAATACTGCTAAAATCTGTAGTTCACTACGTTTTGAAATTTAATTAGTTTCGGCTTCGCTCACTTACCATTTTCCCAATGGCTACTTCACATGCGTGAAGGTTGCGTCGCTTAGATTGTTGCCCATTTGCTTAGTTTGTTGATAAAACCATTTGTATGTATTTAGGCTAAGGCGATCTTAAGGCGTTTAATGTAGAAAATAATTTTTTTTTAAAGTTTCTTTATAAATTTATTTTCGTTTGAACTTTATATTGGGGCAACCAGTGTGATTTTGTTGAAGTTTTCCGTTGGAACAGTTTATAGAAATGTATTTTGAGAGACGTTTACGTGCAGTTCTGGGTATAATAGGGTATAACACTTAAAAAATTGTAAACTAAACATAGTAAGCTGTTGAAGAACACTGAAATAAGCTTTTACTCCATTTTATCCAATGTTATCATTAAATATTGTTTATTAAGTATATAACAATATTTTTTATTTGGGCTAGGACAATACAAATGGGCTATTCTCGTTTTTGAGCACAGACTTACAAAAGTGAGTGTACATAACACTGTCACTACCATGATAAGTGAATTCATAATAGTGAGAAATTACTATATGCACAGAATAGGAAGTACAAGTTCATTTTTATTAACCAATACCCTGTTTCTGGGTACATCTGTTGCTCCGACATAGCGCGCAGACGGTTAAAAACACTTCTATTGTATTGATTTTGTTCGTGCGAGACACTTGCAAGAAGCCGGGCGGCATTCGCAGGGTTAAGAGAGGTTATGATACTAACTCGACTGACAGGACTTATTGTAAGATAGGTGTTATTTTGAAGAGATAATGTAAGCCTTACGCTTTATCTTTATTTAGTCTCTTCGTTTATATCACAATGAATTATATTTGTATTCCGTGTTCTTTTGTTAATAGACGTATAATATTGCCACATATTTTAGTGCGCACGTATGCTCATGTCAGGTTTTATTGTGCGAAGACATCGGCATTGAAAGAGTAAAATTTTATGACACGTAGAGTTCCTATTGATAAACCCAATTATCGATGCTCTTACATGTACTAATGCCCCCCCCCCCCCTGCCCCCACAGCATTGTCTGTGTTTACTTTTAGCGTCGATAATTGATATTATGTCTGATTGTGCTTATTCTTCCTGTACAGGTATTTACTGTATGACTTTTTTATATTTATACTAACGAAAATCATGACTTGCAAAAGCTTTTACGATACTATCTTGTCTTGAAAATAAAAGCTACGAGTTATTTTGTAGAAATATTTAAACCTTAACATTGTGCATTTAGGAAACTCATGTTGTTTTACGAGCAATTAAGCATATAGTACGGGGTTCAGGTAACCCCGTACCGCAGTGAACGTGTTAACTTGCCGTGTTATAATGTATGTTAGGGTCAAATCTTGTGAACTGAATTAATATCTACCTCAACAAAGTCCGCATAAATATCTGACACGACTCTATATTTCTAGAGCCGTTGGGAAGTGTCAGATATTTTCGCCCGCTTTGTTATGTCAGATATTGATGCTGGTAACTGTACCATCGAGCTGATCTGAGCTGATCTAAATTAATAGGTTTGCGAAAGATTTATAAATCCGTTAAACTATAAATGTGTGTGTGATGATGGTCAAGCATCTTTTGTGAAATAAATATAAAGCTTGTAATAAAAAATGCAACACGCTCATTTTTTGGTGCATAGAACTTAGATGGTGCAAGATGGTGGTCATAGGAACTCTGTAATAAAATAACGCAATCCTATTGAGTTGGGGCTTATTAGAATCTAGGTGAGTAGTTGATCGATGCTAAAAAAAGGACAGAGAGCAATAAAAGCTTTGTCACAAAAAATAATTTTGGCAGAAACTCATTATTAGGTTCAATCTACCTGGCTGCACAGAGTCTGTTTGAGGTTTATTTTTCGAATGCGTTTGTATATGTCTATATCTTTGGTATACTCTGCAGCCCACTGCCCTTCGGGCATTTCACGATCCTTTTACCAGCCGTGTAAGGGACCTGAATCGGCCCACAGGCTACATATTGAAAAACAAAACTGCAGCCTAGATTGATTTCGTCGTGTGAGGTGTCGTTAGTTGCGGGAGTGACATACGCTATAATATTTCCGTTTTATTCAGTCGGGTTTTTAGAGTTAGGTACTATCAACATGCAAAGTTCGTATGTTTGTTTAGTTCATCTTTCAAGCTGAGTTTCAACCAGTTCCCCTAATTGAAATACGCTCCATTTTGGTGTGCATGATGGTAATGCAATATTACAGTAGTCAACTGAGTTTTTGGAATTATGGAGTCAATAGGTGGCAATATATCTTCGCTATAATTGATCCCATCCTATTGATTTTGGACTCGTTCGGTTGGTCTCGATGCGCACTTGATAGCTGCAATAAGTACTGTCGGAAACAAAAGCTTTTCACAAAAAAAGACAGAATTTTTAAAAAACAGTCTTCATGTTTAGCTTCAATAGTTAAATTCAAATTTATGCATGTAGGTGTAGGCTAGTGGGGAAGAGAGGTTCTCGAGTGGTTAAAATTCAAATTAAAATATTTCTTTGTAAACATAGCAGTAGGTAGTTAATAGGTGACATACAATATAACAGGTACAGGTACATCTATGTTTCGCCGTTAGGCATATAAATATAATATATTGTTATTATTTACTAGGCATACATTATTTCATATTTCTTATAGGATTTCTATGTAATTTTTTTGCCATTATTACATATTTTATTCATTCCCATTTATCAAATACTGTCAATTTTATATCATGCAATAAATTATTCTTATTCTTATTCTCATGCTTTCTTAATTAGTAGTTCACGTACTCGAGTTTGAAACTGACTTAGATTATCAATTTCTGTAATAATATTATAGTGGTGACCATCATGTACTGAAGACGCAAGACTTGGCTCGGCCATCAGCTTAAGATCCCATGAAAGCCCCTAAAGTAGACAGGAAACAGGTGCACTATTGATGATTGTGGATGTCTTTGGGGGAGTTAGGTTCCGCCAGTCCTTATAAAAAAATGCTCAAACAAAGTTGAGTCAAGACCAAAACAGGTCATATTAACTCAATTTCCACTGTTAGATACAACTTTCTACTCATTTTTTTTCTATTAAGACAAAGAGAATCTGTCATTAATCTCCTGTGTGATCATGCGACGTCATCACCCCTCGCCTCAGGCTCGGGCCACAAAGCTGCAATCAACGTAACGTATTCCCGTCCCAACCAATTACCCTCTTTTTAATCAGCTCGATAGCTCTTTCATAAAAATTCGGTTCCTCTTTTTACCATTGTCTCGTCCGACATTTTAAAAAGGGTGGGGGGGGGGTGTAAAAGTGGGGCGCGCAATCGATAGGGGGGGCGGGGGCGCTAAGTGAGTGAAACGAATCGGGGGTGAAGGGGTGCCACCCAAATTAATAGGTTTGCAGAAGATTTATAAATGCGTTCGTGACAGATGTGTGATGATCAAGAATCTTCTGTGAAATAAACATGAAGTCTGTAATAAAAGCTACGACACGCTCATTAAAGTAATTAAAAAAATATCTTTTTTCTATAAGTAGGCCGCAAAGGCACTTTTACAAGGTTGACTCTACGGCATTTCCCAAGAGGAGACCACTGTTGAGAAGAAAGCCGAAACAAACTCAACAGTCAGTATTTCTTTCTAAACTACTCTTATCTATTACAATATTTGCACTTAACCTATCCTAAATATACGTTTTAAGTATAAATAAACTCAATGCGTAGTTCTCTAAGAAAACATATCCAAACTTATAAAAGTAAAAATAGTTTTTTTTTTTTTAACATCTTACGAACGTTCGTTTGATTTGACACCTTATAAGAACCATGTCCCGGTATAAAATATATAAAGGAGTCTAGGTTCTTAATAACATCTATACTATTATAAAGTTGTAAAAATGAAATGTCTGTTTATTGAAGATAGTAAAATAAACTATTGAAACAGTCCCTTGACTATTTGGAGGTCACTGAAGCGAAAAATATTTTTTTTTGGATTTTTTGTATGTTTGTATATGTCGTTGCGGCTTCATCACGCCAAATCGGCGAACGGATTTCAACTATTTTTGGTACACGGGTAGCTGGATATCTCCTCTCTAAGATACTTGTTACCCGACTACGCTGTAGAAAAAACGAGGGTGAAAAAAAGTAATAACTTTTTTCATCCGTGAACGAAGTTGCGGGCGCATTCTAGTAACTAGTACTCTCATAAATATATTGGGACGCTACGGTTAATGTTGATGTCTGTAAAAAGTTATCTTAAGGAGTCACACTTTTTCGTGCGTAGAACTTAGATGACGTAGATTGTATTTTTTTCACGTTTTCCTTATAAAATCAAAATTTAATCACAGTAAAAAAAAGTTTTAAAATGTACAAATCAAGCTGTATCATGTGATACCCCATTTGACTTAGTAGCTAGACTTTTTGGCCCTTTAAGAGTTAAAATTGGGTGTGCTGATGAAGCGTCTATTGCCATCTCGCCGTATCCAGGGCCACATCCTTGATTCCCGCATACGATATAAAATCTACCTTCTCTTTTATTTACCTGATACTTTGTTACAAATCTTCCAAACAGTGCACGAGCGCATGCACACATTCACGTTGCATATTGGATTTGTTTGAACTAAGGCTTCCCTTGGCCGGTAAGGAGATTAGAAACTGCCCGGTTCGTGTTTGTTTGCACACGTTAAAATATATTACGGCTAATTGAAAGAAACGTATTTGCAATACGTAAATAAATAAATAAATATCAGGGACAACCTTACACAAATCGACCTAGTCCCAATATGTCTATATCTTTACTTTTATAAAGTTGTAATGTAAACATGAAATGTCTGTACATTGAAGATATTAAAAAAAAATGTTACGGACTATTTGGAGTTCACTAAAATGAAAGATATTTTTTTAGGATTTTGTGTGTGTGCATGTGTCGTTGTGGCTTCATCACGCAAAATTGACTGAACCGATTTAAATTATTTTCGGCACACGGGTAGCTGGGTATCTCCAGGTGGTTATAGGATACTTTTTACCCAACTACGCTGAATATAAAAGAGGGGTTATAACTTTTTTCCCTCCGCGAACGAAGTTGCGGGCATCTTCTAGTAACATAATATATAAATAAATTATAATACTTAAATACATAGAAAACATCTAAGACCCGGGAACAAACATTCGTGCTCATCACACAAACACTTGCCCCGGCCGAGATTCGAACCCGGGACCGCCAGCTTCGTAGGCCGTTTTGCAAACCATTGATCCAAACGTGTCGTCAAGTTTTTGTTACTATATAAACAATGTGTTTTTTTTCCAATGGGGGGTACTATTTTATTTCGTATTTGAAGGAACTAGACCACGCAGACGATCTCCATTGCGATGGATCGACCAAATAAAAGCCCTGGCCCCTATTTCACAATCGTGACAAAACAACAATTTCATTTTCACAGCGATCCCTGCAAGCTCGATACATCTTCTTACTTTATACTGGGCATGCACCAACATTTGTCACGATTGTGGAATAGGGGTCAGGCCCCTATTTAACCATCGTGACAAATGTCGGGTGACAACGACAATTTCACGTACATTGCGTGCTCAGTAAAGTAAGGAGTATCAAGCTTGCGGAGATCGCCGTGAACATAAAATTGACGTTGTTACCTGACAATTGTCACGATTGTGAAATAGGGGCCTGGTGGGTGGGTGTGGCCCGTACACCAGTGCTCTTGACTAGAATGTCTGCCAGCAGGGAGAAATGGCGAAATATTGTAAAGCGAGCTACATCAGCCATACATACAACGTGTTGACCACGACCACTCTGTCAAGAGTGTTACGACTGAGATGATGAGGATTTACTTTCAAATTAAGATAATTACAGGTAGAATTCCGAGATGTGCTGCAGACGTAACCGCACGTTCCGCTGCACTCCAAATTGAACTTTAATGGTAAGATAACAAGGTTCCATTTTCCGTGTGCTGAGAAGTGTCGCAGTACAGCCACTGCATTTCCACTGCAGACTGAAAATTGAACTTTTTTACCTTGCTATTAAGGTTTAATTTCGAGTGCCGTGAGACGTGCGGTTGCGGTCTGCAGCCCATCTCGGAATGCCACCTTAAGCCCTTCTGGTACATGTGTAAAACTGACTTAACACATTTGTATGTCACTTTACACGCATGTATGTACACCTTTATTTGTTCCACAGTTTGCACTAATTGTAACTTTGAGTAATTTTTTTTTTCGCAGTCTACTTTGTGAACCCGGAAGTAAAGGTTCGCCCAAACCAATGCTAAAAATACACTGGCGGTACCTTATCGCAGTGACGAGACTTATGCGTCACGATTTTACCGCATGCTCTCCACACCGTTGCTCAAAAAACGCTGACGGTGCTTGTACGCGATTGAATGTGTAGAGAAATCGTGACGTATAAGACACGTCTCCGCGTATACGCAGCGTTAAGCTTCGGTGTGGGAGGCATACGTAAAAATCTTGACGCATAAGTCACCTCACTACATGCGATAACGCAATAAGCGTATTGGTTTAGGCGAACTAAAGTTCGCTTCCGAAACGTCGGGAACTGAAATCAAAAAGCAATCAAAACGCTGATACTTAACACGTGATATAATCAGTTTAAATTGAATAGGATATTTAATTCTCGAGATCTCGGCTCGGATCCCGGATCCCGTTGATAGTAGATACCATATCTAGCTCAAGCTCCAAAAGCCACAAAAATGACACCCAAGCTCAGCAATACATGCAACTTGACGACCTATTTGCAGAACGGTCCGGACTAGTATCCTGAATTGCAAAACCATGACCTTCCATGCAAATTTTGTTCTTGACCCAGTTAGACACCTGAAAGACATAGCCACCTGTATATGCGCGTATATTAAAATAGCATTGGCACACATTCCAATTCATTCCAGGCGTTTATTTATTTATTTAATCTTCATTGCACAAAAGAAAAACTTATCGTACAAAAGGCGGACTTAATGCCATAGCCCACCTTGAGGCAAAGCAGATAAATTATGGGCGGTGCAACTAATTTACAGACATATTCTATAAAGATAAATAATTAGATATATACATTTTATATAATATGTACTTATATACATACATTAATTCAGATGAAACAAACGTTCTATATTGTTCTGAAAGTTCTATTTTTGTTGACACGTTCGGCTAAGTTAAGGCACAACGGCATCCAAAGCTGGCGGTTGCGGGTTCGAATCCCGGAAAGCGCAAATATAAGTGTGATGAGCACGAATATACACAACGCCAAATTGCAGCGATACTGAAAAACCGGCCATTGAGCATGACGGACCATGCGCAGGTTCCGCAGCCGTTTATACGAAGAAATAAAATACAGATGAATAAAATACGATATGAAAAAGTTCATTAGCAAAAGATCACCTCCACGGTACTTCACGGTACTGTTGAAAATTATTTTCGTTGAAATTAAGGATTAAGGATTCAGCCCCGTTTTGTAGTGTTGTGATAATGTGTGAAGATCGTGTAAGTTTCTATCAATGTTTAGTAGAAAAATGTTCCGAGTTTGTATAAAAGATTAGAAAATTTCTCAATAATTTAACTACAAAACTTATTCATTTTTAAACACATGACCTCATTAAATAATCGGATGTAGTATTAAAACAAACGCAGCTCAGTCACTTTCGAGTTTCCAAACATAGTGCGCTCACACGGCATAGGTTTTAAAACAAACCTCCTAGGATAATAGTGAATAGGTTGTTTTGGTAGGGGGCCCTTTAAGGTGGCGTATTTCGATAATTCTAGTCTAATATCTATACTACTACTAATATCTAGACTATGTTACCTATCTGTATCCTGTCAGTCGTAATGGAAATGATCTCCTCCCAATTAGACACAGACTGACGAAATCTGAGCAGTGTGTATGGTACATAGGCCCCAAAATATATAGGTAATAAGTTACCAACAAATTTTAAAGAAATTGAAATGTCAGAAAACATACTTATAAGTAATTTAAAGCTTTTTACACAGTTGATGAATTCCTTAATCACAATAATTAAATTAAGTTGATGTTTATTAGAAATAAGTAAATGTAAGTAATGATAATTATGTACACCATGAAATGTATATAATTGTAACTTGACTTGTAACAACAGTTATCAATAAATAATTGAATTGAATTGTATCAATATGGCTACAATCGGGAATATAGGTACATTCATTTTTACTTTTGTTTTATTAAAAGCTCATTCACGTAACTAACAGTAGACAATAATATTGTTTCAAATATCAATAAAAATAAACAAGATATAAGCCATCAAATATTTCACTCTATCTCTTTCTAGCAAACAGAATTTAATATGGAGTTTATATATTCGGAGTGCACTATATATGACGTAACAGTAAATGCCGGATCTCTGTCAAATCGCTGTCTAATTTGTATTTTAAAATGCCTATATCACGCGTATTTCTTGGCCGATTTTAATTTTACATTTAGCAAGCTTTTTACGGTATTTTAAAATTATATTCAGAAAAGCGATAAAAAATATTAATGCATGTACCCTATTGAGCTCGGGGACACAATAGATTTTGTCAGCCGCGGTGGACACCGCTGTCATAACGGAGCCATGCAAAAAGTCTTGTCCTGAGACCGTTCGGTATAACGCATATCGTGCGTAATCCACGAACTTTCACTTTCTTAAGTAAGACTATTATAATCTATATTATTATTTTCAAGGGGCTATCAAAACGGCTCATTGACACCTCAAGCGACCAAAGGGCTGGCAGCTTCCTCGCTCACCGTATCAGTATCGCCAAACAGCTAGGAAATGCTGCCATCTTCTTTGTCATCATGCCGCGGAGGCCCATTTTAGATATTATTAAATTTTCAGCTTTAGTTTTAGTTATTTATATCTTCTGCTACCTTATAAATTGTATAAATATTACCAATAAATTGAAAACTAGTTTCATGAAAATATGTAAAATTGGTTATTATATACTTTTTGCCAGATTACGGTAAAAAAAATAATGACTTAGGTACTGATATTTAAGGAACAACAGTAAAACTTGCATTTTCGACAATTTCTCTCTACTTTTTCTAGATCTAATTTCGAATTCGAATAAAAAAACCGACGATTTCATTGTCTTAGTAGGGATATGAGCTAACCGCATATTATGCGTCTAGACGAAATGCATTTGGACAAGGTCGGTGCAGTGTCGCGATTCGGTTCGTTTTTCCATAAAAATACATGCTGTTTCGTTTTGTTTGTATATAAATTACCGAATTAAGAATCTCTGTTTGAAAGCTTTCAATGGCACTTAAGTTTGAACATAAATAGGAATGGAAACTGTGGACGAAAAGCATTTACCATATTTGGGCATTTTTAAAACAAGTATATGTATATTTCATGATAAATTGAAAAGTAAACTCTTGGCGGTGTAGTGTGGCTGATGAAGCGTGAAGCTGTTTCCATTTCGCCCTATCCAAGGGCCACCTCCTTGATCTCCTTATATGACATTACGTGAACCTTCTCTTTTATTTGTTTCAAGTGGCTAAAGAGTCCCCGGCAAGCTAAGCCGAATTTCACCTTCCCATAGAAACGAAGTTTCGTTCCCATTTTAAAATTACGTCTTGAATTGTAATGAAACTGGGCATATACAATAACATAAGGTACAATTAGGCCTGTAATTAGTTTATATGGCTTCAGTTTATAAAACAAACGAAATACAGCAAAAACTATTTTTTATGAAAAATTTGAATTCACTGTTTTTTTTTACTATGGTATCTGAAGCTACATAAACTAATTACCGGCCTGCATATACCTTAATTTATTCTAAGTACAAAATTTCAGAGCGAATTTGCTAGTCGTATTATAATAAGAGCGTAACTACGTTTGTATGGAGAACCGAGCTTACCGGGGACTCTTAATCCATGGTCTCCTCCTTACTCGCTTGCCTCTAACTTTCATTCTCCGATTTTATTAACAATTAGAAGCGTCATGTCTTATAATGCAACCAAACATTCTCCCTCTTCTACTTCCGAGAGAGAGCGATCGTTTATATTAAGCTCAGTTAATACAGCTTTTTTTCCATAGCCGAACCAATGATTATTGGTATTAAATCCATCCATACTAATATTATAAATGCAAAAGTGTTTCTGTCTGTTACCTCTTCACGCTTAAACCGCTAAACCGATTTAGATGAAATTTGGTATGGAGATAGTTTTAGTCCCGGGGAAGGACATTAGGATACTTTTATTCCGGAAAAATACCCTTATCCGCGATAAACGAATTTAAGGCGGACGAAGTCGCGGGCAGAAGCTAGTTTCTTGTAAATAAGGAAATACAACAAGTTTATTCTAAATTAATATGCATCAATACAGAGTTCAATTGCAAAGGAAAATTTTGCGACCTACTAAATTGCAAGCAGGATTCGAACCTGCGGCCCCTACTTTTACGTAGAAATGCTCTCCCAAGTGAGCTATGGCGACTTTATTATACTACGTACTTATACGTATAATGTACATTGTATGAAATTTTCGAACACAATTGAACTAGCACCATCGGTGTCACTCTGTTATCTCTTTCTATCATTAAACGCTAAGTGCATTAGGCCCAAGAGTTGCGTATCACGCTACGTGCCTATCTCATTAATGATGATTTCAAAAGGATGTTTACCTAAAATTTTTGCTTGCAGTGCTTTATTTTGTTCCAAAACAATTGAATTAATAGTCATCATTTAATTTTAAATCATCGTAGACTGATTGGCTATTATTTAAGTATTTGCACAGTAAGTAGGTATATTTATGACTACTCAGTGAAATCAAAAATGTTCTAATTTTAAAATATCCATTAGACATAATTATCGAATTGAAAAACGATGTAAGTGGTCGCGTTATTTTGTGAGATAAGTCTTTGTTTGATCAAAGGCGATTTCTGTTGTACATGCAATTTTTCGCTCTTGTAATAATTCTCTAAAATAGTCTTCAAATTGCAAACTATATTTTTCTAACCCGCATAGGTATAATTACGTCACTATTCAATAGCCGAATTATCTGCGGACCATTAATTTTCGGAATTTTTCAAGTCTGCTTTCACCATACTAATATTATAAACTAGAAGGTGCGTTTTCCGTCAGCGGAGGAGAAAAAATCATAACCCTATTTTTTTTCTTCAGCGTAAACGAGTAAAAAGTATCCAAAAATCAAATACCCGTTTACCAAAAATGGTTAAAATCTATTCAGATGTTTTGGCGTGATAAAAACACAACTTCACTCACAAACATACAAAAAAAACCGATTCACTGACCTCCCAATAGTTCCTTATAAAAAAATATATCTTCAATGTACATGCATTTCATTTTTACAAGCCCGATATCCTATCTAGTACATATTTTAAAACTCAAAAATTGATAATCATTAAAAATATCGTTTAACAATAAGAGATTAAGGGTTCGTTAATTGTCATCATTTTTATTTTGTTAGAAATGCGTAAATCGATATAAACATACGTATTTAAGCTAAGCCAAAACCTCATTTTATTGACACACTTAATAATAACGGATATTAATAAAATCAATCATCATACGTCTATTATCTAAGTAACTATTGTGAAGCAGTTTTGATTAGTCAGGAATAGGATAAATATTCGAAGTAGGTAAGGTACGTAAAACGTGAAAGTGTCCATGAGACAATCGTTCTGTTATTGAAATAAAGACGATAATAACCTGTGGTTACAATACTTAGATGAGTCTTTATTCTATTAAATACTAGTTAAAGCTGAATATACAATTCTGCTTTTCGGTAATGTATACTATTATAAAGTTCTAAAAACGAAATGTCGAATCATACCAACATACATAAATTCCAAAAAAAAAAAACATTTTAGTTACCTCCAAATAGTCCGCAACAATCAATTTTTTGAAAATATCTTCAATGTACAGACATTTCATTTTTACAACTTTATAATAGTATAGATGTTTGTTTGTCTCGTGGCTTCATCACGTCAAATCGGCTGAACAGATTTCAACTATTTTTGATACACAGGTAGCTGGGTAGGTAGTAAGTATCCACAGATGGTTATAGGATACTTTTTACCCGACTACGGTGTCGAAAAAAGAGGGGTTATGATCTCATCCGCGAACGAAGTTGCGGCCTTAAGTGAAAAGGACTATTTGAAGGTCGCTGAAACTTTTTTGAGAAAAACGACTAAACGGATTTCAAAAATGTTTGGTACTCGGGAAGCTGGGTTACAAATGGTTATACGATATTTTTAATCGGCTATGCTGAAGTAAGTTAGTAAGTCATTAAATCCTAAACTAGATTTCATAGCCATTAGATGATAGTTTGATCCTTCGAAATTATGTGGGGCTTGGTCAAAGGTCGGTTGCCGTTGCAATCATGCGCAGTTGGTTAAACGTTTTTGTATATTTGCAGTGTAGTGACAACTGGACCGCGAGTATAATAATAGGTAGCCAAATGCTCACGTAGACTAATGGACTGGTTAGTGATGTTTCGTCGATTTTTTTTCCAAAGTATCACATCAAAAACTATTTATCCCAAAATATCGTTTCCCCTAATAAATAATGACATGGCAATACAACGTTTCGCACCTCTGACGTTCGACTAACATTTGTTTATAATATTTTCTTCTGTTTCCGCGATTATTACTCATTGAAATAAAACAATTCAACGGATTATATCGCGTATATTATCTCATTTTAGTTCCCGACGTTTCGGAAGCTTTCCAGCTTTCCATGGTCACGGGAGGACATGATTTCCATGGTCCTCCCGTGACCATGGAAAGCTGGAAAGCTTCCGAAACGTCGGGAACTAAAATGAGATAATATACGCGATATAATCCGTTAAATTGTTTTATTTCAATAACATTTGTTTGTCAAAATATTATTTAACAAATACAATCACTTGGTCATGTTTTATTTTGACATTTATCTTTTCGTCAAATGTATCGTTTGGTATGACATTGTTTTGGCGGTATATATTTTTGTAGTAAAACGTTTGTTTAAGAACTATATCCTAAATGAAAAAAAATACCAAATAAAAAAATGCCAAATGCTAATGATTAGTTTGTCAAATAAAAGTACTGGGAAAAGTTATTTGGGGAGTGAAATTAGACGACGAAAATTATTTCGCCTTAAAGGCAGTACACCACAATGAAGATATTGAAAAAAAAGAAGTGACTAACTTTTAAAAACAACTCACATTTTTTTTTTGTATCTTTGTATGGGTCGTTGTGGCTTCACGACGCCAAAACAGCTGAACGGATTTCAACTATTTTTGGTACACGGGTAGCTGGGTATACACAGATGGTTATAGGATACTTTTTACTCGACTAAGCTGAAAAAAGAGGGTAATGTTTTTTTTTCCTTTGCTAACGACTTAGTGGGCACCTTATAGTCATATTATTGTACTTGGAACGTGTGAATACCTAGTTCTAGCATTCTCCTTCTGCCAAATAAGGTCATACAAAATTGGCATTGTTGGCGTTGCGGAAAAAATGCCATAAACTGTACTTACGACGACATTTAATTGCCTGTAATTGTCTTTGTTTGACCTAGGACTTGACTGGACGAGAAGTATTTATGGCCTTAAGGCCTCCATTTGTATTTTTCTGTATTTTATTACATAATTACACGGCTAATGACGTGTAAGTACAATTGGACTTTAAAAACAGGCATATGACCAAGAAAACAGAATTTAATCGCTTATAAACATGATAGTAATGATTAAGGGAAGTATTATGTTTTAATAAGTAAGACAATATGCCCGCAACTTCGCTCGCGGAAGAGAAAAAACTCATAACCCCTTTTTTTTGTTCAGCGTAGTCATGTAATAAGTTTAAGGAACGTGAATTATAAATTAGTTAACACACTTGTAAACGTTTTAATTATAACTAAGACAATATTGTAATAGTTACCCATTATTTTGAAAAAATGACTGACTGTTGAGTTTGTTTCGGCTTTCTTCTCAACAGTGGTCTCAACTTGGGAAAAGCCGTAGAGTCAGACTTGTAAAAGTGCCCTTGTGGCCTACTTACAGAATATACAATTTGAGTTTGAGTTTGTGAATACATAAGCGTTAGGCTCCTTCTTGAGCTGACCGACCTCCGGTGTCACTGTAACATTGTACTTCGTGGACGCCCTGTAAAACACAAAATAATAGTAATCTGTATCGACGGCAAAAAGCAGGAACGTATTCACCGCCAACTGAATCCATTGACGGTTACTACGTTTCTGCTTTTTGCTGTTGAATCATTAATTCTAGTCACCAGTGTGTTTATCTACGGCTCTTTATCAATTTTGCTGTGTCTTTATAAAACAATCCACAAATACTGCGCTCCACAAAACTGCACCATCCCGGATTACCCGTCACATAAGGAACTATGTGTACGTTATGCGTTATGTGTTACGCAAAGTCGGTTACGAAACGGTAACATAAAAATACGTATTACACTCCGAATTCTTGCTCTTGTCGCAAGAAGGGCATGCTTAAATGCTAAGCTACAAGACATTACCTACAGCATTTTTTTTATTGCATACCAACAAGAGAAATAATACAGTTGAACCTCTAAGGGGCTACCCGGAAAATTTCGGTAAATTTCACTGTTTAAAGTGATATAAAATTATTCCTCTTGATGCAAACCAAGTAAAATATATACATATTGTAGCTTGGTATCTTAAATTGGTATAGGCTCCCTCGTCAAGCGATGCTTAGACATGGGACTAAAACCAATAAGTGAGTAATGATGTTCACTTTAAAATTGTCAACTGGTTTTTCAATAGGTTCTATAGTTTTTAAGAAAAGTACGAAAAACTGGTTTTTTGTCGTAAAAATAATAAATTTTGATGGTGATTATCTCTGTTTTGGTGACTCGTGAAGGTAAGCTGAAACAGTATATTGGTAGCAACGGTGGCTGTCAACACGATGAGACATATACATTTACATACAACACAAAGAAGTGAAGAACCCTTTAACATGAATTTTCTAATTCTAATTCACGCACTTGTGACTCCTCTGGTGATGCAAGTGTCTATGGGCGACGGTGATCGCTTGCCATCACGCGACCCGTTTGCTCGTTTGCCCCCCTATGCCATAAAAAAAATAATCTGTTTTTTATGTTAATAACTTATTTGTTAATTGTAATTATTGTATAGTGTCTGCATTATCTATACTATTATAAAGTTGTAAAAATGAAATGTCTGTACATTGAAGATATTTTCAAAAATAAGATTGTAACGGACTATTTGGAGGTCAAAAATTGATAAATATTTTTTTTATTTGTATGTTCGTATGTGTCGTAGTGGCTTAATGACGCAAAATCGGCTTAACGGATTTCAACTATTTTTGGTACACGGGTAGCTGGGTATCTCCAGATCGTTATAGGATACTTTTTACTCGACTACGCTGAAGAAAAAAAGAGGGGCTGACTTTTTCTCTATAATTTTTTCTCCTCCGCGAACGAAGTTGCGGGCATCTTCTAGTCAAATATAAATATTAGGTGTTTAAAATAAATCATACGTACTATATAACATAAATTGTAAATAATTTATCTATATTCAGGTGTGTGATTCTTAAATTTCGCACGCTACCGCCTTTAGTTCATCCTTAATATAACTAGACACGAGGAGTAGTGATACATGTTCCAGATCACAGGTCAACATATATTGGTCCATCAAGCAGGTTTTCAAAACTGACTTAAGAAATCGAAGCTAAGGGTGAAACCTATGAAAACGAATAGTTTATACGTGTTTAGGGCTCATATTATTTTAGCGACGAGTCCGTCAGCGCTGCGTTCGACGCTGACGCAAATTTTATGAATGCTATAGTTATTGTCTGTTTGAAGCAAGGAAAATTAAGAAGATGTAAGACGCGCTGAAACCAACTTCATATTTTTAAGTTTTTTAGGGCGGTAAAATAACAGCTATCCCGAAATATTTGCAATGCGGGCAAAGCCACAAGCAAATGATGACGCATTATACGTAAACTGCATTCTTGTTAAAGATAAGTGAAGATCAGTCACACTACAAGTGATGTTACGAGTCGTCTTCGCAAGGCAGCTCGAACCGAGTCGGGCCTGAAGTCAACCAAATCGGTTTGAATTGTCCTCAAATCGACTTGTGTTTCGTTCGATAATCTGATCAGATTGGCAAACATTATCTGACTGTCTTAGTATAATCCAGGATCGATGAGGCGTGCGCGTTAATATTATTGTTTTTTTTATGTTATACGGGACGAACGAGTAGACGGATCGCTTAATGGTCAGCAATCACCTTCGTCCATAGACAATGGCAACATCAAAGGAGTCACAAGGGCGTTGCCAGCCTTTCAGGTCAGCAATTTATAAATTCTGATCAGATTGGCAAACACAATGCGTCTTATTTAACACGTTCTTCTTAAAGCTTCGTGGGTTTGCCCTCCCCTCCTCCACGGTATACGATTACTGGTTAGAAGTCAGAAGGTCTAGCCAAACCAGCTCAAAGTAAGGTTCAAAAAAAGCCCTTATTTCGCAGTTTTCAAACTGAAAATACGATGATAGGAGTATCGATTAAAAAATGTAGAAACAACGAATGCCCGTCCGTTGGACGTTTGGAACAATGGCCGAAAACACAATTTCCTACGAACAGGAGCGTCAGTCGCAACGCAACACTGTCGCGCGCTACTTGTAGTTAGCCGAAATGAATCCGCCTAAAGAAAGGAGTGGAGTCGCATTCTGGATTAAAAAGTACAAAAAATTCAAACCTTTTTATGAGGGGTTAAAATATAACACAAAGTTAAAGTGTGCGTGCGGAGGTCAGCAGTACTTGCCTGGTTTCGCCATGCCGTTACAATTTGTGTTTTAAGCCCTAGAGGCTAAAATAGTCATAATTGTACCCAATATATTATCTCTACCTATACTATTATAAATTTGTGAAAATGAAATGTCTGGACATTGACGATTTTCAAAAAAAACTATTTTAAGGGACTATTTGGAGGTCACTTAAGTGCGAAATATTTTATTTGGATTTTTGTATGTTTGTGTTGTATCGTTGCGGCTTCATTACGCAAAATCGACTAAACGGATGTTAACTATTTTTGGTACACGGGTGTCTGGCAATGGTTATAGGATAGGTGAAAAGTATCGACCGACTCCCCTGAATAAAAAAGGGGGGTTATGACATTTTCTCCTCCGCGAACGAATAATTGTTTATTTGGTATCACATTTTTTTACAATTTTTCCAGGGCCCCCACACTAGGCTTCGTCTATATCACGCGAAAACAGTTAAGCATTACATAGCAGAATTTACAAAAAATAAAATAGTAAAAACATAATAAAATTATAATAATACAATAAATAAAATTATAACTATTCGGTTAATGTGGCCTGTTCACTGGGACAACTGAAATACGATGATGAAATTGAAAATTTAGGAACAAACAAAGTTTGCTGTTAGCTGGACGATTGGAACAATAGCCGAAAACACAATTTCCTACTAACAGGAACGTCAGTCGCTTTGCGACACTGTCGCGTGCACTTCTTGTAGTTAGCCGAAATGGATCTGCCAAAGGAAAGGAGTGGAGCCGCATTTTAATTATTTTATTTTATTTCTTAGGACAACCTACACATCATACTAAAGCATATTATAATTACACTAAGATCAAACAGAGCGATATAAGTTTCCGCTGCTTGAACTTAGAAGTAGCTAAAAACTCAGTTTTCAGTGATGAGACCTTTCACTCGTTTTTGTTAGTTTTATTTAATTTCACTTTCTCTCTACCAAATTTCACATTATCGAAAAAAAAACCAGGTTACATTTTACACACAACGAAGGTATACTTCTACTAGAGTGATTACGCCATGACCCATATAATATATACCCATAATACATACCCATATAATATAGAACAAACCACAGTACAGTATAGGGTATAGGATAGGTTAAAATATATTCTCAAATGTTAAAAAAGATAGATTCTTGCTTCTTACTTAATTTTCAGGCTACTATAAGGGGTAGAATAGGCTTTCAAGTTTCAGTTTCATTAACACATGGTGGAGTTTTCAGTTAGCGAAGGAAAATTCAGAGCATATTTGGAAATGGCAAAGTCCAAGTCAGTCTCCGAGGCAGCTCTAAGTTACTTAAAGGGTGATCGTTTCAACTAGATTTTTTCCTGATGTTACTGAGAATGCAATTAAGTTTGGACTGTAAGTATATTTTTGAAACAGTTATCAGTAGGTAAATATCCAACCAGTAATGGTTTCTATTAGAATCTTGCCTGACATTTTTAGGGTTTCAATGCTGTTTTTGACATGTATCAATACTAAATAATAGTTAAAAACATAATCTTTGACGAACAACGTAATTCGCAGCGCGCTGTTATCTTCTGATATTAGCATAAATATTAGGGACAATCTGAGCATCACAAGTTAATCGCTGGTCAGGTCCGAAATTAAAAGAAAAAATGTTTTTATATTTCGTTTCCACTCTGTTCTATGTCCACAGCAACTTTTTTGCAAACTGTAGCTTTCGCCGAGTGGCCACAGCCAAAGCCGGCAACTCCAATATTCGACCTATTTCGCCGCCGGGCTTTTAAAACTTTTCGGAGCTTTAACCACCCTTTAGCCACTTTCCTCTACTTTTATGAAATATAGCCGATGGCTTTTATGATGTCAAGTAACAGCATAGTTCATTAGTATCCTTTATATGTAAGATTTATATCTCACTTTGATGAAGTTGATGTTAGGTAAGATGTTTGGAATAACTATAAAAATAACCAAGATATAAGCCATCAAACATTTGATTATATCTCTTTCGAGCAAAACAGATTTTAATATGGAGTTTATATTGCCGTAGTGTTGTGTGACGTAACAGTACATGTCAGACTTCTGCCAAATCGCTGTTTAATTAGTTTAAATTGCGTATATTCGTATTTACGGCCCAATATTAATTTTACTTTTAGGCATCTTTTTACGGTTTTTTTTTATTTTGTTAAGGAAAAGCGATAAAAAAATGCGTATACCCCTACCCCAATCCCTACCTTAAAGCTCCTCTTGCGTGTAGTAGTGAACATAATTAATATGGAACTTATGTATTTTTTTAAATATGAAGTTACTAATACATACGAGGGTTGCTACTTATATATCCGGAAACAAAAAAACAAACAAACGTACACGGCTGAAAATAGTTTTATTGTTTTTCAAAGTATTCCCCTTGATGATCTATGCACTTTTGCATTCGCGTGAACCAATTTTTAAAGCACTTCTGCCACTCCGCCTGAGGTACCTCCATAACGTGTTGTTTGAATGCGTCGACAGCATCTTCAGCGGTCGAAAATCGTTGACCGCGTAATTTATTCTTTATATTTGGAAATAAATAAAAATCGTTGGGTGCCAAGTCAGGGCTGTACGGCGGATGACCCGTTAATTCCACATTTTGACCCTCCAAAAATAGAGTTGTTTCGCGTGACGTATGACAGCTGGCATTGTCATGATGAAGAATGATTCTTCGTCGCTGGTTAGTTTTACGAATTTGTTCAAATACTTCCGGTAAGCAAATGGTCGTGTACCACTCTGAATTAACCGTTCTACGGTTTTCTAGTGGCACTGTAGCTACATGGCCATTAATACCGAAGAAGCAGGCCACCATTTGTTTCAATGTACTTTTTGCACGAGTAACTTTCGTAGGGTTCGGCTCATTTTGAAACACCCATACCGTTGATTGTTGCTTCGTTTCGGGATCGTATGCATAGATCCAGGATTCGTCACCTGTATAGATGTTATAAACGGCTTTTGAGTCACCACGGTTATATTTTTTTAACATTTTATTGCACCATTCGACGCGAGCATGTTTTTGCTCATTTGTTAAGTTGTGGGGTATCCAACGCGAACAAATTTTTTTTACAGCCAAATAATTATGTAATATGCTATTAATGCTGGTCATAGAAATACCCAGAGTCGCCTCTATCTCGCGGTACGTAACATGTCGGTCGTCCATTATAAGTTTTCGCACAGCCTCGATATTTTGTTGTACAACGACCGATTTCGGGCGACCTGCCTTAACTTCGTCCGTAAGCATACTACGTCCACGATTGAACTCACTAAACCAGTGATACACAGTAGTTTTAGATGGGGCTTCATCACCAAAAGTTGAAGTTAGTTGATCTATGCACTGTTGTTGCGTTAAACCACGCCGAAAATCATAATAAATCATAGCACGAATATTTTCACGAGTGAGTTCCATTCTTGCTGCGAGATGACATTTAAAACCCGTCAAAAACAAAACACGAGCGTTAATAAGGAAGAAAAAATATACCTTATATACTTAAAAAAGTTCAAATTTTACCATGGCGGTCAAATATGCTATTTAAGAAGATTGTAATCCCGGTTTCCGGATATATAAATAGCAGCCCTCGTACAAACAAGAGAGGCTTTACGTAAGTTTTTTACCTACAAAACATTGAATGATGTATGCAACTTGGTGCACAGACAGATCAAGTGCTGGAAGACATAAGATGCTCATTGTCCCGAAATATCTCTAGGCAAGCCGAACCACGGGTGTCAAACATCTCAAAATATTTCTAAATCCCTTCTGTACATCATAATCATAAATCCGACTTATACACTTTTACCTTCGATCGGGAGTTTCCAACCGCGAAAACAACGAAAAAGTCCGGTAACGAATATCGTCGAAAAACGACGGCAAGTGGGTCGGTTGAGCCAGTTTTTCTGACCTATTTTTAGAGGCTACAGCAACAAGTTAAATGCGTGCGAGTGTACTGGCATTTACGAGAGTAATTCTCACTACTAAAGGAATCGTTATTGGAATATTAAGCGTGGACATTCGTTGCAAAAATTGTCTTCGTCAACCACCTGCACTCATTAGCCACATCATAGCCGAGGCTTATTTTAATTACTAGCTTCGGCCCGCGACTTCGTCCGACTTACATTCCTTTATCGAGAATAAAAGTATGTTTCCGGGACAAAAAGTAGCCTATGTTCTTCCCCGGGACTCAAACTATCTCCGTATCAAATTTCAACTTAATCGGTTCAGCGGTTTAGGTGTGAAGAGGTAACAGACAGACAGACAAACACACTTTCGCATTTATAATATTAGTATGGATTAATTAATCTGAACGATTATAGATTTGAAAAAATGAAACGTCTGTACATAGAAGATATTTAAAAAGTGATACGGACTATTTGTAGGTCACTGAAGCAAAATTTTTTTTTGTTTTTGTATGTGTTTGTATGTGTCGTTGTCATTAGCCGATGAACTTATTCGTTTATTTAGTTTTCTATTAAGGCCGTCGTATAACAACCAACCCGTGAGACAACCTTACCCGGTCTCCCCTACACAAAAAAGAGGCAAATGCACACATCCGCACGAAAATGTCGATATCTCCTTGGTAAGACTTGTGATATGAAACATTTTATAGAGCCAATGAGATGGAATTCATGAATGTATTTTATACTCGTACAGTCAGCATCATATAGTTACTAGCAGTCAAAGCAGCGAAATATATCGTAACACACAGTAATGAGCAAAATGTAATCAATTAACGATTAAGATTAACGTACTTACTAGCCATTAACGATTAAAAATGACGATAAATTAGTCTTAATCAAACGAGTTCCGATTAATTTAATCAGATTTCATTAATCGGAACTCGTCCGATTAAGATTAATTAAAATTAATCGTCATGTTTAATCGTTAATCGCTATTAATTAACCATTGAGATTACCGTACTTAATCGCGATTAACGATTAAAAATGACAATTAATTAATCTTAATCGAACGAGTTCCTATTAATTTAATGTGATTAAATTAATAGTAGATTAATATCCAGCGATTAAGTTTTTAATCGATTAATTAATTATCTTCATATTCTCTCAATTAATTTTAATAATAATAAGTTAATTAACTAGTATTTTTAGTATCAAGTTCACTAACGTAGCTTATAAGCCCCTATGCTACTATCAAAATATGGATCCTGAAGTATGAATTAAAGATATTTTATTTTAATATTAGAAATTAATACGATATTTTTTTGTATGTCTAAGTCTCGAGTTACGTAGACCTAGGACTGCACTATAAAACCCACCTTGTGTTACTGAAACAAGTTAATCTCACACAGCACACTAGAATGATTTTTCAAGTGTACACATGACAAGACATCGCATTTTTGTAACGTACACATTTGTGTTGAATAACGCTCATTT
Organism: Hedya salicella; assembly: GCA_905404275.2. Classification (NCBI taxonomy): domain Eukaryota; kingdom Metazoa; phylum Arthropoda; class Insecta; order Lepidoptera; family Tortricidae; genus Hedya; species Hedya salicella. The sequence goes on along the minus strand of FR990115.1, from coordinate 4,403,328 downwards.
GAGCGCGTTTCAACTTTTAATCCAGATTTAATCGTGAAATTTCATTTATTAAACTAACGATTAACCTCTGTCGATTAATTCAATCACGATTAAGTTTTAATCGAGATTAATTTCTGACGATTAATTTTTATTCGATTAATTAATTGATTAAAAAATATAATAAAAAATCTCTGGAACACACCCTTACTGCTATGCAAATAAAGATCTGTACCGATAGGTATATTTGGCTACTTTGGTTGCTATGAACTATTTGATGTTGAATGTACATACAATTTCCTTGCACCTCTTACGGTTCAATAGTTAAGACTAGTGACAGATAGTCATACAGCAGATCTTTTAGTTACGGAACCCTAAAACGTAGGTCTGTTGAAATGCGCTAGGATAAGTGATACAGTAAAATAAATAAGTAGAGCTAAAAACTAGTTGCTCTGTGAGCTGTAGATCCCCAGACCCCATATCTCCGCCATTTTGAAAATGAAAACAATAAAACTGAATGGACCAAAAAACTCTATCCATGCTCAATTTCTCGAGAATTGATTGAGAAATACAACGTGTAGAGAAGAAGATACTGACAGACATACGAAATCTTTTTTGCCCAAGCTTAAACGGAGACGCTTCGCTCGCTCGGTCACAAATAGAGAGATATGAGTTTTAAACACCATGTCAAAAACTACCTATTCAGTCATTTCAATTAATCAAAACAATAATATATGCGATGTATTAGCATACACGAAAGATAATTTATATAGAAAGTCAACTTTCATTAAAAATCAAAAACAGCAATTTTTTATAATAGCAATTTTATATCGTCTATAATGCAAACTATTCTAGGAATGACAATACATTCAATCAAAGAAATAGCTAACGGACAAAATTTATACACACTTAGCACTCCACTACGATGACTTTAAAATAGGTATTACCTATTTATCAAGCCAATTAGCACTTTTAATAGTCTAAAATGCTGACGTACTACATACTTAGAAAAAGCGGTACAAGCACGAAGGCAGCATTGACTGCATCAAAAAAAGACTTATACATCTCCGAAACTTATGTTTTTAAGTCATTTTGTTAACAAGCATCTTAAGGTGTCACGTAGATAAAATGGCATATATTAGTTGGAACCTGTAGAGAGATATAACCTTTTGTATTCGGAGTAAAGTTAAGTACCGAATGGCAACCTAGATAGCCGACCTTGCTCTCGATAGCCGTGGGTTTGTCAGTTAGCTCAAACTCGTTTAGAGTTATGTGTGCCTAGTATATCTATGTTCGATTTGACATGTTTCTTGGGCATTTATGAGAATTTTATATTTAAGAGCAACATCTATTGAGAAAAGGCTTGATACATTATTTTATTAAAACGATCACATGTATTATGCCGTAGATTTTTAATTTGGTATTTACTATAAGCATTTCGTTTGCGACTCGTATAGCGCCATCTAGTGCGAAATTTAAAGGTATTTATTTGGAATACATTCAGAGATTAAATAATACATAGACGATCGTATACAAAGACTTGTAAACGATCAAGCTCACTTACTACAGACCGTCACTGACCAAAGCGCCTTCAGAAAGATTGCAGAAGACCGCGCCACATATTATCCGATCCGGATGACGTCATCACGACTACCATCAAAAGATGGTACCGGAGGACTCCTCCGACTCGGACACAGATGACGGACCCATAAACCATGACGCGTCGTCATAATCGGTATAGACCGATTGCCACAGAATACTGAAAATGTATTGATCAATTCTTTAAAAAAATTAACATACATTTGTACGAAGCTGGCGGGGCGATCACGGGTTCTGATCCTGGCTAGGGCAAAAGTGATTGTTAGTTCCTGGGTCTGGGATGTATTTAAGTGCGATGCGACCTTCAAGCCTGCAAGAAAAGAGCGTACTCCCACCTGAAAGGCCGGCAACGCACTTGTGACTCTTCTGGTGATGCCAGTGTCTATGGGCGACGGTGATCGCTTACCATCAGGCGACCCGTCTGCTCGTTTGCCTCCTAAGTCATAATAAAAAGTGTTAAATAATGTTCTATATATTATACATAACATCGCCTGGTACGCATACACTAGTAGCACAATAAGCTTTGCTCAGTTTGAGACTAGGTCAATTTCCCTGATATTAAAAAAAACTAGGACACAAGTATTAAATTGTACTTTTACGAAATCCTAAAATTGGAAATACACGTTAGAAACACAATAACTGGCTCTATAGTAAACAAGTGACACGTGTCGGATTTCCTTGCTGACAGCGTGAGAACGAGAAACAACACAATATTAGATTTGCAGAAATATGAGCGGCTAAACACATGAATATTATGTAAAATTAAAATCTCACGTGTGATTAGGTTTCATGGCCAAATTCCTTAGCGGATTTTGTAGGAAACTAGAAGCCCACAACTTCGTTCGCGGAGGAGAAAAAGTCCAAACGCCTCGTTTTGTCTTTAGCGTAGTCGGTAAAAAAGTATCTTATAACCACCTGTGGAAACCCAGCTACCTGTGTGGGAGAAGTTGGTGATATCTGTTAAGCCGACTCGGCGCGATGAAGCCACAATAACACATACAAAAAATAAAAATAAAATATTTTCATTTCAGTGTCTTCCAAATAGGTAGACCGTTACAACATTTTTTATGAAAATGTCTTCAATGTACAGACGTTTCATTTATACAACTTTATAATAGTATAGAAGTGTCCTCCAAATAGGTATCTACTCCGTTATAAAAGGTTTTTTTTAATATCTTTAATGTACAGACATTGAATTTTTATAACTTTATAGTAGTATAAGGTACACTAGAAGGCTGAAACCAGGTGCCCGCAACTTCATTAGCGGGAAAGTCACAACCCTATTTTTTCTTCAGCTTGGTCAGGAAAAAGTATCCTTTAACCATCTGTAGATGCTCAGCTACTTGTGTACCAAAAATAGTTGAAATCCGTTGAGCCGTTTTAACAGGGCGACGTGAAGAAGCTGCAAAAGGCAGAAAAAAAATGTTTTCGATTTCGTGACATTCAAATAGTCCATTTTACTTATCTTTTGAAAATATCTTCAATGTACAGACATTTTAGTTTTGCAACTTTATAATAGAAGGTACGAATAAGGAAGATTCAACCTGAAAGAATGAAATAACCTAGCTCTCAGCACCCATCTGTCATTAGCTGGCATAACAAAACACAAAAAAAATTAATGGGACCAACTAGAAAGTACCTTCTATAAAACCAAAAAAAAAATTTTTGAAATCGGTCAAATAGTCTGAGTAATCGGTGAATATCCATAAAAAAAAAAAAAAAAAAAAAAACCGTCGAATTGAGAACCTCCTCCTTTTTTTGGAAGTCGGTTAAATTTGTAGGCATACCTATAAAAAATATCCTTTTTTTAGTGTTTGTTAAAACGAGATCAGACGCGCAGGTTTTCATTGAATAAATACTTATTACTATATTATTATTATTCGTTTTTTTAAGTACCTAGGTACTAGCTAGTTAGAATTATACAATTCGTAACTCATTTTTTCTCTTGCAAATCATCTGTTCTTTAGCAATTAATTACGTACAAAACATAAAAATGAATTGAGAACTACCTCCTTTTTTGTTAACAATGAATATGCACGTTTCCCCAAGAAAGAAGTATCTTTAACACACAAGCGAAGACGCGTAACTAAACGGGTATCAAAATAAATGCTTTTCAAAACAAAATGGCGCAGACAGGAATAAAATAAAGATCATTGTTCCCCCGTCAATTGTTCCGCTGACGATGGGAAATAGGATTCTATTTCGCATCCATACAAATCATGGGTTTCTATTGGAAATAATAGTTTTCTGCCATTTATTGTAATTAAACTGTCTCTTACTTGTTAAATAGACGTTTAATGTATTTTAAATTTTTTATCGACTGAATGTCTAAAACATAAAATGTGTGGAATGCGCATTGCATGTAAGTTTATTTTGTACCTACATATATTTTGCCTAAGCTCTTGAGTACATCTAAGCTATTATAAATTTGTCTATACAAATAATGAAATGTCAGTACATTGACGATATTTTCAAAAAAACAACTGATACGGATTATTTAAAGGTTACTGAATCGAAGATTTTTTTCCGTTGCTGTGACTACATCACAATCAGATTTCGACTATTTTTGGTACACAGGTAGCTTGGCATCCATAAATGGTTATAGGATACTTTTTACTCGACTACGCTGAAGAAAAAAAAGTTAAGATTTTTTTACTCTTCAGCTGACGAAGTTGCATCTTTTAGTCTAAAATAATAAACCAGTATTTTGGTACCATACCGCAGGGGCCCTTTTTAGATATAATTTAATTTTTAGCTTTACTTTTAGTCATCTATGTAATATACTAAGTTCCATATTTACATGTTCATGTAACGGATTTTTTTATAGAATCACTTATTTATACGTCCTTTCGCCGTAAAAACGCTAAAGATTGGCCCTCTTATAGGATGTAAGGCGTCATGCTAAAATGTGAAGAGATTCCAAGTTTAAAATACAGGTAGCTTGAGCTCAGAGGCGTGAGTAACAAAAATGCCGGCTCGGCACGCAGAGCTATCACCGAATCACAGACACAACAACGCCGAGACGCAGGAAGTAACGACAGCTGCGCAACGCAAACTCTTCAATATAAATATACATAAATATCTTTCTATAAATCCATACTAATATTATAAATGCGAAAGTGTGTCTGTCTGTCTGTTACCTCTTCACGCTTAAACCGCTGAAACGGTTCAGCACACTTTCGCATTAATAATATTAGTATGGATATATATATATATATATATATATATATTTGCTTGGAATATTTGTATGTATATATATTTAATCGTATCAAAGTATTTATCGATATAAATTATATCTGTAAATATACACCGATAGAGAATGCCTAATGGAATTAAGTCTGCCTTTTGTACCATAACTTTTTCTTTGGTGCAAAGTTTAAATAAATAATTTTGTTTCGAGAAGCGTTTGTTTTGCGGACGGTGCGGCGGAAACGTCTGCGCGCTGTCGAATCTGCCAGATTACGAGTCGCGCCCAAACCGAACCTGTTAGCTACTCGTAGCGGATTTGCTGCGGCTTTGAAGCATTTGTATCTCTTTGCAACTCCATTTTAACCTATACTAGAAGGGGCAACTTCTGTTCGCGTAGGAGAAGAAGTCATAACCCCGCTTTTTTTCTTCAGCGTAGTCGGGTATAAAGTATTCTATAACCATCTGGAGATACCTAGCTACCTGTGTAACAAAGAAAGTGTAAATCCTTTAACCGATTTGGCGTGCTGATGCCACAACAACACATACGAATAAACACAAAAAAAAAAAAAAACGATTCACTGACCTCCAAATAGTCCGCTAAAGTCATGATTTCGAAACAACACACAAAATATAAATATCTATACTATTATAAAGTTGTACACAAGAAATATCTGTACATTGAAGATATTTAAAAAAGAAATGATTTTAACGGACTATTTGGAGGTCATTGAATCGAACATTTTATTTGAATTTTTTGTATGTTTGTATGTGTCGTTGCGGTTTCATCACGCCAAATTGGCTAAACGGATTTCAACTATATTTGGTACACGGGTACCTGGACATCCACAAAAGGTTATAGAATACTTACTCGACTACGCTGAAAAAAAAATACTAAACAATTTTAACCTTAATTTCCGAACGGTGTAAAAGTATATTATCTATTAAAAAGTAGTTTTTTTTTTAATAATATAATTTGTAACGAGGTAGTCTGGCAGATTTTCTTTGCAGCGTTTCTTTTCTCCTGAGTAAGCCACATTTTGTGAAATGCTACTGGTAAATTATTAAAATAAAATAATTAAGCCCTTCTGGCATATGTGTAACTATCTTTACAAGTTCGGCCCATCTGGCATGTATGTACCTACACCTTTATTTGTTTTCTCAAAGTGGGTAGTTTGCACAAATTTCCGAAACGTCGGTAACTCAAATGAGATTAATATACGCGATATAATCCGTTAAAATTATTTTATTTAAATGGACACCTAATCTTTATAACTCATAAAAACTAACTTTTTGGCAAACGATTTAGACGTCAGCATAATGCTAATTGTGCTGCCTTCTGGCCGACACTTCAGCGCTATTTTTAACCGACTTCCAAAAAAGGAGGAGGTTATATGTTCGATAGTTTGTATTTTTTTTTTATGTATGTTCACCGATTACTCCGCCAATTGTGAACCGATTTAAAAAATTCTTTTTTTATTTGAAAGGATATACTCCCGAGGTGGTCCCATTGCCACCAACTTGGTATCTGATGATGGGATCCCAGGGAAATCGAGGGCAATCTTCAAATTTTATAGGCACTTATAACGTTTTTCATACATTTTCTTAAGCTATTTAAGCATTTGCACATGGTAGTCATCATCTCATCATGCTGAGCTGATGACGGAAGGTACAACTCCTTAATAGTTAAGAGTTGGAGGATAATTCTTAAAAAAATCATCTATTATAGGGACATAAGTTAAAACTGTTAGTCATATTCTTTTCAGTGTGTCCCTGAAGTAGTCTTATCACCTAGTCAGCATTAGATGATGGAATACCAGGGAAATCGAGAAAAACTCTCAAATATTATAGGCAACACAATGTTTTGTATATATTTTTCTAAAGTTATCAGTTGTTTTCCTCTGGTTGTCATCATTTCATGCTGAGCTGATGATGGAAGGTACAATGAACTAACCAACTTTTACATTTCTTACTTCCAAAGACTCGAGATGCGTGCAAAGTACCTCCTCAATCTTCCCATTCTGGGCCCTACAAAATACTTTATATCACTACTAAAATCCATCACTAAAAAGTAAAAAATAAAAATTTATAAATAAAAAAAGAACCGACTTCAAAATAAACTAAAAAGTCAAATATAATCTTTAATGTAGGTACGGTACGGATCACATTTGAATCACTTTTTGAAGTCGGTACCAAACCTGAAGTAAATAAATTTCTTTATTCTACAAAAATACGAATTACTATGACTAAATATATATGTAGGTAGATAATAACTAAAGGCTCGCCGCCGCGGTTCTAAATAGTACCTAATAAATGAATGGTTTGGCACCGACTTCAAAATGTGATTCAAATGTGATCCGTACCGTACATAAAAGATAATTTTTGGCTTTTTAGTTTATTTTGAAGTCGGTTCTTTTTTATTTATAATTTTTTTTGACGACACGTTTGGCTCAGTGGGTTGTACATGTACAACGTCCTACGAAGCTGGCAGTCCCGGGTTCGAATCCCGGCCAGGGCAAGTGTATTCAAGTTTTATAATTTGTGTATATATCATCTATATCGTTGCCATAGTACAAGCTTTGCTTAGTTTGGATTTAGGTCGATTTGGGTAAGATTTTCCCTGTGTTATTTATTTATTATTTATTTTTCAGCCGAAACCTAAAACTATGTACTTCTCATATAAGCACTTACTCATACGTTGATGCTGCGTAAATATGGTCAAAATTGAATCTGAAAAACAAAAATAACCATTCCACCTTTTTTGTCAAAAATCTTAATAATTATTATTTATGGTAACCATAGTTGGGTACCTGGACTTATATCGGGAGGTTTTAAACTTCGTATAAAAAACTGCATTAAACAGAAAACTAGAGCTAAATTCCCCTTTCTTCCAGTTCCGCGTCGTATTTCGTCCATTTTCGGCTACTCACTTAAACCCTTAGCTCGCGCGGAAAATTGCACTATCTGTAATTATGCTGAATTTCGAGGAAAATTCAGAATGTAAAAAAGAGCCCTTTTGTGCACTAGGTAATTATACCTGTAGGCTACTGAGGTATAAGGAGGGTTTGTTATGAACCGTAAAAGTTTCGGACTGGAGATTCCCATGTCATCTAACCGAACTTTGAGAAAAGTACATCTATTACTATTATAAACTTATAATGTGTCCGAAAATCGAAGATGTTTCTAAAAAAGTAAGTGATACCGACTATTTGAAACCGTCAATAATTTCATGTAGTGAGTAGTGATGATCTTTTCAATAGTCTTTAGATTTTTATGGATTCAGCGGAAAAGTTTTACATGAAATGAAAATTCTGCTATTATCCATTCTAGGTTTTTCGATGAAATGGAAGAACACCTATAAAATAAAGAAATAAAAAATGTTCACCTCTTTCTATCGATCTGAAGAAATAGAGGCAAATTCCCTGGCGTAGTAGCTAGGGTTATCAGATGAAAAATTCAAAAGCCCGGAGAAAAGGCCTGATTTCCATTGAAAAATCCTGACATTTTGTTGCAGTTTGAGAATTTTCTCTTTTAGGAAGATTGTTTTTAGTTGTATTTAATTAAAAATTCAAAAATCGGGCCGCAATCCTGAGATGAGTCCAAAAATCCTGATTTGTCCTGAGACAAATCCTGCGATATGGTAACCTAGTCGTAGCGAAATTTTCGTTATTCAACAGTGTCCACGACCAGCGTAATAAGTACATTGTTTTATTATTTAAGCTTCTTGGTCAAGCCATCATGTCTTCACACGTCGATGCTAGCGACGCCATCAGAGCAGATAAGTTGGAGTAACTCGTATAAAATCTGTTGCATTACTGTCAACTTTCCAAACATTTCTATTTCAAAGCGACAACTTTACATTTGCAGCCCAAAAACTACAACTCCGACTATAAACAAGGGAAGGCTAAAGGGTCACGCCAAGGATATCATTTAGAGAACTGTAAAACGTAAGTTTGTATTCGCCGAAAGCGTTCTGAATTCAAACAACGGGTCGTGTGTCCTTCTCCGGAATTGGCGCGGAAATTTTTGTTATCTTTTCGTGTTCGCCGAACGGATTTTAAATTGAGAACACAAATACTGAGCCGTTAAAATGGCGCCTTTTTCTGTGTGATTTATTAAAGTAGTTATCTATATCTCGTCCCTTAACAACCAAGTGTCTGTCTCACATAAAAAAACATAATGTATGATACAATATAAAAGTTCATTATTGCATACCAAGAAGAGAAATAAGTGGTATTGTCGCTAAAGAGCGATCTCTTCCAGACAAATTTTGAATTACGGAGATGAAAGATAATAACCTAAAATAATACTTCATTCGTTTGTTATTTGAGGGCATTTTAATGCTTAATAAATATTTCGTTATCACGTCACTATTGATAAATTCTGTAAAAAAGGCACTTTACTTGACTATACCGACTCCGCTTTTGTATGCGGTTAAATAAAAAAATACACAGACTAACCGCAGACAATTAGTAAAAACTTTGTATCTATTATAATATTAATTTAGTATTATTCTCTCTGACACATTAAAATGTAATAGTCAAAAGTTAACTTCTTAGAAAGACAGATATGTTGCTGTTGCCAAATTTACCGGACATTGTATCGGGAAGGAGGCTATTTTAAATTGCTTATTCTTGAACCTTTAACTCTCCCTCCGGTATTCCCTTCTCCTCACAGTAACGGATACTCAAAGGGGTATGGTGATATGGTAATATGGGCCTATAATTTTAGAGCCACTTGTTTTCAAATTAATAACCATATAAACCACGACCACGAACCGGAAGACTTAGTGTGGGTTGACCCTCCACTAGGTAGACTAATAACCTGATGATAGTTGCCTGGGACCGGTCGTGGTAGCGTTATTTGCGGGAGATCTATGTCCAACAGTGAACTTCTTTTGGCTAATGATGATGATGAACCAAATAAATAAGTAAACTAGATACGAGTAAACCCGGTCGCTGGCCGAGAATTATGCAATGCGGGAAGGGCAGCGTCTGGTTCATTCATGTCTTAATCAATTCATAAACTCGAGTTTTAACTAAGTTCCTGAGAATGGACCGATATGTGTCAGTCGAGCAGTACTCGGCCTTAACGATGTGAGTAACCTTTTAGATAATCTAAATAGAATGCTTATTGGTTTGAAATGACAAGTCATCTCTAAATGAATAATATTCACTTGCGATTTTCCGGCTATAATGAACCAACGATTTCTCCGGATCCCACAAATTTCACCAGGCACCCGGACCTATAACGAGTTAGACTTGTGTAAGAACTAAACTCGATTGGAGACTCGAATTATGACAAATAAACCTATTTAAATTAAAAACCAGTAAGTAAATTTCCCAATAAATATGAATGTTTAATGGTTACTAAACTTCATTATGTTTTTAATTTGTGTTATGTATTTTCAGAGTATGAAAGTTGAAGTACCAAGAAATAAAAAAATTGTATTTTGACAGAGAAAAATATAGGTACCTTTTCTCAGTGGACCCCGTGAAGCTGCAAAGCTTCGGAAATATCGGGAGGTCAAATGATAATACATGCGATATAATCCGTTTAAATTGTTTTATTTTAAACGAAAATTAAAAACGAACAATTATTACTTACTTAAAGAAGGTGCCCCGCAACTTCGTTCGCGGATAAGCAAAAGTCATAACCCCTCTTTTTTCTTCAGCATAGTCGAGTAAGAAGTATCCTATAACCATCTGTGGATACCCAGCTACCCCTGTACCAAAAATTAGTTAATATCCGTTAAGCCGATTTGGCGTAATAAAGCCACAACTACACATACAAAACAAACAAAAATAAAAATTAAATCGATTCAGCGACCGGTACAGTATTTTTTTGAAAATATCTATCTATTTTGAAATTTTATAATAGTATAGATATTTGGCATGATAACGCCACAATTACATACAAACAATAGTCCGTTTCACTTTTTTTTAATATCTACAATGTACAGACATTTAATTTTTACAACTTTATAATAGTATAGATAATGTATTGTTTTGTATTGTCGGAATACATTAGCTAAAGTCTACTTACGCATTGATCTGAGAGCCCTGCATTTTTTCTAGCTAAAAGTTAGCCTACATGTTCAATTTTGTAATAGAAGCCAAATAAACCGAAAAATAACAGGCCCTTTTTTATTTACACAATTGTAAACGTGTGTCCTATAACATTTTTTTTAACTATAGTTATGTTTTCCCGCCATCCCATGTTTTAGGCGGGGTTGAGCTTACACAAAACTTCAAAAGCGCCAACTTAGGTGCCCCGCGTCGTGTTGCCTACATAATCGGCAGGTGATAAGCGCGCATTGTTTTATAATACGTTTCAATTTGCGTTGTCCGAACGTGACCGATCGGTTTTTAATAATAGAACGCAGTTCAGAAATTTTAAAGATAGGGGTTAAGTGCGCATTGATAATAATGCGTTTCCTTCTGCATTGTCCGAACCTGACGGTTTTTTTTTTTTTATAGAACTACTTCCTTTTGTGAATTCAAAATTCGAATGATTACTTATGTTTTGTTTTTGTATGAATTTAATAAGTTGCGGCTTTCCAATGATTTGAAAAGTGGTTGAACACAATTTATATTTGTTACTAGAAGTTGCCCGCAACTTCGTTCGCGGAGGAGAAAAAATCATAACCCCTTTTGGTTTCCTCAGTGTAGTCAGGTAAAAAGTATCCTATAACCATCTGGAGATATCCAGCTACCTTTGTACCAAAAATAGTTGAAATCAGTTAGCCGATTTGGCGTGATGGATGTCTATGAACATTAAAAATATTTAAAAAAATGATTGAACCCGGACTATTTGGAAGTCATTGAATCAAAATATATTTTATTTGGATTTTTTGTACAGCAAAAAGGCTAGGTAACAGATTAAAAAACAAAACTCGCGCGTAGCTGGGCATCCACAGATGGTTACAGGATACTTTATAGTCGACTACGAAAATGAAAAAAAGAGGGTTATGATTTTTTTCCTTCGCGGACGAAGTTTTCGATACCTGATTAATTTCCCATGCCCGTCACTCTGCACACAAGCCTAAAGATAATTCCTACCAAACTGGTAATCTAATATGTAGACAACACGTAAAAGACACTAGAAAACATCTAGTTATCGAACCCATAGCCCATTGTTACAAACAGTTAATTAATATGAAACACCGTGTAGACCAGATTTCAAACAGTGCGTCAACCCAAGAAAAACACATTCAAACTGCGTAGCCACTTATTATGAAATAATGGCATCCGTGAGAAACGCATTTAGTGACAACAAAACATCGCGAATTCAATGTAAAGATCAAGACCTTCCATTACATCGTAAGAATGACAACCTACTCTAGCATTTAAAACCGTTATCGATACAAAAACGATCGTATATAAACTTTATTCACTTCGAAATAGAAGCGTGTTTAAATGCAGATCGCTTGGAAATGTCAAACCTTAACCTCAAAATTAACGCCATATTAGATATCTTCGGGCCGCTTCGGCGGAGTCCGTTAGCGTTCAACGACCAATTTAAAATGAGCTGTGGCTATCCTTTATTGGGGCTATCAATGACCTTACCGGATGAGGTTTGAGGGTCAAGTTGAAATGGTTACTAAACGCGGACTATCGGGCTACTCAAACCTAAAAGGTTGTATGTGAGATCAGTTTCAGATGTATTTACGTCGTTTTTATTCGATAGTACCACTGGGTACCTTGCGTGCAATGTGGCTACCGAAACTCGTTTGACTAGTACAAATTTGAATTGATAATTTAGAATTTTCTAGTACTAAATAGACGTTTCATCCTAGTAAATGTGCATTGTAGTGTCTATTAAGATATGAAATCATAAAGAGCTGCTTGTCAAAACAGGGTTTACATGTGTATTATTTAACATGTGTTAAACAGCACCATTCAATACAATCATTTTCTTACTATTTACCGGACAAGTTACTCTTGCGTCTTCAAGGTCATGATTATCAAAAAAATTACCCCTTTAACTATGTCTTTTCTCTGCTAATGAAAAAAAAAAGTTTGTTCAGTGGCAGACAGACAACTATTACCTGCCGCCTATACAGGTGGATTTTGAAACACGAGATTTGGTACCTACTGAAGCCTAACTTAACATAAAAAGGATTTTTACAAATACATTTGCTAAATCAAGAAAGTAAATTATTATTGTCCGTATGGTTACGTTACACAAATTTTTGATTAGATGTTGCAACTACGACAGCAGGTGGAGTGGACTGCATGCTTGTTTGTTATTTATTGGTAAGTGTACATATAAAAAGTTCAGATGTTACAGATAGGATAGTCATACATACCTACTTTACCTAAGTAAGTATACATTTAGGTCATTATAAAGTTGTAAAAATGAAAAAATGAAATGTCTGTACATTGAAGATATTTTCAAAAAAATAACTAACGGACCATTTGGAGGTCACTAAAACAATATTTTGTTTTTGTTTTATTTTTGTATGTTTGTATGTGTCGTGGCTTCATCACGTCAAATCAGCTAAACAGGTAGCTGAGTATCTGCAGATGGTTATTGGGTACTGTTTACCCGAATACGCTATCGACAAAAAGAGGGATTATGATTTTATCTCTTCCGCGAACGAAGTTGCGGGCACCAACTAGTTTTTAAATAATCACTTCAATGTCATTCGAAAATGTTTTCTAATGACTAAGAGGAAGGAAAACCGAACTTGGTATTCATCACTCAGTCTGCCGCAGTAATTTTTTCCCCAAAAATATAATGAATCACTATCACTACACCCAAAAATTGGAGCGTTTTATTTATCCCAAAGGTGCCCGCAACTTCGTTCGCCGAAGAGAAAAAGACATAACACTTCTTTTCTTCTTCATCGTAGTCTGGTAAAAAGTATCCTATAACCATCTGGAGGTAGATACCAACACTACACGTATACTAAAAATAGTTGAAATCCGTTCAGCCGATTTGACATGATGAAGTCACAAATGCGAAAAAAAATCCAAAAACATTTAGTAATCTCCAAATAATCCGTTTAATTTTTTTTTTAATATCGTCAACGTAGGTACAGACATTTGATTTTTACAATTTTATAATAGTATATATGTTTCATCGTCATCATAGATTTAAAAGCAAAGCTTATTGAGCCTTTTTTTGACAGTTTGATACAACGTGACGTTTACATTTTCCTTCACTTGGTCCGTATTGGATGTTCACAGTACTCAAGTACTGTGAACATATATATAAGATAATGATTCGAAATCGTATTTTCTATGTAGAAATTCTGAAAAAAAAAATAGTTCGATACCTTACGTGTGGCTTGTGTATGAACCTTGAAGTCGGGTGGGAAAGTCCATTTTTAAAACATGAAAATAATTTAAACTCATAATACTATTGAATAACCCATGAAATGTTTGTTAACTTTTATTATGAAACTGTTTCGATAAACACAAGTTTTAACATAACTGCAGAACACAATTCTTAATTTCCCCATGCGTAAGAAACGTGTGACGTCACACGTTCCTAGGCTTTAGTGTGGAGCGTATTTAGGGGAAGTTTTTATAAGATTGGAGTAGGTTTTTCACTAATAGTTCTATTACTGAAAGGTCGTTCTATAACATTGCGCGAAAAAATGTTGTCAAAAATTGACAACATTCCTATTCCGAATTTACAGAATTGGGAACATCTATAATACGAGTATTATAAAGTTGTAAAAATTAAATGTCTGTACATTGAAGATATTTTCAAAAAAATGATTGTTACGGACTTTTTGGAGTTCATTAAAACGAAAAATATTTTTTTTGGATTTTATGTATGTTTGTATGTGTCGTTGTGGCTTCATCACGCAAAATCGGCTTAACCGATTGCAACTATCTCCAGATGGTTATAGAATACATTTTACCCGACTATGCTGAAGAAAAAAAGAGGGTTATGACTTTTTCCCCTCCGCGTACAAAGTTGCGGGCGCCTTCTAGTTAATTTATATTATTAAAAAAAATACGTTGACAGCACACTTTTTTTTTACGTATTCCAAAGTAAAAATGTATTCATAATACGACGGATGTACAAGTGTCAGGTCGGGTGTTTAAAAACTGTTATCTATAAAACGATTCGATATAAAATTAAGATATTTGTAGATTCTGACCGTACATAACGTATACTATCGGGAAAAAACCGGCCAAGTGCGAGTCCGACTCGCGCACCGAGGGTTCCGTATAAACTTTCACTTACCCTAACATTACTAATCCTGTTCCGGTTGAAGTAAGTTTGCACCTGATATCTAAGGCATTGGATACAAATGAGGTGCAAACTGAACGCAACCGGGCTGTCCAAATATGTATTTTGTATAAGACTATATTTTTTATGATTTAATTACAAATGTAAAGTTTTCAGATTTTTATATGTATTTGTAGTATATCATGATATTACTTACCAAATTTCATAGTTCTACGTCAACGGGAAGTACCCTATCATTTTGATTCCCTTGAGAGTGTCGAAATATACGTTTTTTGCGGCATAAATGGCCGTATCTTACTTTTACGTTAATGTAGAAATTTGATTTTTTCACAGCTTCAAGAGACTATAGACCGGAGTATATGGTGTTAATTTCACCCGATCCCTTAACGTGATCTTGAGATAAAGGGTATTGACAGACAGACGGACGGACAGACGGACAACAAAGTGATTCCGCGAGGTTCCGTTTTTTCCAATGGAGGTACGAAACCCTAAAAATATAAAATGCGCACCTCTGAGACACTTAATGTTCCCAGTAGTGTAGGGTGCGTTGGGGTAATCCGGAAGTATGGGAAAATTCGAAAGGTGGATTTAATTCCAACGCCCTTTAGAGCATTTTTGGTAAAATTTCAGTTTTTCCCATACTATAGTATAGTTTCTCTATCACACAATATATAAATAAGTCAGATTAGATTCGTATGATATCCGGAAAAAATACGTCATCAGAACGTGTTTTTCGAAATAATGAAGTTTGGAAAAGTTATGCTTTTGCACAAATGAAATTTCAAAATGATGTATGGGACCCGTATATGTCACTAACATTGGCACGTCTTCGTTACAATAGCAGGTCATTACAAAAAGCTGACAATATTGCCGGTAGCACACCTCCGCCGCGAAACGTCAAACCCAAGGAAGTTCCGCTTTAGTTTCGCGCGTTCTGTATGGCGTTTCGCAGTTTGGCTAAGTGGGAGTAACGTTGCCTGCGAAGCTGAGGTCCTGGGTTCAAATCCCGGTAAAGGCAAATAGTTGTGTGATGAGCATAAATATTTTTTCCTGAATCTAAGATGTTTTCTATGTATATAAGTAATGTATCTATTAAATATATCGTCGGCTAGTACACATAACACAAGCCTTATTGAGCTTACCATAGGACTAGAGCGAGTTCTGTAAAATTGTCCCGTAATATTTATTATTATTTATTTATTATTATATGGGTCTAACTACATCAAAGAGGAAATCTGTACACAAAACATCAACAGTTTTAGGTCTAGGGTTATGTTAGGAGTTGGTCTATACATAAGTTTCTGTTAAAAAATAAATGTTTGATACAAGCTTTTATTGCCGACTTAGCTTTCTTTATACACTCACCCGTCAACTAGGCATTGAGATAATTCTAAAGACTCAAAACCATGGATCTAGTTATTAAGTCCATGCTCAAAACCCATCATACTCAAATTCTATAGGATTGCTTTATTCTGTTACAGAGTACCTACAACCACCTTCCTCCTCCATCATCAGATCAGCTCGATGGTATCATATTATTGCATTGTCACCGAACTTCTATAAGTATGCCAAATTTGAGCTCATCGGAAGCCGGGTAGTGGATCGAATTTTACTTGCAAGATTTGACCCAAAACAACATACACCGTAAGTTAAATATACATTGTAATAATTTACCAGTATTATCATTTAAAAAGGTCATTTACAGTAATAATAATAGCCATGTGTTATTAATTCTGACTGTTTGTTGCCTAAATAAAACATAAATAAATAAAAAACAAGCTTAAACTTTGAAACTATAGATAAGCATCAAATGCATATCCATATAATTCCAAATATTATCTCCTCAAATATCTTCAGTCGTTAAAATGATTACAAACCATAAAACGAAAACCAGTTTCCATCCGACCATGAATAAAAATCCTAGTTTCTCATTCATATAAACTGACAGATACCCTATAACCAACTCTAACACATATGTAGACAACAATTCATAAAAATGTTGTAACTGACATATTCATAATTAATGATCAAAGCTTTTAAATAAAAAAATAATGAAATAAAAAAGTTCAACAAGGTTGATATTCAAATAGCAGAGTAAACAATTTTCTCGTTCGTTCTTCGAAATTCAAAAATGACCAACCAGACCTAATGACCGTTAACTAAACTGGTTCTAACGCGGCGGGCGTAGACAAAAAACGGCGGCCATCTTGGATATGATGACTTGAGAAACTTAATTTCATGGCTTGGGGCTAGTTGATCTATGTATGTGTATGTATTTTAGAGTGCACGGGAAAAATATGATAATAATATGGATGTGAAAGTTTGTGAACACATATTTAGATGTGACGGTAACTTTTTACGTAAACATCTAACCGTTTACGTAAAAAGTTACCGATGTTTAATTGAAACGAGTTAAAGCTCTTCAAGTTCGACACTAACGTATTTTGATTACTTTTTTATTTTAAGTGCAAAAGCAGCCCTCAATTTTTATTACCATATTGATACAAAAATCTAAGTAGAAATAAAAAATAATAGCGATCCTTTGTAGACTAAGATGGAGTTAGTCTAATGGTTCAGGACGCTGTTTCGGTAAAACAGAGACCCTAGTTCGATTCCAGCTAAGACTGTAGTGGATCGCTATATTTTTTCTTTCTACTTATATATTTGTTTTAACATTGTAATACATTCGTCACTTATGTTTATTTCAAAAATGTACGTTGACTATAACTTTGAGGAAACATTTTGATAAAAAATTACTTTCATGTTGGTACTCATAATTGGACCACAAGTTTCAATGTGAATCACGTTAACTTTTTATACATATAAAAGTAAATTGGAATGATTTAAGTATCGTACTGGCCGCATGGTCAACAGGATTTTAAAATTTTCATATATTTTTCCATACAAATATAAACTAACAGTACACAGTATATCTGTAGGACTGAACCGATCTTGGTTCGTAAAAACCAAAAAGCAATCCAAAAATATAATCTATACTATTATAAAGTTGTAAAAATGAAATGTCTGCACATTGAAGATATTTTAAAAAATTGATTGTTACGGACTATTTGGAGGTCACTAAAACGAAAAATATTTTATTTTTATTTTTTGTATGTTTGTATGTGTCGTTGTGGCTTCATCACGCAAAATCGGCTAAACTGATTTCAACAATATTTTGTACAAGGGTAGCTGGGTATATCCAGGTGGTTATAGGATACTTTTGACCCGACTACGCTGAAGGAGAAAACGAGGGGTTATGACTTTTTCTACTCCGCGAACGAAGTTATGGGCATCTTCTAGTTACATTATAAGCTTTCAGTGATAGTGTGGGAAACAAAGGAATCCGCAAATAAAGT
Source organism: Hedya salicella (assembly GCA_905404275.2). Taxonomy (NCBI): domain Eukaryota; kingdom Metazoa; phylum Arthropoda; class Insecta; order Lepidoptera; family Tortricidae; genus Hedya; species Hedya salicella. The sequence goes on along the minus strand of FR990115.1, from coordinate 4,384,999 downwards.
TAATACCTCCTGACGATGAAAGGGTGTTATAACTTTAACGGTCAAGTATATCTGTGTATTTGTGTGTCGGTCTTTGATATCGTTAGACTGGTATTAATTCCATACAATAAATAAATAAATAAATGTCAGGGATAAACTTACACGAATCAACCTAATTCCAAACCAAGCAGCTTGTACTATGGATACTTAGCGACAATATACATGATTTAGAGATGAAGTTTAATACTTAAATCGGAATCTTATAATCGAAGTGAATTCAGATGTTTAGTTTGATTTGATCTATAGTGTTTTTACCCATTGTGGTGAGAGAAAATCAGTTCAGCCGATTAAAAATCTGCTTTTTTTCAATGTGTATCGGGTATTTTTTCGTTTAAACAATTACCCGTTTTAAAACCCATGTTTAAGCAGACATAGGAACAGTTACTTTCGTGACAAAGCCCAATACAACGTTAGTAAAAATAAGCCGCGAGCGCCCCAAATCGCCGGCCGGTAATGATGAAACGGCCCTAGCACGAACTCAAACCCTTGTTGATGTTAATTTTAAGGCAAACAGTGTTAAATTGTATACTTCGAGCGGGATTTGAACCAACGTTTCCAAGGGCTTGAGCCAACTGGTCCATCGAAAAATGACGTACCAATTGATCCATGGAAGACGCAAGCTTATTAAGGACCGAATTTTTCAACCATTTGCTTTATTTTATTAGATAGATTTATTCAGCACCAATACAAAGAACATGATGAGGTCTAACACGAAGTCAAACCCTTTGTAGGACGTCGAAAACACACGCTTGAAATAAATAATTCAATAATGAACTTTATTCTGTAAATAGGCCGCGAGAGAACTTTGTCAAGTCTGTGTTTACGAGCATTTCCTAAAAGGAAGAGGTTGGAATGAGAAACGCTGAAATAAACTCTTTAGACAATGATTTTTTAAGCTACACCAATAGAAAGGGACATGAAATAAGAGTTTATTTAACGCCTTTTAATGGTATTCTTCTAAATGAATAATGTGAGATCTTCAAAAAATAAGACAGATAATATATATGAGTTTGTTTGCTTGTTTACCCTTCGTCACATAAAGACACAGAAGAAAAAGTACTCTGACTAGTCTAAATATAAACAGTTTGAGTATTACTAGATAAACAGGTTAACCTTCTATATTCTTGGCAATAAAGCGTAATTTATAATAGCGCCCGTATCAAATGGAAATCTGACCTTCTGTCATTTTCCTGTCAACAGTAATTGTCTTTTATTATCGATATTTTTGCAAAAAAATTCAGTACTAAAATAGCCATTGACGCAACGGTCAGAACCGATCACGATATAAAAGTGAGTGTAAATGCTACTTTTCTTTTAATAATGCCAGCCTTATGATTAATGCTTCTCAATTACAGGGCTATCGCATTTGTCGGCCGTATATCACTCTCTGCCAAAATAAATAATAGCAAAATTGCAGAAACTGCAGTATGACGATTAAAATTATAAGGGACTTGAGTACATGTAGTTCAAATTCAAACAATAATTATGATTAGGGAATACTTAAAATGAATTATTAGACTAGACGATAAAATTTAGGAAAAGAAAGTAGAATGGCACGATAGAATCGATAATGTCTCTATTCTTGCTGCACATAAACGATCTGCTTGTGCCCGGTATCATTGGGTACGCAGATGACAGACAGTTGCGGACAGATATCTACCGGATGCGAAGGCCAGCAGGGATACAATACAGTCTTGTCGAAAGGCTATGGTAGACCGTGTGGACGCGTCCCTTCATGCAGTCTCCACTTGGGGTGATGCTAATCTGGTGAAGTCCAACGCTACCAAGACGCAGGCGTGTCTGTACTCCACCAAACGGAGCCCATTCGAGCTGGCTCCGACTTTTCGGAATGTGCCTGTAAAATTGACTGGCAGCCTTGAGCTTCTTGGTGTTCAGTTGACTGCCAATCGAGACAAGAGTGAATAGGCTGTTTCTAGACGGGCATGATACATCCTTGACCGCATCGTCACTTAACAACAGGTGAGATTGCGGTCAAATGCCCATCTATTTTATAATAAAAAAAATGAAAATAAAATGTGACTATAATCCCACTAATGTCTAAGTTTGTCATGATGTTTGGATACGATAGTTTGTGATGATATTTCGACGTTTGGATTTAACCTCCAGGCAGTCATTTTCTTCTTCACTTTTTTGATATATAAATAGGTGTGTCAAGATTATTTTCAGTCTGCCTTTTCCAACCAATTTCCAATTGTCTCTATCGGAAATTAACTAGTCGTAATGGGTATCTTGCGTCTAAGTCGAATGAACTATTTCTGGAAGAGAATGTAACGTCCTCGCTTTTCGGAAACCTAAAATGAGTATCTTTGTGCTCTGATCTTGCTCCTCCTATCTTCTATTGTTTTAACAAATATCTGCTAACCACAAAACTATAAACTTCATAACTGTATTGATTTCCCTTGTCAAATTCCTAAGTCAATTAGTCCAAAGCTTTGTGGGCGGGCATGCTAGCGCTTAAAATATCGACCCAGAACAAAAATGTCCAAACGGGTTTTTAATATTTGAAGCCGCGCTATTCGGCCTGGCAATCGATACTAACAAGCTGTCGTGTTGTCATGCCCAATGTGGCTTAGTGACGGACATTCGCGGGGCAGCTCCCCTTTTATGCATATTTTAAACTTTTTGGCCAAATTTTCAAGAGAGGATTGAAATGATAGACGTCTGGGACATTTCAATGAGTATTCTCTTGGCTATGAGTTTGACAGTCGCATATTTGGTCGAAATTCCAAGATTTTTACGGCATTTCCAATTATTATGAAGAAGTTACGAGTATGTGGCCGATGAGAAGACCAGTAATAGAGAAATGTAGAAGACAAGACATTGCTTCGCCTACACCAAGTAAAAGAATAAGGTCAAGAGAATGATGATGACGGAGAAGATAACTTGTAACAAAAAAACGCGCATATCTTACAGAATCTAAACTGAACATTGCTGTCAATCGCCGATCTCTCAATGTTCTTCATATGGCATGATGGAAGCGGTAGGATGCGCATTGCGCAGAGCTGAGGACCGGGTGTGGTGGCGTGAATTGTGGAAGGTCTATGTTCAACAGTTGACGACTCCAGTCTGATGATCATGATGATGATGATGATGATGATGATGATGATGATGTGAAAGCTCAGATATTTAGTTTCATTCTTCAGCTGATGACATTTTGGCCCGCTCCACCTCGTGGTAAGTGACGGGGTCAAAAAAGTAGTTTACTGGCTTTGTGCATTTTTTGCATATCTCAAAACAAATCTTTCAGGAATAAAGACGATGGAAGCGAGCTCTTATCCTTAGCTTCCATCACAATGGAGGCCAATAACAGGAAGGTTACGAAATATTACCTTGCATCATTATGCTAACCTATTTTCATGAATCACATCTGTCACAGAGTTTCTCGTAGTCTTCAAATGAACTTTAGCGGCCTTCATCATAATTTCTTCCTTTACTTTTACCCGTTTTTTAATTAAAATTTTAACATATAGTCCGACCCATATCAAAGTTTTACATGGTTTTCATCGTTACATTCTACTGTTTTACGTATGTCAATTTGATGACTTTGTATATTTCGTGGTTGAGACCATAGACCCGTGGGGTCTCAATGTCCACAGGCTATACAAAGAACTGGTTAAGAGACTGATGGATATCACTGGGGACCAAAGAGCTGCCAGCTTCCTCGCTCAACGTAATAGTATTGCTATTTATACAGCGAAGAAATGCTGCCAGCATCTTCGGGACTATACAGAAGGGGAGCACTTTATCTTTTGAAGCTTTATGCCCGATTGCTGCAATGTCAGATTATCAGAATAGCAGATTAGCAAAAAGCCTGATTAGCAAAATGTTTAGAAAAAGTAGACAAATTATAATACTTAAATACATAGAAAACATCCAAGACCCAGGAACAAATAGCCGTGCTCATCACAAAAACAGTTACCCTTTGCTGGCCGGTATTCGAATACGGGTCCGCCTGCTTCGTAGGCCGTTGTGCTACCAATTGAGCTAAACATGTCGGCAATTGGTTCTTTTCAGATCATGGCTGCTATTAGCGGTTGATGTAGACTACGATGGAGTGATGGCGTCCAAAGATGAGAGCCCATTGACAATCCTCCGCCATGAAAAAACACAGTAACTTTAGCTGGTTCTTAGTCATCAAGTGTATTATTAATTCTTATCCGATCATGGCTGCCGTCGAGAGCTGATGAACTCTACGATGAAGTGAAGACGTCCAAAGATATCAGCTCATTGATAATGCCCCCCCCATGAAAAGACATAGTAACTTTCTTTAGTTGTTAGTAATCTAGTGTTAGTGTATCATTGGCTCTTCTTTAATCAATGAATGCTGTTGAGAGCTGATGAACACTACGATGGAGTAAAAGCGTCCAAAAATGTCAGCCGATGACAATCCTCTGCATGGAAAGACACAGTAACCTTTTTTATTTACATGGTTAAAACCTTTTTTAATTGTTAGTGTTTTAGTATATCATCGGCTCTTCTCAGATCATGGCTGCTGTGGAGGGCTGATGACGAGCTAAGATGGAGTGAAGGTCCAAATATGTCAGCACATTGATAATGCCTCCGCCGTGATAATATACCTTCTTTAGTTTGCTCTTAGTGTTGTAGTATACTAGTGTTTTTTTTTATATCATAGCTGCTGTTAGGGGCTGATACTGGCTACGATGGAATGGATTCATCGAAACATTGACAATGTCCCGCTAATAAAAGACAGCACCTTCTTTAATTTTAAAATACAAAGATCTAAATAATGAAAACATTCAAGACTCTGGCTGGATTTGAATCAGTGCGCACACTATGCCAACTGATCCTCGGAGTCCAGTCAGCTTGTCTTCAAATTATGTTACTATTTGTTACAAGATCTTTGGGTTTTAACTGGCTTTTCTGACTTCATCGACAGTGCCATAGTGAGCATATATGAAACTAAATTTTCACCTTAACAGAGCGAACTTTACAGTTGCCACATGTTAGCTAGAGATATCGCTGCAGTGTGAGCATTGATTTTTTACGAAAATCTTGATGTTTAACCATCCCGATCTTCGTCATTTTTAAAGTGAATATTTTCAGGAAGAACTACTTTTAGTTGTTAGTGATCTAGGGTATCATTGTCTTCTCCGATCATGGCTGCTGTTGAGATTTGATGAAGCCTACGCTGGAGTGAAGGCGTCATTGATAATCCCCTCCCCCGCCATGAAAAAACACAGTAGCCTTCTTCAGTTGGCTCATAGCGTGGAACAATAGTTTCCAAGTCACGGCTCATCTATGATCATGACTGCTGCTAAATTGATGAAGTCTGCGATGGAGTTAAGGTTTGCAAAGTTTTGAAATACGGACAGATGTGCTTGTGTGTGCGTGTGTGGGAGGGGCGTGAGGGTAAATTGCGTTGAGTCTTCCTATACGTAGTCTTCATTCTCCACGACCTGTAACCTTGAACTTGCGTAACATAGTCGCAGTTAAAAATGTGATTTAGTTGTTTATTTATTTTATGGTTTTCATATTTAATACTAGAAGGCGCCCGCAACTTCGTTCGCGGAGGAGAAAAAGTCGTAACCTCTTTTTTTTCTTCAGCGTAGTCGGGTAAAAAGTATCCTATAGCCATCTGTGCATACCCTGCTACCCGTGTACCTAAAATAGTTAGAATCTGTTTAGCCGATTTGGCGTGACAAATAAGTTTATGAGCAGTGGGTTTGCCACTTCATTGTAGTTTATATAATTAAATATGTATATACATGTATACATACTTGTCTCATTGCCTCAAAAAATCTTTGTCGTACATATATAATATACATACACCCACACATTAATACATTCATGTGTGTAAGTAAGCCTCAGCTTTTAAATTCAATGGGAACCAACGGAATTTATGCGCAGACGCATTTTTCTCATTGTGTTGTATAACTGCACATAACTTGTACTCTCATTCATAGCTATATAAGATACCTACATATAAGTGCTCACAAATATAGCAAACCAATGAAATTGTTTGAATCTTAGATCTTGCATAAATATATACTTTTCTAACTGCACCAACTTGATGCATTCTGTACCTAAGTATTTTAGTTTGATGGTTGACTAGAAGAGAATTATGCTTAGAATTAAGTCCGCCATTTGTGCCTTTGTATTTTGACGTTATATTAAGTATATAAGTATGTATAGTAAAAAAAATCGTCAATATCCATGTTATTACAATATGCATTTCTGACAAGGAAATAAAACTGTATACCTAGTTACGTCAAGTACTATTATCATATACCATATACTATAGTCAATGGTATAGAATATTTTTTACATAAACGTAATAGTTTCAGACAACGGTAAACAGCTCGTCATATCTAAGCAAACCGTTAACTAGCAAAACCGCGGTTTAAGAAGCGATCTAATAATAATCATCGCGTAGCTAGTACCTAGTTCTAGGTTATTTCTCACAGCACTATCACGAAGGCCATTGGACCAAGTGGCACAGCGCCGTGCAAGAACACGCATGTGACCACATGACGCTTAAACCAAATTACACCAAGTTCATTAACACAAATATAAAAGCATTTTCAACCCTAAAACACAACCAACGTAAATAAAGTCCAGAATAACTTGAACGCAGTCGCTAGTGAAGTTAGTTGCGCACATGAGTGATATTGTACGCGCAAGACGGGAATGCAACCACGTGCAGCCAACTTCAGGCCGGTATGCAATCAAGTTCATAGATTAAGATTGGCGTTGTTACTCGGCGAATTTTTATTAAAAACTCACCTGATGTCGCTCGCAGACTTTCCATATGCACTCAGTCCAAGGCAAGTTCACTAACACTATATCCTAGTTATATTTGCACTTTGACATCACATAAGTTCGTAAGGCACTAGTCTAAATCACAATATTGAGCACTTCGGTTTTTGAAATTCGAATCGTACACTCGAATAGGGCATTCGAATAGGGCATTCGAAATTTGAATTTTGGCGTTCGGTTTCGTTCGGTGTCATTCGCGCGGGAACACGACGCTTGCAACGCTCGCGCGCAACTGAATTGCCGTAGGTTATGTTTGGAAAAAACGGTGCTAGCTCAATTTTCCGCCGCCGGTTTGTAAAAACGTCCGGGTACTCATTCTAGAATTTGACAGCTCTAAAATAGGGCGGCGCGAACGCTGTCAACTGAGCGCACAACGCGCGTAAACACAGCGAAATTACTGAATGCTTTTCATTATTATATTTCGTTGGCGCTGGGAGAACTATAGCTGTCTCTGTCGCTCTTGCATCGCGTGGAAATCGAAGTTTATACGTTTTTCTATTTCTAATTTGGGGTTTTCGACCGGACTGGAGTGCACGCGTGGCCAGTCGTCAACACACTGAGTTGTGCGGCTAGATGACATTCACATTGCCTTAAACCGAGGCGGATGCGTCAACAACCTATGCAACTCAATACGTTTATATTGTTTAATCTGTTTATTAATGTTTGTTTATATGAAAAATGCTGCGTTCAGGAACACAATGGATAATCCGGTATTGTCTGAAAACATTAGATCATTAGGTCAGCCGATTGACTTTCGATCGATATTTTTGCTATTAGGTCAACTGAGTTGAGGAAGTTTTTGCACTCTTTTATCAGTGACTTACTACTTATGTACCGACATATGTGTAAGTATATATGAAGGAACTGCAGTAATCATACATTGCCGCACTCGTGAACTACGTAATATGTTTTCGTAGTTCCAAATAACCCGTTTAAAGGAAAATATAATACTAACATATTTGGAACGGTTGCAATATTATTATTACAAAAAACTTAAATCATTCGTATTTTAACAAAAGAATAACTTATCAAACTTTAATAAATATCATAAAAAAATCCTCTTCCTATCTTTAGTATAAAGGGAATGACTCAAACGGCAAAATCTCAAGGCAAATACATGTGTATATTGTACTTATGTATGATACTTGTATATAGACGAACACAATACAAACATACCTTTGACGAGGAACTCACTCCAACCTCTTAGTATTTCAACTCTATAGTTTGGTTAAATAGCATTGCATATATAGATAATTACACAATATATGTTTTACCTACCGTGGCGTCTTTTATAAGCCGATTCCCAAGGCTTATAACCACCTATTTCTATAAATATGAGTAAATGCTTCCCTTGTAATAAGTTCCCTAGATCAATACGTATGTATCTATATAGGTATGCTATGTAAAACAGATATTTTTCAGTAGCATATTTATTTATTTATTTACTTGGAGATCCAACAGCTTAAAATATGTTAGTAGTAACTTAAATAGTAATAGCGAGCCAATTACTCAGTTAAGTTAAACAATACGCACAAACGTTACGTTATATACACCTACTCATGCACTAAAATACCATATATAAAACAAAACAAAGGGTTGTTTAATGGTAACAAACAGTAACTGGTTGAATAATAACACGATCGTAAACATCTTTTATTAATGAGCAAACAACTACCTGCAGATGATGAAAAAAAAAAGAAAAAAAATCACTAAAAGATAAATCTTAATTAGTCTCATTGAAAGCAGCTTCTCGCCAAATTACGCCTCACAGAAGGAATTGAGCAATTAAAAATATCAATTTCTAGCTCTTTTGTCACATTATTCAGATAACGGCTGGCACGAATCAAGCAACTATTTTGCCTATATTTGGATGGAGCAGATTGCACTGAGAGGGGAGGGAAGTGTCTTTTAGACCGAGAGTTTGTTAAGAAATGAAAGTTTGTTAAGTAGTTCCGGGCAATCTATATTACCGCTAGTAATATTGAGAATATAAGTGATGTCTGCTATCTCACGCCGCTTAAGTAACGGTAACAGATGGTGTTTCTTACAGGCATTGTAGTAATTTGATGAGTCATAGGGACATTTTAGTTTGAAGTTTAGAAATTTAATGAACTTTTTTTGAAAACGTTCAATCCTGTCTATATAGGTATTATTCCAGATTTGGGACGCATATTCAAGCTTACTTCTAACTAGTGAGCAGTAGAGAATTTTTAGTGTCTTAGCTTGGGTAAAATGACCCGAGTTCCGCATTAAAAACCCTAACGATTTTAAAGCACTACTTATAATATTATCAATGTGTATATCAAAGAGAAGTTTGTAGTCATGTATTACACCTAAGTCTCTCATGAAAGCGACCTTATTTAAAGGCAGATTTTTAAGTGTAAAGCATATACATAAGACAAGAACTAATCCAGCAAAAAGATCTCTCCCAAATAACCATCTCCGAGTGCTTATTTGTTTACGTCACATCTCGCCATAATGTGAGTTTTACAGCACGCTACGCGTACGGTAAAACTAGCATTATGGCCAGATGATGACGTAAAATTGTGTGGTGATAACCACGGGCAGTAAAAAAGAAAGCCCTCTATCGCATATTTACAACCCTCGCCTGCGGCTCGGGTCACAAATACCTGCGTTTTCGAGCTTTCTTTCTTTTACAGCTCTTGGTAAGTAATGTAATATTATATTTAATTGCACATAACAGAAGTGAGTGCAAATAACGAAACTATACTAGTAACGAAACCATATCAAACAGAGATCATAAAGGTTGGTCCCGCCATCGCCAGAATAAATCTATTTTATTTCTAAAACATTCCAATTTTCTTTCCGTCTCAGACAAAAACTGCCATTTTACTTACTTATTCTTAAGAATAAAAATAAATAAGAACAGATTTCGCATTGAATGTAAAAAATACAATACATATTAAAAAATATGTACACGGTTTTATCGACATATATTATTAAGAACTATTTTAATCGCGGAAATACTACCGTTAAGGAATGCCTTTCAAATGCATTCTACTCGTATTCTTAATTCAAATAAATTCAAACGAAATGCGCATTACAAATTTATATCGATTCCATTTGCAAAATACGTTCTAAATTTAAATGGAATGCTTTTTTCAATTGTTTTTTTATTGCGTGTTGTTCTAGCAGAATGTCAATAATCGACGCTACCGAAGTAGAGTGACGTTTACCGGAATCCACCAATTGCAGCACAGAAATTTGACACGTCTTGTCCACAGTCTCGGGTTTTTCGATTGCAGAAATCCCTCGATAACCTGAATTGTAAACTCACCAGTTCTGATCCAGCCAGGCTAGAGTCTGACTGACTAGTCAACACCTAGCTCAAAACAGGTCCTTGAAACCAATACAGGGGCAGACAACTATTAAACCTTCAGTGCTCCACTTCTGCAATCATGTTTAGTGAATTTTCATAGGTAGATAATGTACTTTAGGCGTCCACATGTTTCGTACTCTCCATCGCTAAACTTCAATTTAAAAAAAGCTGCCAGTTACATGCACCAAATAAGTTTTCCTAGCCGAAATCCAATTTAAAATTATTGCCTTAAAATTAAATATAGTTCCATACTCCTACATTTTGAATTTGGCCCATAGCAAAAATACACTTATGTTGGGTATATTTTAAAACCCATATAATTTTTTGTTCGGCATTCTATACTCCCAATTTTGAATTTGGAATTCATAGCGAAAGATAATATTCCCATTTTTTCTTTACTAGAAATAAAACATGGGTAAGTACATAATAATTCGTTCGGTATTCGATATGCGAACGTTCGCGTTCCTCCCAATTTTGAATTTGGAACTCGTTTTCATTCAGCGAAAGTGCTCGCGGTTTTTCGGCTCCGCTCGGCCTCGGGCGGTTCAACGACCCTGTATTCGGCGTCCACGTTGTGGAAGGTCAGGACCGTTATTTACATGTGTGCGTGCACTTTTACTTTCGACGTTATTGTCTTTTTCGAAATGCCAATGTGTGCGTCGCGAAGTTGACAATAAAATGGTGAGTAATTTTAGGAAGGTCCTTGACTTGCATCAAAATAATCTTCCTTATAACTACATTAGTTTTATGGGCACTTCATTTAAGCATTGCTGAATAAATTGATGTTTTATTTTAAATAAGGTAAAGGGGTAACATTAATAACAAATGAAACGAAGAATGAAAGAAGTTTTTCCAAAATGTTATCTTGCATCTCCTCGTTGTCTTTGTAGTGCGTTATCGAGAACTGAGTAACTTATGTTTTAGTTATTTATATTCCACGCATTTTTTTTATTAGCAGGGACAATCTTACACAAATCAACCTAGCCCCAAACTAAGCAAAGCTTGTACTATGGGCTACTAGGCGACGATATACATAATGGATACATTATAATACTTAAATTCATAGAACACATCCAAGACCCAGGAACAAACATTCATGCTCATCACAAAAACACTTGCCCTGGCCGGGATTTGAACCCGGGACCGCTAGCTTCGTAGGCCGTTGTACAACCTACTGAGCCAAACGTGTCGTCAATTTGATTGACCGTTCCTCCTACCCTCCCCCTTCCTCTTCACTCCCTTACAGCATGATTTCCCGACCCGCACTGGCTCGGGGGCCAGCGAAGACTAGCGAATGTTTGATGGCTCTATCAGCCTAGGAAGTGCCATTTTTCATATTGTAATTTTTTCATCTGTGCTGCATTTTTTGTATGAACGGCTGCGGAACCCTACACTGAGCATGGTCCGACATGCTCTTGGACGGTTTTTTTACGTCAAAACAATTTAGATACTTGTTTTTATTACGACAATGATGATGCAGGTAAAACGCCAATGAACTACATACATTGTGATTTTTTATCAAAGCAAACAACTAAATTACATCATGATATGTCTGCCTAACTTTTTGTCTTATCAGTGCTTACATTTATGCGTCATATAAAATGACGAAGGTCATACAAAATGACGAAGGTCAAGGAGGTAAAAGTATATATACATTCAAAGTATTCAAACATAAAAAAAATAAAAAAACAAATATTGGCGAATTCCTTCAAAAAGTCCGTTTAATTTATTTTTTTTCAATTTTATAATAGTATAGATGACGAAGGTTAAGGGGGTAAAATAAGCATGATTTCCGGCACTTTTAATATTATTACTTTTACCCGTAAATTACTACTAAGTAATGTGATCATCAAAGTCAAACATTTATTGCATATGACATTATATTATTCGATGGAATAAGAAATAGGTGGGGACCTACAATAGACATGTTATAGCAAGGGCAGCAGAGTAAGACAGGTTTATATTCTCTGTATATATACGTTTACATGAAAATAATGATGACATGATTAGTTAAGTTGGTTGCACAACTGCCTACGAAGCTGGCAGTCCCGGGATTAAATCCTGGCCAAGACAAGTGTTTGTGTGATGAGCACGAATGTTTGTTCCTGGGTCTTGATTTTTTACTATGTATTTAAGCATTATGATGTATATATACATATATTATGTACCTATATCGTCACCTAGTACATAGTACAAGCATTACTTAGTTTGGGACTGGGTGGATTTGTGTAAGGTTCCTATATAATATCCCTAGATAAAGGGGGAATGGTGTTTTTTTCCACATTTTCCTTAATGAAACAAAATCTACTCACAATAAAAAAAGCCCTTTCGTATATACCCTACTTGACCTAGGAGCTAGATTGAATTTTTGCACAGGCCTCCTCTCGTAGATTAGAAAGAATGGGATGTACTCTCCACGCTGGCTCGGTGCGGATTGGAGACATCACATACACCTTAGATTTTTTTAGCGATAGTATACAGGTTTCCCCAGGATGTTTTCGTCACCGAAAAGCTCGGTAAATGTTTAATGACATTCCGTTTATAAATTACGAGAAAGTCAGTGGTCTAGCCGGATACGAACCCACGACCTCATGTTTGAAAGTCGCATGTTTGAACCACTCCGCTACCTCTCTCTCTCTTCCCGACTATGTATCCCCCATGGAGGTGGGGTCAGCCTTCCTGATCTTCCTCCGCCACTTCGCCCTATCCCTGACGTCGTCTTCGGAAACATCGCATTCCCTCATGTCTGTCAGCAACACATTTGTCCAGCTGGTCTTAGGGGTCCCTCTAGGTCTTTTTCAGGAGACAGACAAATCGAGCACAACGTTGCCGACGTAATCGAGTGGCCTCCTCTTGACATGTCAATACCACCTCATCCTGTTTTCCTGCAGCTTATCGGCGATGTCACGGACTCCCAGGCTACCTCGCACATATTCATTGCGGATCTTATTATATTCCTGGTAACGCCGCACATCCACCTTAGTATCTTCATCTCTGCAACATGAATGGCATGGACATGCCCTTGTATTAATGCCCAGGTTTCACTGCCGTACATAAGTACTGGTCGTATTATTGTCTTGTAGACAAGGCCTTTAAGACGGACAGGCATCTTCTTGTCACAGGTTACGCCAGTGATTTCACGCCATTTAAACCACGCAGCTGCAATGCGGTGCTGAATGTTGTGTTCTAGGTCTCCTGAACTGTGGATCATATTTCCAAGGTATTTGTACTGATCACACTTGGCAATTGATTGACCATCAATGGTGATAGGTTGGTCATCGGACCAACGTCAGTGAACCACTCCGCTACCAGAGCTTTTAAAATCGTTATTGGAATATTTATGAAAGATTTTGAATATTTTCTATACTATTATAAAGTTGTAAAAATGCAATGTCAGTTGAACAACATTGAAGATATTTTCAAAAAACTGATTGTAACAAACTATTTGGAAGTGACTGAATCGAAAAATATTTCTTTTTTGGATATTTTGTATGTGTCGTTGTGGCCTCATCATGCCAAAGCAGCTAGGCAGATTTCAACTATTTTTGGTACAACAACACGAGATGTTTCAGTGACCTCCAAATAGTCTGTTACAACCATTTTTTGAAAATATTTTCAATGTACGGATATTTCATTTTTACAACTTTATAATACTATAGATACCTAATTTACCACAGACCTCATTTTTAAGGTATATGTCACTACCTGTAAATATGACTAAATTTTGTGTCATGTTTTCAAGGAAATTTCGTTTTTCACCGTTCAAATTAAAGTTCGGAAAGTAATATTCATGGGTAGCTGAGAGAAAAATTGCTTTTTCATCCCTATGGTGAAACCTATTTTTTTTTATTGTTACGATTAGTCACGCAGTCAAAGATTACGTCAAATCTATACTATTATAAAGTTGTAAAACTGAAATGTCTGTACATTGAAGATGTTTTCAAAAAAATGATATTCACTTCTCCTGCTCAAAAAGTACGTCATATGTACACTGAAAAAAAACTTGCGGCCAGACACACTCCTTACGAATAATTAAAAACAAACAAACCAACCTGATCACATTGGCCAAACTTTCTGATAGAATTGCTCAAACTGTAATTTTAGTTTTTCATGAAATATACAATTTTAATATTAAGTCTTTTTTATTTTCTCGCAGTCGAAGTGAAAAGCAGTGTTTAACACGTGGCTAAAAGCCATTATGACACTCAGACATGTTTGTCATCACTTCGTGTCATAATGCCTTATTTTAGCCCCTTATCAAGCAATCTACTATTATATTATTTTAATTAAATATCTAGCATGAAGTATCCCTTCTAAATAGGTAAACATTTAAAACAGTTATCGATAATTTTGGTATTGGAAGGAAGTCCCAAGTCAATTGTTATGTTTGCCATAAAGACTTCTTTGTCTGGTTCTCATATACTTTGGCAGAGGATAATACGCCTGTATGCCCTCTCCAACGGTAAAGTTTTAAGTAACCTACATTTGTTTTTAATTTCAAGCAAATTTACGTTGAGGTAGGCCAAGGTCTCGCTTTGACAAGGACTTGATCAAGCACCGAATCGCCCTTTGACTCCGCAAACGAAACCAGGCCAGCCAATAAAGAGTAACTCAATGCTTATGAGTTTAAGCTCAGATAATACCGAAATTATCGCACTACAAACTTATGTTTGCTTCCAAGATTGGCGCTAGTGTCTTACCATAAAAGCAATCTTTGTACGCAAATTTGTTAGTTACAAATTTCGCCACCCACTCTTTTAGCTTCGCATAAGCAGACGGAATTGCAAAGTTATTTTTGCAGCGCTCGCGTCGCTTTTTACTAACGATACACTTGTAATTAGTACGAGTTTAAAGTAGTGATGCATTATGAGAACGGCATTTGTAACTTGGTTTAGATATAGAGGATTATTCAGCCGAAATTTGATAAGCTTATCATAATGTCACTGACCGGCAACTCTTGAGTAAGGTCATGGTATGTTCTACCTCCCTCGCACTCGTCAGTTTTTCATATTCGCATCTCGCTCTATTGACTCAAGTGAATTGCAATTGTTTTGGTTTGTGTATGATACACTTTCGTGTGCATTTGGGTAAATAATACGTGAATTCGAGACATGTTTACTGTAATATTACTCACTGGCAAATGGCAAAACATTGTGAAAAAGACCTAATTACAGATGGCGCTTATATCAAAGAATTTTGTATTTATATGGAAATAACACTAATAATGGTGTAACAGCCAATATTCCTACAGTTTATTATAGATGTAACAAGTATAATTTTACGTAGAGAAAAGAGTTTATTAACCTTTAGAGTATTTATTTACACAGATAATACCTATATAAAGATGATAATTTTACAAGATTATTGTAACTGATATGCGACTTTGAGTGTGATATACAAAATATGTTTTTGGATTGGATTATTAACATATTACCAGTCCAACATACCTCGTGCTTTAAATCGAAATTCTTTAACCAGTGCGTACTACCAGCCGAGACGTGGTCTCTAACTATGGGCCTCTTAAGGGAGCTCAGAGTCACTCAGCGAGCTATGGAAAGGGCTATGCTCGGGATCTCTCTACGAGATTGAATCAGAAATGAGGAGATTCGTAGACGAACCAAAGTCACCGACCTAGCAAACAGGGTAAGCAAAGTGAAGTGGCAATGGGCAGGGCACATACTTCGAAGAACCGATGACCGTTGGGGCAGAAAGGTTCTCGAGTAGAGACCGCGTACCGGCAATTGCAGCGTGGAAGGCTACCCGCAAAGTGATCGGACGATCTAGTTAGGGTTGCGGGGACTCGCTGGATGCGGGTCGCATCTCATTGGCCCATGTGGAAATCTATTGAGGAGGCCTGTGTACAGCAGTGGACGTCCTATGGCTGAAATGATGCATAATCATAAATATTATAGACTTTTTGCTCATACCAAACTCGTAGGGTCCATGTTCCTAAACGTTAAGCAACAGTTTTTACAGTTTTAATGGCTGAACGGATTTCAATCGTTTTTGGTATACAAGGATAGCAACAAGGATGGTTAAATTATATTTTTACCCGACTACGATGAAGAAAAAACCGGCCCAGTGCGAGTCCGTAGAAACTTTCACTTACCCTAACATTTATATTACCCTGTTCCGGTTGAGTTAAGTTTGCACCTAATATCTATAGCATTGCATACAAATGAGGTGCAAACTTAACGCAACCGGGCTGTCCAAATATGTCTTTTGAAAAAGACCATTTTTTTATGATTTAATTACAAATGTATAGTTTTTAGATTCTTGTATGTATTTGTTGTATGTCATGATATTATTTGTCAAATTTCATAGTTCTATGTCAACGGGAAGTACCTACCTTATCAATTTGATTCCCTTGAGAGTATCGAAATATACGTTTTTTGCGGCATAAATGGCCGTACCTTATTTTTACCTAAATGTAGAAGTTTGATTTTTTCACAGCTTCGAGGGACCGTAGACCTAAGTATATGGTGTTAATTTCAACTCGATACCTTTACGCGTTCTTGACAGAAAGGGTCTTGACAGACAGACAGACCGACGGACAGACGGACAACAAGGTGAGCCTATAAGGGTTCCGTTTTTTTCGAATGAGGTACGGCACCCTAAAAAGAGGGTTATTACTTTTACTACTGCTTCTACTAGTAACTAAATATTAATTTAGAAATGTACAATATTGCCAGCGATTGCATCGATATTGTTAGGTACATCGATAAGAAGGTCGGTGCGAACACGGTGAGGTCAATGTCGAAGCTTCGGCACTAGAATTGGTTTTCCCTTCACCTAATCACATTCAAAGTCAAATCGTTACCTAACAATATCTTAGTATATATATTTATGTGTTTTCTATCCCTACCTAATATTATAAATGCGAAAATGAACCTTAAAGATGCGAGACGAAAGTGAATTGGAGCCCAAGATAAAGGAATTAACTGCGAAGAAATTTAGTAATCGAATATTCAATTTTATTCAAGTTCACAACTTTATAATATTAGGTATAGACTAGTCTATACCTAATAAATGTTTGTATGTTGTATGTGTCGTTGTGACTTCATCACGCTAAATGAGCTAAACGAATTTCAACTTTTTTTTGTACACGGGTAGCTGGGTATCTCCAGATGGTTATAGGATACTTTTTACCTGGCTATGCCTGAAGAAAAAACGAGGGGTTATGACTTTTTCTCTTCCCGCCTTCTAGTAGGACATATACTTAGAAAACTTGTAGATATCTTTAGACTTAGAATTAGAAATAAATAAGAATAAAAACAATAAACCCAGAATATAACCAGTATTGTTTCATTTAAACAATTGTCTGTTTGTTACCTCTTCACGCTTTAACCGCTGAATCAATTTAGATGAAATTTAGTATGGAGATAATTTGACACTCTGAAAAGGGCATAGGATAGTTTTTATCCCGGAAAAATGCAAGGTCCCCGAGGGATAAATTAAATAGTAGGCCACGCGGGCGAAGCGGCGGGAATATCCTTGTTGTTGTAAAAATAAAATGTCAGTACGTTGAAGATATTTTCAAAAAAATAAGTGTAACGAACCATTTGAGTACACGAGTTGCTCTATTAATCCACAAATGGTTTAGATTAGATTAGATTTGATTGTTTAGATTAGATTGGACAAAAAAACTCATTTCTGAATAATATTTTTGTGCATATCCCCCTAAAATACCGTACTTACAAAAATTTTAAAATCAATCCGATGACAATTGGGATGAACCGAAATATGCCATTTTTCGTTAAAACAGGCTATTCTAAGATACAAATTTCAAGCGTTTTGTGTTTGAATGCGTTTATTTTTTTTATTGCCTAGAATATATTTCGAGTGACGTCACTACTGACTGACGTCTGTACTAGGTATCAGCAAGGAAAAATAAAAGTCAAAATTAAAAACACCAATAACTTTTCCCAGAAATCATATTTTTGTAATCTAATAATTGCAAGCAGTTTATAAACCTATTCCTAATGGTTTTTGAATGACCATACAGCGAGCTCTAATTAGGATGATTTATTTAAAAATAAATCATCCTAATTAGAGCTCGCTCTAAAGGTAGCAATTTTTGGTTTCCACGAGCATTATATGTAATCACGAAATGTTTCTAAATTGATATTTTCTTCCATTATTTAGAGAAATGAAATCAACAATTCATTTTTATTTACCTCTAATTTTGTATGAACATTTATAAATTTTTCTCACAATTCTTTCGATTAGAGCAGCCACTTAATCATCTCCGAATTAATTATAATTTGGTATAACACCAATTAATTATACTTGATATCAGACTAAAATTAACTAAGTCTCTTATTATACTACTAAGGTGGCAAACAAGCGTACGGCCTGCCTGATGTTAAGCAGTCACCGCAGCCTATGAACACTTGCAACGCCAGAGGCATTCCGTGAGTGTTGCCTACCCCTTAAAAACCTATTCACTCCCCAAAGTGGAGCCAAGATTGAATATACTTTTGTTTTCTCCATATAAAATTTGGATCTCCCTATATAGAATGGTCTCCTGTGTAAAAAAAATATTCTAATTAGTACGCCAGTACGATTATCAAAAAATATTGGACACTTATTATTTAATATTTTCTTTTGTTTCCGCGATTATTACTCATTGAAATAAAACAATTTAACGTCGGGTACTAAAATGAGATAATATACGCGATATAATCCGTTAAATTGTTCTATTTCACTTATTATTTTTTTTGTCAATCAAACAAAAAAAGACAAAGATAAAGCGCGTTAAATTTTGGGAGTGGGGGTGCATTCGTAATTTTTTGTTTCATTGAAAAAATAAAAAATACGTGTCTAATATTTTCTGATAATGTAACTGGCGGACTAATTATATTTTTTAGAACACAAGCCCATTTCACATATTGAAGTATCCCAGCAAAGCTTTATATAGGTACCTATGGTCTGAAAAAAATATAAACACGTTTTCTTACCTTACCTTGAACAGCTCTCTATTATGACTTCACAACAAAATTCCGCAGTATTCACTTCACACTGTAGTCATAATTTTTCACAACTTCACTAATAATTCTTTTGGGTACCACTTTACAGTGTCCATTAACTAGGCTATGCAAAAGTTTTCTAATCAGACCAGTTTTTTATGTTCTCCTATTTGTACGGAAATAATTTCTTATATAAAAATTCAATACTGTTTAATAGTAATATATTAGTGTTATAAGACTTCAATTTTGCACGATAATATTCCACAATAAAATTATAAGGATACCACTTTTATAAGCAGAAGAAATTATACAATATAATACAAATACTCTTTATTGCACACCAGAAATACAGAAACATAAAAGTTACAATACAATTGAGGTAAACAATAACTTCGGTTACGAATTCACCAAGTGTAAAGGGGCCTTTATGAGGAAAAGAGACACGGCATAGGTATATGTTGACAAATCAACTTCGAGCCTATGAGTCAAAAAGTGCAGTTTCAGACCACAATTTGACCTGGACAATAGTTTTTAAGACCCTTTTTTCTACAATTAAAGCCTTATAGAATTTCAATTCAACAATTAAAATATACTACAGTTACTGTTTAATACTGGAAAAACTCTTTTGCATCGGGGCTAGTATATATTATTCCAGATTATCTAAAAATTTGACTGATACAAGCAGTGGTAGAAAAAACCTACCAAAATGGATTTTAAGCGAAAACCTTGGAACTACTTACAATCACAAATAAGTTCACAATCACTTATACAAGTTTACAAATACTTTTGTGTTTATGAAACAATACACAAAAGGTTTTTTAGGTCTGTATTTCCACAAAATAAATGGTTAAAATTAGTAGAGCATAGGCTCTTGCTTGCACGATATAGACGAGAAGTTTTCAGAAGATCACTTTATGATATAATTAGAATAAGTACGTTGGACTTTCAATTTCCACTTGTGATTCCACAAAGTCAGAAAATTTATCTAATGCATTTAAAGATCACTTCAGTTTTAGAACTTATTTACTCTTCTAAGCTCAGTACGCAGAGGCCTTACTTTAAAGTTAAATGTGTTTTTTAGGTCACTAGAACAATTTGTCACATATGTTTGTTGCCACACACTAAACACTTTTTATTTCAGTTAGACGATTAAATTTGATTTTAACTTCTTAAAATACCGCGAAAAACTTTAAAGCTAAAAAAAGGGAACGGACGGGATTGATCACGCGCGTTTTAGCTTCAAATGAGGATAACTGAGTTTTGTGTCAAATGACACGTGTAACTCAGCATGTAGCATTTGACTCATAACACAGTGTAAAAAATACACATCAGTATACCAATACAGATTACACGTCGCCCGCAGCTTAAATATTTACATAGTATTTTTGTAGCATTTTTATGCACCCTGTCACTTATTAAAAAATGATGTGTTCCTTTCATGTTTTGATCTTGATTATTTAGTCAAGATTGAACATCCTAGCTTCTTATATTTTAATCAATGACAGTTATCTTTTATCAATAATTATTAACATAAATATTGTCCGACTGAAGTTTTGGTTTTCGTGTCGGCATATTTCCGAAAAAAAACATGTTTCGAACAAAGGTTCGGTTTCGGTCAAAAAAAGTGCCGAACCTTTCGGTCGCGCTTAAACTTACCTACTCGTACTATTTTTAGGCTGTTTGGTTATCATTTGTCAAAAGTAAAATTCAAGATACTTTCTAGTTTTATAAGTAAACATTTTTCATTTCACATGCCATACAAGTGGTTTATTGTTCATATATCTAGAAAAAACTGTCTACTAATATTTTCGTTTGTAATAATCAACGATTTTAACCTCTCATACAAAAGTTTCAGTTTTGGCCGAAACATGTTCTCGAGACTTTCAATTTTGGCAAAAAAAAACATGTTTCGGTCAGACACTAGAAATAAACTAGGTATTTGAAAGAGTTTAAAATGAAACATATTTTTCATGCACTTACGGACTTGAATTGAACTACAGTTTCCTCACAGATACTGGTGCATCACTTCGGAGAAGAGTAACCACACCTAATCGTCTGTGAGATATAATATAAAGTTCATCATCATCATCACCATCATCTTGTTCGTCATCAACTGCCTCAAGTTCCCATTGCAAGGATTCTTCCTCAGATCTCCATAACAGTTTCCTGCACTGATGACGTCGTCATACGTCGATGATCTGATGATACGTACAGTTTCTTTTTCTCAATGTCTCCACTAACCAAAGGTTGTCTGGAAGACATCGCTGTTCAGCGATAAGACCGTCTGTTGTTTACCTCTCCTTGAATGTATTGTTTCCTGTACTGTTTTGTGAGGTGTGCAATAAAGAGTTATTGTATTGTATTATATCGTTATAAAGTCGGTCCAATTATAAAGGAAAAGATCGTTTTCTACCGTGCCTCTGCCTCACTAGGACGCAATAGCGTTGTCGCCAGTGACGTTGCCCTTACGTTTTGCCGTCGCCATGGGAGTGAGCTGCCATACATCTCAGTGTGAATTGTTTGGCTGCCGTAGCTGGCGACGACGCTATCATATCCCATTGAGGTAGAGAACTAAGTTTGTGGTTACGATTTTTAGTATTGATTTCAATATAAGTGTTTTATATATTGGAACCTCTATAAGATAAATCTCAAGGGAAACGTGAATTAATTCGTGTTATCGAGGTTCGACTTAAAGGTTTTCAAGTTAATGAGGTTTTAAGTGGTTAATGTTGGACTTAAGGAGTTACTGAGTTTTATAAATGCTATCTATTATATTTTGACAAACAATATATGATACTGTATTGTGAAGTTGCCATACTGTTTTTATAATTACAGTGCGACCGCGTCTCCAATTTTCGGGAGCGCGTGCGCCGATGAAACAACAATACTCCTCTATAATACAGAAGGTAGTAAGTATATATATAACAAATGCACATATTACCTTTTAGCCATGGGCTAACTGTGACTAATATTACCACATCGGAACAAACAAATTTTTGGACGCCATTGAGCAATGATTAACTTGTTTACAATTAATTAATTACGACGTATTAACCCGGTTGCAGGACGAACTTCCTTTTGCGCTTTTGTGATCTTACCAAAACAAAATTTCAACTTTATCCTACTAAGGCTGAATACGTCCAAACTGGAATAAGACTTATTCAAAGATCAACTATCAAAATGACATAGATATTTGGCATTCAGAAAACAAAAAAAAATACAGGTCAATTATACGAAAAAATTTACTAGTCCTACGGCAAGCACAATAAGGCTTGTGTTATGTGTACTAGACGACTATATATTTAACAGATAAATGTACTTATATACATAGAAAACAGCCAAGATTCAGGAACAAATATTTATGCTCATCAGTCACACAAATATTTGCCTTTACCGGGATTTGAACCCAGGACCAGCTTCGCAGGCAACGTTACTCCCACTGAGCTAAACCGGTCGTCAAATCAAGATTTTATTCAAGAAATCTTCTTCTGAGTCGGACAATCTTATCACGGTAGTCGTGGTTGCGCAGACGAGGTACATAAATAGCACAGAGACAATCTTACACAAATCGATCTAGTCCCAAACTAAGCATAGCTTGTACTATCGGTACGAGGCGACGATATACATGACATGACGAGATAATCAAAATGCTTAAATACGTAGAAAACATCCATGACCCAGGAAGAAATATTCGTGGTCATCACACAAACACTTGCCCTGGCTGGGTTTCGAACCAGGGACCGCTATTTTCGTAGGCCATAGATAACATGGAGATGCTTTGCGGGTTTTTTCCCGAGACTGCTCTTTAAGCAAACGTTGTCGAAAGAGATACTAAAGCTCAAAAGACCGAAAACTTGCGCAATAACAAGAATCCTTACAGGTAACTGCACACTAAACAAGCACCTGTTTCAAATGAGTATGAAACAGGACGCAGTATGCAGATTCTGCCCAGAGACAGAGGAGACTGCAATGCTTCTGTGGACCAGTCATGAGGAAAATAAGTATCTACCTAGGGCAACATGCCCCGCCCCCGGAAGAGATAAAACACTTCACTGCCCAAAGAATCTGGGAATTCATAGACTCAACGGGCCTCAGTAGTGGACTCTAATATAGGGCTGAATCATATCTTGTCGAAGCGGCATACAGAAGGCCCACAAATCAACAATAGTAAATAAATCATAACAGCATATAATATTGATTGCCGCTTGCTAAACTTAATTAGTTATTGCATCGCAGCAACCTTATTGGAATGTGCTTGTCAGTCTGATTGTTTTTTTTTATGACATAGGAGGCAAACGAGCAGACGGGTCGCCTGATGGTAGGCGATCACCGTCGCCCATAGACACTTGAACCACCAGAGGAGTCACAAGTGCGTTGCCAGCCTTTCAGGTGGGAGTATTTGGTTGTGTTTATTTTTGAGTTGTACTAAGTTTGTGACTTTGTACTGTTACTTTTTTATTTGCCATTATAAGCAGATTCTAGATAAAATAACAAGAAAAAAATAGATTTCTGGATGTAACAATCGTTTTAATGCGAAATGTACAGAGAACTACAAATGCCTAAAACTCCTAAATTAAAGCGGTCATTTTGCGGTCATCAAATTGATTCATCCAAATTTTTCCTCTTCATGCTCATTCAACGGAACCATACTTACATTATGGGCTAAAATCCTTTGATAGGTGACTGTCAAATTCTATAACACCAATTGATACATTTTCCCTAAATTTTGTGTTTAGTAACAAACAATTATTTAGTTATTTTTCCTTATTTCTATGAATTTTGGTAGTTTACATTTGATTGAAATATATCTGGACCTACAGTATTCCACAGTATTTGTTGAGACGTTCACTATAATTTAAGTCTTAAGGTCAAAAACTGACAAAAATATAGATCGGTAAAAGATTTAATAGTCTTTTTGAAGCATAGAGCATTTCACTGACTAAATGACAAGCCGTATCGAACAAATTCATGCTTTTAGAGGGGGGTGGGGGACAACACGTACAGCACAATACAAATATGCTCCTATTTCTACAAACGCACTATTAAAAGAAATCACACAAAAGGAAACACCCACACATTGGCAATTTACCTTATAAACTAACCGGAGATTTAGCGATTACTTCGGCAGAGGGGAATGTATTCGTATGGCATCTCGAGTGGTTAAAAACTCTAAGGCTTAAAGTCACGTGAATGATTAAATAATTATACAATAATCACAAACTAATAGACGAAAATAGACAATATAAAACATATAAAAGGAACAAAATAAACGTATACAACATTAGTGTGCGTTACAATGCAATAGATAATAGAAAAAAAAATTGAGCAACTTTAAAGTTGCGATAGCTCAGGTGGTCAGAGCACTTCTGCGTTCAAGAAGAGGTCGAAGGTTCAATTCTTGCTTACAACTGATTTTTTCCTTAACAATCGAACACTGTGTTATAATTTTTATTTGAATAAAAATTGTGGTATGTCCACATTTATAAAAAAATTGTTATACTTAATTGTATTGATACAGTTTCTTCACCAATGATTTACACCGGATCAAAAAACTTCCAATACTGGAAGAAGAAAAAGTTATACCTAAGCTATAGAAGAAAGTTACAGAAATAGCAAAAGGGTTCAAATATTTAAAACATAATATTTTACTTATTTATGTACTTTATAATTTTATCTTATGTTCTGGAGCTGGCATGTTCATTTCCTTTGATCAAAGCTCCTTAAATAAAGATTAAAAAAAACTTGTGTTGGGAACCTCTTTATTTTTAATGTCAATAACATTACTTCACAAGTACTTGACGTGACGTGTATTGAAACATTTGAAATAAACGACTAGGTCAAGGCACCGACAATGTACATATAACAAAACCTCATTTATATCACGATGAATACTTTTGCACCCGTTTATCTGAGTTCTTCGACCGATAGGCTGACAGACATACACATTGGGCACCCGCAAATGTAGTAAAATGATAAGATAAGGTGGATATTTCGTAGAAACTCTTATACTCACTGTAGTACTTACTTATTACTTTGAGGCGACGTATAGGGTGAATGCTATTGTAATCCGTCATCATTCTCACCTTCATTATATCACCATCATCATCACCATCACCATCATCATCATCATCACCATTACCTTTATCATTATCGTCATCATTATCTTTATTTATTCTGACGACCGGTTTGACTCTGTGGGAGTAACGTTGCCTGCGAAGCTGGGGTCCTGGGTTCAAATCCCGGTAAGGGCAAATATTTGTGTGAAGAGCATAAATATTTGTTCCTGAGTCTTGGATGTTTTGTTTGTAGGTATGTAAGTAATATCGATATATATTAAATATATCGTCGTCTAGTACCCATAACACAAGCCTTATTGAGCTTACCGTGGGACTAGAGCGAGTTGTGTAAAATTGTCCCGTAATATTTAATTATTTGTTTATCTGCTATAAGGCGGCTCAGAGTCAAACGTGCAATGGAAAGGGCTATGCTCGGGGATTCTCTTCGTGATAGAATCAGAACTGAGCACTGCACTGTAAAAATAAAAAGCTGTCCTACATTGAATATATTTTCATAACAATAAGTGAAATAGGCAATTCGAAGGTCACTGAATCTTTTTTTTCATATTTGCATACAAATAAAATGAAAAAAAACAGATATAATATTTATTTTGCTAAACAGTACAGGGTACCAAAAGTGCAAAGGTCGGAGTCTCCTAGTAAGTACCTATATTAATACCCGTGACAGGAGACCCCGCTCTTCTCTAACTAGTAGTGGTTAACATATAACAAAAATAAACATATTTTCTAACTTATACTTAATCTAAACTTAAACTAAGCTTGGATCCATGTAACATTGGAAAGAATAATATGTATGTATGTACCTCTGTGTCTTTGTGCTCACGTCACGTCAAAACGGTTATTTTTAACCACATGCAAGGAAAGCTGGACAGTCGAGGATGGTTATAGGACTTTTAACCGACTCTGCTGAAGCAAAAAAGAGGGTTATGTTATTTTTATTTTCCTATACAAACGAAGTCTTTGTGAACACATTTCTTTGGGTAATCTTGAATACAATAAAATCGTAATTTTGGAGTTTTGGCTATTACAACCAAATACAATTTTAATAAATTGTATTGTTAATGATGACACAGAATTTCGACGTATTATGCGCATGACGAAGTTACTTACGAGGCAATAACAATTAGGTAGATATAATTTTGTGCGCGAGGTAAAGTCCCGCTAAAGCTAAGTAATATCCTGTTTTTTTAGTGATAAAAATTGTGGTTACTCTTTGTCTACATTGTTACAAAGTTCACTAAATAATAATTAGACCGTTAAGCTACAGAAGACAACAGTCACCTCCTAATTGGAAGCTTAGTTCGCGTATATTATCTTATTTTAGTTCCCGACGTTTTGGAAGCTTTTCAGCTTTTCATGGTCACGGGTGGACTGAGAAAAGATGTATTTTCCTCTGTCAAAATTACAATTTGTGCAAACTACCCATTTTTGAAAAAACAAATAAAGGTGTACATACATGCCAGATGGGCCTAAGCTATAAAGACAGTTACACATGTGCCAGAAGGGCTTAATTATTTTATTTTAATAATTTTCCAAGCAGCATTTCGCAAATAAGGCGTACTTAGGAGAAAAGAAACGCTGCAAAGAAAAACTCCCAGGCTACCTCATTACTAATTATAATATTTTAAAAACAGAGACTATTAAACTACTTTTTAAACAGATAAGATATTTTACACCGTTCGGAAATTAAGGTTTTGCAGTCTTGTTCTTGCATGCTTGTTCCTTGATGAGATGTATTACAGGATCCCAAGCTGGTGGTAGTGACAATCCATCTTCTCTATTGAAATTAGGATGCTTTTTAATCTCAATAGCCTCGCGTAGCATTCTGGGAAAATATATTTTTTCTTAGGCAAGGATAGAAGGTTTATCAAACTTAATTGAGTGGTTTGGCTTTCAATGACATGTTCACAGACTGCAGACCTATTACGCCGACGGTGCTTGACATCTGTTATGTGCTCCTTCACCCGGGTTGATACACTGCGTTTCGTTTGACCAATGTATGAAAGACCACACTCGCAGTGCAGCTTATAAATGCCTGCACTATGCAAAGGGGTGCTACCCTTCACGGGTCTAAGGTATTGAGACACCTTCTTCAACGGCTTGAAATATGTTTTTATAGAAGCACGCTTCAAGATGTTTCCGATCTTGTCTGTGACCCCTTTCACATATGGTAATATGGCAGATTTACGCTCGACTGTTGGTTTCTTCATACTGGGATTCTGCTTGGAACGTGGTATCTGGAGCTCGTTGGCTCGAAGCGCACGTTTGACATTCTGCAACTCAGCATTCAGATGTTGCTCGTCGCAGATACCCCTGGCTCTCTGAAACAAAGATTTACCCACTGTAGCAAGTTGACAGGAATGGTGGTGAGATTTGCCATTCAAATAACTATCTGTATGCGTAGGTTTCCTATATAGGATAGGATACAGTATTACCTATGTCATTGTGAGGACCTCTAATTAGAATCGAAACGTCTGGAACTAAAATGCGATAATATACGCGATATAATCCGTTAAATTGTTTTATTTCAATAAGCTTAGTATATGTTTGTTTTTACAACGATCTTTATAATATTTTCTTCTGTTTCCGCGATTATTACTCGTTTAAATAAAACAATTTAACGGATTATATCGTGTATATTATCTCATTTGAGGTCCCGACGTTTCGGAAGCTTTTCAGCTTTCCATGGTCACGGGTTGACTCACTCAGTCAACCCATACATGTGTTTAGTTTAGTGTTTTATATATTTTGTACATAGTGTTAGTTTGTCTATCTTCCTTATGTCTTCACTCACTTGCTCAAAGGTTAACTGGAAGAAATCACTAATAGGGATAAGTTCGCGATATATCTTTTCAGTTGATAGCACTTGTAATTGGTTACTATGTACAATAAAGTGTTTACATACATATATATAATCTTCCTTTACGTACAATATTCCACCAAGGAGGTACTTATCAGGTACTGTTTGGTCTGAATAGCATCTGCTGATTTGAAACTATTCTCGACGTTTTTTGACCTGAAAAGTAGTCATCTTCTGCCACGCATATCGACATGTCTTAAAAACATTATGGAAGTAAGCAAAAAGTAAGTAGAGGCAAAAAACACAGCTTTAATAATAAAGGAACGAAACGAGGAAAGAGCTGATCGTACTATATGAAGAGATCATAAGTTTGTTGAAAATATCACTCAAGATAGTCCAGAGTCTCAGACTATGCAATAACAATAACACCTGAATAATACAACGTCTCTACCGTCATCTACGTGGCCACGAATTGCATTAATGTTTATGGTTTTGTGTTCCCCACCAGTGGCGTTCACATGGTTTTTGCCCAAAGTAGGCAGTTTTTCTGTGCTATATAAATAACACAGGGATTTATCTCTCTTCTTAATCGTTCCCCCATTGCTGAGGATCGTGACTCCTTTTATGACCCTTAATTGTTTGCCTCCAACTGATGTGGTCCGTCGCCTGGTGTAGGTCGGCGCTGACTGGTAACTCCAGCTGTTCGGAGATCTGGTCCAGCCATCTTTTCGGGCTTCGGCCTCTGGGTCTTTTGCCTTCGACCTTTCCCGTCACTACCAGTCTTTCCAGATTGTTCGCTTCTCTTCGTGCGATGTGGCCAAAATAACTTACTACACGGTGTAGACACAACAACACAGGGATAATCTTACACAAATCGACCTTAGTCCCAAACTAAGCAAAGCTTGTACTATGGGTTCTAGGCGACGATATACATATCATCATCATCATCAGTCGTTCACAGTTGGCAGAGTGGTCGTGGTTACGGCAATGGTGTCCACATTTGGATCCTCATCTCGTCCTTCTTCTGACAGACAGCAGCTCTCGCGATGCGTCTGCATTTCACCCTGTTGTCTGCGAAGCGAAAGCACTGTACCATAGTGCTCTGTGCGGTATTTTTAATAAGGTCGGTCCAGCGAGTCAGTGATCGGCCTCGTCCTCTCTTGCCTTCCAACTGGCCCTATACCAATCGTTCCACGGAGTTCTTTTTCGTGAGTTGTCACCAAAGAACTTCACCACCTGGAACTGCATAGTCACCGAGAGTCTATTCTGGATCTGCAACTCTTTCAGGATAGAATTGTTGGTGCGAAAAGCCGTCCATGGGATCCTCAGAAATCGTCTCCAGCACATAACTCTCCACATTTCCAGCGGGTCGATTTTTCGTCTATCTTGTAGCCTAAGAGATAGACAATAAACATAATATATAGATAAATAATAATACTTAGATACATAGAAAACACCCAAAACCTAGGAACAAACATTCGTGCTCATGACACAAACACTTGCCCAGGCCGGGATTCGAACCCGGGACCGCCAGCTTCGTAGGCCGTTGTACAACCCACTGAACCAAACGTGTCGTCATGATATGGAGCCATGCTCGATCAAAGCTGCAGGGTAGGCAGTTTCTCTGGGTCCGTATGCCACTGATCCCCCCACTGCAGCACTGTGTCTGATTACTGGTAAAGATGCCTAACCAGAGACCACAAAACTATACCTTAAAGTGCATCTAAAAGAATAAAAAAATACAAATTTGTAGTAAGCATTCGATTGCAATAAACAACCTTGCATTTATCAAACATATCGCACTGAAAAACTGTTTTTTTATCAAAATATCTGGCCTACAACTGTGTCAACACTCGCAGTTGAAGGTTATCAGGCTTTCAACCCACCGAACCCAGCACACAAAAGCGTGACGTCATCGGTAGACGAATGTGGAAAGTCGTTGGTCCGTTGAGCCCAGAACACACCTGGACTAATATACTGTTATCAGTTATCAATCCGAATGTAATACTTTAATACTAGGTACGAACTCAAGTGCGTTAAATGTACGGGAGACTGAGTAAAGTTGACACACGGTTCGATTGACACAGCGGCCATAATGGACTATGAACGGTGTCGAAAAATCGCGAGATATCCCTCCCTCTTACATAAAGCTTTCAGACTTTCGACACCGGTTGATTAATTTAATCGTTGCTCAGCTTTCTATTATGGTCGTCGTGTGAAAAACCAACCCCGACAACCTTACCCGATCTCCCCTATCACATTGAGATGCATGAATCGTGAAAACAAAAGATTGATTCACATCTTCAGTTTTCTGAGATATACATCACATCACTCATTGATCTAAATCCCCAAACTGCTCCAACATATCAATATTATTGAACTAGAAGGCGCCTTCCTCGCTTTTCACTTCGTTCACGGAGGAGAAAAAATCATAATCCCTCTTATTTTATTTGGCATAGTCAAGTAAAAAGTATCCTATAACCATCTGGAGATACCCAGCTCCCGTGTTCCAAAAATAGTTGAAATCCGTTTAGCCGATTTAGCGTGATGAAGCCACAACGACACATAAAAACTTTTCATTTTTACAACTTTATAATATTATACATGATACATGGTAAGACGTACTAAGCAGGCATACAGAATGAATTTCTAATGGCGTTTTTACGCTTTGGTAATTGCGATACACATTTTCTTACACGCATAAGAAAACTGTCAATTTTTAATTCAAGACCAAACGTCAACGGGCTCACATTCTAAATGTTGACAGCGGTTCGCTAAATACAAAGTGCCGGCGAGAAATCAAAAAGATTTTAACCACGTATTTCTGACACCATTGGGAGTAACCAATGTTATATGGCCCAAGTCATCTTCAGCAAAAAAAACTAGTTTTGCCGACATTTTTAAGTTTGTATCACTGGAAATTATCTCTTTCAATAAAGTAGTAACAATGTTTTTCCAAAAAATTACGACTTTAGTGAGTGGTAGCCGTCACTTTCATGTCTGTCAATATCAACGCGAAACTGGGCAATTGCACTTCAGACATTACAATTTACAATAAATAGTTTACCTACCTACATGAAAATTGATAAAAATCTTCAAAACTAAGCCGGATTTGACTGGGGTTTATATACATTTTTTGCACATAACGACCTAAGTAACGCGCAGTTCAAATCTTTCGTATCTCGCAGTCACCTTTTGTGTATAGCGAGATTCTTCTATGAACCAAGAACGGTTGATTATTGCTGACTAGCTTTGGCCTTACCCTTAACTGTGCTCTTTAGGGATTTTCAAAGAAACAAATCTTAAGTCTACAGTAGACAATACAGATTGAATACTGTTATGATCTAATATCTACTCTATTAGCTAGCGTCTATTCCATTTTCATGCAGTAGTTTGAGCAAGTAGTCGCTTTTTGCAGCACTTATCCCTTCTATCCCTTCATGGTCAACTGAGCTCACATACCGCTTAGCCCGTGGGTTCAATTGACAACTATTTTTTTGTTGTGGGCAATTCGGCCCCACTGATCGGACAACCCAGCCCGTGGGCTTAGTCCACCATTATCTAGATAGTGGTGAATTCAGCCCGCGGGCTGAATTATCGAAGTTCAAGTTGCCCGCCAAGAAATCAAAATGGTCAACTGAGCCCGCGGGTGTAGCTCAGTGTCCTGTAGGCTCAGTTGACCATGAAGGGCCTTCTATATTTATAGGCAAGTTGTGGACTGAAGGTCCAACATCTCTAGTCATAGTGGTCTGAGAGCCAATCGCACTTGTAGCTCGCATTCATAGCAATTTGCCCATTATTATATACCCATGGAACACGTGCAAGTTTTTCCTACGGACGCGAGTAACATTCATTCTCCGTCGCTGAGCACTCTGAATGTTGACATCTAATTTTAAATTTTCTTTTTCGACATTGTAACTTAAGGGGATGCATCGAAAATGTAAGCTATTTTTAAGTGAGATTTTTATCAAATCTAATATATGAAACAGGCTGGTTTTCAGATATGTGTTTTTTGACTATATAAACTATTCAGCGACTAACGCGGAAATATGTTTGCTTAAAATTTCCTCGATAGAAACGTTATCCGGAAACGAGTCTTCGTTTTCAGTTTTTTGTCTAGTTTGTACAAACGACAGATTAAAAAATGGCTAAATTATGTAAAAATTTCATTCTTCCCCTTATCTTTTCCTTCACTAACTTAAATGTTAACAAAACATAATATCTTCAATTTCATTGTACTTTTACATCTGGCGCTTACGCCAAAAAACTTCAAGCATGTAGTGTTTCTCTTTCTTTGATGCGCGCGACAAATTACGCTGATTGGCCGGCTCCGCGTTTGGGGCGTAGTTTACGAAAGACGTTGCAGGCCCTTAAACTAATTGCCTTTTTTTATGTAAAAGCCATACGATTCAATAAAGAGTATTTAGCTCACAGTAAAGATTAATTTTTCCGACTGCATCCCCTGCATCTATGCATCTCTGTTTGGCCCTATTGTTGACTGGTGGAGACAGTCCCAGATCTACGATTTTTTCTAACCGGGGCAAAACCTTGATGGTGGCGCCCCCTCCCTTCAGTGTTTGAGAAAAACTGTTAAAACTGCCAATGAGTAGCATTTTTTGTGACCAAAACCTATGAGATTGTAGGAAAAGAGGCTATCATACAAATTATTGTTCGATTTTTCGAATTCTTGTCTCAAGGGCTTGGCGCCCCCATGAAACTGTAGCCCGGGGCAAGTGGCTCGGTTTACCCCCCTTAGATTCGGGGTTGGGTGTAGAATGTAATTTGGCATTAAGTCCACCATTTGTACTAGGTTTTTTTTTGTATAATAAAGTTTAAATAAATAAATTTAACAAAAAATTCAGCTACCAGCTGCCCGGCGACGAGACAAAGTAAAATATTTTATTATTTCTCAGATATTGGTGGTTCATCCGTTTTGTTTTCGTATGTCAAACGAAAGGGATGTATATTTGGCGATTAAAGTGGTGTGGTGTTAGAACAACAACAGCTACTTTTTTGACGTCGGTAAACTTCGTGCGCGGGCGCATGTTTAAGCGCATGCGCGCGACAGTGTTGGGCAGGTCAGTTTCCGATAGCGGCGGACAAAATGTCGCGTATTTTGCGGTGCGTATTCAGGTCAGTAGTGGTCGCAGAAAAACGTCACATTATTGTTTACTAGGCGACGTCAAAAAAATAATGTATTTTGTTTAAATGTTTATTCTTAAATAAGATTTTCTTGAAAATATAACGCTAACTCTTACATAAATGTATATCTAGGGAAATACGAGTATATAGGGAGAGGGAATCATAATATTATTATTGTGTTAACTCTACTTTATATATCAATCATCATTCAGACACTTTCTGCTCCTATTTATAGCAAATTGAGCTGTCAAACCTCTCAGCACTAACGTTAGGAATGACCAATAAAATTGATGGACTGATTGGGGCAATCAAAAACAATAGACCTTTTACCTATCGTTGTGGGCTGGTTTTTTGATTGATAGCAACTAGAATAGGCCTAAAATGGTTAATGAAATGATTGATTATAATGGGGGTTGACTGTACTCAAATAAAAATTAAATATTGATGCTAAATGGTAGTGTCTATTATAGAAATCCTAAAATAGTTATTTGTTATGTAAGGCTGGAAAGTTGTTATTTGGCGCGAGTGCTTCAATTGAAAGCCGAAAAAGCGAAGGAATCTAAGATTGAACCATGAGTGGAGCGAGTGGTTCAAATATAGATTCCTGAGCGTAACGAGGCTGTCAAGGCACGAGAAGCCAAATAATTTGGCAGCCGTGCGAAACACACAACTTTTCACTTCACTACAGCGAGGAAAATGTGAGATGTAAGAAAAACTATGAAATTATAACAAACCGATTATATTTCCATTAAAAACTAGTGCATTATTTATTTATATAATTTAAACTTTATGCCTTGACTTAATGCCTAAAAGCATTCTCTACCAGTCAACCAAACAGCCAAACAGAAATTAGCAGTTAGTGCAAGATCATTAACGTGGAGAATACAAAAAAAGCAAAGGCCGGCAACGCACTTGTGACTCCTCTGGTGATGCAAGTGTCTACGGGCGACGGTGATCGCTTACCATCAGGCGACCCGTCTGCCCGTTTGCCTCCTATCATCAAACATATCTAATAACAAGACACACAAATGAACATAAAAAATATAAATTCGAACTAAAAATGACTTTTCCACGCTAGCGGATAAAACGAACTTTTCCACGCCGATTAGGTGCTGTAAATGGAGCTTTTCTATGCGAGCGAGGTGAAAAAAATATTTAAGTTCGCTCCTTAAGTGTAGATTGTTTTATGAGCGTTTAAGGTTGGGTGGGAAAGTCCATTTTTAAACTATAGAAATATTAATAACTAATAATACCATTGAACTAGTCCCATGGTAAGATCAATAAGGCTTGTGTTATGGGTACTAGACGACGATATATTTAATACTATAGCTTCTGCCCGCGACTTCGTCCGCCTGAAATTAGTTTATCGCGGATAAGGGTATTTTTCTGGGATATAAAATAGCCTATGTCCTTTCCCGGGACTCAAACTATCTCCATACCAAATTTCATCCAAATTGGTTTAGCGGTTTAAGCGTGAAGAGATAACAGAGAGACAGACAGACACACTTTCGCATTTATAATATTAGTATGGATATATATTACGTATATACATAGAAAATATCCAAGACTTAGGAACAAATATTTATGCTCATCACACAAATATTTGCCCTTACCGGGATTTGAACCCAGGACCTCAGCTTCGCAGGCAACGTTATTCCCACTGAGCTAACATTGATACAACGTTGATTGATATATAGTAACTTTTGTTAAGAAGCCGTCTCGATAAACGCAATTTTTAACATAACTGCAGAACAAATTAATTTCCCCATACAAGTTAGGAACGTGTGACGTGACACGTTCCTATGCTTTAGTATGGAGCGTTTTTGGGAAAGTCAAAATATGTTATTTTAACATTGTTGTACTTAATTTGGTAAGTTTTTATGATAATATTTTCTTCTGTTTCCGCGATTATTACTCATTGAAATAAAACAATTTAACGGATTATATCGCGTATATTATCTCATTTTAGTTCCCGACGTTTCGGAAGCTTTCCAGCTTTCCATGGTCACGGAAAGCTTCCGAAACGTCGGGAACTAAAATGAGATAATATACGCGATATAATCCGTTAAATTGTTTTATTTCAATAAGTTTTTATGATATTGAAATAGTTTTGTTTACCAATGTTTCTATTATTGAGAGGTCGTTATCTTCCCAGCTTAGCATCTGTAAAGGTGCGTCCGCATTTGTATCATTTGCCCGTATCAGATCACCGTGCCGTGGCATGACTGCGTATCGCGCTGCTTGGACGCTCACTGCCGGCGCGGCGATCATGCCGGACTCGTCCGATATAAGTGTGTGATACGCGTAGCAACACGGATTTCGAGCGATCGGATCGGCGCAACGTCCAAACGCGTGATAGTGACACGCGATCATGCCACGGAACGAAGATCTGATCGGGCAAATGATACAAATATGGACGCACCTTAAGAGACAAAAAAAACGACCTGTTATGATAGGTTAGGGAAAGGATAAACCTAATGAAAATGCCTAACTATGTACCAAAAGGATTGACCACCCACCTGCATAATTTAACCTATGAATAAGAATATTCGTATTCACCGAGTCCACTGGTACCCATCTTTTATTAAAGCCGCCTCAGAAGGATTATTCTAAAGATATATATTATTACCTTTGATTTTTCAAGATTATTCTAAAGATCAAAGCTAATGTGTACTGTAGTACCTTTAGGAATGTACAAACGATAAAAGAAATTGCCTGACGCCTGAGAAGTTACATATGTTATTTTGAACAAAAATTTACCAGTGGTGCATTACAATTATTAAATATCTTAGTATAAAAGAACAATAGTTTATTGTGTATTACATTGTTTAATGATTCGTATTCGCATTCGCCGGATATTAGGATTTATATTCGTATACCTATATAAAGTAGTATTCGTCATGTAATATTTATAATGACTTATTTATAATAAAAACCATATAGAGGAATCGGTTTATTATACCGCTTGCTACTATCAGATTTCAAAAATATTATTTCTGGGATAAGTTATTCTTGTTTTTAATTTTAACTTCTATTTGTCCTTGCCAAACCCTAGTACAGGCGTCATTTGGTAGTGACGTCACTCGAAATATCTCCTAGGCAATAAAACTGAAACGCATCCAAATGTGAAACGTATGAAATTTGTATCTTATAATAGCCTATTTTAATTAAAAAATATATAAAAACAAGGGCATGTTTTTCGGCTCATCCCAATTGTATTACTTTTAAATTTATATTATGACTATTGTAAACATATCTGACTTGTCAAATAAATTTCCTTCATCAATAAATCATCTGTATCTTCACTACATTACACACTATACGACCATTAAAGATAAAAACTTTATTTTATTGTTTCATCGTCTGCACGCAACGAATTCTCCCAAAATTGGGTCATAACGGAAATCTCAAACAAAACTCACTTTTACGCCGACCGTACATATGTTTGTATGTATGTGACATGACGGTCTGGCGCATCATCGAAACAGTTCGTTGCCCTCTGAATCAGTCGTCGTCTGTCCTTCTCTGTCGTACAGTTTTCGCTTCTGCGAAATTTTCGACTCAATAACGTCGCTGTTGACTAAGGTCCATTTGACCTAGTTTGATTGGGGTAAAAGTGCTTTTGATGATCAAAAGAAACAGCTTGTTCTTTTGCTGTAGTGTGTCTACAGAGTGTCAATGAAATACAGTTGAATATTTAGTTACAGATATAGGTATACTAAAAGGTGCACGCAACTTCGTTCGCGGAGGAGAAAGTCATTACACCTTTTTTTTCTTCAACGTAGTCGGGTTAAAAGTGTCCTTTAACCCTTTGTTGATACTCAGCTACCCTCGTACCATTTTTTTTATCTGTTCAGCCAATTTGGCGTGATGAATCCACAATGACACATACAAACATACGAAAAATCAAAAAAAAAATTGTTTTTCAATTCAGTGGCCTCCAAAATAATCCGTTACTATATTTTTTTTTTCTCAAACATGCAATGAAATGTCGTCATTACGTGCGGTAAAACAGGCTTCAAAGTATCACGTTTCGGGCGGAACAACTTGAGAGAACTGTAAAGGAATTTCATACAAAATTAAAGGCCTAGGCCGGGAAGTTTTTTTTTTTAATTTTAATGTAAACGTGGCGCCTGTGTTCATGAACAGACTAAACAGCTGTTTTTTTTTCTTGTGGCTGAATGGTTATCGGTTCAAAAATATCCGCGTTAATGCCTATTACACACGAACTGACATTAAGAACACAAATATGTATGGTTCATATGTTGATGAATAAATGTAAAATATTGTCTATACGTTCGTAACCAGAGACCATAGACAATATTGAAAATCCTCTGCATTTATTTTATTTATTATAGAAATTAAAATTCTTATTATGAGGTTGTGTATAACGGCCCTAATAGGGTCTACTCGAACACTACACACGCGAATTATAGACGACTTCCGTAAAAAAAATCATTATGGAGGGATTGAAGCGAAAATTGAAAAAACTATTATCGTGTAGTTTTTTGAGTGGTTTATTTTTTACTTCATTGCATATGTTTGAGAAAAGCACTATACATGCCTCTGGCCGTGAAAAGTGCTTGCCGGCTTCGTATCACTATCCGGCCTCCCTACGGTCGGCCGTCTATACCTACTCACCCGGCAAGCCCTTCTTTCCCGGCGTCTGCAGTAATGTACTATTAATATCTTCAACGTAAAGATATTTCATTTGTACAACTTTATAATAAAAGGTATAGATTATATCTAGATGTCTTCACAAAATTTTTCTACGGTCTTCCCTTCTTTACACATTCATACTTAACTTTAACTTTTATAGGTCCACCGATTACTTGTTTTACTAAGAAATTGAAGAACAAAGTTTTCGTTGAGCAAGGTTCGCGCTTGACCTATTTTAAAACGCCGGAAGGCGTATGATAAGAATTTGACTTTTAATTCACAATGACCTAGTTAATAAAATGATAAACTAAAAGGTACACGTTATTGTATTTCTTTTATAACACAGCAACGAAATGCTATATATAAAACAAGCATCTTTGGAATGATAGCCGTGGAATCGTTTTTATATATAATTTTAATTTTTGAAATGTTTTGTTTATAATTTTGGTTTACTTTAATCTGTATTATTATAAAGTTGCAAAAATTAAATGTCTGTACATTGAAAATATTTTCGAAAAATATTGAACCGGATTGCTTGGAGGGTTAGGGACTGAATCGAAAAATATTTATTGTTTATTTTTTGTATTTTTGCATATTTCAACTATTTTCGGTACACGGGTAGCTGGGTATCCACAGATGGCTATGGGATACTTTTTACCCCACTAAGCTGAAGTAACTGAGTGCGCACTCTTAACGCGGTTCCCAATAAAAAAAATCTATACAAAATAATTGTAATGTACCTCTAGTTATAAATGAATGACATGTAAAACTATGTTTTATCAAAATAAATGAATGAATAAATGAATGATTCTTCATTGTTCTCCCGTGACCATGGAAAACTGAAAAGCTTCCGAAACGCCAGGAACTCAAATGAGATAATATACGCGATGTAATCCGTTATATTCTTTTATTTAAATGAGTAATAATCGTGGAAACAGAAGAAAATATTATCCGATGTATTTTTTTTACTATAATAGGTGAAGCTACATAAACTAATTACAGGCCTGCATAAACCTTAACTTATTCGCGCAGGATGGATGAAATGGCGACAGGTCTCGGGAGTAATATGCGATGCCCGAATGCCCCTTCGATTAAAGGGCAAAATCTACAAGAGCATTGTGAGACCTGTTATCATGTATGGATCGGAATGTTGGGCCGCAAAGGTGACGGATGAAAGCAGATTGCATGTTACGGAGATAAGAATGTTGGGATGGATGAGTGGCGTGACGACAATGAATCGGATAAGGAATGAGTATATAAGAGGAAGCCTGAAAGTAGCACCCGTAGTCGATAAGCTGAGAGCAAATCGCCTACGGTGGTATGGACATGTTATGCGGAGGGATGAGAGCCATCTGACAAGAGAGGTATTAGATATGCATGTGGAAGGATGTAAGAGGAGGGGTAGGCCGAGGAAACTGTGAATGGATTGCGTGAGAGATGACATGAAGAGGAAGGATGTAAGTGACGAGATCACGAGTGATAGAGAGGTATGGAAGAAAAAAACATGCTGCGCCGACCCCAAGTAAATGGGATAAGAACAAGCGAATGATGATATACCTTTACTTATTCGAAGAAAAAAAATTCAGAGCAAACTAGCTAGTAATTTTAAAACGAGAGCGTTTATACGTTTGTATGGAGAACAGAGCTTACCGGGGACTCTTAAGTGTGTGACTGATGGTACCACAGAAAAAAAATGGCAACATCCCAATATTACCAATTAAATAATTAGTACGCATGGAGCCATTGTCGGTAAAAAATAAAAATGACCCTATATTGTATCCATCAATATTTTAGATGCGGAACCATCTCTTCCATCCTGGAATTGAACCCATGACCCTGGATCCCTAATTAAAGCAAACAAGGACGCCGCTATCAACAGAGGGGTCATTGACACTATTATAATTAACTAATAATAAAACTCAATTTCAACCGATAAAAGCTCAATGCCGAAACATTGAGGAAAACAATAAATTGCACTTTGTCCATTTAAATGCATTAATTATGAATATTATAATGCATAGCAAATATTGTCTCAGTAAGCGGACCAAGATGGTAGTGGCCCTGTCTCCGAAAGTAAAACACGGTTTCAATTTGAACACCTGCTCTGAAAATGTATATATGTCGCAGGGAAATAACCAAAACAGAGATTTGATCAAATTCCTATCTTCCGGACTAAAACTAAGCCGGATTTGACTGGGGTCCTAATGACCTTAGGAAGGCGTGGTTAAATTCTTTTGAATTCCTCGTGAGCACTGTGTATAAGTAGGAAGTTACAGACAAAATTAATGTAACGATATTTCACACGTCAAATCCATCAAACCGTTAGACCAAAGCGTGCCAAAGATAATACAATACTTACAAAAGGACATTCGAAAAACATAATCCTTCCTTCTGACACAGTTTAATAACCTGAAAGTCAAATAACCCGAAACTTGCGTTCCAAATTCAAATTAAATCAACAAGGCGGTCGATCGGCGAAATTCGGTCACACGCCGAAACCACAGACAAAACGGTCCCATTGAGGCAGGTCGTGACGTCAACGGAGCGGAGCATTTCAACCGTTTATCTTTAGTAGCATTATAGTAAAAAACTCACAAGAGAACGTTATTATTGGCTGTTTTGAGAGGCTTATTTCCAAATATGAAGAGGATCTGAAGGCAGGAAGACGTCTTGGAGAAGATAAGCCAGAGGTAAGTACAGAGCGAAGTATGGTTAAGAGGAGGCCAAGGCCCTCCAAGGCTCCAAGGGTAGTAGAGCCGCCGACGTAAGTAAATAAATTCTCCCAAATTGAAAATAAAATAAATGTATATGAAAAAAAATATCTCCAAAAACACCATGCATGTTAAGACCATCGGTTTGAAAAATATGACAGATACCTATGGAGAAAAGAAACGTCGCAAGAAACTATCCAGTTAGTTGCCTTTGAAACATAAGGAAATACAATATTTATGTTAAAACGGGACGGTATAAATACTGTATACATCAAACTAACCAGAAATTTGGGACAAGAAAAAGACAATGGAATCGACAAACGCCCCAGAGCCAAATTAAAAAGACAGTGTTCCAATTCCAAATTAATCAAACATGGCGGCCACCAAAATTCGGTCACAGGACAACGCCGAAACACAAGGTCACGTTGAGGCAGGCTGTGACGTCATGCGCCCTCCAAAACGCAGGTCAACGGCCTCGCCGCCATTGCGGAAACTGTGCGCGGAATTTGAATTGGGGAGTTGTTTGTGTGTGCGCGGCGGCGGGTTTGAGTAGACAGTTTATTTCAAAAAGGTAAAAGGTTTTTTTTTTATATTCTACTTAAATCTATTTTGTTATCAGTATTTCAAAATTGTGAAACTTTGTAACGAGCCAATACTAGTTTTAAACGACATTCCCTCGTAAGTCCTGTGTTTTATGAACAGTGGTAGTCCCATCTACCAAATGAACCATACCATACATACACTTTTTGCGTTTTTGTAATTTTGGTTATGTTTATTGATTATTAGAAGCAACTCGTATCACTTTGTAATGGAAGAAGATTATAATATAAAAGCAGTAATTAATTCACAGCTTGTGTATTAATTCTTATTCTTCACTGCGCCTTGCGAAAAACTGATAGCACATTGTCATAAATAATACTTTAAAAAAATTTTTAAAGAATGCTCTCAAAATTACTTTTTTCTTAAAATCTTTTCAACACAATATTGCTTACTAAAACATGAATAAAAAATTTTTTTTATTGGTGTTTGAAACTTTACACAGAGATGATATATGAGACCCTCTTTATACTATAATGAAATACGTATACCATGAATTAAAAACATTATGTAACTTATATAATACTTATAGTATATAGTATCGGTGTTATAATGTATAGTCTACTATTATTCATACTAGATTTTAACAAGGCTTGTTGAAACTGAAAGACTTGAACCTGGGTGACAGAGTTTTTTGAGGATAAAACTATCTAGATACACTTAAAAAGCAAACTTGGATGAAACTTTGGATTTGGTGTGTGAAAGGGCCACACAAATCATTACAGCCATTTCGGAGAAACCAATTAATTACTTACGTAATATATTTACACACAACAGTTAATCTTTTAAAATATTAGGATTATAGGGTAAATATTTCTCAAAATAGGGACAAAATCTGATGTGTACATAACGTATACACTTACCATCGAAAAAAAAGAAAATAAACACGCTCCTCGAACGTTTCCCGTGATGTCTGTGTGCGTGCAATTCGGGGCTTCAGTACAACATCGCCACAATACCGGACCTCGCCGATCGCGTAAATACAGCCGCTTAAATAAGTCTCGATTTTACTTACAACATCTGCCCTTTTGTGTTCAGACTTATGATAATTTGGAGTTTCTTTAACCTACACATCTTAGAGCACCTAAGTCATTTGCAATTAGAGTGATAAAAAACGGATTAAAAAACATGCACTAAAAAGTAAAAGAACCGGCCAAGTGCGAGTCGGACTCGCGCACTGAGAGTTCTGTACAAGATATACGCTACAAACCACCGTATCTATGAAAATCCAGTGTTAGCAGAGCCATACTCCCGAGCAAAATGTACGCGGTGTTCGGTAATTTTATATTACTGACATAGACAGACAGACATAAAATTACTCTGTTTTTAGTATATGTTGTTATAGCGGGAAATACATCATCTGTGCAAATTTCAACTGTCTAACTATCACGCTTCATGAGATACATCCTGGTGACCGACGGACAGACAAACAGACAGACGGACAGCAGAGTCTTAGTAATAGGGTTCCGTTTTACCCTTTGGATACGGCATCCTATAGGTATATAAAGTTAATGTCATTCTTCGGATCCTCATCAGATCATCACCAAAATTATATGGGACATCGTCAGAAAAATGCTTATAACAAAAAAACGAACGAACGGACATGACGAAACTATATGAGCCCTAATATTTTCTTCTGTTTCCGCGATTATTACTCATGAAATAAATCAATTTAATGCATGTATGTACACCTTGTAACGAGGCGCATTACGACTCGTTGCTTACGAACTGTCTGGTTATGCGCAGCTTTTTTAAAATTATTCTTCTGACAACAAATTCAAAATTATTTTAAAATTCCACACTCGAACACACGCTCGAGCTTCATTCAATTCTGATCTTCGGAGCTGATCAGATGTTGTTCTAAGTCTCACTCTTTAACAATGTTTTAAAAATCCTCAAGCCTAAGCAGAACATAAGTGCTTTATTCCTGAAACCGTAGTGCTTTGAGTGAATATTATTTATTTGAATACATAATATAACCTTCTAAATAATAATTTACAGAGTAAAACCATACTCTTGATCCGTCGTTGACGATACGTATTTATACCACTAGGCACGGAAACGTAAGTGCATATATATGTATTTTGTAATTAATTGCTAACTGTTATAAAAATGTAAATAGCCTATGCCTATGTAGCTAAGGACTGTTCTGTTTTGTCCTCAGGTGCCTTTTTCTTTACCTTATTTCACAACAATAAATATCCTGGCCCTGGTCTCCTGTCTTACTTATTCCGGATCCCGTGACACTGGCGCACCAACGTGGTTGAACCCCACCTGAAACCCCACCTGAACCCCGGATAATCACATCAAGATCGGAACACATCAAGATTTTATATACTTTTTACATACTTGTAACAATATATTGTATTTGTGATATTTTCATAAGCTTTTTCAAAATTCCGAAAGGTTCTATCAACCATTTCCCTAATTCCGATACTTATTTGGCGTAGATTCACTTTTCTCGCTTACTTCTCTAACCTCTAAATTCTTTATAATTTCTTAATCTGCTTTCGAGCCAGTAACTTTAGCTTCAGTACACTTACAAAACACAGAACAAATTAATAAACAAAACACCTAAACAGTCAACAACACTCCACGCGGTTTCCATAGAAACCATCACAATTTTGACACCAACTTCGGGTGTTTTTAAAACTCTACAGAGTCACCTGAGGCGTGTCATCAACCACTTACGGAAGTACTGTCGGGGAATACCCACAGCGTATCCTTCACAATACCTACACTAGAAAAGAGACCTTCCTAGGACCCTCGAGGTCGCTCATCTAGAGGTCTCCGGACTGGTCTACGGTACAACACACACTTTTGATTAGAACACAATATATATCATTGCTGCTATAATAATCATATCTAAAAAACCTAACCTATATTCACCCATATCTATTTTAAAGAACTCATAACTTACGG
Organism: Hedya salicella; assembly: GCA_905404275.2. Lineage (NCBI taxonomy): Eukaryota > Metazoa > Arthropoda > Insecta > Lepidoptera > Tortricidae > Hedya > Hedya salicella. Next base: position 4,340,945 of record FR990115.1, on the reverse strand, counting down.
TTTAAAATCATTTAATCCAATATAGAATAATCAATCACTTATACCACTAATTTATCATATTTGCCACTCTTATTATTTGATACACTTTTATTTATACACAATGCAGACGGCTCTTCTAAATAAGCCAGAACTGACGTATGAACTGAAGCTCCGCGCTGTTCCAATCCCCTCTTCCGCAACTGCTGATGACTTGCGCCAACTTCTAAATCCACTTTTAAAACAGCCTTGCTGCATCGAAACAAGCCCATATACATTGGAACAGGACATGGATGAGGTCACCAAATGTCTCACGATGGTTTCTTTACGTCTTCTTCTTTCATCAACTACTAATCTTCATCTTGAACGTATAGGTTCAAATTTAGCTCATTTAACCGCTAGAATTAATCGTTTTTCCATAACAACGGAAATAACGAACGAATCATTACAAAAATATAAACAAATTTGCGAACAGCTGACAGATTGTCAGACAAAATTCAATAATTTCCAAATGTCAACATTGACGTCGAATTACGAGTCTGCGTCCTCTTTGGTATATTCCCATACCGATTTCGATTTATTAGCGCAAAAATTAACAAACCTAGCCGATAATCGTCCAACTGACTTAGAAAGGTTTAATTATAAGGGTGACGGTTGCCCGCGTGATTTCATTCAAAAAGTCGAAGAATTCGCAATCGCTCGCAATATCGACAATAAAAGATTACATAATTATATTTATGATTTATTATCAGGAACCCCCTTAGATTGGTACAGAGCTAAAAAGTCAACGCTTACTAACTGGCAAACATTTAAAACTCAATTTATACAAGATTTTGAAATTCATGATCATGATTATTATCTGTCTCAAACTATAAACTCTCGCAAACAGAAACCTAACGAGAGAATAATTATGTATTTTTCCGCGATGGAAGCACTTTTTTCCAAATTACATGAACCCCTTTCAGAAAGATCAAAAATAGATATCTTACGCAGAAATATGAGCCCAATTTATAGTTCAAAACTGTTGCCCACTGACGTATCATCGATTGATCAGCTATTTCAATCATGTAAATGGTACGAGAGTTGTAACGGTATTCAACATAATAACATTTTCGAACAAAACTACAGTGAACAACAAACTCATTCGACTCCACCTCATTCTACACCCCAGATACCACCATTTCCATATAAAAATCAAGTCCCTATTCATACTATCACTCCCCAAACTGGTTCCATATTACGTTTCTCCTGTCCTCGTTGTCGAACCAACGAACATGAACTAGAAACTTGTACTAGTAAAAAGATAGTATGTTTTCGCTGTGGCAAAGAAAATGTCACGTACCCTAAGTGTACCAATTGCCATAAATATTCAAAAAAACACGTAAAGGAGAAAAGTAATATACCGAAAACCACTACCCAAGAATGGAATCTTTGGTTGGATACAATTAAAATATTCATGTCTTCATATAAAACAACATCAATTCTTTTTCACAAAAAATCTAATGATGAAAGACCATACATAAACGTTAAGTCAAACAACTTAACCTTATGTGGCCTTTTAGATAGTGGTAGTGCCATAACAATTTTAGGAAATAATTCCCATGAAGTCCTCTTATCTTATGGCTATAAACTTAACCATAAGCACACGATCACAGGTACGGTCGCTAATGGTCAAGCAATACGTTCCATCGGTACCATAGAACTGCCTGTACTCTTTAAAGATAAAGTAGCGATTATTACTGCTCATGTTATACCTTCCGTGAAACAATCTCTAATCCTTGGCATCGATTTCTGGAAAATGTTTAACTTAGCCCCCGACATCCTTCAAACATTAACATCTTTTTCGAATCAGCATATCGACACGTTTGTTGTTAATGCACCTTCAGATCACATCAGCCATTATGATACCCTTACAGAAACTCAACGTGTAATAGCTGACACAATTATCCAACGGTTTAAAGATATTTCGACAGAATTCAAACCCTTAGGTAAAACTAACCTTGTGGAACACCACATTGACACTGGTGATCATCCACCCATCAGACAGCGATGCTATAGACTTTCACCAGAAAAGCAAAAGGCTTTATGCAAGGAAGTTGACGAAATGCTACAGCTAAACGTCATCGAACCCTGCGAAAGTCCATGGTTAAACCCAGTAATTATCACGCCTAAAAAGGATAACACGTGGCGTTTTTGCATTGATAGCAGAAAGTTAAATTCGATAACTCGTAAAGATGCATATAAACTCCCCTTTATTTCAGATATCCTTGATAAGCTTAAAAACGCTAAATATCTTTCTTCTGTTGATATTGCCAAAGCTTTTTGGGAAATTCCTTTACGTCCTACAGATAGACCAAAGACTGCTTTTCATGTACCAGGCCGTGGAATGTTTATGTTCCGTGTGATGCCATTTGGTCTTTGCAATGCACCTGCCACACAACAACGCTTCATGGATTCATTATTTCCATCTGAAAATCTTGATAACTCAGTATTCACTTACTTAGACGATATCATAATCATCAGTAACACATTCGACGACCATATAACATTATTAAATAAGGTTCAACAAAAACTCGCGCAAGCTAACATAACAGTAAATTTCCCTAAATGCTCATTCTTCAAAAAAGAACTCAAATATTTAGGTTTTATAATCAATGAGTCAGGACTCCAAACAGATCCCAGTAAAATTCAAGCTATTCTCGACATACCTACCCCCACCAGTTCTCGTGAGGTTAAAAAGTTTTTAGGTACAGCAAGCTGGTATAGACGATTTATCCCCGATCTCAGCACCAAGGTTGCACCCCTCTCAAAACTAACTTCTACTTCCAAAAAAGCTCCACCATTCAAATGGACTTCAGAAGCCGATAAAGCTTTCAGAACTATTAAAGAAGCTCTAGTCTCTACTCCTATCCTCGCTTGTCCAGATTTTACAAAGCCATTTGCAGTCCATTGTGACGCTTCTAGCTTTGGGATTGGTTCCATGCTCACTCAAGAGTTTGACGGAGTGGAAAAACCTATAGCCTATATGAGCAAATCCCTTACAGGTCCCCAAAAGAACTACTCAATTTCAGAGCGAGAACTATTAAGTGTGATCTTGTCTTTAGAGCATTGGCGTTGCTACCTAGACAATGGCCTCAAATTCACTATTTATACTGATCACTCAGCTCTCCAATGGTTTTTACACCTAGATAATCCCACTGGACGTTTAGCTCGCTGGAGTATTCGCCTTTCAACTTTCAACTTTGAAATCAAACATAAACGTGGTAAAGATCATTTAGTCCCAGATGCTCTATCACGCTCAGTCCCCATAAGTATTATAAACTACAATAGTTCAGATACAAATGACGATTGGTATAATAATATTTATTCTAAATGCAGCATTAACCCTAACACTACTCCCGATTACATCATTAATAATAATAAGTTGTATAAATACGCACAAATTACCTCATTGCTCCAATCCGAATACAATTGGAAAGAAGTAATCCCATTTGAATATAGAACTCCAATCATTGCCGAAAATCATTCTACCCCGACCTGTGCGCACTTTGGTATATTCAAAACATACCAACGAATAAAGAAGAGATATTTCTGGCCAGGAATGTACAGAGATATTTCAAACTTTATTTCTAAATGCGAAACTTGCTTGGCTTACAAACACCAGAATCAAGTAAAATTTGGACTCATGGGAAAACCTAAAGTGTGCTCACGTCCCTTCCAATGCATATCCATAGACATAATTGGACCTCTCACTACAACCAAAAAACATAACAAATATATTTTCGTTGTCACATGTTGTTTCTCAAAATACTGCCTCTTATTTCCTATAAAACGCGCAACATCTTCCGTCATCATTCATATCTTAGAAAATCTAGTTTTTCTTACTTACGGTATACCAGAAACTGTCATTCTTGACAACGGAACCCAATTTACTGCCCAGGAAATAACTGACCTATTTAAGTCTTATCGAATTCCCAAAATACATTATACCCCTAGATACTGTCCACAGGTTAATACAGTAGAAAGATTGAACAAAACGGTGATTACAGCCATATCATCATTCGTAGAAAATGATCATAGAAGTTGGGACACAAACATACATAAAATACAATTTGCCATCAATACTTCTGTAAACGAAATAACTAAATATACCCCAGCTTTTCTTGTCTTTGGGCATGAGTTAGTTTCATGTGGTTCAGTTTACCACAACTCTGATCTCACAGATGACCTAATTTTTTCACCAAGAGACGAATATGCCGACAATCTTGGTTTTCTTCATCCAGTATTTTCGGAGGTTCAAACTCGCCTCTGGAAAGCCCATCAAGTTAACTCGTCTTCATACAACAAACATCACCAACACATTGAGTTTAATGAGGGCGATATCGTTTGGAAACGTAATTACACTATTAGCAACGCAAATAAATATTACTCTGCTAAATTAGCACCAAAATTCTGTAAATGTGTCGTTACCAAAAAGATATCACCCCTTGTTTACGTCCTTTCAGATACATACGGCAAATCTCTTGGACGATGGCACGTTAGAGATCTAAAGCCCCTTCCCAAAATTCAAAATTAGAACTATCAAAGTTCATTTCCAGTCTTGGCTATAATTCATTATCCCATTAAAACCTCATTACTTTTCTCCGCAATTAACTTTCTACACCTTAACTTTGTATATACTGTAAATTCCTTATTTTATTCACTTTTATCTCATCTCATTACTGTTTCGAACCATCCATTATATTGGTCAAGATACGTCCTGAAATTAATTACGTGGTTACTCGCAAGTAACTACGTTAAAAAATATTTTATAGCTTTACTATTTACGAAGATTATTACTACTTACTATAATGTTCTAATGGAACAGTCTCTATGAATTTTACCATATATTACTTTGCATTTAGACAGAGTTCTAAAGCGTGCGTCGCACATAATTATTTCAAAACTGAACGTTACATACTTTGAATGTATGGTGAGTTCTTGTACATATTAGCCATATTAATCTTTTAAAATCATCCTTTGACATATCAGCGGGTGGTTACTGCAACAAGCCTTAATACCATTGGAGAACGATTTAACGAGTATACCATTAATATGATAGTGGATACTCCTATGTCAGTTGTTTTGGTTAATAGAATATTAACCAGAATTATGAATGAAGGATGAATGAATGTTTGATGCGTGTTTTCTCGAATCGTTTCTCTTGTACATACCCATGTTGTAAATATCATTCGCACTTTCCAAATTTTAACAATTCACGTCATTCATAATTATACTTATTATTTTATATACTTGTTTGCTGTATATACGAAAAAATCCTATCAGGATTTAACATCCCTCAGGATTTTTTCTTCCAGGGCAGGCCGGGTATTGTAACGAGGCGCATTACGACTCGTTGCTTACGAACTGTCTGGTTATGCGCAGCTTTTTTAAAATTATTCTTCTGACAACAAATTCAAAATTATTTTAAAATTCCACACTCGAACACACGCTCGAGCTTCATTCAATTCTGATCTTCGGAGCTGATCAGATGTTGTTCTAAGTCTCACTCTTTAACAATGTTTTAAAAATCCTCAAGCCTAAGCAGAACATAAGTGCTTTATTCCTGAAACCGTAGTGCTTTGAGTGAATATTATTTATTTGAATACATAATATAACCTTCTAAATAATAATTTACAGAGTAAAACCATACTCTTGATCCGTCGTTGACGATACGTATTTATACCACTAGGCACGGAAACGTAAGTGCATATATATGTATTTTGTAATTAATTGCTAACTGTTATAAAAATGTAAATAGCCTATGCCTATGTAGCTAAGGACTGTTCTGTTTTGTCCTCAGGTGCCTTTTTCTTTACCTTATTTCACAACAATAAATATCCTGGCCCTGGTCTCCTGTCTTACTTATTCCGGATCCCGTGACAACCTTCATTTGTTTTTTCAAAAATGGGTAGTTTGCACAAATTGTAACTTTGACAGAGGAAAATACATCTTTTCTCAGTCCACCCGTGACCATGGAAAGCTGAAAAGCTTCCGAAACGTCGGGAACTAAAATGAGATAATATACGCGATATAATCCGTTAAATAGTTTTACTTATATGAGTCCTGTTTTTATACAAACAAACATAAAAACGAATTCTCCGTTTGGATTCGAATTTTGGATCCGTGCTATTTTCTGTTTAGATGACAAATACTTATTTAGCTTACCGTTTGATCACCTAATTATGACTCAATTTTAAACTTTAATTTAATCTGAAGATATGACCATAAAAAATACAAACGGTCGACTTGAGCACAAAAACTAAAGCGGCCATATATAGGTGCAGATAGACCGGCAAAAAGTCGACCAATCACCGTTAGAGAACGCCTAACGTTAGAATTTGGGATGCGCCGGAGTTAGACCCACACATGCGCAATAGATAGGGCGCTTCCATATTGGATCTGCATGTTAGTTTATTTTTATGTGTTTCTTTTGGTATAATTTGTGGGTTGCTATTAAATGGAGTGATTATATGTCTCAAATATTTAATTTTGCGACGCTTGTTTTTTCGAACACTGTACAATTTTCAGTTTTTTTTTAAATAAACCTAAGCGAATCTACTCGTAATGCCTTAAATAAAAAATCCGTTTTGTTTTTATTTCTGGGAGATGCGAGGTTTGGGAAATGAGGCATTTGGTACGATAGTTTGGGGAAAAGAAAGACCTTTAAAATAAAAAAAATATAGCGTTTGACATGATTTCACGACGAATTACTACATAAGTTATAGTTATTTTCTTATTAGGTGTATACCATTTTTTTTTCTTACCTACCGATTATCATTTTTAAATCTGATTCTACCAGCGCTATTATATTTCATAGGTAGGTACTAGATGGCGCCCGCAACTTCGTTCGCGGAGGAGAAAAAGTCATAACCCCTCTTTTATTCTTTAGCGTTGTCGGATAAAAAATATGATATAACCATCTGGAGATACCCAGCTACCTGTGTACAAAAAAAAGTTGAAATCCGTTTAGCCGATTTTACGGGATGAAGCCGCAACGATACACACAAACATATAAAAAAATCCAAAAAAATATTTGTCGCTTCAGTGACCTCCAAATAGTCCCTTACAATAGTTTTTCTTTAATATCTTCAATGTATGGTCATTTCATTTTTACAACTTTACAATAGTATAGCTAATTTTCATTCCGTAATGAGCTTTTTCCTCCGAAGTTTGTCATAATTTTCATCGTATATGTAGGACTACGTTAGGTTCAGTTTATTTAATAACAGAGTCCCAAAACTATAAAAGTTCATAAAATAAAACAGACTGTTTTTAACTTTTGCCTAAGGGAACACCAAAATGGAAAGGTACTATTGAAAAATTAATCCAGGCTTTATCTAAAATATTAATCGACAGATAATATAAGAACTCGCCCTAATCTAACAGTGTAGTCATCCGTAGCTCAAACGAGAAGTGAGAAGGGGGCAACAAAGCTCACAAGAACTAAGAAAACATGCACCCTTATAGCCCCTATAAATAAGGACTAAACTGCGCGTCACCGTTTTCGAGCTATTTCATAACAGCAAAAAGAGCTTAAGTTTATAGGAAATTTACGTCACTTAAGTTTTTATGGAATCCAGAGTGCACGGCCGAACAAAAACCAACAAGTTCATACTACTACATAGTATCAATGGAGAAAAACGGAAAAATTACATTGTATCAATGGAGCTTACATCTATTTGGGTTCCGTAAGTAAAAAGGATGGGAAATTCAAATGTAAAACTGAATTACAAATTCAAATAAGTAATACAAATAATCAAATATAATAAATTAATCAAAACAACAATATTATGAGTCCCCGGTAAATTCGGCCGAATTTCACCTTCCCATACAAACGAAGTTTCGTTCTCATTTTAAAACTACCTGTTGGATTGTACCTAACGAAACTTTGGATATACAATGACATGAGGTATATCTAGGCCTATAATAAGTTAATATGGCTCCAGTTTATAAAACACACGAGATACAGCAAAAACAAGTTTTTTTATGAAAAACTCCAATTCGCTGTATTTTTTTACTATGGTATCTGAAGCTACAAAAAACTAATTACAGGCTTGACCTTAACTTATTCTAAATACAAAGTTTCAGAGCAAACTAGCAAGTCATTGTAAAATGAGAGCGTAACTAGGTTTGTATGGAGAACCGAGCTTACCGGGGACTCTAAAGTACTCGAATATAAGAATATCCCAGTGTGATGCAATTAATCTCGCACCCGATTGTAGGAGAATGTAAAATGAATATGAATAAAGATATGGGAACCTACATCATCTGTACGTATATTTAGTCGAGCTATAGCTAAAAACCTTATTTATTACTAGAAGATGCCCACAACTTCCTTCGCGGAGGAGAAAAAGTCATAACCCGTCGTTTTTTCTTCAGCGTAGTCGGGTAAAAAGTATCCTATAACCATCTGGAGATACCCAGCTACCCGTGTACCAAAAATTGTGGAAATCTGTTTAGCCGATTTTGCGTGATGAAGCCACAACGACACATACAAACATACAAAAAGTCCAAAAAACATATTTTTCGTTTTAGTGACCACCAAATAGTCCGGAACAGACATCAAATTTTTACAACTTTCTGATAGTATAGATTATATTAAGAAGGTGCCCGTAACGTAACTTCGTCAGCGGGTGAGAAAGAAATCATTAACCTAATTTTACTTCAGCGTAGTAGGGTAAAAAGTATCCTATAACCATCTGGAGATACCCAGCTACCCATGTAGGTACCAACAATAGTTGAAATCTGTTTTGCCGATATGAAGTCACAACGACACATTATAAACTTAAATAAATCAAAAAATAATTCTTTTCATTATGAGAACTCCATGTAGTCTATTTCAATCATTTTTGAAATATCTTTAATGTACAGATATATTATATTTGCTGTTGAATATGTGCAACATCACGTTGGAGGAGTCGCCCATATGTTGCTAAAGTTTGAATGCCCTGTGAACTCGCTTCTTGAAGAATCCCATGTTATAGCGTCCCTTAAATACATACAAGAGGGGCTCTACTAAAGTTTTTTACCTTTGCTTGTTTCAAAGGCCGGTTTTAAACCCAGTCCCCTCCCCAGTACGGAACCCTTCACAGAATAATAGGTCTTGATCTTGTCCATTTTTTTACCCCGGATACCGGGACTAACTGATCGGCGGGATTGATCTGTTTCAGCCATTGTTACCAGGAGTTGATTCATATGTATTTACTGATAATTACACATACATATATAAATAATTTCACGCCTTATACTTAGGGGTATAGCGCCAGCGGAAATTATTATTATGTAACTGTAATACCATTCGTACACTTGAAGGCAGCCGAAATATCATTCGCGAAGAGTAATATATTCTTAAGCCTCTTTTGTGGCTCAGCGTAGTTAGTTAAAAATATCGTATACCGTCCAGCTGTCTTTGTAATAAAAATTCGTGGCCATTTCGCCGTATTTTTTCTTTAAGAGCCTGTGTGTGTCCCACTGCTGGGTAAACGCCTCTCATTCCTCCACGTGTTCCGGTCTAGGCAATCTTCTATTAGTTCTTTTGGAAAGAATCAAGCTATCCCGCCATCTTCGTCGACGCCGGATTTTATTTTATGAGACCAACTCGGTGGCTACTTTAGCCCACAAGTAAGGTTGCCAACGCTAAAATATAATATAGTATATACTAAGTACTATATTAGGGGATGAAGAAGTATATTTCTAAAAAAATATATAGTAGGCGAAACTACAATATTTTGCGTAGCGGAACTGTCACTGTCAATACTTTCTCAAAAATAAAAAAATAAATATTAAGGCGCAACAGAAAATATTTAAAAAAAAGTAATTATTTTAACCACATACCTACAACATATTTTTTTAATTTTTTTGGCATTGTGGGACTGGGCCGGACGTGGTGTCCTTCGCATGCTGTACGACGTGTGGATAGGGTTACCAACTTTTTTTCTATCAAATATAGTATTTTTAATGCTGTTATCTCTAAAAATATAGTAAATTCAGCTTGGCAGCTGTTCGGGTTATATCCATCCGGGTTTTGGAATGGTATATTAAGAAAAATACCTACACCTCTCTAAGTAACTACGTATAAGAATTTAAAATTATTCCGTGTCCTTCAAATAACCCATTCTAATTAAGTATTTATCTAGGAGGGGGGAAATAGCTCTCGCTATCTTTCGACACCGGTTCATAGTCCATTGTATATAACCTTACCCGGTTTCCCTTATAAACATTTTTTTTTTATTTCAGTGACCTTCAAATAGTTTTACATTTCATTTTTACAACTTTATAATAAGTATGTACCGTACAGATCCGTAACTTCGTCTGGGATACCTATCTTCGCCTATTTTTAAAAAACTTCACTGACCTAAACAGCGTTAAGTTAGACACAATTGATGCGAGAATATGCCATGCATAAAAAACACTTTCTATTTAGTAGTTTTGTGTGGAACCTGCTCAAATCAAGGCGGGAATTTCAACTTTTATAAAAATATATAGGCGAAGATAGGTATCCCAGGCGAAGTAACAGAACTGTACGGTAAGACCTATAGATATCAAACCGAAAGAGCATCGGTAATTGTGGTGCTAGTCTAAGAAGCATGTTCTAAACTACATAATTTGTTCTAAGCCACTCCCGAGCCAAACTGCCGAATTTCGTCTAACGCCACCAGCCAATAGGAGGCCGCCTGCGCCAGAGTCGCGACGGCGTTAGACGCACACTGACATACGCGGAGCAGTGTGAATGTGTGCGTAGAATATGGGCAATAGGGGTCGTTCATAAACAATGTAAGTACTTACCTATGTGTCTTGATTTTATAATTTCGACTCATTGTGTATTATTTTCTTATTAATAGACATTGAATTTTATACTATTATTGACAGCGATATTATTAATTAACATATTGTTATTGTTGGTAGTGATAGCGACGACAAAGTAGATCTCTGAATTTTGTCTAACGTACCAGCCAATAAGGGGCCGCCTGCGCGTGAGTGGCGACGGCGTTAGACGCTTACAAACAAACACAGAACGGTGCGTGTGTGCGTAGAATTTGGGCATTAAGGGCCGTTCATTCATAATACAATGTTTATGTTTTTCTTTCTTTTATTTGTATTAGTTCTTATTTTTGTCAAATAGAATAGATTTATGCGGTGCGTAATGTATTGGCGATGGTGATATTGCTGTTAGAAAATATTGTTCGTGGGTAAGGTCATTTATTCGTTAAACCTTGAATATTCTGATACACTCAGCAGTTTTTTTTTTATTATTTTAATTTAATGTACTTATGTGGTAAACTATTTTAGCTCACTCAGCTTGTAATTAATGTTTGGTGTAGCTTGTGTACCTAACCTATGAAGATAAAACTAAATAATCTAATATCATCGAACTGCAACCAATGACCAAGAACCAATCCGAGAACATACGCACGACACGAGTAGCGTTAGACGCACACAAACACACACGGAGTATTGAGTGTGTGTTATGTGACTGGTGTGTGTGGAATTTGGGCAATAGGGTGCATGCAATTTTTTATCGCTTTTCTTAACAAAATATGAAAATACCGTAAAAACAATTTCAAAAAGTGAAATTGAAATTAAAATCGGCAAAGAAATGCGCATGATATAGGCATTTTAAACTGCTAATTAGACGGCGATTTGCCAGAGAGGTCCGACATGCACTGTTACGTGCATATAGTCTACTCCGGCCATATAAACTCCATATTAAATTCTGTTTTGCTAGAAAGAGATAGAATGAAATGTTTGATGGCTTATATCTTTGTTATTTTAATAGTTATTTGAAAAAATATTGTTGCCTACTGTTTGTTACATGAATGAGCTTTTAATAAAGCAAAAATAAAAAATCATGCATATTCCCTATAGAGACTGTTCATAAATAATTCATGGCTTTACTTTTTTCCCTGTTATGTAAATACGTAGTATTTTTGTACAACATTGAATATTCAACTAAATAATAGAAAATTGTAGTTGATTAAAGTTGTGTGTGTGTGACGTTTATATGTGTTTAGTTTATTTTTATTAGTAGGTATTTAGCAGCGAAATCCAGTGTATTCCATGAGCCAATGGGAGACACAAGTTTTCTGCTCATGTTGGTGAGTGTTACATCAGACACACATATAGACAGATGTTTAAAATACACTTCACGTATGTGCGTTTATGCTTAGTATCAGAAATGAAGGGATCTATCGACCGAAATGGAGTGATTACAAATTGATAATCTTATATTCAAAAGTGATTCGTATTATTTGGCTACTTATTCAGCATCCACCCTCTAGAAGAAACCGTGCCTTTTGTACTAATGACATATTACCTACTTATACAAAAAGTCGATATGAATTACAAATTTAACTTGTTTAGTCCATGAATATTCAATAGGCACATAAATCTATATGTTTTATTTACAAACTAATATTGCCTTAATGATGATAGTAGATTTAGTTTCTATTTATTTGTGTCCAATCTAATTTCTGAAACGAAGCAACTACCAGTCCGTAAAATGTAACTTCCCATTCACTTTCAACCGGCTATTAAAATCTAATTTTAGAAACCAATCAACCGTTTAAGCGCAGCATAAGTAAAATCAACAACGAATTTATTTGAAAAGTGCACTCTTGCAAGTACAGTCGACGACAAATGCCCCGCGTCCTGGCGCGACACTGATGTACTGCGATAATTAGTCTTAAAAATTGCGCCCACTGTACCTACGAGTGGAGTGTGCAGTGGAGGACAGTTTAAAGCACCAGTAGTGCCAGATTTATCTCTACCCAGCTATGACGAAGCAAAGAAAAGGTTATGACTTTGACACCCTATTTATATGTTGCTACTAATAAATTAATGAGCCAGCCGTTCTAACACAACTCTCCACGAATACGCTTGTCGAGCGACATACCATCACCCGTCTTTCTCGCATTGCATTAAAAGGAAAGAGGCAGACAATCTTTGTCTCGCAACTAAAAGTCGCATTCACCAGTTGTGTTAGAGGTGCAGTTTTGACAAATAAGGAAATACGTTTTTATTGGGATTGATTATAGTCTGTATATAAACATAAACAAGGGTTTATACTTGATATTGGTGCCCACCTTTTTAGCATTTTTCCAACACCCATCGAATTAATCTGGCCGGTATTTTGGCGTCCCCCTGATTACTAGTATTGGAACATTCCAACCGAATAACAACTTTTGTCTTATACGTTGGTACACGTGACGGCTACAGTAGTCCCTTTTTAATTACATAAGTATTAAAATAAATGAAGCCCTCAAAGACTGGTAACACAGAAGTCAAGCTTTAATTATCATCATACCGAAAATCGAATCCGTAGAAGAAGTACTGAAATAATGGTGTTATGTACCTACTCTTTGGCCTTGGTGATTGATTTAACTATACTTAAGACTTTATTTTATAGTTTACTTTGGTTTTGTTTGCCACGATCTTTTTGCTACGGTGTAGATTTCCTCCAAATCAAAAATAAGAAGTTTAATTGTAATTGAAATAAAACAATTTAACGGATTATATCGCGTATATTATCTCATTTTAGTTCCCGACGTTTCGGAAGCTTTCCAGCTTTCCATGGTCACGGGTGGACTGAGAAAAGATGTATTTTCCTCTGTCAAAGTTACAATTTGTGCAAACTACCCATTTTTGAAAAAACAAATAATAGTGTACATACATGCCAGATGGGTCTAAGCTGTAAAGACAGTTACACATGTGCCAGAAGGGCTTAATTATTTTGTTCTAATAATTTACCAAGCAGCATTTCACAAATGAGGCGTACTGAGGAGAAAAGAAACGCTGCAAAGAAAAACTCATGAGGTAGCCTGGCCTCATTACTAATTATAATATTTTAAAAACAGAGACTATTAAACTACTTTTTAAACAGATAAGATATTTTACACCGTTCAGAAATTAAGGTTTCGCAGTCATGTGTCTCGCTTGTTCCTTGATGAGATGTATTACAGGATCCTAAGCTGGTGGTAGTGACAATCCATCTTCTCTATTGAAATTAGGATGCTTTTTAATCTCAATAGCCTCGCGGAGCATTCTGGGAAAATATCTTTTTTCTTTAGCAAGGATAGAAGGTTTATCCAACTTAATTGAGTGGTTTGGTTTGTCAATGACATGTTCGCAGACTGCAGACCTATTACACCGACGGTGCTTGACATCTGCTATGTGCTCCTTAACTCGGGTTGATACACGCTTTTCGTTTGACCAATGTATGAAAGACCACACTCGCAGTCCAGCTTATAAATGCCTGCACTCTGCAAAGGGGTGCTACTCTTCACGGGTCTAAGGTATTGAGACACCTTCTTCAACGGCTTGAAATATGTTTTTATAGAAGCACGCTTCAAGATGTTTCTGATCTTGACTGTAACCCCTTTCACATATGGTAATACGGCAGGTTTACGCTCGACTGTTGGTTTCTTCATACTCTGGGATTCTGCTTGGAACGTGGTATCTGGAGCTCGTTGGCTCGAAGCGCACGTTTGACATTCTGCAACTCAGCAGTCAGATGTTGATCTGACCAGAAATGAGGGCAATTTAAATCGTGTCCACTAAGTAAAATACTTTTGGGTTTAATATTTTTTTGCACCCAGTAAAAGATTAAAACAAAAGTTTATTAATCATAACATACAGTAGTTTCAAAAGATAAATGATCTGATTAGATTTTTCTGGGTTTTCCCTAATGTTGGATCATATTGTATGTCTCCCAGCAAACACTTCACTCCCATGTAACTGACATTTCGAAAGTGCTTGTAACTAGACCTACTTGAATAAAGAATATTTTGATTTGATTTGATTTGATAATAAATTATAAACAGTTACTTACGATTAAATGGTATATCTTAAAATACCTACTAAACTACTTAAACCACTAAAGCACAGTGGTTTAATTGTCCGACAGTGCACTGAGCCCTAATCACACAAAATGTGGTGCCTCCAGAAGTGTCTGGTAAGCGGGCATGTGTTGGTTACTTTAACTAACACACACTTTGACATTGTCCATCAGTTTAAACGTTCAATCATTTACTTGAACCGATATGGTAGCATTCGCATCTCATTTTGAGTTATGAAGATAGTTACCATATATTACAATGATGCATAGCATATAGGCAGCCATCAATGTTTCCCATAGGGTTGACTACTATTCAAAAATATGTACACACAGAAATAGGCTTTCTTTCTTTCAGAAGTCAACGATAGCATTAAACCGTTAAGCTTCTTGGAAATGTTAGTTTAGAAAGAGCAGTGCTATGTAATCACTACCTAAAATATCATCCTAAGACAAAGACTCGATTAAACTTGTCCGTAGATATAGGTACCTACTTATATACGAATTTGCCACTATAACAGGACGATAATATTTGTGACTTATATTATAACCGTTTGTAATTAAAAAATAATTGCATTTATTTCTTGTAACTTACTAGAAGATGCCCGCAAATTTGTTCGCGGAGGAGAAAAAGGCATAACCCGTAGTTTTTTCTTCAGCGTAGTCGGGTAAAAAAGTATCCTATAATCATCTGGAGATACCCAGCTACCCGTGTTCCAAAAAATGTGGAAATCTGTGTAGCCGATTTTGCGTGATGAAGCCACAACGACACATAAAAACATACAAAAAATCCAATATTTATCTTTTTCGTTTTAGTGACCTCCAAATAGTCCGAAACAATCAATTTTTGAAAATATCTTCAATTTAAGTACAGACATTTAATTTTTACAACTTTATAATAATATAGATAAGAACTTTTGTGTTTTCTGATTGTGAGCTTTTGTAATAGGTATGTGAATTTAATATCTGTACACTCTGTAATCAACGAACATTCGGAAAAAATCTCATTACAATTTCCTTAGGACATGAATTTTCTAAAACCCATCTCAATTGCTTAATCGTGAAAAACATATGTTTTATTTAACTTACTTCATCGTTTTGAAGGTGTTGCATATACAAGAGGTTCCGAAGAAATCTAATAAATTAATGAATGAATCGATTAGCGAAGATTTCAACTTTGCTGTAATAATAAATATTTCGCCTACATTATAGCAATCAATAAGCTGAATTTCATTGTGTTATGTTATGCTGCCACTTTAGGATTTCGTTGTTATATTTAGAGTTTAACTGAGTTAAAAATATATGTCAAAAACCGGATACGGGCCAGCCCCAACCCCATCCTGCGTTCTATAGCGGACAGGCTTGACTGTCCGTTTATGAGGCACTGCTGTGAGATGCATGTGTCAAGCAGTCCCTTTATTTTATAAAATAAGTAGGTATAAGTGATCATTAATTAAGTTAATTATATTTCAATATGTATTGTAGTTGGTAAGGTATTTTATCTATGGGCCATAGATGCCTGCAATAAATAAATGAATTTGAATTTGAAAAAAACCTGTTGAGTTCAATTTCTTACCCAAACCAGGTGTCTGGAAGAGCGATTATTTGCCCAATAAATTGCATGGGTCCCGGGCGGCCGTCTGCCGTAAACGCTTTCAGCAAATTACTCCGTTTCCCACGAACACCAAACAATGCTTCCGATAATAACTGGTATTTTTTTATTGTTCTTTCTGAGCTACGTATAGTAATCTTTAATTAGGAATACCTAGTGTTTTGCAGTATTTTGCATTATTGTCAGATAAGTTTATGTTTAACTTGGTTTAGCTATCGGTTGTATTGAAAACATTGCGATACCAAAATATATATTTACCTCATGTGTCTGTATAGCGCAAATCTTGTTGGACTTAAATGCAAATGATCAGTTGGAATGTCATGATTCCAGAACATTATTCTCGTGAACGTAACGTGTGAATGAAACAGGAACGGTCCCTAATTAATTTGTTTCAACGCCATCGACTATGTTAAAAACACTTTTAGGTGTGTACACTGCCTATATCGATTGATATTCGATGGCTTGACAATGCTTTGGTAACTAGCCTAATTAGCTAATGGGTGTATATGTTAGCCCCGAGGACAGTAGAAAAAATCAATTCTCTCCCGGACTATCAACATTTTAAATTATCGCCATACTAAGATCATTTTTCCTTTCTCCTGCTCAAAAAGTACGTCATATCAGCTTCGCGAAACGAGACTAAAATAGTACATTTAGCCCCTAGGGTTTAAAAGAAAGCCATATAATCCCATACAAATGACTATGACAGTGTAAACATAACTTGCGGCCAGCTACATACTCCTTACGAATAATTAAAAACAAACAAACCAACCTCGGATTGGCCCAACTTTCTGATAGAATTGCTCAAACTGTATTTTTAGTTTTTCATGAAATATACCTATAATTTTAATGATAACTCTTTTTTATTCTCTCGCAGTCGAAGTGAAAAGCAGAGTGTTTAACACGTGGCTAAAAGCCATTATGACAATTAGACATATTTGTCCTCGCTCCCTTCGTGAACTGGTCCAAATAATCACATCGTGTCATGATGGCTTATTTTAGCCCCTTGTCAAACAATCTACTATTAAATATCCTTAGTAGTTGTGCTTTAATTATGAAGGTACTATATATGAACGTATAATATAAGTCACGTCTACTTTCTGCCCCAACATTGCCCCACGTCCTTACTAAATCGGTCCCCTCTGGGATCGACTCCGGTATTAGACTAACAATACGCACCTATCACCAAAAACCCTCTAATAAATAATGCAAACCTCGACGCCTATTCACTAAATGCTAATACACACTCACACACACACACACACATCTAACATTTCATTCTCGATGCGCACACTAATAAGAACCGTTTTGGCTTAAGATATAGTTACAGAAAATTTATGAGATCATTATATTCAATTTGGTAATTATTAACTGCTGGTATTGTTATTTATATTTATATCTATCTATAAAACACTAACGTGACTTAACAATTGATAGAAAAATTCAGCCTAAAACGTTAAAGGAAGGAAAATTTTTAAACGCTTATTTGTATTTGAGACTTATGTACATATGTAGTCTCAATTGGAATAAGCGTTTCAAATACCTACCTACAGCATCTGTATTATTTATGAACGGCCCCTATTGCCCAAATTCTACACACGCACAATACACTTCGCTGAGTGTCGCTGTGTGCGTCTAATGCCGTCGCGACTCGGGCGCAGGCGGCTTCCCATTGGCTGACAGTGTTAGACAAAATTCGGCGGTTTGGCCCGGGAGTGGCTTAGAACAAATTATGTAGTTTTAGAACATGCGTATTGGATGGCTCGTGTTTGTTTAGGCGATTAGCGTTTTTTTTTGGGTCATTGCGTCACGACACGATCACAAGTTATTGTAGTAGTGGTGATAAATTATAATGGCGTATAACGCAGTTAAGGAAACAAAATGTGGTAAGGGGCTGTTCATAAATTACGTCATTTCAAATGGGGGGGGGGGGGGGTCTGGACATCGGATGATGGTAGCATGACGACGGAGAGGGTCATTCTCAAGATGACATCATCATCAAACGCATTATTACATTGGTGGTTGGATGATTTTAGGGGGGAGTAAAAGTAGTCAAAATAGATAACGTAATTTATGAACAGCCCCTAGATAACTTTACTATTATACTTTTTTTCTGAAGTTTTGCTGATTTATGTATTGGCGATTATTTATTATTTATTTATAAGAATGGTGACTAGTAAGTGGTCACTATAGTTACCAAAAGCAAGTCAACGGTTACAAGCGACGCCACTCGTCGCGGACTGCCGCTATTCTTGCAAAAAAGCGAATGGTTGTCTACAATTAACCAGGGCCTTAAGAGTCTCCAGCAAGCTCGGTTCTCCATACAAACGTAGTTACGCTCTCATTTTAAGACCTCTAGCTAGTTTGCTCTGAAACTTTTTACTTACAATAACTTTTAAGGTATATGCAGGCCTGTAACTAATTTATATAGCTTCAGATACCATAGTAAAAAAAAAACAGTGAATTTAAGTTTTTCATACAAAACTTGTTTTTGCCGTATTTCGTTTGTTTTATAAATGGGAGCCATATAAACTAATTACAGGCCTAGCCCTAGCTAGCATACCTCATGTTATTGTATAATGCAAAGTTTCGTTACAATCCAACACGTAAGTTTAAAAATGAGAACGAAACTCCGTTTGTATGGATAGGTGAAATTCGAGCTTGCGGGAGACTGTTAAGAATGTTGATTTTTTGAAACACAGAATTGTTTCTACTAGAAGAACTTCGTTCGTGGAGGAGGATAAAATCATAACCCATATTGCTTTATCGTAGTCGGATAAAGATTGTATAGCCATCTTCTTTTCTATCTTTACGTATCTTTGTACTACAAACGGTTTGGATAGGTATGTCAAGACGCTTTGACGTAATGAAACCGCCAAGATGTAGGTACCGACCGAGAAAATGCCACGGTTACAACTTTCCTAGGAATCATAACCCGTGCAAAGCAACTAGATTTCACAATGAAATAAAACAATGTTTTATTTCAATGAGTAATAATCGCGGAAACAGAAGAAAATATTATAGATTCACAATTTTATAATAGTTTAGAAGTGTTTTTAATGTGGGTAAATGAACACCACATACGCAAAGAAAACTATCCCTTTCCATTTTAGTATAAGTGCGAAAGAGCTAGGTGATGTTGTGTCACGCGATAAGCGAAGTCATGGCCTCGTATGCTAGCTCATCCTATTTACCTACTAATCCATACTATCCATAGGTCCTAGTCCATACTAATATCACAGTGTAAGAAGCATACAGTGGGCCAACGCCTGTGACGTTTGTGTACATGACAATGACATGTCCCGAGCTATTAACTAATACGGACTATGCAGCTCGGGCTCGCATGCCCGCGTCTCGCCCCTAGCCCCCCGCACGATTGCTCTGTCTAGAGGTATTCATAGGTTGACTGTATTGATTTCTACACTGTGCTAATATTATACAAGCGAAAGTAAAGCATTCCCCACCCCAGCAGCTACACGGATAAGGCATTAAATAGGGACCGATGGCTCGCTCATCTCCCCTACGCCCACTTTCTCTTGTCTCTCTCTACCCCGTCTTAACTGGGGTTGAACGGTTCCGGTTCAACCTTCTTCCGCAGTTCTTGTGCCTTGCACAGTGCGTCCCCTTCCAACTCTAAGTGGCGGCGATGGCATTCTCGTTTGTGGGTTTGCGCTCCCCCACTGAATCCGATTACTGGTCAGGAGGTCTAGCCAGACCTATCCAGTTTAAAGTCAGGTATGAGAGAGGCCTGCCCAGCAGTGGGACATAAGTACCTACCTCTACCTACAGACTAGCAAAAAAATAATTACTGTTACACTTTTACATAAACCGGGCTACTCAGCTCTTGGTAACGCGAGTGCAACCGCGGGTAATGCTAGCCCGGCTATAAAGTCTTACCTCATCTAACTAGCATCAGTAGCATCCTTTTCGGCACGCAACTCAAATCCTGGACAAGCAATTTATCAATTCGACTAAAAATAGGACAGACGGACAGACCAATTTGGATGGAATGTGGGCAATCAGTGCGTCTGGCGCCCACATTGTCTAACGTGCCCTCTGATGCCCATAAAACCGTTAAAGTGGGCTCGTTTACTCTTCTCTAGAGGTGTCATATATTAAGATTTTTAGGGTTCTGTAGTAAAAACTGAACCTTTGTAGCTTCGTCATGTCCGTCCGTCCGTATGTCACAGGCATTTACTAAAAAACTACGAGAAGTTATATCTACTGATGAAATTTGGAGTCGGTTTAGGTGTCTTATAAGCTGTTACTTAGTTTGGTAGTTAAATAACAACAAGATATATTTGTAGGGGGGACACTTCGTACATGTAACTTCAAAAATGTATACCTAAGTCATACTTATTAGTAGACTGTTACGCAAGGGGCTAAAATAAGCCATTATGTTATGACTGGATTATTTGGACGAACTCACGAAGTGAGCGAGGACAAATGTCTGAGTGTAATATTGCTTTTCGCCACATGTTAAACTCTCTGCTTTTCACTTCGACTGCGAGAAAATAAAAAAGACTTAGCATTAAAAAGTAGGTCTATTTCATGAAAACTTCAATGTACACTTAACTTTCGACTTAAAAAAATATTTATGCAAAAGTGTCTGTCTGCATTAAAACGGAACGCTTACTTAATTTCAAAATCTGTACATGTTTCCGAACGAATAATCTGTGATTTGCGTTACGTTGGCAACACCTCCGAAACGGGAAAGCACAGACTGTCAACGAATCCGACAGATCACGCGCAGAAAAGTAAGAAAACTTGATTTTCATATGTTAAGCATGGCAAATTTAACAAAATGCAGTTGTTTTTATAAACTAAGGAATATGTAGGAAGTTGAGTGGAAGTAAAATGAAATATGTATTACTATTTTTTTCTGTGACTAACTAACCGTTAACATGAATGTATCTCAAAATATACATTGCCCATTGGTGAATTAACGTTTCTGCATTATGTATCCTGTGGTATACGTTGCTGGCTACGTGGTTATTTTTATGTTGATTCTGGTGTATCTTGTGGTACGCCTTGTCTGGTACATGGAGTTTATGGGTCACTGACTTTTCGTATTTCGTATCTTAAGATGCATATTGCTAGTTTGGGGGTTTAAAAAAGACTACTGAAATACATGGATTAGAGGATTTTTTTTGATGTGTGTGTTTTTTTCTTATTTTTAGGGAGGTGCACGACTCACATTCTACAGAGCCAAAAAAATACTGGCTTTGATACCAAAACCGGGTGTAAAATCTGATATCGACGAATCATCTGAATCTGAACCACAAATTCCACCACTTTCTTCAAAGTTAGATGTGCATGAGGACAATGACGGCAGTTCTTCAGCTCCTTCATTCGAAAATTTTGTCAGATGATGATGTGGATCTGTGGTATTCTCAAATAAGTACTGGATATGTGCTCGATCAACAGTTGGATTTTATACCTCAGGAAAAATGCTGAAGAAAATACCCGGTCATTATCCCTAAAAAAACTTCGTTACTTATAGCATTGTACAAAATTTGATGAAATGCAATCGGTAAGCATCAACTTCAATAAACGTTATTACGGGCCCCTCTACGTCGAAAACTATAAAACCTCCAGTAGTTTCCAGGCCCACAACAGATGTCAGGCTTGACCAGCATGGCCACTTCCCCATTTTTGGCACAAAAAGGAGGTGCAAGCTGTGCATCAAAGAGCAAACTAGCATTCACTGTTCCAAGTGCAAGCTGAAGTTCTGCCTGACACCTACTTAAACGTAATTGTTTTGTATCCTTTCACACCAAAATGTAACCTAAGGCCAAAATAATGAGTGCTGTGAGTAATTTGTATAATTAAAGTGATTATTTTTAATTTGTTTTATTACCTACACTAGACAAGCTGTCTTAAGGGATACATTAAATTTAATTCAAAATATACCATGTTCTTAGCAATGTATCCTGTAAAATACACATGATATTTCCAAAAACAAAAAGAAATATTTTTTTCATATTTTTTTTCTGTCACCATAACTCATAATTTATGAAATTATTTTGCTATATTCATAGAAATACAACTATGTTTTTTCCAAGATAAACTAATAATAAATAAATAAATAAATAAATAAATAAATAAATATTACGGGACAATTTTACACAAATCGAACTAGGCCCATGGTAAGCTCAATAAGGCTTGTGTTATGGGTACTAGACGACGATATATTTAATAGATATATTACTTATATACATAGAAGACATCCAAGACTCAGGAACAAATATTTATGCTCATCACACAAATATTTGCCCTTACCGGGATTTGAACCCAGGACCTCAGCTTCGCAGGCAACGTTACTCCCACTGAGCCAAACCGGTCGTCAGAATAATGGGCAATGACAATTTTAACTTTTTTATGTAAAGTTCTGCAATACGATCAGAAATTTTGGCCAATTTGATCAGGTTGGTTTGTTTGTTTTTAATTAATCGTAAGTATATGTAGCTGGCCGCAAGTTTTTTTTTTCATTTTCATAGAAATTTGTATGGGTTTTCTTTAAAAAAGGTGGCTAGGTGTACTATTTTAGTCTCGCTTCGCGATGCTAATATGACGTACTTTTAGAGCAGGAGAAGTGAAAAAGTGTTTTTTTGGTGTGTAGTGAATATTTTTGGAATTAATCACTCTGAAAATAGCATAAATTATTTAATTATATAGTGTTCGGATTTTAAAACATCCTTAAATTTCGCATTTGGCGTCAAAGGCGTTATGAGCCCAATTGACCTTATTTCTAAATGACCAACTTCTTCATAAATATAGCCAGGTATAAATCAGTAGCGGTGACGCAATTACGGCTCAATAGTAATGAGCGCGCCGGCGCATAAGCCGCGAGGGGCTTCGTGCACTAAGTCAATTTATTTCGAGCTTCCGAACTCCAGTAGCTTCACTGCGAATAAACATAAACAAAGGAGTAATATTTATTCAAATTTATCTATCAGGCATGGACATCTACTGACTGACTCTGAGCATAGGCCTCCCCTATTGCTATAATAATAAATAATTAATAGGTAATATTTATTTATTTCATATTAAAGATATCCCTGTCTGTTGTCTACCTCTAATTGTGTGTCATTGACGACCGGTTTAGCTCAGTGGGAGTAACGTTGCCTGCGAAGCTTAGGTCCTGGGTTCAAATCCCGGTCAGGGCAAATATTTGTGTGATAAGCATAAATATTCGTTCCTGAGTCTTGGATGTTTTCTATGCATATAAGTAAATATATCTATTTAATATATCGTCGTCTAGTACCCATAACAAGTCTTTATGAGCTTACCATGGGACTAGTTCCATTTGTGTAAAAATTGTCCTGTAATATTTATTTATTTATTGTGGCTTCATCACACCAAATCTTCTAAACGTATTTCAATTATTTTTGGTATGTAGGTACCAAGTACCAACCAAAGCTGTGTATGCACAGATGGTTACTTATAGATTCTTTTTTACCCGACTACTAAAAAGAAAAATCGAGCGATCATGACTTTTTCTCCTCCGCGAACGAAGTTGCGGGCATCTTCTTGTACATTATTAAGTGTGTACTATATGAGCGTCATTGCTATATGCTGACACTTATAACTTAGTTTAAAAATTTCTTAATTAGCTAATACTACATAAGTATTCCTCTAAGACGTTGAAGTTGTATATACTTATCGATAACAGAATTGTCGATGTTATCTGTACATATTTCAAACATTATCCAGCTGACGTTCGTGTACAGAATGACAATTATCTCTTAATATCTCTTGGCATAGGGAAGACCGGGTAAGGTTGTGTAACGTCCATAATGAACTACGAACTTGACTCCTTGGCATTGCGTAGAGATGTAGCCTCGCTCTGCATTTTCTATCGCTTGTATAACGGAGAGTGCTCCGAGGAATCGTTCGGGTTGATCCCAGCTGCATCTTTCCGTCATCGCCCTACACGGCAATATTTCCACCCTTACCACTTAGATAGTTGGCAGTCCACAACTGTGTGCTTTTTTAGAAATTTCCTGCCTCGCACGACTGAAATGTGGAATAAATTGCCGCCTGAAGTATTTCCGGACCGATACGACCTTCAAACCTTCAAGAAAAGAGCGTACTCCCACCTGAAAGGCCGGTAACACACTTGAGACTCCTCTGGTGATGCAAGTGTCTATGGGCGACGGTGATTGCTTACCATCAGGCGATCCGTTTGCTCGTTTGCCTCCTATGTCATAAAAAATGAACAGGTGTCGATGGAACGCAAGAGCTATATCTCCCTCCTAGATAAAGCACTCGCGATCTTTCGCCGGTCGATGAACTAATTAGTTCGTTCAGTGTTCTGTTATGGCTGTTAGACAACCAATCCGTGAGACTACCTTACGCTTACCTTACCCTAATAATGTCCGACCACTTTTGGAACTAATTTTCGCCGGAATAGAACCGCAACTGAGTCAGACTGCTAACAACTAGTCAGACGGCGTGTTTAGCACTATTTTGTGCTTCGACAAATCTTATTAGCTGGTGGAGTCAAACCCACGCCGTTGCGTAACACCTGCCTGCATGCATTAATGTATCTACATACTTAGTTATAACATGCATTGCTTATTCAGTGCTTCAGTTTCATATCGATTTTAGAATATTATAAGAAAGAAATCGTTTATTTCAGGCAACTTGGCCCACATATAGACATACAGTCAGCATCGTCATAAAATTACAATATTATTAATAACTATCATATATTCTATCTTGACACTGATTTTATATTTAATTAACTGCCATTCAGCTTAATTTTTTATCTTGATTTTGTTATTGATGTATGAATATATTTTCACTTTTGCATTATAAAATATCGGCAAAATATACTACGCTGAAGTAAATAAACAAAAAATAAAACCGACTCCAAAAAAAAACTAAAAAGTAAAAAATAACGCCATAATTCAGTTTCTTCAAATTACTTACAAGTAACCGTTTGTATACTCAATCTATACAGTATATACAATTAATCTTATTTTGGCGTCGGTGCCATATAAAGAATGTGTAAAATATTGAAAATTGACGATTTTAGTAAGTTGTGACACGATGGCACCGACTCCAAAATAACATTAATTGTATATACTGTATAGATTGAGTATACAAACGGTTACTTGTAAGTAATTTGAAGAAACTGAATTATGGCGTTATTTTTTACTTTTTAGTTTTTTTTGGAGTCGGTTTTATTTTTTGTTTAAAAAATTATTTATTTTACACTTTTTAGTTAACCGTTACTTAAAAGTGTATCTCGTGACGATTCGAACAAGCCCAAACACGGCTAGGATACATTATTTTATTACATAGATCTGGTGCCTACCTTCCGGCTCCATCATCAAATCAATTCGATGGTACCATTCTCATCAGGAACATTTAAATTTGTGACTATGAAGTTGCTTAGCTAAATTAATCAAGATATTTTGTCGCCACCCGTAAATCATTTATCATTGAGGAGTTCCGATGGCATTCTGTGGTCTTCTGCATCAGTTCCACTTCACCAATTTACACTTTCGGAATGCAAATGCTTATTATGTTTCTTATAATACCAAAATCGCTATATGTATGCCTACAATATTTGAGGAGTTCCTTCAATTCGTCATGGATTCCATCATCAGATCTTCACCAAAATTAAATGGGACCAACTAGAAAGTACCTTCTATAAAACCAAAAAAAAAATTAAAATCGGTCAAATAGTCTTGGAGTAATCGGTGAACATCCATAAAAAAAAAAAGAAAAACATTCCGTCGAATTGAGAACCTCCTCCTTTTTTTGGAAGTCGGTTAAAAAGAGGGCTATGACTTTATCTTATTTCGGGCATCTTCTATTACCTAAATAGAGCAGATGTCACTCCCATAACCCAGACGAATCTAACGATACCTCATACGTCAAAATCGATCAAACCGTTTAGTCAGGCCATGCCAAAAAATACATACAAAGACTTTCGAAAAAATAACCCTTCTCAAGATATGACGCAGTCGGGTAAAAACGGCAGGCATCGCTAAGACCAGCTAGTTTTCTAAACATAATGCAACTCGATATGATGCTGTGCTCCCGGTTCTCATTTATATGTAACATCGTCCGATGTGACCCGGAGTCACAGCGCTGGAATCGACCGATTTCGTTTAACAGTTTATAAATAAGTTGTTATAGAACAAACTCACAATGATTGAAACAGTGAAAAAACTACTTTCATCTGATAAAAACTCAATCAGACAAAACAATATTAAAATCACATTTTTAGACTTTCCCAAAAAAAAATTCATACTGAAGCACACTAGCTTAGTGACGTCACACGGTTAGTACCTTGTATGGGGAAATTAAAGAACTTATAAGGTGGCGTGTGGTCCATATGGGCACAAACGCACTGCCTACCCTGAACGACCATGGCTCCATATAGGCACAGCGAAACTGCCTACCCTGAACGACTATGGCTCCATATAGGCACAGGGAAACTGCCTACCCTGAACGACCATGGCTCCATATAGGCACAGCGAAACTGCCTACCCTGAACGACCATGGCTCCATATAGGCACAGCGAAACTGCCTACCCTGAACGCCCATGGCTCCATATAGGCACAGCGAAACTGCCTACCCTGAACGACCATGGCTCCATATAGGCACAGCGAAACTGCCTACCCTGAACGACCATGGCTCCATATAGGCACAGCGAAACTGCCTACCCTGAACGACCATGGCTCCATATAGGCACAGCGAAACTGCCTACCCTGAACGACCATGGCTCCATATAGGCACAGCGAAACTGCCTACCCTGAACGACCATGGCTCCATATAGGCACAGCGAAACTGCCTACCCTGAACGACCATGGCTCCATATAGGCACAGCGAAACTGCCTACCCTGAACGACCATGGCTCCATATAGGCACAGCGAAACTGCCTACCCTGAACGACCATGGCTCCATATAGGCACAGCGAAACTGCCTACCCTGAACGACCATGGCTCCATATAGGCACAGCGAAACTGCCTACCCTGAACGACCATGGCTCCATATAGGCACAGCGAAACTGCCTACCCTGAACGACCATGGCTCCATATAGGCACAGCGAAACTGCCTACCCTGAACGACCATGGCTCCATATAGGCACAGCGAAACTGCCTACCTTGAACGGCCATGGCTCCATATAGGCACAGCGAAACTGCCTACCCTGAACGACCATGGCTCCATATAGGCACAGCGAAACTGCCTACCCTGAAGCCGAAAGATCATAGCTCCATATAATCACCGAAAAACTGCCTGCCTTTGTCAAAAATATTACGAACTATTTTCAATTATTTTAAATTAAGGTTTTATCTTGAACTGTCAGTAAGTAAACTGTATTTTTTTTATTATCTTTTTTCTATCTCTTCTTTAGATGTCCCATTCTGTCAGCTGAGGGGCTACTCTGAAATTCGATATTCGAAGTTCGTGTCGCGCCATCTCGCTCACTCAAATACAGTTTAACATGAGAGTGAGAGAGATGGTGCGATACGAACTTCGAATATCAAATTTCAGAGTAGCCCCTCAGCTTTGAAATAGAACAACAGTCTAACTTACATTCTTACACCTTGCTGAGTCAAGCTATTATATATATATATACTAGCTTCTGCCCGCGACTTCGTCCGCCTTAAATTCGTTTATCGCGGATAAGGGTATTATTCCGGGATAAAAAGAAGTCTATGACCTTCCCGGGACTCAAACTATATCTCCATACCAAATTTCATCTAAATCGGTTCAGCGGTTTAAGCGTGAAGAGGTAACAGACAGACAGACAGACACACACACTTTCGCATTTATAATATTAGTATGGATTAGTATGGATATATGTATATTTATATACATAGCTTACAAGAAAAATCGAGGTAGATACCGCATATATCGCACAACTTCCTTTTTAACCGATCCAAAAAGAGGAGGAGGTTCTCAATTCGACGGAATGTTTTTTTTTTGCATAAAGCTTTTCTCAATTACAACCATCAATATTGTATTTCTAAATATGACAGCCAAACACTTGCTTTTTTTTCCTTTTTCCAATGTCTCATGTACTACTCGTTTCTGTGCGTAGGCTATTGACATTTTTGTATTCAAGTCTTAAAACAACAGCGTTTTAGTATATGTATCCTAAAGTAAAACAGTAGCGATTACTTCATGCTGAGTGAGTCTTCATTATCCTCAAAATATATTTTTCACTTCTTCTGCTCAAAAAGTACGTCATAATAGCTTCGCGAAGCGAAACTAAGATAGTACATTTAGCCCCTAGGGTTTAAATGAAAGCCATATAATCCCATACAAATTTCTATGACACTAAAAAAAAAGTTGAGGCCAGCTGCATACTCCTTACGTATAATTAAAAACAAACAAACGAACCTGATCAGATTGGCCAAACTTTCTGATAGAATTGCTCAAACTGTACTTTTAGTTTTTCATGAAATATACAATTTTAATGTTAAGTCTTTTTTATTTTCTCGCAGTCGAAGTGAAAAGCAGAGAGAGAGTATATAAGAGTATTCGTGAGCTCGTCCAAATAATCACTTTGTATCATAATGGCTTATTTTAGCCCCTTGTCAAACAATGTACTATTTTTTGTGCTTAAAACTTAACTACTTCAGTACCAACTCTTCTTTTTTCGTATGAATCTTGTGTATTGTTTTTTTCCTTTTTTTCAGTGTCTCTTCCAGCCCAATAGACTCTCCGGCGCCGTCGCCACAGTTTCGCGACTATTCGCGCATTTTCCCGGACATTATCGGCTCTGTCGGATGCCGTCGCAACTTCGTGCGTTTCCGTGCGTGGACAATAATCACCTGATATTTTTATATGAGAAAAGTTATTCACGATTAGTTTATAAAGTTGTCGATTTGAGCGCGTTCTATCGACGCTTAGTCACAAAATTACAGAGACGCGTTTTAGTTATAAGATTTTTTGATTAGGGGCGTTTTGACATAACAATAGGGTTGTCTATGGTTTTTTTATGATAATGATGTAACTTTCAACGGAATTTATGTCCATGTGATATTTGGATAACATTTTTAAAAAGTTTAAAAAGCCAAGGTTTGGCATAGACTCTCTGCTTGGCCTTTTCTAGTGTCTAGATAAGTCTAATTAATCCATTTCTTTATATCGTTAAGTTATCGTAAGCATGTAAGTCCATGCTAATACAAATATATATATATAGTATATAGTTTGAGACCCTGGGAAGGTCATAGAATAGATTTTATACCGGAAATCATCCCTAAAACAGGTGAAAAGGGGATGTCACAATTTGTATGGTGAATCAATCATTAGAACACAGCCTACTCACTTCTAAGTTCTTCCCTTACTCCTGCAGAGCTAAACCTGTCGTCCAATAACGTAATAAGGTTTGAATATATATTTATGAGATTTTGTGTTTTTTAAAATATTCTTACCCTGCACAGAATTCGTTCGGCATTAAGACAGTAGCACAAATAGATTACGCTCGAGTCTCGCACCAAATTGTAAATTGAATTTTCGCCTGAACCTTTAAAACGCACATCAAATTTTAACGCTGGTCATCCGGCACCCTGTATTCCGACCGGCGCGTTACCACGAAGCCTCGATACCATTGGAAAGAAATAACTAGGTAGGTACACCTATTTTTTTTAGCCCGGCAAGTTCGTGTGCGCGCGGCGGAGCACGACGACTCTGCCCCGCGCACACTTCTTACCCACCCGCGCTATCTTTCCCCCCGTCGCCTGCAAACCGTGGGAGTGTCACGAACGAACTTGCGGGGCTACAGTAGGAACTTCATCATCAACCAAAAGACGCCATTGCTGGACATTCGACGACACATTTGGCTCAGTGGGTTGCACAACGGCCTACGAAACTGGCGGTCCCAGGTTCGAATCCCGGCCAGGGCCAGTGTTTGTGTGATGAGCACGAATGTTTGTTTCTGGGTCTTGGGTGTTTTATATGTATTCAAGTATTATAATTTATCTAAATATTATGTATATCATCGCCTAAGTACCCTTAGTGTAGTAAGTAAGCTTTGCTTAGTTTGGGATTAGGTCGATTTGTGTAAGATTGTCTCCGATTATTTATTAATTTATAGGTATCTTACGCCACCATGGCCGATCTGCCATCGCCCGCAACCTTCAGTCCATTTTGTAAAGTTCACTAGGTATGAAATAATAACAGAGTCATACGTTTCTGGCCAACGAACTAGCATCTTGTAAGCTAGTGGGGAAGCCAGTTGTTTTAGCCTTTAGGTATAGAAAAGTCAGATTTATTTTCATTTGAATCTTGGCACTAATAGATCAATCAGGTCGTGTATTAAAACTTGGGGTATACACTTAGTTCTTAGTACCACGGGCGAATCCTTGAGGCATCGCTAGTTCTCCATATTCTCCAGTCGAAAGCAAGTGGTAGCGGGGCTAATGCGAGCGTGGTTACGAGCACTCGCGGTTTACGGCGCATAAACCCCGCAAGACGCCGCTTAGATATCGCTGGCCACACCCGCACCTATTTCGATGCACCCTGTATAACTGTAGCCATCACAGTGCCCAGGGTGCTACTAAACATATAAAATCAAACGGAGTCGTAGAGGTCATGACCCTTAAAAAATCGTACACGTCCATTGAACCAACCTACTACATATTAACGTTTATATATGTATATGTTGTTCTTGTGACAATCTCTGAACTCGTATTATTAACCGACTGAATTATATGTTCGATAGTTTGTATTTTTTTTTATGTATGTTCATCGATTACCTACTCCGCCAATTGTGGACCGATTTTAAAAATTATTTTTTTATTTGAAAGGTTATACTCCCGAGGTGGTCCCATTGCCACCAAGTTGGGATCTGATGATGGGATCCCAGGGAAATCGAGGGCAATACTCAAATTTTATAGGCACTTGTAACGTTTTTCATATATTTTCTTAAGCTATTTAAGTATTTGCATATGGTAGTCATCATCTCATCATGCTGAGCTAATGACGGAAGATACAACTCCTTAATAGTTACGAGTTAGAGGATAATTCTTGAAAACATCATCTATTATAGGTAAATACGTTAAGACTGTTAGTCATATTCTTTTTAGTGTGTCCCTGAAGTAGTCTCCTTATCGCCAAGTCAGGATTAGATGATGGAATACCAGGGAAATCGAGAGAAACTCTCAAATATTATAGGCACTAACAATGTTTTGTATATATTTTTCTAAAGTTATCAGTTGTTTTCCTCTGGTTGTCATCATTTCATGCTGAGCTGATGATGGAAGGTACAATGAACTGACCAACTTTTACATTTCTTACTTCCAAAGACTCGAGATCTTCCCATTCTGGGCTCTAAAAAATACTTTATATCACTACTAAAATCCATCACTAAAAAGTAAAAACCGACTTCAAAAGGTGATTCAAAAGTGATCCGTACCGTACATAAAATATTATTTATGGCTTTTTAGTTTATTTTGAAGTCGGTTCTTTTTTTATTTATTTTTTCTTAAGTATCATAAACTAACTATCGCTTTTATAATACTAGTGACTTTGTGAGCTGTAAACCTTGGGAGGTTTTTACCCCCTCATATTCCTATGTATATATATGGGGGGTGAAAAACTCCCTTCCTTTTTTGTTGCAAAAGAGTTGTACTAGGTATAACCCCTTAAAAGCAATGTACTCAATAACCAATCACCCTGTATATAACTTTTCACAAAATTTCACGAGAATCGGTCGAGTCTACACCCCGACATCCGCCGGATAGACAGACATACGAAAACATTTCTCACGCTGAAACGGAAACGCTACGTTTGCTAGGTCAAATAGTAGAGACATTTCGATATTATCCCAAATTCCATATTATCCCAATACACTGTGGAATTAAGGTCCAGGGGCTATAATCGTCTGACTGATACCTTGTCTCATTAATAGTCCAATAATCCAGTAAACAGAATAAATGACCCAGCTAATGAAAGTGCATGAAGCCATAAACATAATCTTGGGCATCATCGTTACTCAGGTTTTAGTCCGGGATTACTGCGACTATAAAACTGTCTGTCTGTGTAGCGCGACATCCTCATCATGTAAAAGAAACGAATAATCGTGTAATGTTAAAAACACCCTTTATTGACTTTTTTCAATGCGGTTGTTGGAAATTATCAGCTCTTCTCTATAAAAGACCTGATATTTTCGAAGAATCGATGACCGTAGGGGCAGAAATTTCGGGCGTTCTGGCAAGCGCAGCGTGGTAAGGCCACCCGCAAGGTGATCGGACGTCCTAGTTAGGGTTGCGGGAACTCGCTGGATGCGGATCGCTTCTATCCGGCCCATGTGGAAGTCTATTGACAAAGGCCTGTGTCCAGCAGTGGACTTCCTATGGCTGAAATAATGATGATGATGTACCTGCAAATATCTTGAAGGGACTGAGCAATCTAAAAATCGGGGACTTAATGAAATTGAAATTTACTAACTGGCGCCATCGTTGCGTAAAGACTATTACAAATATTATACATTAATATAACGCTTACGAGAGGCAGGTCTTGAGCTTACGTGCGGCAGGTTTTGCCCCTCGCTCCGGGTCTTTCCTGATGCCAAGATTGTCTATCGCGGTTCAACGTGGCAACGCTACGAGCGTAATAGGCACCTTTAGGTGCGTCCACACTTGTATCATTTGCTCGTATCCGATTACCGTGCCGTGGCATGACTGCTGGTCGGATCTAAGTGTGTGATACGCGTATCAACATGGATTTCGAGCGATCGGATCGGCGCAACGTCCAAACGCGTGATCGTGACACGCGATCATGCCACGGAACGAAGATCTGATCCGGCAAATGATACAAATGTGGACGCACCTTTTGCGTCTGGAAAGGCGCGTAGCGAGGGTCAAGACCTGCCGGTCGTAAGCTCAAGACCTGCCACTCGTAAGCGATTTGTACTAGTCCTTACGCAACGCGAGCTTATTGACTAGATTTCTCAAAATTTTCGCGCTGGTCGCGAGTAGCCGCGGCTTGCACAGGATCACACTCTGTGGCGAGCTATAGTGGAGGCCCATGTTCAGCAGGAAATAAAAGTGGAGACAAAAAGGCGGCTACCCAGGTGGAGAGGAATGAGGATATAGATCTGCCGTGTACGACTACATCATCATCGAGACCACGACCACTTTGACAAGAGTGAGACGACTAGAAAGAATGTTCAGCAGTGGACGTCCGTGGCTGATAGACACATAGATTGTGAATATTTTAGTTTAGTTTAGATTTTTTTCTCTTCATTATTTTTTTCAATGCCATCTAAATTTGTTGTGCTTAAATTATAAATGCTATATTACGGTTGTAACTCGCTTACATTATCTTTGAATATTGATCAAGACGAGTGAATAGGCACTACTTAGATAAGTATGCTCCATGGCTCATACTCGTAGTTACTGAGCAACAGATGAGATTGAACTGAGATGCTTGCCTATCTACCCTTATTCACCAGTTATAGTGAAAAAGTAGCCAAATAGATCTTACGCCATGGAGGTGCCAGCTGGTGTGTCTTAATTATAAAAATAATCAATCTTATACGCCATATGGTACAAGATAATGGCGTCATTTGTAACGGTAAGTTCCTTTGCTTTTCCACGAAATATTGTCTTGGGTAGATGACAATTTCCACACAAATACAATAAATCACCACCAGACAGTATAATCCTCGATACGTGTATCGCCACTCCACAGGGCATCATCAGGAGACACAGGAGATGTTGACGGTCCACCCGAGTAGTGAGATGTCCAAAACGGTCGGCCTTATTTGTACCATTATGTCTGTAAAAAAAACTTGTTCTTGTTACAGACATAACTACCCGGAATAATTCAATTTCGCAAAACTTTTATTAATAGCATCAAAAGCAAAGGAAATAATCCATTAATCGAATTTAGAATTCCGCTAAGTAATGCCTGAATCTATCAACCATTTGTAACGTTTTCATAATTTTAAAGTTTATGGTTCAAATTAATATAGGCACGTTCATTGTCACAGAATCCGTTATTTTTTTTATATTGGTACCATTTTTTTTATGATATACAATACTATTCATAACAAATAAAATAAATAAATAATAATCCGCAGGTACACTCTTATACAAATCGACCTAGTCCAAAACTAAGCAAAAAGTTTGTACTATGGGTACTAGGCGACAACATAATGTACAGATAATTTATAATATTTAAATACATAGAAAATATCCAATACCCAGGAACAAACTTTCGTGCTCATTACACAAACACGGCTGGGATTCGAATCCGGGATCGCCAGCTTCGTAGGCCGTTGTGCAATGCAGTCCAAGCGTGTCGTCGTAACGTACATTTCATATGATATGAAATAATTAATATTATTCATCTGGTCAGTCTTAAAACTAATAAATAATTAGGGTCAAATTTTTTATGTACCTCCTTGCCATGGTTAGGTACGTCTACTGATTTGCAAATTGCGGAAACATTCCAAAATGGTTAAAAAAAGTCTTTAGTCTAGTGTCAACTTACAAGTTTATAAGATCTTTTTAAGCATTTTTTAGTATGTAAAAGACAAAAAGATTTTTAGTATATCAAAAAACAAACATTGAAACATACGAGTATAGGTAGTATCACGAGAGTTGAAGTGAATGACTACACACACAGCTACATGAAGTACTGATTGCAAAAAAAGAGCAAAGAGAATGAATGAATGAAATGAATGAGTGAATGTAAGTAAAACTCTTAATTATCTTTTTATTAAGTTTTAAGAACAGTAAAAAAAAACATTAAAAAGTATATGAAATTTTCTTCTGTTTCCGCGATTATTACTCATTGAAATAAAACAATTTAACGGATTATATCGCGTATATTATCTCATTTTAGTTCCCGACGTTTCGGAAGCTTTCCAGCTTTCCATGGTCACGGGAGGACTGAAAAAAGATGTATTTTCCTCTGTCAAAGTTACAATTTGTGCAAACTACCCATTTTTTGAAAAAACACAAATAAAGGTGTACATACATGTCAGATGGGCCTAAGCTGTAAAGACAGTGACACATGTGCCAGAAGGGCTTAATTATTTTATTCTAATAATTTACCAAGCAGCATTTCACAAATGAGGCGTACTGAGGAGAAAAGAAACGCTGCAAAGAAAAACTCCCGGGCTACCTCATTACTAATTATAATGTTTAAAAAAACAGAGACTATTAAACTACTTTTAAACAGATAAGATATTTTACACCGTTCGGAAATTAAGGCTTTGCAGTCCTGTCTCTCGCTTGTTCCTTGATGAGATGTATTACAGGATCCCAAGCTGGTGGTAGTGACAATCCATCTTCTCTATTGAAATTAGGATGCTTTTTAATCTCAATAGCCTCGCGTAGCATCCTGGGAAAATATCTTTTTTCTTTGGCAAGGATAGAAGGTTTATTATGACAGGAGGTGGTGAGGCAATGGGGTCTCCGGTGTCTCCTGTCGTCGCCGATGTTTTCATGGAAGACTTCGAGGAGAGAGCGCTTTCATTGGCACCTGTCAAGCCGAGGATCTTTAAAAGATACGTAGATGATACCTTTACTATTTTACCTAGATCTAGTGTTTCAGCTTTCTTAGACCATCTGAACTCCATGCATAGTAAAATTAAATTCACTATGGAGTTGGAAAATCAAAATTCACTTGCATTCTTAGATGTGCTAGTAATTAGAGGTCCTAAAAATGACATAGGTCATACTGTATATAGGAAACCTACGCATACAGATAGGTATTTGAATGGCAAATCTCACCACCATCCCTGTCAACTTGCTACAGTGGGTAAATCTTTGTATCAGAGAGCCAGGGGTATCTGCGACAATCAACATCTGACTGCTGAGTTGCAGAGTGTCAAACGTGCGCTTCGAGCCAACGAGCTCCAGATACCACGTTCCAAGCAGAATCCCAGTATGAAGAAACCAACAGTCGAGCGTAAACCTGCCGTATTACCATATGTGAAAGGGGTCACAGACAAGATCGGAAACATCTTGAAGCGTGCTTCTATAAAAACATATTTCAAGCCGTTGAAGAAGGTGTCTCAATACCTTAGACCCGTGAAGAGTAGCACCCCTTTGCAGAGTGCAGGCATTTATAAGCTGGACTGCGAGTGTGGTCTTTCATACATTGGTCAAACGAAACGCAGTGTATCAACCCGGGTGAAGGAGCACATAGCAGATGTCAAGCACCGTCGGTGTAATAGGTCTGCAGTCTGTGAACATGTCATTGACAAACCAAACCACTCAATTAAGTTTGATAAACCTTCTATCCTTGCCAAAGAAAAAACATATTTTCCCAGGATGCTAAGCGAGACTATTGAGATTAAAAAGCATCTTAATTTCAATAGAGAAGATGGATTGTCACTACCACCAGCTTGGGATCCTGTAATACATCTCATCAAGGAACAAGCGAGACACAGGACTGCAAAGCCTTAATTTCCGAACGGTGTAAAATATCTTATCTGTTTAAAAGTAGTTTAATAGTCTCTGTTTTTTAAATATTATAACTAGTAATGAGGTAGCCTGGGAGTTTTTCTTTGCAGCGTTTCTTTTCTCCTCAGTACGCCTCATTTGTGAAATGCTGCTTGGTAAATTATTAGAATAAAATAATTAAGCCCTTCTGGCACATGTGTAACTGTCTTTACAGCTTAGGCCCATCTGGCATGTATGTACACCTTTATTTGTGTTTTTCAAAAATGGGTAGTTTGCACAAATTGTAACTTTGACAGAGGAAAATACATCTTTTCTCAGTCCTCCCGTGACCATGGAAAGCTGGAAAGCTTCCGAAATGTCGGGAACTAAAATGAGATAATATACGCGATATAATCCGTTAAATTGTTTTATTTCAATTAAAAAGTATAATTATAAACCATTGTCACTTGGCATATCTTCATCTGATTCGTTAAGATTGATAACGAGGTATGGTTTTCGGTTAAATCATCAATACTAGGTTCCATTATCCGGTTCCAAACCAAACCACAGAAAAAAAAGAAAGATTCTTTTTTTCTTTGGTTTCTATGAATAAAATTATATTCATATAACTACACATATATCTGACCTTTATTTATTCAAATAACCAATTGTTTTAATAAATCAGTCAAAATCTTGGTATTATTAATACAATAGTTGAAAGAAACTTTTTGTTCTATCTTACAATTTTTTTACTGTTGGACTTGCTATCGGTATAATATAAGAACACTAATTTCAAAATCCCGCTGTCGTTACATGACAGTGTTACTGTGTGCGTGACCTCAACTCAAGTGGAACTAGCTATATAAATCATTATCTAAGTTTACCTAAAAACAAATAAATAAAATAAATAAATAAATAACACAGGGACAATCTTACACAAATCTACCTAGTCCCAAACTAAGCAAAGCTTGTACTATGGGTACTAGGCGACGATATACATAGTATATAGATAAATGATAATACTTAAATACATAGAAAACATCCAAGACCCAAGAACAAACATTCGTGCTCATCACACAAACACTTGCCCTGGCCGGGATTCGAACCCGGGACCGCCAGCTTCGTAGGCCATTGTACAACCCACTGAGCCAAACGTGTCGTCAAACAATAGAAACATTGTATTTAAAACGCTCCAATAAATGGTTACAGCGACACATTCCTTTTTTGAATAAAAACAAATGGACAATATAACTCTCAATCAAGGCCGGGCGGTAAAGTGGCGTAAGTACGGGTTTTAATTTTTCACATTCGTATGTAGGTTGAACGACCGCGCGCGATTCATCAAACTGCAATAATGTGTAAACGCGAGATGGGCACGGGGGGCGCGCCGGCGGCCAGCGACCAGCGCTGCATAGACCACTTAACCCGATTTTTTTATGAAATAATATTAGTATCTGTTTTAGTATCTGACACATTTCAAAAATTTTGCAATTTTTTATTAGCTGATATGTCTTAAAAATAGTTTTGTAAATGTCACAAAAAAACTTTGTAATTTAGTGGATTAAAAAACTAGTTACGTGTGTATTTGCAAAATTTTCGTATTCGTTGGCATACAATGCATCAACGAATCTGAATTCGTCTACGTAAACTATCTACACCCTAAGCTCTCTTACTTAATCTATTAAGTAACTTTCTTTTGACGGGCCTTTGAACAGAATTTTCTTTTAACAGTTTTAGCGATAATTTCTGTATACGTTCACTTTTTATGAGAACATTTCTTGCAATACATTTCTAATTATTATATATTGATTCAAACTTACACGATTTACACATGTTACAACAAAAGTTGACTTAATATACGTCTGATATATTTAATACAAACGCAACATAATTAAATGGATCATATTTTTATATGATAAATTACATTACCAACGTAGCATAATTAAATACATCATATTCATAAGCAATTAAGTCCCGTTTTGTTATTATATTAATACCTATAACTTACCTATCTTCTACCTGTTTGATAAAAACATAACAGATATTAAACTGATCTGGGAGAATTAAATATTACACTGACATTCTTTATATAACGAAGTTTTTTTAAATATCTGCGAGGTACTGAGATTAGTACCTATGTGAAAAAACATGTCTGACAGGATATATGTTTATAGATTGAAATAGTAAAAAATTAGCAAACTTTTCTGTTTGTTACCAAAATGTCTAATAAAAACAATTAATATGACTAACTGGTTTAAAGGCATTTGACGCCAATTGTTCTTGTAGTTCATTTAGATTTTTCACTTTTCTTGCTACTCTGCCAGGTGAAGCGCCAAGCCAGTGAATTGTTCCTGCCACGGAAAAAAAACGTGCTTTGGGGATCTCTTAAATATATAACGCCATTTTTTTATAGTTGAACATCTTGATGATAAAATTTAAATGTAGGCCTCATAAAAAAGATCAAAGAGATAAATCGACTACCGGAGGTACTAATCGTAATAAATTATGGTTTTTACAACAGGTTCTTAATCGTAATTGGTGTTTGGCTCTTATGCTAGTTTTAGTGGACTAATAAATTGTAGGAGTAGTTAATTCTTATAATAGATACTATAAATAAAATAGGTTAGTTTTTACTAATAAGAGTGGTCGGTAAGTTCACCTGGTCTATATTTCTTACTTGAATTTCGAAAATATTTATACAAACATGCGCTTTGTCAAGAATAATTTTAACGGTTTTTTGCTCTCCCTTGTCCGATAATAGTTCAGTTAATCACTAAACGTTTTTTATTATACATTATTAATTTTTATTCAGAAAACATAGTCCGACCAGCCAAAGTCTTCCGTGTCATATTTTATAGTTCAAGTTCCAAGATAAAAAATTCTGCAGACTTAGCACGTTTTTCTACGCTTTCTTATTTATTACGTAATTGTCTTCTTCAATCAGAAAAAAAGCAACAAATGTTCTGACGGATTGAGACTTGAGAGCCCTCTCACTCACTCTCCATTTTTGGACTCGGTTAAAAATGTTACCATTTTTAAACTTTTTTTAATATGTGTATAATTCCAGCGCTGCATTTGTCTATGAAGCGCTTGTTGCTGGCCGGTACACGGCATCCCCTATCTATTGCAGGAGCGAGCGCATCCATTGGCTGGCTAGACCCAAACACCCTTTGTACACACGGCTTTAAAAAAAACAATAAGCACGCCATTTTTGTTCCTCTGCTAATCTAGGAGGGTTGGAGGGTAATGACCGAGAAATAAATTGCCATTTTAGCCCCTTTATGCCTAGATTGTTGACTTGGATTTTGTAAATAGAAGACTAGGGCGAACGGAAGGGCATAGCCCTTCGCTAGCAACTCCGACGAGAAACACTGACAGTTATTTATAACTTCTGTGAATGCCTTAAACGATTTGAATAATCATGAAAAACTCCTAGTCCACTATCAAGTTATTTGACTTTCGAACCTGCTACTTACCCGATTTTTTTGGCTCATTACGCACTGTCGACTGGTCGCTGGCGACTCGTTAGA
This sequence comes from Hedya salicella, assembly GCA_905404275.2. Taxonomy (NCBI): domain Eukaryota; kingdom Metazoa; phylum Arthropoda; class Insecta; order Lepidoptera; family Tortricidae; genus Hedya; species Hedya salicella. Next base: position 4,300,583 of record FR990115.1, on the reverse strand, counting down.
CCGCATCTAAATAAGTGTTTACGCACTTGGTCCTCGGTTGGTTGCCTACGTTTCGGACGGCGAGGGACTGAGTCGCCAGCGACCAGTCGAGAGTGCGTAAAGGTGCGTCCACATTTGTACCATTTGCCCGATCTGATCTTCGTCCCGTGGCATGATCGCGGGTCACGATCACGCGTTTGGACGTTGCGCCGATCGGATCGATCGTAATCCATGTTGCTACAAGCGCGGCGTGATCGCTGCGCCGACAGTGAGTATCCAAGCAGCGCGATACGCAGTCATGTCACGCCACGGTGAGCGGATACGGGCAAATGATACAAGTGTGGACGCACCTTAATGAGCCTTAAGAACGCGCAAAATTATTATTTGCAATAGGTACGTTCATTGGCGTATCGTTCATATGGGCACAAAGGCACTGCCTACCCTGAACGACCATGGCTCCATAAAGGTATAGCGAATCTGCCTACCCTGACGCTCTGAACGACCACGGCTCCACATAGTTGTAGAAAAACTGGGCTACCTTGGCCAAAAACCATGTGCAAGCAATTCTGGGTAGTGGGTACGTTAGACTCCCATTTTTCAGAACCTGAAAAATACAATGTCACCAGTGGATGGATTATGTCAAGTTGTACGAATCTAATTCGATGATAACCTGCACCAGCTATTAAAGGGTTAATCAACTTTTAGACTCACATAAATCTGTCCACAACTTTTAAACTTCACTGTAAAAGCTATGGCCACATATGGTCTCACCGGAAGATCAGCGCTGGCTCCCGAGCCGGCATTATGCTGAGGTCGGACCATTTCGGGGCATAGTTTTAGTTTTATTTTGTATGTAATTTGCTTATTTTTATTTATTTTTTCACTTGCTATGCTACCGAATAAATTTATTTTCTTTCTATTCTTTCTTCTTTCTAAAATAACGCCATTAAATAATGGTTTCTATTTTATAATTTATGATGTACGTTAAAACGTTGAATATGCCGCCTGTTAAACCTAACAAACAGGCAAATACCATATTAGAAGCCCGATTTCTTGGTAACTCTAGAGACATTTTTGGTAACGTCAGAGGCGTCAAAAGTGTGGGTCTAAAAGTTGATTCACCCTAAACTGTGGCTATAACTTTGAAGTTTGTCAACTACTTCAAAATTGTTACATTGTCAAAAACTTTGTTGAAACACAGGGTATCAACGTTGGTTTTTAACGCCAAATGTTAATGTATGTGCCGACTGGTTTAGCTCAGTGGGAGTAACGTTGCCTGCGAAGCTGAGGTCCTGGGTTCAAATCCCGGTAAGGGCAAATATTTGTGAGATAAGCATGAATATTTGTTCCTGAGTCGGGGATGTTTTTTATATATATAAGTAATATATCTATTAAATATATCGTCGTCTAGTACCCATAACACAAGCTTTATTGAGCTTACCATAATTATATTAATATAAATTGTCCTGTAATATTTATTTATTGAAATGTTTAATTTCATTATATGATACTTGCTTTAATAAAATAATAAATTTAAATGTTCACATTCAACATAATAAAATTGGCACTAAATTTTTTTTATCATGTTTCTGTCTCACGGTTTCCTTTAGATCATTTTGCAAGTCTTTTGATATGTCTGATATATTTATATCTTAAACCCGTATCAGTATATCGGGTGGACGACCGGACAGCAACAAGACGACAACATCCCGTCACCTGCCGCACAAAACCTAGGCTTGCGGTCCCGACCGGTCCCAGGCGATAGTTTTTGTTACCGATTGTATAATAAATATAATTTATTAAATTCAGCTTTAGCGATACTGCTTTAAAATGATACTAAATATATCGAAAAAAAAACAGTTGAATAGTGTAATTTATATATTGTATTATATTAGTATAGGTTTAAGTAATAATTAATGATTTTTGCCCACTGCACCATTTGATGCATCTCGGTTTGACCTTTGGTTGACTGGTAGAGAATGCCATTTGGCATTAAGTCCGATGCTTATGTTTTGTGCAATAAAGTTTAAATAAAATAAATACATACATACATACAATCACGCCTTTTTCCTATTACGGGATAGGCAGAGACTACCTCCTTCCACTTGCTACGGTTCTGGCATACAACTGCCGCTTCATCAACATTTATTAATTTCTTCATTTTATGCTGTCACAACCCTTTCGCTTTGTCTTAAAATAAATTAAATTACTTAATGAAGTTTTTTTGAATTATTTTTCTCAACATATAAATTTACACATTTCTGGGAAACTTGGGCCAGCGGTGCCAAAAGGTCTCAGTTGAGTTTTTATGGCCGATCGTAGGTATTAAAAAAAGTGTAAAATCCGTGTTGTCTAGGATTATAGACTTCTTGGGCTCGTTTTACTAAGAAAGAGCACTTTCGATTTCATGAATAAAAAAGTGTTCAGAAATCAGATCGCCAGTTTTGTGACGCCATACAAAACGTACCGATAGAATGTCACAAAATGGAACTTTATAGAATACATTTTTTTTATTATCTAAATCATTATAAAAAATCGTAAAACTTTTTTTAATTACGAAGAAAATGTCATATATCACAATCACACGCGGTATTTATTACTGCTTTAAACTCAGTGGTAATTTATTTTTGAAATTACACAGTTGTTTGGCTATGTTGCCATGCATAATAAATAGTAAAAAAAAACTCAAAAAGAATCATAAAATGAATAATTTTACTATAAACGCAAGTTTTGACATAGCTGCAACGTGTTCCTAGGCTTTATTAGTACTTATGGAGCGTTTTTTGGGCAAGTCCAAAAATGTGAATTTAACATTGTTATCTCGGGGAGTTGTTATGAGATTAGATTAGTTTTTTCACCAATATTTCTATTATTGAAAGGTCGTTATTTAACATACTACAGAAAAAATATGCCTATGTCCCTATTCATTAAATTCCTTCAATTTTTTGGAATCCTGGGCTTGTGTTGCCAACTGGACCGCGTCTCAGTTTTTGTTGCTGTGAGTGTTCGACTCTTGCAAATAGTTTAATGTTAATTTAATACATTATTCTGTTAATAAAATAATAAAAAACCTGGACCAATGCGGCTAGCTTTGATCTTAGAATTCTTCTTGAGTGATTTACATAAAAATAGTTTAGCTAAACACGTAATCATACATCTATCTGAGTTTATTAGACAGTTCCCATCAGACCTAATTACATGCACGTTACCTGTTATCACTATCATTTAAAAACTAGACTGCCTACCATTCTTAGAACGAAGCACAAAAAGAGTGGCTTGGAGGTTTGCAAATGCGTTTGAATTTATTTCTTCGTAACGGCAATAATAATAAAATTCTGCGTGACTTTTTTGTCACCAAGACTCCTTGTTAGAATTCAACCAATAACTATACGACTGTATTTCAAAACAACCAATAACGAAACGAGCGACAAAAAACCACCGCGAACCGGTTCCGAATTAGAATACCGAAACCAAAACACGTACGCACACACACACAACAATATCCACGACCTACCACAACATAATTTGAACAAAAAACAAAATGACTGTTACATAAAAATAAAGTTCGATTCACAGGATGTAAAAACACGATTGCGTGTGTGAGTGCGCCCCGTACTTGGAATTTGAGACTAATAAAAATTCATCGAATAATTTTTCGAAAACCGATTCGCATTCAGACGGCGTTGAACAGATAATTTTTGTGACACACACAACTATACTTACGCACACTTGGGCAAATTTAAAGAGGGAATGAGATAATCAGTATTCATCACGCACACGAAAATGAATGGGGTTGTGGCGAGTGGGAGAAGGACAGGTATAACGACTCTGTTTCTTTCGGCCAAAATGGAGCCGATATAAGAATGACGCTTCTAAGGCCATCGACCTTCTGTGGACTCAGTTTGGATGCACTTTTTTAGTTTTATTTAGATTCTGGTCCGCTTGTTCCATCGGTCACTCAACCTGGCTTTGCATAAAAACTCTATTTTCATGCTTATGTTCCACAAAAAATATGTTAATGAGCTCACTCACTATACATTTAGATGAGAACTATTAAATAATCGTGTTCTCTTTGAGAAAAATATTGAGAAATGATGATTGTGGAAGTTATAAAAGTTTTTGTGTTAATTTTTGCGCACGAATCGTGCGCGCGCGTCGATGACCGTTGTCAAGGCCGCGTCGAATTCAAGCGCGCCGATAGGCTGCCACGCGCTAGCAAAGGGCGGTAACTTAATGATTTATAATAATAAGTAATATTTAACTACGATTTTAGAATAGCGATTGATATAAGTATCTAAAAAATATATTTTGCAAATACGTATTGAGCATAAAACGCTTATCTTTATGCATATTATTTAATTGCATGCGATGAAAGCTGAGAAAACAAACAACAATTTTAAATCCGTTTTTTCAGCAAAATATAAAAAAAAAATCTCATCAGCACAATTAGACTGCCAGTTTTATATGAATAAAAAACCTCCATATCCTAAAAATACCTTAAAATATAAAACGTAAAACTACCTTTTAAGAGCTCTACTCTTTTTACTAAATCAAAAAATATTTTTAATCTACATATGTACCTACTTTATTCAAATTCAAATATTTTATTTTGGACTTGAGATCCATAGGGTTAGGTTAGATAATACAATAACTTATATATCTAGTTAGTAATACAATTTAGACAAAACAAAAGATTTATAATTTTCGTGGTGGTACAGCGACGGTACAGACTTTATGTAGGTACTTACACAATTTTGTAGTAAGACTCAAAACAACATTTCTTTTTTCTGATCCCAAAACTACCTGTATCCAAACGGTTACGGCATTATGCCAAATAATGAATTATGCCAAATGATGATTATGACAAATGAGTTTATGCGAGATGAGCCATATCTAACCAAACCGACTTACACCAGTTTGCCACGCGGCCGCAAGCGCCTGCGCACGGGAATTCGTTCTGCATTTTGTGGTGACGTGACGCGCAACTGCCATTTTATTTTCGCGTCCGCTGATGACCTGGGTTTACTCGTTTTCGTACTTACCACGCTCTTGCAGACGGCAATGTTTTTATAGTTAAGGTTTTAATTTGAAATGTATTCTTTATTACTGCTTGTTTTTATGCAAATTATCTGCGAGTTCTAAACAAACATGTTGTTCGTTAACTAGTTTATTATCGTTAATTAGTTATTAGTTGAAACAAAACATGACGGACCATCGTCTATATTTCTAAAATGGCTAAATTGCGAGTAAAACACACAGGTACCTATAACAGACCGTTTTTTTGATGAAATATATGCTATTATATTACTTTTTATTATTTGGGGTTTATATGTGTGTGCTACATTAGCTTTTAATAGTTTTAATGTCATTGTGCATATTAACCTGTTGGTTTGTCTATCTGCGTTGATGTTTATTCTTCTCTAATTTGTTCTAAGGTTAACTGGAAGAGATCCCCTACAAGCATAATTTCGCCTGTGTACGTGTGTTTTTTATGTACAATAAAGTGTTTACAAACGAAGAAACAAAGAGACCGTAGCAAGTAAAGGTGCGTCCACATTTGTATCATTTGCCCGTATCAGATCGTCGTCGCGTGGCATGATCGCGTGTCACGATCACGCGTTTGGACGTTGCGCCGATCGGATCGCTCGAAATCCATTTTGCTACGCGTATCACACAGTTATATCGGAAGAGTGCGGCATGATCGGCGCGCCGACAGTGAGCGTCTAAGCAGCGCGATACGCAGTCATGCCACGGCACGGTGATCGGATACGAGCAAATGATACAAGTATGGACGCACCTTAAAGTGCCATGCAAACATATCACAACACATCTTTATTCTTGTAGACATAAAGATGCAGGGATCGGAACAGTTATTTTTTTAACTTCTAAAATACACGCTATTTCTGGAATGTTGTATTTAGGAGAAGAGAAATTAATCAACACCTGATTCAAGTTCTAGTATTTTATTAAATTATACGAAAATATCGTATTACAATGAAAAAAAAACGTTATTTCAGTTATTTTGTATGAAAAAAATACCGTTTCTGATCCCTGATGACCATTTATTTGGCACTTTGGATGTTACAGTGAATTTGATGTTGATTACACCTACCTATATAAATATACAAGCAAACAATAATTTTCCAATGTTTTAATACTCTAAGATTTAAAACGTTAACGTTTGAATCATAAACATGACATTTTCGGCGCACTACTTAACAAGTAGGTACTTAATTTAAAAACCAGGTCACGTCATGCGGAACCGACGTAAGTGCATTTATTGCATTTATGGCTCCAGTGGCCTTGACTGCGTGCCCGAAAAACGCACAAAGACTGTAGAGAATAAATGAATATCAGGGACAATCTTACACAAATCGACCTAGTCCCAAACTAAGCAAAGCTTGTACTAGGGAATATATTGTAATACTGTGCTGGTACTATCCAGGCGACGATACATACATCTATAGCTTCTATTATAATGTCTGTCCATTGAAGATATTTTCAAAAAAATGATTGTAACGGACTATTTGGAGGACACTGAAGCAAATATATTTTTTTTTTGTATGTTTGTATGTGTGGTTGTGGCTTCATCACGCCAAATCGGCTAAACGGATTTCAAATATTTTTGATACACGGGTAGCTTGATATCTCCAGATGGTTATAGGATACTTTTTACCCCGCTACGCTGTCGAAAAAAGAGGGGTTATCACTTTTTCTCCTCCGCGAACGAAGTTGTATATGGATAAATAAAATACTTAAATGAATATAAAACATCCAACACCCAGGAACAAACAAGCACTTGCCCCGGCCGGAATTCGAACCCGGGACTACCAGCTTCGTAGGCCGTTGTGCAACCCACAGCCAAACGCGTCGTCAAATAATAATAATATGTATTTGTTTAAATAATATTGTATTTCTTTAGAAATGTAGAGGTGAACTAAGGAAGGATTTTTTGAAATTCGAAATTTAGCCGAAAAGGCGGGCAAAAGCTAGTCTATACTATTATAAAGTTGTAAAATGACTGTAGATTGAAGATATTTCCGAAAAAATAAGTTATATCTACGGAATATTTTAAGGTCACTAAATCGAAAAATGATTCATTTTTGTGCGTTTATAATTATGTGTCGTTGCGTCTTCAGCACGTGAAATCAGCTGAATGGATCTCAACTATTCTTGGTACAAAGCTAGCTAGCTGGCTATTCACAGATGATTATATGATGAAAAGAGGGTTATGACTTTTTTCTCTTCCACTGACAACTTGAAGTAGGTATTTAATATTGTAATGGTAATTTAACATAGTAAATTCTTTTTTGCTAAAAAGAGAAAGAATGAAATGTTTGATGGTATACCTATCTTGGTTATTTTTATAGTTATTCGATAAAATATTTGTCTCTACTGTTTGTTACATAAATTTGCTTTTAATAAAGAAAAATAACCATGCATATTCCCTGTTAATTAGATTAATAGGGAGACAGATTAATTGGGTAAATCAACTTTTAGACCCACACTTTTGACGTCTCTTGGCGTTACCAAATATGTCTCTGGTGTTACCAAGAAATCGGGCTTCTAATAGTTCTAATATGATATTTCCCTGTTTATTATGTTTGACAGACAGGAACGTTCAACGTTTAAACGTACAGCTTAAATAAATAAAAACCAATATTTAAAGGCGTTATTTTACAGCGAAGTTTAAAAGTTGTGGACAGATTTGTGTGGGTCTAAAAGTTGATACACCGAATTATCGGTCAAAAAAAACGGCCAATTGCGAGTCGGACTCGCCCATGAAGTGTTCCGCAGCCGTTCATACAAAAATGCACTACAGATGAAAAAAAATACGATATGGAAAAGAAACACTAACAAAAGAGCGTATCTCCCCGGCACTTATGTCCTTTTGCGGAGAAGCGCAGATTTTTGGCAATAAGTTAAAAACGGTATGTCCGATCATGTCGAAAACAATTTTCGTTGAAAGTATTTATTAAGCTTTATATTTATAATTTTTTAAAATTTTTTGAACATACCGTTTAGAAAATAGAGGGACACAATTTTTGCTACTTTCGGAGCGAACATTTCGGAAACTGTTCACTTAATCAAAAAAAAATTGTAGAACGCTCAAAGTGTTTTTAGAAGACCTGTCGAAATATGTGCCACACATTGATATTTGCAGAAAACATTTTTTTTCAGTTTCGGTTACATGTATGGAGTGCCCCCCCTAGAAATATATATATCTTTTATTTAACTATCAAACTAAGTAGCGGTTTACACACGACACCTGTGCTCTAAATTTCATCAATGTACATATTGTACATCTTATAGTTTTTGAGTAAAATGCCTGTGACATACGGACGGACAGACAGACAGACAGACAGACATGACGAATCTAAAAGGGTTCCGTTTTTGCCATTTTGGCTACGGAACCCTAAAAAGGACTACCCAGTCTATCATTGAGTCGTTGAATCATAAGCACATGATATTTTCGACACTCCACTAAACTTAATATGCTATTTTTTTAAATTCTTGCCACGTCATGCGGAAGCGATGTAAGTGCATTTATTGCATTTACGGACCCAGTGGCCTTGACTGCGTGCCCGAAAATGAGTGGACAAAGACTGCACTTTGACTCCTTGTCGCAGTAACGATTGGTATTCACTTGTAAGTAAATGAGATTTATATGAAGGCGACACAGTACTATAAACTTTAAGGCATAATTCTTATCACTTTAAGTTTGGATATGTATGGTATGAAAGTATAGATTAGATAAAAAAGAAAGTATAGATTAATAAATATTACATGAAAATACACAAATCGAACTAGTTCCAAGGTAAGCTCAATAAGGCTTGTGTTGCGATATGGGTACTAGACGACGATATATTTAATACATATATTTACTTATATACAAAGAAAATATCCAAGACTTAGTAAAAAATATGTATGCTCATTACACAATTATTTGCCCTTACCGGGATTTGAACCCAGGACCTTAAGGCTCCGCAAGCAACGTAACTCCCGCTAAGCCAAACTGGCCGTCACAATCACTGGTGGTCAGAATTTAATAGGAAATGTAAAAAATACTAGGAAATGTATTTTAATTATAAATTACTAAAATGAGATAATATACGCGATATAATCCGTTAAATTGTTTTATTTCAATGAGTAATAATCGCGGAAACAGAAGAAAATATTATATAAATTACTAGCTTCTGCCCGCGACTTCGTCCGCCTTAAATTCGTTTATCGCGGATAAGGGTATTCTTCCGAGATAAAAAGTAGCCTATGTCCTTCCCCGGGACTCAAAGTATCTCCATACCAAATTTCATCCAAATCGGTTCAGCGGTTTAAGCGTGAAGAGGTAACAGACAGACACACAGACAGACAGACAGACAGACAGACGGACACACTTTCGCATTCATAATATTAAGTATGGATTTTTTACAAACGTATCGGAATAGTTTTATGGCAATGATGGAATGGTAATATTTATACCTAACATTGTACTATGACAAACTAAAAATTGGATAAACATAAGGGACACTTTTCCATATTTTTTTGCCTAAAACCGTCGTTGTTATAAAACAAACGTAATATAAACCCAAAATAATAAAAATGAACTCTTTGAAAATTATGACAAACTATTTTTCGAAAAACATTGCATATAACCTATCGTTGACAAGAGGATGACAATTTACAGTTTGATTATTTATGTAAGAAATCACTTTATTATAGATGACGGCAACAAAATTATTTATTAAAAACAAAACATGTTATACAAATAAATATTATAATAATACTCGTAATAAATCTATAATCTAAAGTAATAAATACATACATACGTATTTAAGTCAAAAATGTCAAGATACATAAGGAGAAAATAAATAATAATTATCATACACTTAGTTAGTTATTCTATAGGATAATAAATAAGATGTCATTAATTCTGAATTAAATAATGGATACTTTAAAGGTGTCAACCCGACAAAATGCAGCTAGTGGGAGTATATTAATCTGACATATTTCATGATGAATTAGATTATAGATTCACACTGCTCTGCACCGCGAAAAACATCAGATAGAAAACGAAATTAATTATTCTTACTTGACGGGTTACTACTAGAGAGTACTCCATAATTTGCTATAATTATTTATTGATATAACTTTCATCTGAAATTGAAAACTTTATTTTTTTACGTCGAAACTACTTATATATGTTTAGTTAATAACTGTTGTAACTGACTCCACGAGACGGGCTTGGCCAACTGTGGTGGTCATAGGAAAAACCGTAATGTAATTTTTTTTTATAAAAAAACAGAAACAGAATCAATTATTATACTAGAAAGCGCCCTTCGTTCGCGGGGAGCAAAGTTATAAATTCCTTTTTTTTTAAGCGTCGTCGGGTATCAAGTAGTCTACAACCATCTGGAGATACCCAGCTAGGCGTGTACCAAAAACTTTTAAACAAAAAAATAAAACCGACTCCAAAAAAACTAAAAAGTAAAAAATAACGCCATAATTCAGTTTCTTCAAATTACTTACAAGTAACCGTTTGTATACTCAATCTATACAGTATATACAATTCATCTTATTTTGGCGTCGGTGCCATATAAAGAATGTGTAAAATATTGAAAATTGACGATTTTAGTAACTTGTGACACGATGGCACCGACTCCAAAATAACATTAATTGTATATACTGTATAGATTGAGTATACAAACGGTTACTTGTAAGTAATTTGAAGAAACTGAATTATGGCGTTATTTTTTACTTTTTAGTTTTTTTTGAGTCGGTTTTACTTTTTTGTTAAAGTTTTTTTTATTTTTATTTTCTTTTTATTTTTTTTATGGATGTTCACCGATTACTCAAAGACTATGTATTTACAAATAAAACTTATATTTACTGTTCCTGCTAATATATCTCGTAGTTTAAAGAATCTGTATTTCTTATTTTTTTAATGATTAATGTTAAATGCCAAATTGCATAATGGCTCGTAAAATTTTACGTCGTCTTTTTTAATTTTCATATCACAATATATCTTAAAATCTTAATGGGGCATTAACACTAATGAAATGAATGTGACTGCAGGTGCATTAAGTCCTATTGTCAGTCTGGCGCATAGTATTAACTAAAAAGTTTGTTAAGTCCTTGTTTCACGGAGCAAATGTTGCCAAATTAGATAGTAGGTACGGATAGAATGGTCTGGAAAATTTACGAATCTTAAAGGCTAAATAATATTGGTTTTCCAACGCAATGCCAAGGAAAATAATACCTAGTATCAAATAAATCGCAAGCCCAATTATTCTCACATCCATAAATACATTTTTAAATTAACAAAAACGCTATCACAACATAACTACATATCTCCTCTAATAATACAGTCAGAAAAGTAACCTAATGCATGTATTATAAAATTTTCTTTCCAAAAACTGTTTCAAGCACTTACGACATTAAGAAAATGTTTAGTCGAAAAACGACAATCGAAAGCGTAAACGCAGCGCGGTCCCGTTGCACATGCATTCGATCTTTACACCCAAAAGATTATAAGCGACAGTAGTATCCCTATAAAATACAACTTTTTGTATCCAGAGCAATATACTTGCCGTTTATGCACGAAAAAGCCTAAGTGACGTAGATTTTTGTATAGGTTGTGGCATTTTGGACGTAAGATGGTGAGGTTCGTTGACATCATTTTTTCGCATTACGATTCGGAAAGGTCATGGTCTGCCGCTAGCTGGGTTTCCAATTTTGTTGATTTTGAGGTTGTAATGTTTCAGATGGAGGACGCTGCGTGGTTTAATGTCCTAATGATTTTGAGGTTATAACCTGTAAATACTGCAAATACATACAACTTAACATGACCAGAGAAGTGAAGTAGGTAGGAGAACAAAATCATCCGTAAATAATATTTTTATAAGATGGTACCTTATAGAAATATATAGGAAACATATTATTATTTCTATACCGAATCGTAGCATTGATTGGTCGGTTTTTGCATTGCTAGGGTTGATTGTTTTTATGAAGATGTCTCATCTGTACTATTATAAAGTTGTAAAAATGAAATGTCTGTACATTGAAGATATTTTCAAAAAAATTTATTGTAACAGACTATTTTGGAGGTCACTGTTTATGGTTTTATTTTTGGATGTTTGTATAAACCTCGACACTCTCGAGGCATCATCAGGATGCTGGTTAAGATATGATGACTGTTATCCTTAACGACACGTTTGGCTCAGTGGGTTGCACAACGGCCTACGAAGCTGGCGGTCCCGGGTTCGAATCCAGGCCAAGGGCACGGCAAGTGTTTGTGTGATTAACACGATTGTTTGTTCCTGGGTATTCGATGTTTTCTATGTATTACTTATTATAATGTATCTATATATTATGTATATGACGACACGTTTGGCTCAGTCGGTTGCACAACGGCCTACGAAGCTGGCGGTCCCGGGTTCGAATCCCGGCCAGGGCAAGTGTTTGTGTGATGAGCATGTTCTAGGGTCTTGGATGTTTTCTATGCATTTAAATAGTTTTATAATTTATCTATATATTATGTATATTCTCGCCTGGTACCCATAGTACAACTTTGCTGAGTTAGGAATTTGGTTTATTTTTGTAAGATGTTACAATACAATAACTCTTTATTGCACACCATACAAAACAGAGTACAGAAAGCAATACATTCAAGGAGAGGTAAACAAGAGGCGGTCTTATCGCTAAACAGCGATCTCTCCCAGACAACCTTTGGGTAGTGGGAGACGTTGAGAAAAAGAAACTGTAGGTATAAGTAGGCGGCGCAAAAGCAGTTTGAATGTTCCTGATATTCATTTATTTGTTAATCTAAAGCTTAATCACGTTATGACATGATTATTGGAATCGATAGGCAGCTCTGATCTGCATTAACGCATGCTTAAAACACGTCACCAATCATTTCTATAGAGGCATTTATACCCCCTCCAATTAGCCGTAACCCCCTATTTGGCGAGCCCCTTGATCACAGGCCCGCTCAGTGCTCATTGCTCATTCGGCGTGCTCACTGCTCACCGCTCGGTGCTCAAATGCTCATCCGCCAAATTGAGCGGACGTGGTCGGTGAAAAATTATATGTGCGATTGAGTCGATAGGCTATGATGTAGGCAATTGGTTACAATTACAAGAATAACATTGATTGAGTTTAGAGTAACACAGACAATCTAATCGGCATTCCGTTTTCTGCAAGATATAATATAACACGCGTATTTCCTAAAGAAGGATTTTTAATTAGCTGGAGTAAACTGACGTTTACAGACACACGTCGGCGGTGATTACTTCATTATGTCAGAAGTACAGTATTTGTTATGAATAAAAGTTACCATAATATCACCGGTTACACGTATTTTCATGTATACTTTTGTAAAATTCTTTTTTAACAACGAAATGTTCACGTTGACACCTGTCAGTTTACTACAGCTCATTAAAAACCCTACTTTACTTTAGTGAAGGATGTCAATAGATCCTAAATTGTGGGGATCAAACTACGAACAAAATGGGTTTGGAATGTCTAAATTTGACTAGGTCTCATATCTGAGCAATAGGGAGTAAGTATGCGTAATATTTATGTTTATTAATACAAATTGTGAAAATTTTCGATTGGTGAACTTCGGAGATAAGGGGGGGAGTGGTATTTTTTTTCACATCTTCCTAATAAAACAAAAACTAATCATAATTTAAAAAAAAAATGTTCAAAAATATGCAAGTCAAGCCCTTTCATATGATACCTCATTTGACCCATTAGATATACTTTTAATTTTTATTCGTCGTTTTTTTAGAAAATAAAAATATATTTTTAAATATTTCCTGTGCAATACAGGTGAGCTGACTATGTTTATAAATATTCTAAGTTTCAAATAGTTAGCATAAGTAGTTTTCGAGATATGGCGCTTTAATAGTCGGACAGACAGATAGAGTCGCACCATAAGGGTTCCTTTTGTACCTTTTTGGTACGGAACCCTAAAAAGGGTTCTATTGGTTGGTCTACGAGACACGAATGATTCGCACCGCCCACAAAATTTGTCATTAAGTATTTTATAGCAAGGAACATTAAAATAAGAGGACTGTCATGTGACATACTCTGGTCCGGTTCCAATCGCAAGGTGATATTCTGGTAAAAACTAGATAGCGCTTTAAAATTAAATATTTAACTGTGCTATAATTGTACACAGAAACACGGTGCAGTAACAATTAGTTCGTAAACAGCCAATAATAAATATATCGTAACATTTAAATAATGTGACATGCTTGCAAACTTCAATAATTGTTAATAATAATTTTTATACATACATGGCGTTGTACATATCGCAGAAAGGCTTTTTGTATGGAGATGGACAGTTCTGCTTGGACACCAGTAATGTATGTGTGTGTGTGGTTAGTGGCTACATGGCTTTGAAGAAAATGTTACAAAATCTACAGACATTTCGGCAAAAAGGTGAAACGTTACAAACTTTCAAACGACCACAATAAGACACCACAGAAATGTTCTCTTTAAAGGCCACAACGGGAGGATATGTACATATCCTTCCAGTACCTTCCGTATACGTACCTTCCGTAGAAATGTCCGTTTACAAAGGTCAGTAACTCTACCCTAACCCTACCCATTAGAAACGTATTTCGACCGGCGCTAGAAGCGCCATATTAGGCGCGCATCTGCCCCAGCTGCGACAGGTGCCTGGACTAGAATTAGCGCCTAGATCACCTGCGCGAGCGCAGACTTTTGGAAATACAGGGCGTTGGTCCTAGTAGCGTACCGTCGACTGATATTTGAAAGATTTTATCCTTAACATTTATCTTATAGTGTTTTCTTCTGTTTCCGCGATTATTAATCATTTAAATAAAACAATTTAACGGATCATATCGCGTATATTATCTCATTTTGTGAAATGCTGCTTGGTAAATTATTAAAATAAAATAATCAAGCTCTTCTGGCACATATGTAATTGTCTTTACAGATTAGGCCCGTATGCCGTGTATTGTGTACACCTTTATTTGTTTTCTCAAAATGGGTAGTTTGCGCAAATTGTAACTTTGACGGAGCAAAATATGTCTTTTCTCAGTCAATCTGTGACCATGGAAAGCTGAAAAGCTTCCGAAACATCGGGAACTCAAATGAGACAATATACGCGATATATCCAGTAAATTGTTTTTATTTTAAATTATCTTATCGATTAGTAGAATGGAATAGTGAGTTTTAATTAGAAAATTACCATGATACTAAGACATGTATCAATCTGATCATATTTTTGGTTGGTAAAATTTTGATATTGTTTTTTTTTCTCCCATTTAAATGTTAACTGGAAGAGATCCCTCACAGGGATAAGTTCGCCTTTGTACATATCTGTGCTTTGTAAATACCTATTTTTTTTGTATTAATTTATATGCAATAAAGTGATTACATACATACATACATACATATTTTTTAATTCAAGACCAAACTTTAACGCCAACGGCCGCACATTCGCTGTGATTTCTGAATAATGGTTTAAGGGGATGCGTCGAAAATTTAAGCTATTTGGTAGCGCATTTTTTGTCAAATCTAGTATATAAATCAGGCTGGTTTTCAGATATGTGTTCCTTGACTATATAACCTATTCAGTGATTAACGCGGAAACATGTCTAATGAACATTTTCCTCGATAGAAAAGTTATCCGAAAACGCGTCTTCATTTCCCGTTTTTTGTCTAGTTTGTACAAACGACAGATTAATAAACGGCTAAATTATGTTAAAATGTCATCCTTCCCTTTATCTTTTAAGTGATTAACTTAAATGTTAACACAACATAATAATATCTTCGATTTCATGGTACTTTTACATCTGGCGCTTACGCAAAAAAACCCCAAGCATGTAGTGTATTAGCTTTCTCTTTCTTTGATGCGCGCGAGCAATAAATGCATCCCTTATTACAAATCACGCTTATTGGCTAGCTCCGCGTTTGGGGCGTGATTTACGAATGACGAAGTAGACCCTTAAGGGGCTCCCATACGCGGATGATCTTCGATCCGTAGCTCTTCACTTCTCTGTGTATATGTCTCTCCGTGTTGACAACCACCGTTGTTACCAATACGCTGGTACTGTTTCAGTTTATCTTCACGAGTCACCGAAACCGAGATGAGCGCCATCAAAATTTGTTATTTTTACGACAAAAAAACAGTTTTTGCAACTTTTCTAAAGACTAGAACCAATTGAAAAACCAGTTGACAATTTTAAATTGAACATCATTACTCTCTTGTTTGTTTTCGTACGATGTCTAAGCGTCACTTGACGAGTGAGCCTATACCGATTTAAGATAGAAAAAGAACTTTATGTTTTTTTTTCTCTTGATTTATTAAGTATTATATATAGTTCCAGTTTACATAAATAAAGGTCAAATACAAAGCTACAATATATATATTTCACGTGGTTTGTACCAAGTGGAATAATTTGATATCACTTTAAAAACAGTGAAATTTATGTACATTTTCTGGGTAGCCCAGTGTTAGTATTTTTATGAAAAAAACTGACCCTAATATTACCGGAACAGAGGTCTCATTCATGATTTTATGAAATAATGTTTATTTGTTTAAATAATGAAAATGGGTACTGACATATTTTGGGATTTGAACCCAGGACCTTCATTTTCGCAAGGAATGTTACTCCCTCTAAACAAAAGCTATTATCAAAATATCTTATATTAATTATCTTCAATGTACAGACATTTAATTATTACAACTTTATAATATAGTATAGATACCCAGTTTATTGTAAAAACACTAGGGCTTAAAAAGCTCGTTAAGAATAACTAAAGCTGAACAGACTTCGAATCCAAGAGCATCAAATCTTAAAAGCGCTAATAAAAATTTAATGATACCATTATTACAACGGTAATAAAACTGAAGCCGCTCTTTGTCGCACGATATATCTATCTCTGTTTATTAAGGGCCTGCATCGTCAAATAATGCCTATTCGTAAACCACGGCCCAAACGCCGAGCCGGTCAATGAGCAGAATTTGTAATACGGGACGCATTAGTGCTCGCGCGCATCAAAGAAAGATAAAGCTTGCTTGGGGTTTTTTGGCGTAAGCGCTAGATGTAAAAGCACAAAGAAATCTCAGATAGTTTTATGTTTTGTTAACATTTAAGTTAGTGACGTAAAAGATAAAGGGAAAGAAAGACATTTTACATAATTTAGCCGATTATTAATCTGGCGTTTGTACAAACTAGACAAAAAACGGAAAATGAAGACGCGTTTTCGGTTTTATTTTCTATCGAGGAAATTTTAAGCAATCACGTTTCTGCGTTAGGCGCTGAATAGGATATATAGTCAAAAAATACATATCTGAAAACCAGCCTGTTTTATATACTAGATTTGGCAAAAATCTCATTAAAAAATTGCTAAAACTTTCGGGTGCATCGAAAATTAAACCTTAACGCCGTGTGAAACAGATGTATGCACGACAAGCGGTATCGAAGCCAGCAATTCAAGAACAACTGTGATATACATCTCTGTCGCGCGACAAAGAATGTCTGTATTTTTCCGATACGTTTGGCTCAGTGGGTTGCACAACGGCCTACGAAGCTGGGGGTTCCGGGGTTGAATCCCGGCCAGGGCAAGTGTTTGTGTGATAAGCATGAATGTTTGTTCCTGGGTCTTGGATATTTTCTATGTAAATAAGTGTTATAATAATTTATCTATATATGCTTTGCTTAGTTTGAGCTAGGTCGATTTGTGTAAGATTGTCCCTGTGTTATTTATTTATATTTACTATTACATAGTGGACAGCTAATACAGAGTGAGAAAAGAGGATGATCAAGGTCGCGGAGAGTTGTGGTCACGGATCCGTAATCCGTGGTTGTGATAGCCTGGCAGTATAACTAGCTATTTCGTATTTGTCGCGCGACACAGCATCACATCACCCATGTCTCTCGCACACTGCTGAAAGAGAGAGACAACGATACTCGCGCGACAAATGTTTATTTAATGACTTGTGAAATGGTGTCACAACGAAGGCGAAGGCACAATACACGGTGTTTGGAAACAGGATGCAAAGCTGTGAGCGGAATGATAGTAGGTGATAGTATAGGCCATTTAGAACATTTTAAGCCAGGCATGTCCACAGACTAATAAGAGATACTACGTATCAGACTGCCAACTCAGAAACAAATATTATTTGCACTAGGCAACTATATTTAATCTGTACGATTAGTGTTGACTGACGTTCATTTTTTTTCTATTCGAGATTGCAATATGGCAAGGGATCGTAACGTATTCAGCCAAAGTGGTCTAGGTTCATTGAATGAGGTCTAATATTTAGAATGAATAGTTCCCGGCACGTAAATTTGAACACGTAACTTCAGTAATTGTGTTTACGTGATCAAGTTATATGCTGAGAATTATACCTCAGTGGCAAAAAAATAAAACCCACATTATTTATTAAAAGATTTATTTTTCAATTTCTTTTTCAATTTGTCGTAAGCTATCTTCTGTATTGCAATGAATACGTCTGTCCCCTTTAATATTTTGTTGGTTGTGTTGTACCAATTCATAATTGTAAATCGGACAGTTAGAGCAATGAAATGACTGAGAATAGTTTTGTGCTCGGCGCAGTCAAATAAACAAAATGAATTCTTGGACATAATGTTTGCTAGTTCTGTGGGCGATAATTTTTCAAGATCATCACGATTTTAAACACTTCAACCACTAAATATTTTCTCAGAGCACGGGAAATGGTGTAAAATTGCGTCCTTTCGCAAAGTTCTTCAAACACAGCACTGTTAAAACATTTTGCAAAAAGCAAGACAGGATAAACGCAACGACATCACTCGATAACACATTACTGTGACAGTGACAGAATGAATTTCGACAAATAATATAAAGATGACAAGACGAGTGTATTGACAACACAACAGCTAATCACAGCAGAGAAAAACGTCAGTCAAGATTAAAAACAACATGGCGCTAACGTACACGTTTTGTTATACGAAGATTACCAGCTGTGGGCATGTCTTAGACAAATGTTACTCGTTTTTTTCGGCAATAGTAGGAGTTTTCCTAGAAAAAATCGGAAAGATCAAATAAAAAAAAATACATTTTAACATTTGTCTAAGACATGTATGGCTTAAAATGTTATGGCCTAAACTATCATCTAATTGCGGCTTTTCATCCTGTTCCCAAACACCCTGTATAGAGTAATCGGCAGTCAAATAGAACTCGAGTGCCTAAAAATCCAACTACCTGTGAACCAAGAATAGGTGAGATCTGTTTAGCCGATTTGGCGTGATGAAGCAGCCACAACGACACATATAAACATCCAAAAAATCGAAAAAAAAAAACGATTCAATGACCTTCAAATAGTCCGTTACAATTTTTTTTTTAATATATTCAATGTAACAGACTTCATTGTTACAACTTTATAATAGTTGGTATAGCATAGCAGAATGGAGATTTGTTGCGATAAATTTGGCGCTTTGGATGCTATTGACTATTTGACGCTGACTGTACAAAAAATTTTACTCATCTTACCTTATATAAGTCGGTAGAGGTAAGTGACATGAGAACGCAGCGCGGGGAAAAAATGCGTGGATCATAAAGTTGATTGACCTTCGCATAATAACGTAAAGGGCAGATGAAAGGCTGATCAAGTTGTCTATAATTATGACCATCTATCTAAGCCCACTGTAATTAAAAATCACAAGGAAACCTCAATTAAAAGTTGAATTAAAAAACTAGAAATTATAATCTCATAACATCTTTGGTCTTAAAATATTATAAAAAACTCGACTTAAGCACTAACCTACACCAACATGTATAGGCTTGTCCGATGTTTGGCTGTGTATGTACGTGTGTGTGCGTGCATTTCGTGAGTTCATTCACCTTACTAGTTGGGGAAGTTGGAACAGAGCAACGTGAGGAGAGGGACTTTGGTTCAAAATTGGTTTTATATTGTTTTAATCGGTATTGGTAAGGTGTCCGGCCATTTCACAGAAATATCATTTCGAAGACAACTTCTTCTTATTTCCTGAAGCCATATTTTTTTATATTTTTCAAAAGATCATTGCCAAATATATCGCTTTCAGGAAAAAAACCATGTATAAAAATGATATTTACTTCTATTTGAGTACCGGCAATGGTCATCAATAATAATAAGTACTCTTTATTGCACACCAAAAGAAAATAACAT
The DNA here is from genome assembly GCA_905404275.2 of Hedya salicella. NCBI lineage: Eukaryota > Metazoa > Arthropoda > Insecta > Lepidoptera > Tortricidae > Hedya > Hedya salicella. Next base: position 4,280,434 of record FR990115.1, on the reverse strand, counting down.
CAGACACTTAAATCTAAACCAGTATAAGAAATGGTAAACACAGGCGGTCTTATCGCTAAAAAGCGATCTCTTCCAGACAAGCTTAAGGTAGTAGAGATGGCGCAAAGTAAACAACCAATGAGTAAGTAAGTGGTACACATGAAGATGAGACAAATCATAAATTAAAGCCAGAAAGAAAAACAAAAGAGAAATGAACATTTCAGATACATACAAAGATACTAGGTACTATTAAATAAATATAAAATACAAATAAACATATACACAAATATACATATACCTACACAAATATATACATATAACCTAAAATATACTGAATTACACGACGTCGACATCTCAGTTTAAGGGAGCGATAAATAGTGCTGCTTAAGATGACTTTTAAAAATAGAAATAGATTTAGCACACCTAACGTCCAACGGCAAAGTATTCCACATCCGGATCGCTTGAAAAGTGAAAGAAGTGTTAATCAATATTTGTTCCTGAATCTTGAATCTTACGTAATATTGATATACAAAAATATATGTGTATTGTTGATATAGTCGTATAAAAACCCATAAAGCACAGGCGTATTTGAGCTTAATTCAGGGCTAGTTCTAAATTTATAAGGTTGTAATAAATAATGGTCCATTTTCATACTTCTGATGCACTAGGTTAGGTTTAAAATATGATTTTATGTAAAATGATATTTTTAAAGGGCTTTTTCGACGGACAATACCACAAACTGATAATGTCGACTGCAGGGAAAACGTTTAATACAGCAATGAATCGCTACCAATATTTTAGAAATGATGCCGAAGGGCCCCGACAGTTGAAACAATTTTTAATAGACATGTAGAGTAGATTAGATTACTTTATTTCATTATATAAATTATAATATACATTACATTTCATAGGTACATAATTTTGTTTTATAGTAAGTATTAACATTTTTTCTATATTTAGATTCTGCTATATAAGGTGCTATCAAATTAGGTACTAATACTTTAAGAGATACACCAAAATAATATATTTTAAATAAAACTGAAGGATTTTTTTTATATGATATTCTTGTTTTAATTTCTTGAACAAAATAAATACATTTAAATTCTGCTCGAATATAACCTTACCTTACCGCACGGTTTGGATTCTCCTATATCGGATAAAGCTAAAATGCTGTACAAGTTAGCCAATGTAGAATTAACACTAAGGACTTAGGTTAACTTTTAAAAAGATTATTTTTTGTTGGAAGTGTTTTGTTTTGTTCATTGTCCTAACAGGGCGATATGGTAGCTCAGCAACAAAGCCTTTTATATAAATAAATAAATAAAAAACCTTACTATGTATTTAACTGACAAAATGTTTTTCATAACAATGACATTTTATTTATTTATGTGAAGTGACCAGTGTTTGACAGTCGAGAGGTTCCATAAGAAAATCAAAGAGGTCTTAATCACTAATAATTGACTATCTCATTAACAGGCTGTTTTTAGTTTTTACGTACTCATACCAAAGTTATTTCCCTAATTTTCTCCAAAAACTAACAAACTTTGATTTCTTTAAATACTTAACTCCGCTCCTAGCGATGAGTATTTTCGGCTCTAAAAGTATTGGTACCTAATTTGTTAGCATCTTATATTTAAATGGTTGGAGAAGGAATTAAAATTACACTGAATAAATTATATTTACAAGCGACAACGAATTTGTAATCTGATGAAAAACTTCAATCATCTAGATAACAGCTGACAGTCTTCGAACTTTTCAATGTCGATGAGGTTACTTTTCAAACGAAAAAAAAACCAAATTAAATTTTGTTCATCCGTTGAAGAGCTACGATGTCACAGACAGATAAACATACACACATATATTCACTTTAAACTTTTTAAACTTCTTTTTTTAGTCGGGGGCTAAAAACTATAAAATATATTTTAAATAAGCAGCTCCACGGCCTGCCCTGTCCACCCGATATTTAACCGAGTCGCGGAGTAGCATTTTTGCCGCACGCATTATCACGCATGTGTGACACACACACATACGTACGCTGCGTATGGGTGCAGCGCGTGGAAAAATCTGATTCGTGCGTACGATTTTGGCGAAGCGGTGCGAAGGAAGCCTCATTCGAGATTGGTATGGTGATTTTGGTCCATCGGTGACTGATGCTAGCGATTGAGGGATCTTGGTGACTGATGGTGTTGAACGTATCCATAAGCAAGAACGTATTCACCACTTCTATACTATTGTAAAGTTGTAAAAGTGAAATGTCTGTACATTCGAGATGTTTTCGAAAAAAATATTTGAGGACGAATGGATGAAAATTTTCAAATTTTGTTTATACGGTACGGCACGAGCAGCATTGATATTTTCGATTAAAATGGCTGTAAATGTACGGTTATTCTTCACCGTACCGTATAAGGCAGGTATATAGGCCCACCAACACCTCTTCATAATTTAATTTTTTTCTTAGCCACAGAAAGATCTGTATTTTTTTCTGACATCTTCTAGCGTTGTAACTTATTAAGTGAATGTATAACCACATCGGCGTGACAAAGTTTTTCTTCTTCTGAAACCACAAGTTTATACAACACACAAACATGAAGATATAGCCCGTTAAGGCGCGTCCACACTTGTATTCTTTGCTCATATCCGATCACCGTGCCGTGGCATGACTGCGTATCGCGCTGCTTGGACTGTCGGCGCGCCGATCATGCCGCACTCTTCCGATATAAAGTGTGTGATACGCGTAGCAAATGGATTTCGAGCGATCGGATCGGCGCAACGTCCAAACGCGTGATCGTGACACGCGATCATGCTACGCGACGATGATCTGATACGGGCAAATGATACAAATGTGGACGCACCTTTAAAGTTCCCCGTGACGTCACGCCGTGCGGCTATTTTTCACACGGCGTGACGTCATGCACCCCCACTCCCAAATTTTGACGCGCTTAATCTTTGTCTTTTTTTGTTTGATTGACATAAGAAAAAATGCGTGTCCAATATTTTTAACACTATTGATCTATTTTAAGTAATATATTCACTATTCATAATCAGAAAGAGGGACCAACAAAGAATATATATCCGAGTTTAGATTACAAAAGCGATACCGACCGACCTCAGTGCGAGAAGAGCTGCCATATACGATCGCGCTCATAAATAAGGTCTTCGGAACTCAGAATGGACCAAAACACATGTCTAGCCGTATTTACCCGGCTTTTGCGACATGCGTAACCGCTATTGAAATATATATATTTGTCACTGTTATAATAGAAACATGTATGTATTTATTCAAATGTATTAGTGCGTTTTAAATGTATGTGTTTACCAGAGGCGAGGCGTCAGGAAAATTGCATGGGAAGCTGAAGCGTATTCATTTACTCAAGAGACAGGTGATTATAAGCCTTTCCTTGGACAACCCGGTGGGAATCGGCTTATATGGACGCCACGCCACTGGTGTGTACACTGTACATTTATTTTGTGTCATCTCCACTACCCAAAGGTTGTCTGGAAGAGATCGCCTTTTGGTGATAAGACTGCCTATTGTCTACCGTTGTGAGATGTGTATGTCATGGCTATATGATATTGTTCCTCTTGTTGGTGCGTAATAAATAATTGTATTGTATCGTATTGCAGTTTATAACTAGAATATCATCGGATTGTACAAATAACATTCATAATATTAAAACCGAAACTAAATTATTTAGGTAAAACATATTAAAAACTAAACGGCATCTAAAAACGGTTCCCGCGGTATCGTTCTGATTCTAACGAAGATACTGGCGGCATTTCCTCGCTGTATTGTAGTATTAATATTACATCTATAAGACATGTCCTTATTACACATGTTAGTGTAATAAGGACATTTCTTAGATGCGTTTTAGTCTTAGTTTATTATAATTTAGTTTCTATAGACCTATTTATCTTTCTTTTTGAGGATTAATATTGTTCGTCCTTATAATATAAAAGTGTTATTAAACATATTTAATTAATAATATTTAATAACAATTCTGTCCATAGACATATGATGGTTATACATATACTTATATCTCCTACATAAGAGTATCTCGGCGATTCTCAACTTGCAAATCGAATTTTGCCCCTGGAATTCAATATCATAGATGTAACGTGAGTTACGACCTTTCGTCAACCCGCCGTTCCCCGCCGTCATATCCGTCCGTCTGTGCATCCGTTCCTCGCATTGTTTGAACTTCGATTTGCGTTTCAACTTTTTGGTGTAGCAGAGACAATAGTTATCTGCATCGATTTTGTAGCGTTACAAATACCCACATTAAAAGTATTTGGCTGGATTTAGTATAGGGAAAATGAAATGCGTTTAATTTTCATAAAATAATCACTGTATTTAAAGCATCTAGAAATATACCTACGCAAGTAATATAAAAGTCAAAGAGAAATATTAAATTGGGCCTAAAAGGCTCAAAAAAGAAAAAAAGGGTTTTTTTAGATATTACGACGCAAACTTTTTTTAGTTCCAAAGGAAATTTAACATTAGTCTGTGATTACTTACAGTACAATGAAGGAAAAAATACTCGTATTTTCATACACTTGTGACTAGAGTGACGTCACGCGTGTCGCTCGCCGTATGGGGCGTTTTAATGTCCAGCCCAGCCGTCATACCTGACTTTGAATCTCGGTTTTATCGTATCTAAGTGTTTAATTTTCAATGAGTATTCATATTATACACATTTTTTAGTCATAAAAAGCTGGATCGATTTGGTATGAAAAAGGTATTAATTTTCCCTATTATCTAAATTTCTAAGAGACCAAAAATAAAATCAAGAAACATTTCGGAAATTCTTTAAAAAATGTGTCTTTGTATAAAAAGTATTTTTGGGTTGATCTTCAGAACCTTTTCATGTCCACATGATGCAAGCACGCTTTCTTTTTTATTTTTTTATATGCTATCATATCATACCTACTTATAGGTACCATTGTATGCTTATAATAAACATACATGTTTTTTTTATTACGAAACGGATATAATATCACCAAGAAAACATATCAAAACTTATAAAGTAAAAATAGAATAGAAGAAAAAAAGAAAAAGAAAGTTTTTTTTAAACAACACATACGTCATCTTATAAGAACCGTGTCCCGGGAAAGTAGATTATTTGGTTTCTGTTTTGGGTCATGCATTTTGTCTGTTAAATTAGTCCTCTACCATCAATAGGCCTTTGCCTATCTATAGTGAACATTCTTATCAAGCGGTAGGTACGCCTTACTTTACCCCAAAATAATAGGGCACAGCCGCGTCTGATATAACCCCTCGTCGTTTTCAAGTGAACTATACACTAAAAAGAACTACCATCATCATTTTAGGAGGAAACTAGACTTTTAAATTCACAATCTCCATACAATTTTAATACAATTTCCATACGAATTTTAATATAATCTCCATATGAAACGGAACCATAACCTATGGCACAGAATCATTAAATGCAGAACACGGTACAATTACGGTGGTCTAATTGGAGTACCGAAATACAGGGGTGGATGGAGCCCCGAAATAAGGGTTGTGTTGCCCGCTGGCGCAAGTTACAGGAGACTGATTGTATCAAAATGGGCAATAATAAAAAAAAACGGACTTTTTCTGTTTTTGACTTATATAATACTAGCTCCTGCCCGCGACTTCGCCCGCCTTAAAATCGTTTATCGTGGATAAAAGTATTTTTCCGGGATAAAAAGTAGCCTATGACCTCCTGGTCTCAAACTATCTCCGTATCAAAATTTCATCTAAATCGGTTCAGCGGTTTAAGCATGAAGAGATAACAGACAGACACACAGACAGACATACACACTTTCGCATTTATAATAGTATAGTATGGATATCAAAAGCCAAGCCAATAGTGAGACCTGGCTTAGCGTTTCTAAGCCAGTTTTATATTTACGGACTAATAATTCGTAAATTGTATTATTTATTTAATTATCGGCTAAACAGATTTCAATATTTTTTGGTACACCGGTAGCTATCCACAGATGGTGAAAGGATACCTTTTACCCGTCTACGCTGTCGAAAAAAAGGGGAGTTATGACGTTTTCTCCTCACAGTTGACAGTTGTGGGCACCTATCTCTACTATTAGATTAAATAAATATTTAAATAAAACAATGTGATCGGATTATAGCGCGTATATTATCTTATTTGAGTTCCCAACGTTTCGGAAGCTTTTCAGCTTTCCATGTTCACGGGTTTAATGAGAAAAGATATATTTTTTTCTGTGTCAAAGTTACAATTTGTGCAAACTATCCACTTTGAGAAAACAAATGTACATACATGCCAGATGGGCCTAATCGGTTAAGATAGTTACAGATGTGCCAGAAGGGCTTGTAATTATTAGACATGATACTTCACCTGTCTTGTCAAGGACGAACTGGAGGCAGTTTAAGAATAGGGAATATGCATGATTTTTTATTTTTGCTTTATTAAAAGCTCATTCATGTAACAAACAGTAGACAAAAATATTTTTTTTAATAACTATAAAAATAACGAAGATATACGCCATCAAACATTTTATTCTATCCCTTTCTAGCAAAACGGAATTTAATATGGAGGTTAGATGGCCGGCGTTACAGTACATGTCGGACCTCTCTGTCAAATCGCCGTCTAATTAGCAGTTTAAAATGCCTATATCATGCGTATTTCTCGGCCGATTTTAATTTAGAATTCACTTTTTGAAATCGTTTTTACGGTATTTTCATATTTTGTTAAGAAAAGCGATAAAAAAAAATCATGTATGTACCCTATTTCCAGAATGACATTCCTGATATCTAGGTTAAGTCAGGTACTATTAATAATTGTCAAAAATCATCACGACAATAAGGCTTTTTCTCTCTTCAAAGTAACCACCGATGAGTTATAAAATCCTTCATTAACGGCCTTTACAGGCGGTGTTGAATAGGCTTTGTGACCAAAAAAAATATAATAACCCTGACAGTTACATTATTAGAAAATATAGGACAGGTATTTTTTCATTTGTCAATTAAACAAATAATGATGAAGATATAGCCCGTTAAAGTTCCCGGTGACGTCACGCCGTGCGACCGTTTGTCGCACCGCGTGACGTCATGCGCCACTCCCAAACTTTGACGCGCTTTTTCTTTGTCGTTTTTTGTTTGATTGACAAAAGATAAAATACGTGTCCTATATTTTTTGATAATCTAACTGACTAATTAGAATAATATTTTTTTTACCTAGGTAACTACCCTATTGAGGCTGGGCCACGGGGGTGGAGCTACAAATCAGTGAAAACTGTCGGTGAAAAAGATAACATAAAACATTCACACATTTATTCATTTACCTTCACAAATATTTAGTACCAAAAATTTTTAATAAGATTCATTTACTTAGACACGACTGTAAAATAAGTAAAACTGTTTTAAAATCAAAACTGAAGGACTTCCTCCTCGAAGATAAGCCAGTGTCATCGTAAACACGCTGACGCGCTGTCCTCGAGGACGAAGTACCTACATAATAAATATGATGCGTGTGCAGATTTTTCTAACCGGCTCATTTGTATATCATGTAGTTATATAATTCAGTTATATTAAGTGTTTGAAATCTGAGCGCTTCTCGCCATTAAACGTCACAGTTTGGCGAGTAATAATTACTTTGTAAAATGTTATTTTTATAAGTTAAATAAATATAAAAAAAAAAATAAAATAGAGAATATGCATAATCTTTTCTTTTTGCTTTATTAAAAACTCATTCATGTAACAAACAGTGGAGAAAATAATTTTTGGATTAACTATAAAAATAACCAAGATATAAGCTATCAAACATTTCATTCCTTCTTGTTCTAGCAAAACAGAATTTAATATAGAGTTTATATGACCGTAGTAGACTGTGACGTAACAGTACATATCGGACCTCTCTGTCAAATCGCTGTCTAATTTGTAGTTTAAAATGCCTATATCATGCGTATTTCTTGGCCGATTTTAATTTTAATTTCACTTTTTGGAATAGTTTTTACGGTATTTTGATATTTTGTTAAGAAAAGCGATGAAAAAATGTCATGCATGTTCCCTATTCTGTTTACAATAAGTACATGTAAATATAGGTTAGAAATAATTTTGAATCTGCGAGAGGTGTTTCTGTGCCGTACAACAGTAATCCAGATTTGTACACTAGGCGCAGCTTGTCCCGTAGGAAGCCTGTATAAAGACCTGTTAGCGCGAGATTATTAACAGGTGTTTTTGTTGAAATAAAACAAATTAACGGATTATATCGCGTATATTATCTCATTTTAGTTCCCGACGTTTCGGAAGCTTTCCAGCTTTCCATGGTCACGGGTGGACTGAGAAAAGATGTATTTTCCTCTGTCAAAGTTACAATTTGTGCAAACTACCCATTTTTGAAAAAAAGAAAAAAAAACAAATAAAGGTTTACATACATGCCGGATGGGCCTAAGCTATAAAGACAGTTACACATGTGCCAGAAGGGCTTAATTATTTTATTTTATTAATTTACCAAGCAGCATTTCACAAATGAGGCGTACTGAGGAGAAAAGAAACGCTGCAAAGAAAAACTCCCAGGCTACCTCCTAATTATAATATTTTAAAAACAGAGACTATTAAACTACTTTTTAAACATAACAAATAATTAGTATGATAGATAGTAGTGTAACTGTCTTTATAGCTTAGGCCCATCTGGCATGTATGTAAACCTTTATTTGTTTTTTTTTTCCAAAAATGGGTAGTTTGCACAAATTGTAACTTTGACAGAGGAAAATACATCTTTTCTCAGTCCACCCGCGACCATGGAAAGCTTCCGAAACGTCGGGAACTAAAATGAGGTAATATACCTACGCGATATAATCCGTTCAATTGTTTTATTTCAATGAGTAATAACCGCGGAAACAGACGAAAATATTAGATGTTTTTGTGTGTCAAAATAGAAAACCTTATAGGTACATTACAACTTGTTACTTAGGTACTAGTGACTTACTATTCGGTAAAAAGAAAAAAGAGTGAGGTTTAGTTTATTGTTGGCGCGTGTGTGTGTAAATGCCAGTATGTATATTTGTGTGTGTGAGTACGATGTTAGATTCCTTTGAGAAGATAACTTAGGTAGTTAACATATTCACGACCGCGAGCCTACACGGCGGGCGCTCTGCTCGTAGCAAGTTTTCGCTACATACGAGTACGGTTTTTCCCATGTTATTGGCTACAAGCGTAGCACTACGAAACTGCTGTTGGTTGCGAAAGTGTTAAAAAAAAGGCGACCGTCCGCTGATCACTTAGACCACAGCGCAAACCTACAGAAGGTGTATTTATAGGGCCTCCACTTAGCACGTCCTAATTACGGCTCCGAAATTTACACCGATTATACGCGGTGCTCTCTCTGTTGACGTTTGGTCTGTGCTAGTAAGTGGTCATTGGGGACGCTTCGAAAATAGTTTTAGTGTCTAAAATGCAGGTATTCATGGCACTGTGCTCTCGAAAGTCTCTCTACTTGAATATCCTTGCATAGTTACTTAAAAAAGATACTTCATTTCTATTTTTTAAGGGTAAAATCGACGTAGTACGAGTACACTATTGGGGTGTTTTTAGAGTTGCGATCCTCAGTCAGCAAAAATGGGACCCTATTAGAAACACTTGATCATCTGTCTGTGTGAGGAAACATGCCTAAATCCCCCTGCGTGCTATCGGCATTCTCGGAGTAGGTACCTACAGTATCGGTAAATCAGTGGTAGGAATGTAGGTCCTACTCGACAAATCTCAGGATGGAAATCGACCACACGATAGGTGCCTATAACCAGCAAGGACCATTAAAACAAGAGGACTGACAACCTCCATGCAAAAAGCCGTTCCCCGATATGTACAACGCCATCTATGAATAAGAATTATATCATAGTTATTTTCATAGTATCATGTCATACGGTATTCGGGTTTGGGGCAAAGCAGCTGACATACAGACTATATTTGTGTTACAAAAAAGAGCGATTCGTTGTATATATAACTTGAACTCCCGTGACTCCTTAAGAGAACTTTTTAAAGACATCAACATATTAACCGTAGCGTCCCAATATATTTATGAAAATATTATTTATGTTATTAAGAACCTAGAGTCTTTTACTAGGAATTCAGATATCCACAATTTTAATACTAGAAATAAAAACAAAATCGCTATTAGAAAGTTCCGCGTTCGTAAAGTAGCCAAATCATTCGTAGGCCAATGTATACATTTTTATAATAAGCTACCAGATGATGCTTTGAAATTATCGTTTCCAGCTCTCAAAAAGTACTTAAAAGAGTCCCTAATGGCAAAGGCTTATTATAGGGTAGAGGACTATTTAACAGACAAAAATGCATGGCTCAAAACAGAAACCAAATAATTTACTTTTACCGGGACACGGTTCTTATAAGGTGGCATATCAAACGTATGTAAGTTGTTTTAAATAAAAATCACTATTTTGCTTTTTATATTCTAGATTTTTTTTTTTTTACTTTTATAAGTTTTGATATGTTTCCTTGAAGAACTACGCATTGAGTTTATACTCAAAACATATATTTAGGTTAGGCTAAGCACGAATATTGTAATAGATATAAGAATTATTTCGAAAAAATGACTGACTGTTGACTTTGTTTCGGCTTTCTTCTCTTCAGTGGTCTCCTCTTGGGAAACGCCGTAGAGTCAGACTTGTAAAAGTACCCTTGTGGCCTACTTACAGAATAAAGATCATTATTTCATTTTATTATTTTCAATTTTTCAACTTTGTAAATTAACGCAAGTGAACTTAGCCCCAATCGAAATGCATGATAAGCCCATACCTTGGAAAAATAAAGTTAAATATCTAGGTCCTGGATAGTAAACTCAACTTCAAAAGTCACCTTAAGGAGGCTAGAAATAAGGCGGCATTCCTCCTAGGCAGGTTAAGTCCGATGGTGGGAAGTCGGAGCAGGATGAGCTTCAGAAACAAGCTCTTCCTGTATATTACCTGTGTGAGACCAATACTGACTTATCGTAGCCCAGCTTTTGCCCACGTAGGTGAAAAGCAGCTCAAGCCCCTTCAGGTTATCCAAAATAGATTTTTGAGACGAACCACGGATGCTCCGTGGTTTGTCTCAAACTTATCCCTACATCATGATGCAGAGATCCCCACCATCCATACTTATCTTAAGGAATTATCAACCACATACTTTGAGAAAGCCAGCTCCCACCCGAATCCTTTAATTAGGAACGCGGTGGATTACGTTCCGGCCCGCATTCCGGTGTAATCTGACTTTCAAATAATACCTGAATATATTGATGATCGTATACAAAGTCTTGTAAGCGATCAGGCACAATTACTACAGACCGTCACTGACCAGATCGCCTTCAGACTAGCCGTTAGAAGGCTAATCAGAAGACCGCGGCACATACTGTCCGACCCGGACGATGTCATCACGGCTACCATCAAACGATGGTACCCGGAGGACTCCTCCGACTCGGACACAGATGACGGACCTATTAACCATGTCGCTGACTATTACTTTGACCGGAACATAGACTTCCAAGAAAGACACCACGACTTACCGACGCACACTCCACACCGTCACCGTCGACCCCGCCGGCGGGGTCGTCCACCGCGGTCTTAAAACAAGGGTTCCCCACACAAATATCCCACCCATCCTACTCCCCAAAAGCCCCAACAAAAACCTAAATGTCCCTAGCTAAGGCCACGTACTACTGACATGACATAGACCGGCTAGGTACACACCGACTGCTCCGTGCGCCCGAGCGCGGCAATCATCAACACGTGGTGCCGGGAGCTGCTGCGGCAGCTTCACCGCCACAACACACTCAATCGGTAACAGCTTATTAGCTAGCCGAATAAACAATACCTCCAAGCGTGAGCGTGACACAGTATTAAAATGTTACGATTTATTTATTACTAGCTTCTGCCCGCGACTTCGTCCGCCTTAAAGTCGTTTATCGCGGATAAGGGTATTTTTCCGGGATAAAAAGTAGTCTATGTCCTTCCCCGAGACTCAAACTATCTCCATACCAAATTTCATGCAAATCGGTTCAGCGGTTTAAGCGTGAAGAGGTAACAGACAGACAGACAGACACACTTTCGCATTTATAATATTAAGTATATATAGTATACTAGCTTCTGCCCGCGACTTCGTCCGCCTTAAGTTCGTTTATCGCGGATAAGGGTATTTTTCCGGGATAAAAAGTAGTCTATGTCCTTCCCCGAGACTCAAACTATCTCCATACCAAATTTCATCCAAATCGGTTCAGCGGTTTAAGCGTGAAGAGGTAACAGACAGACACACTTTCGCATTTATAATATTAAGTATATATAGTATACTAGCTTCTGCCCGCGACTTCGTCCGCCTTAAGTTCGTTTATCGCGGATAAGGGTATTTTTCCGGGATAAAAAGTAGCTTATGTCCTACCCCGGGACTCAAACTATCTCCATACCAAATTTCATCCAAATCGGTTCAGCGGTTTAAGCGTGAAGAAATAACAGAGACAGACAGACAGACAGACAGACAGATAGACAGACAGACAGACAGACAGACACACTTTCGCATTCATAATATTAAGTATGGATGGATTAGCTGTTTACGAACTAATTGTTACTTGTTACTGTACTATGTTTCTTAGTACTAATATAAAATTTTGTTTTAAAGCGCCATCTAGTTTTTGCCAGAATATCTCTTTGCGATTGGAGCATGATCCAAAGTATCGTAATTGTCAATCCTCTTATTTCAATGGTCCTTATAATATAATACAGCTATAACTTGTATTTCTTCAAGTCGAGAGTCAATTGGCATTAGAGAGTACATGGAACTAACCTCTTAAGTGTCTATTTTTGTTATTTAATTTCGATATTGTGATGACGATCCTTATTGGGGGATGCGATTTGATTATTATTCACTTATTTATTTTAAATCTTAGGGTAGGTTTTTTACAATATATATATATATATATATAAAGTACAAAATAACAAGTACAAAATATAAACACATTATAAAAAACCTAACCTAGGGTGCCGCCGGCAGCGGGGCAAGGCCCAAGCTACCGGTGGTTAGGGCTGCACAGAGAGGAACCTCCTGACGATGCGCGCCGTGTAAGGATTACTGCCTTCTGCATGTGACCCTAAGTCTAAGTCTCTTAAGATGTTGGTCGAGACTATTCGCTATAAGACCGTTTGCTGATTATTATTATTATTATTGCTATCGATTTTTTAAAATTATATCTTGTATAATTGACATTAAGAAATATTTTGTTTTGATATTGTTTCATTTAAGCGTTTTTTTATTATTATTTCTTTTTCTGATGTTGTGATGACGATCCTTATTGGGAGATGAGATTAATTATTAAGTTTATTATTTACTTCTGTGTTTGTCATTGTAACATTTAATTCAATTTTACTTTATATTGTATACGACGATCATGATGTAAATACTTATAACTTTGACTAACGGAAATTTATAGTGTCATTTTCAGGTTACATTTCGGTGAGTGTGCGGGGGAATTACATGATTTAATTCCACCAGCCCCTTTCCATCATCGGGACACACGACGCGTGCGTTCGTTCCATCCGCACGTGGTCAATATTCCGTGAATCGGCACGAAGCGCTTTGGTGCAACTTTTATCATGCGTACCGCAAAAGAGTGGAACTCGTTGCCTGCGAGTGTGTTCCCCGGCCATTATAATTTGGGCGTGTTCAAGACAAGAGTGAATAGGCTGTTTCTAGACGGGCATGATACATCCTTGACCTCATCGTCACTTAACAACAGGTGAGATTGCGGTGAAATGCCCATCTATATTATAATAAAATAAAATAAAACTCATGTAATAAATAAATCAAATCAAATCAAATCATTATCTAGGTAAGCATGGTTATTCATCGGCTTCATCATCACTTACCAAAAGGTGAGATTAAAGTCAAAGGCCTATCCTGCAAAAAAGTTATTGAAAAACTAAAACGCGTTTTACACCCTCTCGATCCGATCCTAATCATCGGCTGAAATCGGATAGTGTATTGTGCTACAGACCCTAAAAATTGGGATCTGTTGCACAATGCATTATCCGATTTAATCCGATAATTAGGATCGGATTGGATAGGATTGAAGGTGTATAACGCATTTAAGGTTAAAATTTCATTTACATTAAACTATGACAACATAACCTATAAGAAAATACTCGTATAATTTATGGACGATGTTGTTTCTGTAATACGTCATTTTCAAACTGTCAAATGTCAACCGAAAACGAAGAGATTGTGAAATAATAATTCGATTTAAATTCATGGCAGTTCCTTAAGTTCAGCTGTGATTTTTAAGTATAATTTACACCGTTAATATTCATTATCATTAGTTACATTGTTATACCTAGCCACCAGAGGCATTGCGTAAGGAAAATAACAAGGGAAGCCGATGCGTATTCATTTACTCAAAATATTTAAAGAAAAAGGTGGTTATAAGCCTGTCCTTAGGCAACCCGGTGGGAATCGCTGCCGTGCTAGTTTAAAGGGCTGTCTTTTGATAGGAGTTTTCGTTATATTATACGTCGTTTTCATTTGCACGGCAAATCGGCGTATATGGACGCCACGCCACTGATAACTACCCACTCAAAGCGCAAATCCAAAAGAAAATAACAGACCTCAGATAGTCACATTTTTCTATTAACGAATTGTGAGAAAAACCACCGATTCTGAAATCTTAAGCTTGTGCCTGTATTAAAATTGAAAAACCTTAACAACGATCAAAAATGTGTTCGTTTTGGGGCTGTTTTGGCGCATAGTCCGGCTCTAATAAGCTTACAATAATTATAAATTAAATGATAATGCCTAATTAAAAATCGTGACACATCGTCAGGTCACTGCGTTTTTGTTTTTGCGACGCTGCGTCAGCGTACTTTAAGCATCGGTGTAGACCTTCATTCGAAAAAAATGTTACAGATTTTCAAGATGGCGTCAAGACGCGTGGAGAACAGACACAAGAAGGCGGTGGCGAAGATCCTCTCTTCCAGCGGCCTGGTCTGCATCAGGTCGCCACCGCACTCCACGGAGGTTGCTGTTGAATTTCAGGAGACTGAGGAGTCAGGTTTGTACATATACAGGGTGTAATCGTTAATGCCGGTAGCACATATCCGCCGCGAAGTGTCAAATCCAAGGATCTAAAGTTCCGCTTTAGTATCGCGCACTCATGGCGTTTCGCGGTTTTGGCGGTGGAGGTGTGCTACCGGCATGAGTGTGACCAGGCGATTATTCGTAACTGTTACGATATAAAAAACTTTTATCGAAAGTACGTTACCTAATGAGTAAAATGCCATCAATAACTTTTTAAAAATGAAACGAGTAGTATCCAATATTTTGACATTAAACACTCCCATAGTATGAGATTAGTAAAAAGGTTTTAGTTTCTTTATTTTAAGTGGCTTAGTACTAATGTTACCTTAATCGTGTTTTATGATTACATATGATAATGATGATTTTACTGATTAAGTTACGTACTTTCGATATCAGTTTAAAAAAAATATATCATCATATATAATATCGTCATCATCATCATATCAGCCCAGGGACGTCCACTGCTGGACAAAGGCCTCCGCCAAGGATCTCCACAACGACCGGTCGCGCGCCGCCCTCATCCAACGGTTTCCCGCGATCTTCACCAGATCATCGGTCCATCTTGTTGGGGGCCTCCCTACGCCGCGTCATCCTGTACGCGGTCGCCACTCGAGAACCTGTCTGCCCCAGCGGCCATCGGTTCTAAGCAATGTGCCCCGCCCACTGCCACTTAATAGTTATATATGTAATAGTTGCGGAATAATCGCCTGGTCACACTTAACGATTACACCCTGTATAGCCCTACAGTTTAATTGAAACTGCACGGCGCTGAGCATGTTTTTTTACAAGCTTTTTTTTAACTTCCCTTGTTTGTTGTTGTTGTTTATTGGGTCAAATCTTGCAAGTTTTTGACCCACTTCCCGATCAAGCGCGGAACCAGCGTTGAGGGCACGGTTAGGCATGCCTTAATGAGGGTTTTCTAAAATGGAAATATCACCAATCACAGCACAAGATTTTGCCGCTTTTTGTCAATTAGACCTTACGTCACGGTGGCTCCAACTGGTGATATTACCATTTTAGAAAACCCTCATTGCGGAAAGCAATATATGTATCGTTAGCAAGCCGACTCGTAGTTAACCGATTTTTGGCCCGTATCCGTTTAGACCGTGACCACTGACCATAATCATTTTAGGGTTCCGTACCAAAAAGATACAAAAGGAACCCTTATGGTGCGATTCTGTCTGTCTGTCTGTCAATATTACAAGAAAATTATAGCCATGTCTCTAACCAGCAATTTTTTTTTTATTCGCATATAACCTATTTGAGCAACCCGGTTGCGTTAAGTTTGCACCTGATTTGTATGCAATGCTATAAATATCAGGTGCATGCTTTACTCAACCGGTACCGGGTAATAAAGTTAGGGTAAGTAAAAATTTGTACGGAACCCTCGGTGCGCCGGTTTTTTTCAGAGCTGGATCCGCTCTTGCTCCCGGTTTCCGATTGGGTTGAAATTTGGTATATTACTTTGTCTATCTTCGGCGACAGTGCTTTGTGATACCATCGAGCTGATCTGATGATGGAGCCGGAAGAAGGTCATAGGAACTGTAATAAAATAACGCAATCCTACCGACTTTGGGGAAACTGTTCAAGCTCAAATAGTGTCATCTGTTATGTAGCCTATGGCAAATCATATAAGCCAATGCTAAAAAAAATTAGAATTCTACCCTTTCCATGTCTATATATTTTAGAGACCTGTCTTTTTGTAAAAAGGCATATGTACCTATTTAAGACAGCCAAGGACGTATTTCCAAATTGCACAAGAAATACGGGACGTCTAGCACATGATTATATACCTAGGACTGCATTGTATATGAAGCAGTGTTATGCAATGTGCATGAAAATATTTAACACGTTACCGAAATTGATAAAAGAGCTTCCCATTAATAAGTTCAAAAGTAGCCTAACAAATTACTTATTAGAAAAAAAACTATTATCATGTCAGAGACTTTCTATCACAAAGTGCACGATGAATGGTTGACGATTGTTTGTAAAATGACCACACTAAAATCATTGTTGACAACGTCTGGATTCGGGAAATACCGGCATATATATGAAGGCTTAACCTAAAAATGTAAGGATTTCCGAACTTCATAATTTTGAGGTTCGTAATTCTACACGGTGGATTACTTAAAACCAGCGGACTTTTACGCATAATAAACAGGCAGTTACTTTTAAACATATACGACTATTAAACATTGTAATAAGCAAACAAACAAAGTTAGAAATCTGACTGATTTATATTGGTAAAACTGCATAACCCTTATATTTTTCGTATTATATCTTTCGTCTTAGTTAACTGCTGCGGAACCTTACACTGAGCATGGTCCGACATGCTCTTGGCCGGTTTTTTATGATTTCGAGGTTAGAAAGGAACGCTATCGCGTCTTAGATTTCACCCTGTAAATACCTAAGTAACAAAATATTAAAATATGTACGTAATTTTGTATTCCATTTTCAGTTTCCACGGAAGAAGTACATGAACCCAGCCCAGTAACATCCCTACAAGAAGAAATACCCGTAGAAGTTATCGCAGAGTCCATCGAAGAGGAGAAAAGTATCTTCCCATCTCCCTCACTTCGCCGTATGCTGACAGAGAAGGCGAGAGCGATCGAGGATCAAAATAGGATACATGTGCTGCCGAAGGAATTTAAAACTACAATAGACCCAGCGCTTGTACCTAAGATCACTCCGCAGATTAGGTAAATCCATACTAATATTATAAACGTGAAAGTGTGTCTGTCTGTCCGTTACCTCATCACGCTTAAACCGCTGAACCGATTGGAATGAAATTTGGTATGGAGATAGTTTGAGTCCAGGGGAAAGACGTAGGCTACTTTTTATCCGGGAAAAATATCCTTATCCACGATAAATGAATTTATGGCGGACGAAGTCGCTGGCAGGAGCTGTAATACCTAATATACCTATGTAGTAACTAGAAGATGTCTGCAACTTCGGCCGCGGAAGAAAGAAAAGTCGTATCTCCGTTTTTGGCTTCAGGGTAGTCGGGTAAGTCTCCAATAAGTAATAAGAGACTATTTGGAGTTCACTGAATCGATTTTTTTATTTTTATTTTTTGTATGTTGTGGCTTGATCAAATCGGCTAAACAGATTTCAACTGTTTTTGGTTCACGGGTATATAGATACTTTTTACCCAACTATGCTGTCGAGAAAAAGAGGGGTGATGACTTTTTCTTATCTGCGAACGAAGTTGCGGGCAACATCTAGTCTTTCTAAAAATTTGCGATCTTTCTACTTTTACTAAATTGTAATGGTACTAAATTATGAATTAAATTCACTCTTTAATACCGGTAAATTCGTATCGAAATGTTACCGGTATTCAGGCCCTAAAATTCATACACTTTGTTTTTACAGGTATATAGATATCATAGCGGAGCTGGTGGGGTGCACAGAGTACAAGAGCAGCTTGGCAGAGTTCTGGTTTTTGGACACGCTCGCGAATCTGTTGAGACGGGCGCAGGAAGACCAGCTGCCCAGGAGTGAGTACGAGCATATTATGACGTCTCCAAGTTGACAAAGCTTCTGTACAATTTTGTGGCATTTCAAGCTATTGATTTAAACTAACACGATTTTTACTTATTACGCCCCGCGATTAAGGGTCTGCATCGTCAAGGAATGCCTATTCGTAAACCACGCCCCAAACGCGGAGCCGGCCAATGAGCGGAATTTTTAATAAGGGACGCATTTATTGCTCGCGCGCATCAAAGAAAGAGAAAGCTAATACACTACATGCTTGGGGTTTTTTGGCGTAAGCGCCAGATGTAAAAGTACCATGAAATTGAAGATTATATTATGTTTTGTTAACATTTAAGTTAATCACGTAAAAGAAAAAGGGAAGAATGACATTTTTACATAGTTTAGCTCTTTATGAATCCGTCGTTTGTACAAACTAGACAAAAAACGGAAAATAAAGGCGCGTTTTCGGATAACTTTTCTATCGAGGAAATTTTCAACAAACATGTTTCTGCGTTAATCACTGAATCCATACTATCCATACTAATATTATAAATGCTAAAGTGTCTCTGTCTGTCTGTCTGTCACCTCTTCACGCATAAACCGCTGACCCGATTTGGATGAAATGTGGTATGGAGATAGTTTGAGTCCCGGGGAAAGTTATAGGCTACTTTTCATCCCGGAAAAATACCCTTATCCGCGATAAACGAATTCGCGAAACGAATCAGATGAAGTCGCGGGCAGAAGCTAGTAGTTTTTATAGTCAAAAAACACATATCTAAAAACCAGCCTGTTTCATATACTATATTTGACAAAAAAAACACAAAAAATTGCTTAAATTTTCGATGCGTCCCCTTAAGCCCCGTTTGTTGTGTTGTGATAGTGCATTTCAAGCTATTTGGTGTCGATCCTGGACTTACAAGTGTTTGATGTCCCACTAAAAGCTACAGCCATTTTGACTGCTTGAATACCTATGGCTTGACAAATTCTTTCGTGACACACTCATGGTTTGCGGGCGACGGGGGGCAAGACAGCGGGGACGAGTAAGAAGTGCGCGCGCGGCAGGTTCACCGTGCTCCGCCGCGCGCACACTTCATACCCACCCTCGCTGTCTTTCCCCCCGTCGCCCGCAGACCATGGGTGTGTCACGAAAGGACTTGTCAAGCTATAAACGACCTTGATATTGCAGCTACCCAGGCAGTCCTGATGCTCTGGTTTTGCGAGTGGATGAAGGAGATCCAGAACTTTGACGCGGCTAACCGCAAGCGCCTGCTGAGGCGGTTTAAGGTACATGCGACAATGATAGGATCCTATAAGTTGGTGAAAACGGGGTGGAAGATTCTATAAGGAACCAATCAATCCTTTTCGACGCTTTGACAAATAAAAGAGGTGTCACTCATACGCCACGACATCATTAAGTTTTATGCTAACATGACCCGTATGTCAATAGGCGTTGGTCTATATCGGTCTAAATGCCTTGACGCATATGCGTCGTTGGCGTCCAAATAGTGTTGTGGATTTAAGCTTCGAGGCGTAAACTACAAGACTCGATTCGCTACTGCTGAGTCTAGAAACCTCGAACCTTAAAGCCTCGAGCGTATAAGCCTCAAATTAATAAGTTTGCGTTGCTGCTTACGATCACAGAAACCTCGAGTCTTTAGGCCTCAAGTTTTAAAGCCTCCTAAGCTTTTAAGGTTTAATTCTAAAAGGTTTGGAGCATTTAAAAGTCTTAAAGCTTTAAAAAATTTAGATGAATCTGTAGTTACACAGGGTGCCTCTGAAGAACCCGAGAAATTTTAACAGCGTAATCTCGAGGTCATTTAGACGTAAATAATATTGCATCATTTTTTGTGAAATACCTAGGGGAAAATAAGAAAAAATAAATTCGTACGTTATCGCATTTTTGTTTGTAAGGGGAATTAATGAAAATTTTCAAAAATCTTGAAATTTTGTTTATAGGTAGGAATAAAGGCCGAAACACACGGGATGCGTGCGCAGCACGTGCACGTGCGCGTGTTCGTGGCGTGCGCGTTGTATCGTATGGAATGTCTTAGTAGATGGCACACCGCTTGCGTGGCGTGCACGTGCGCAGCGGTTTGTCATCTCTTATGGGTATTCATACTTTACAACGCGCACGCCACGCACACGCTCACGTGCATGTGCTGCGCACGCATCCGGTGCGGCTTGGCCTTAAGTCTCCTTATCGTCAGATAAAAATTACAGATTTTTCTGTGGCTTAGAAAAAAATAAAAAGATTAAAAGGTGTTGGTGGGCTTATATGATAGGTGTATAAGCTATTATATAAGCCCACCGCACGGTACGGCAAATGCACCATTGATGTTTTCGATTAAAATGGCTGTACAGTTATTCTTGCCGTACCGTACGAGTATAAGCTCTCACGTAGGCCCACCAACAAACACATTTTCATCTTTTTCTTTTTTTCTAAGCCACAGAAAAATCTGTATTTTTTTTCTGACGATAAAGAGGCTTATTCCTACCTATAAACAAAATTTCAAGATTTTTGAAAATTTTCATCCATTCCCCATTGGAATGGATAAACAATACCTCTAAACGTAAAGTTAAAGATTTTTTATTTGACTGCATATCAATTTTATGAGTCTAGATCGCTCATTGTTTGGGCACTTAACGCTTGACTCAGGCCTTCGAGGTTCGGGGGCTTGAGCTTTCAATAGGCCCGAGTTTTTAAAGCTTGAGCTCTCTATGAAACAGGAGTCGTAAAGACTTAAGAGCTCATATAAAGTCGTTAAGGTTCTGAACCATTTTTGAGCTCAAACCTTAAACGCTTAAGTCTTGAAAGCTTGAACCTTCAAGGTTTGTGAGTCTTTAAGGTTTGAAAGTCTTCAAAACTAGTCGTTTAACAACACTACGTCCAAAAGGTTGAAGCATAGGCTCAGTTCTCGGTAATGCGGACATAGCGGGTAAATGCTAATCAATACTATTATAAACTTGTAAATATTGATTTAGGTATATTTGTTGTACCTACAGGAGAATATGCTCTCAGCAGCCCGTTTCATCGCTGAAGAACCTCGTCTGCCCACGCCCAAAGAGGCTGGTGTCTACTACAAGGCTGTAGAAGAGAGCGAATCTAAGAAGGAGATCATCAAGCCGGATGACCAGCACGTGGTGACCTTCGGGGAATGCGCTTATGAGTGCGCCATGAAAGACCTCGTACAAATTATGCATTACATCTTCGATCTGTTAGTATTTAAACTTTACATTGATAAAAAGTGTTAAGAAAATTAAATAAAACAATCTAAATGAGTTTGACTCATCCCGTCAACAGGAAAGCTGAAAAAAGCCTCTGAAAAGTCGGGAACTTAAATGAGATAATATGCGCGACATAATCCGTTTAGATTGTTTTATTTAAATGAGTGGAAATCGCAGAAAGAGAAGAAAATATTGATTTAAACTTACACGATCTTCACTCATTATCACAACACAACAAACCGAAAGGTAATTAAATAAATCATATACATACGCGATTAAGCCCCGTTTTGTTGTGTAGTGATAAGAAGAAAATATAGGGTGCGCCATAAATTTTTTGCAAATAGCAACACTGAATTTTTCGGACACGTTAAAGTGAGCGGCGGGATATTGGCGGGAAACTATAGGTAACTTCGCGCAATTTTATTTGTAATAGAGCGTTTCACGGGAAGACAACGGGCTTTTTATGTTAAGCCGTTTTATAAAAAGATGATAAGATAGCCGCGATCCGTTGTTGTATGTGTCAGGGAGTTTTCCACGGTTTTCCTATACGATTGCAGGAGTGCCAACGACGAGACACAGGACATCTGGATAAAGTATTTTTTAAAAAATTAATTGCAATTATCTGTTACTAGGTTAATTAAATAAAATATAGAAAAACATGTATAGTTAATTTTTTATCGATGTTTCATAGTTACAAAAATTTTTTGCCCACCCTATATAACGAAAATTATGTAAATTTCATAATTTTTCGTAAATTTCCATGCATGGAAAATTACAGAATTTGAAGAAGTGCAGAAGACAACTGGACTTCTTCAAATTCGGTAAAAAAACTGTGTTTTCGGTTTCTAACGTTGAAACGTGCTCTTTCAACACATTCACTGCCAGAAACCTACCTAGCGGGCGCTCTGCTAGTAGACGCGTAGCCGATACCATGTGTTTTCCGGCATGTAGAGGAAAGTGCGTAGCGCTACGAAAAGCTTGGCAGCGAAAGTGTGAAAGGACACTGCGTTGAGGGCGAGCCCGGGTGCGTGGTTTCCGCTCCGGGTGCCGTTTCCTATATATTCATAGAGCAGTGCTTCGCTGCGCCTGGCATATCGCCCGCCGCACGCAAATATACAGGAACGCACCAGGAGCGGATGCTAAGCCAGACTCCAGCAACGCAACGGAAGCCCTGAAGGTAGTAATATACCCGGGGTAGGTAGTAGAAATGCGATATTAAAAAACCGGCCAAGTGCGAGTCGAACTCGCGCACCGAGGGTTGCGTACAAAATATACGCTACAAACTTCCGTATCTAAGAAAATCCAGTGTTAGCGGAGCCCTTCTCCTAAGCAAAATGGACGCGATGTTTAGTCATTATTATATTGGTTACAGACATAGACAGACAGACATAAAATTATTCAGTTTTTAGTATTTGTTGTTATAGCGGCAACAGAAATACATCATCTGTGAGAATTTCAACTGTCTAACTATCACGGTTCCTGAGATACAGCCTACGGACAGACAGATGGACGGACAGCGGAGTCTTAGTAATAAGGTCTCGTTTTACCCTTTGGGTCCAGAACCTTAAAAAGGTTTCAGCTTATTATATCCAACGTAACTTCCCTAGTTCGAAGTGTGACATCCTCTATTTGAGCACTTTCGAATTATTATAAAAGACGTGAACGTTTCTTCTGCCTTCTAACCTCACCTCTCTTTCTCCACATAAATAAAATAGTGGAAGACTAGTTCTCGTCCTAAGTCCTTTAAGTAAAGGTGCGTCCACACTTGTATCCTTTGCTCGTATCCGATCACCGTGCCGTGGCATGACTGCGTATCGCGCTGCTTGGACGCTCACTGTCGGCGCCTCGATCATGCCGCACTCTTCCGATATAAGTGTGTGATACGCGTAGCAAATGGATTTCGAGCGATCGGATCGGCGCAACGTCCAAACGCGTGATCGTGACACGCGATCATGATCTGATACGGGCAAATGATACAAATGTGGACGCACCTTTACGCAATTTTTGGATATTTTTGACCCCCCCATGTAACGCGCCGATATGTTTTTCTGTACAAAACTGTAAGACACTTGATTTCTATGTACTAAATCATATTGTATTATCGGTGAAAACCTTAAGTAAGTCACCTGTTTATGTAGTAGTGTACAAAATTGATATGAAACTTAAGTCATTTTTCTAATATGGAACGTCAAATTGCCTATACAGATACGGTACTACTACATACAACACTTGGTGGCTTACTTATGTTTTTCACCTATATCATCACGATTTTCGTGATTTAAAAGTGAATTTGGCAGAAAAGCCGGTTAAAAATGCTAAATCCGGTTTCAATTATTTTCATGCGAGATCTTATAACAAATGATGAGATTCGAAGACTCGCTGACTGGACTCTATTGCTTAGTTTGCCGAGCCTCGGCAAGGCACAAGGCACTGGTTCAATTCCGGTCGGAATCTTGGATTTTTTCATTATTTAGATTTTTGTATTTATAAGACTGTAAGACGAAGAGCGACTCGTATCGTCGGTCGCCAACGCATTTCAGATCGTCTTGACACCTTGGCACTGCTTAGAGATGTAGCCTCGCTCTGCATTTTCTATCACTTGCATCCGAGAAATAGTCCGAATTGATCTCTGCCGCATCTTTCCACTATCGTCTTATGCGACAATATTTCCATCCTCACTACTTGGATGGTTGGCAGTCCACAACAGTGCGTTTTGCTAGACATTACCTGTCTCGCACTACTGAACTGTGGAATAAATTGTCGTAGTATTTCCGGACCGACGCGACCTTCAAGAAGAGAGCGTACTCCCACCTGAAAGGACGGCAACGCACTTGTGACTCCTCTGGTGTTGTAGGTGTCTATCGGCGACCGTGATCGCTTACCATCAGGCGATCCGTCTGCTCGTTTTCCCCCTATAATATAAAAAAAATGTAAGACACTTTCTTTCCGTAGATTTAGTACAGACTACCAGTTCGACCTGGTCCGTTCCATCTTTACCTTCACACCAGAATACCGTCTAGTCGACATGCCGTTCACGGTGCAGAACCCGAAGAACTTCTACGCACCTCTCAAGCCAAAGAAGGAGAAACCTAAGAAGGAAAAAGAACAGAAGAAGGACAAGGGCAAAAGGAAGGAGGTTGATTCTGAGGAGTTTATTGCTTTGATGGAGGTATGTTTTATTATATTTATTTTATTTGATACTTACTAAATGGGCGACAGGACTGCATGAACTAATTCCACCTTCTCCATTTCGTCACTATGGGACTAGACGTGGATCTGGATTCCACCCTTATGTTGTTCATCCGTCCACCTAGTCGGCGGCACGCTGCACTTTCCTATGCGTGGTCGCCACTCCAGGACTCTACTGCCCCAACGGCCATCCGTTCTCCGGGCTACATGGCCCGCCTATTGCCATATCAACGATGCAATCCTGTGAGCTATGTCGGTTACTTTGGTTCTTCTGCCAATTAACTAATAAACACTATTTCTGGTGTATTTCCTTGTCATCTTGTAATCAATTAATGACCTTTTATTTCCAGTTAAAAGCGAAAGAAGAACGCGAGCTAGAGGAACAGGAGATCAAAGATGCCGAAAGCTGGAACATGCGAAGTACCATTCTGCCGCTCGGCTTTGCGGCGACGGATGAGCTGTTCGACAAGTACTGGCCCCCGCCGCCCCCTGAGCCGGTGGTGGAAGAAATCAAGCCTGAGAAGGGGAAGAAGGACAAGAAGAAGAAATAGGAGATCCACCAAGAAAAAACATCCTCGACATATATGAAAACATCACTTTTTTTAAAGTCGTTATTGGTGTCGTTTTCTAGGTTTTGGGGTACAGCTGAAGATTTCAAAATGGCTTCTATTTCGGATTTCAAGATGGCGGAAACGATCGGTTTGTAAAGTCGTAATGGGTATTGTTCTCAAGGTTTTTAAGGTATAAAGGGAAAGAGTAGGGTAAAAAGGCATCAATTTTGGATTTCTACATGACTTATTTTAAAAGAAACTTCGTCTTGGGTATCATAACGACAAGTGATGTCCGCCTTTTTTATAACCGACTCCCAAACAGAGGTGGTTCTCCTTCAAGACTTTCCTTCACAGGTGTCGGTTTCTAGGTTTTTGGGGAAGTAGATACCAAAAATGACAACCATTTTGGATTTCAAGATGACGGATTTACTGATTACTTGTTCTGAAAGATACATTTAATTTTGCTTTTCGAACTAGAGTTAGCGGAACAGGAGACCAAAGAACTCGAACATGTTAAGAACCATTCTGGCGTTCGGCTTCGACTTCGATGAGCTGTTCGACAAGAACTGGCCCCCGCTGCCGCCCGAGCCGGTTTAGAGGAAATCAAGCATGAGAAGGCGAAGAAGGAGCAGAAGAAATAGGAGATCCATCCAGAAAAAAGAAACTCTTTTTACATATACGTCACTTTCTTAAAAGTCGTTATTGGTGCCGTTTTCAAGGTTTTGGGGGTGCAGATTTCAAAATGGAATTTTCGATATGGCGGACATCAAGCCTTAGAAGGAGGAGAAGAACTAGGACATCGAACCATCCAGATAAAGCAACCATTTGGAATTTCATGACGTCATTTTTTTAAGTTATCATGAATATCGTTCTGTAGGTGTTTAAAAAAGCAGATTTAAATTGGCATCCAACTTTAATTTCAAGATGTCGGACATAACTTTTTTTGAGATAATTGTCATGGACGGTACTCTAGGTTTTTTGGCCCTTATATTTAAAAAATGGAATGCATTTTGGATTTGAAGGTGGTAGACGTCACTTTTTTTGTGCTGTCAAGCGGGGTGTTTTAGTGTTTGTGGGAGTGCAGATTTCAAAAATGGCATCTCAGTTAACCTTTTGAACGCTTTCTCTCTCGCATCAAAATGTGGAATATACGCTAACATCTCAACTAGTGAGAAACGAATTTAAACCTTATCTGTCAACAGTAAATTGCTTTGACAGCGTCTGCCATGACCACTTTAGTGGTCGTTGGCGTGGTAGGCACGACAGCACACGACCACTTTAGTGGCTCTTGGCGTTCAAAGGGTTAAGATTGCTAGGAGGCGTAACGTACCTTTTCGTGTAGATATCGTCATCGGTGATGTTTTAAGGGTGTAGATTTCAAAAATGGCTTCCAGCTGATAGACATTACTTGTATTAAAAGAAGAATGGAATTAATTTTACCTTGAAGGGCGCACGCATTTTTTGATCAAAAGCTGTCAAAATATATCCCAATCACTAAACATATATGGAGTTTAATTGTAATTAGGTATGTTATTACATACCTATCAGTTAAGCTTTATTAAGTAAATAGAGACTTAATTACAAGTTTTAATTTAACTTTCCATGTTAGTATGTTTGTATGGGTGAAATCTTGCAAGTTAAATTTGACCTACTTCCAGTCTTCCGATCGAGTTAAAATTTGGCATATAGGGAGTAAAACTTATGTAAGTTAGGTTAGGTGAAAATACAATATTATGGCACCATCGGGCCTATCTGAGAAGTTTAGGAACAAAAAGTGTCATCTACATATGAAATGAATGCGTAAATGACACCTTTTGTTCCTAACCTAACCACCTCATCTGATGATGGAGGCGGATGGTGGTCATAGGAACTATGTAACAAAATAATGCAAGTCTATGGAATTTGGGTTCTTTAGTATCGTCTCGATGAGTAGCTAGATAGAGGATGTTTAAAAAAAAGTACAGTCAGGAATAAAAGCATGTCACAAAAATGCTATTATTGAGAAAAACTTAGTACCTTATGCTTGTGGAAACAAGCATAAGGTATAAAATAAAAATGAAATCGGATTACAGACATTTTAATTTCTATTAATTCATAATACCAAGTTGCACTGTATATAATGTACAAGAATAACTTTTTAAAATACATAGCTTTTGTATGAGAAGTTGTGCCGATTCCTATGTACAGACAGGAAAATGCACACAAATTCAACCGAGCTGATAGTTAAGGTAATCAATCGTGCCAGTGTTTGATACCATTAGTCCAAAAATCAGCACTTACCTGAACCTTTTTGCAAAATTAAAATCCAATGCGACATCATGTATTTATATCCCAAAATTTGGCTTGCGTATATTGGATACAAAAACTAACTAACTTGACTGGCGTAGCGACCCAAAGTGAGTCTTGGCCTCCACTAATAAGAGTCTCCATCCATATTGGATACATATATAGTATATTCATGTAAGGATGCATAAAGAATTACCATTGAGAAAAATCAGATACGCGACAAATCCCGTAGTAAATAATACGATAGTTGAGATGCATAAAAAAGGTTAACACTAGACTTAAGACCTTTAATCATTAAGGAAAGTTTCCGCAATTTGCACATCAGTACTCCGGCATTATTCGAAAATCAGTTTTATCGATGTCAAATCCTTTAGCACTATATCTGCAAGAATATAAAATATATACTCCGATTCACAATTAAATCTCAAAATAGGAATTTTGATTATTTACTTATTTAACCAACCAAACCAGTGAAAAACTCGGTCACTGTGCCCGTACAAAATGATTCGACAATGCCATACTATGTCCAAATGCGCATGCGTACAGTATGGAGAAGTGACTCTATTGTGGAGGACTCCTGAGAAGCAATTCCGTGACCCACCATTTGGGGCACCTGGATAGGGAACGTGTTAAGGTACATTATATTGATGAAAATAACTGTATTGATAAAAAAAACCTGGGTACAGGTATTTTCACAGTGATTATAGTATTTTCATTAATATAATCACTTCAATCAAAGTGGAGTAATCACATGTAAAGTGCGCGCGTACGTCAGATTTTGGAATTCCATTATGAAACGGAGTATAGTCAGTCAGAATCTAAGACTCTAACACCCTAAGTTCCAATATGCCGCCACAAATCTTTACCAGTATCAGCTCAGATAATTTTGTGACAATATTACCAATCAGGACATAATGACATCAAGTTGCTATAGACAATTAAATTGTAAATAGAAAAATAATTACAATAATTACGAAAACAAAGTTACATTCATAATTTCATAACTGGCCTAGTATTTTATATGTCAATCTTAATTCTAAACAAATTTATTCTAAAATGGCGACTATACAATACAGTATCAATAATATATTTAAAATTCTAGCAAAGTTGAGATATCACTTAACAGCGCGTTCAGAAACCGACCACCGTTTTTAAAGACAACGAGCTTTGACGGGTACCCTTCCTTTTCATCGACTAAAAATCCTTAAATATATTTTTTTATAGAATTCTCATTTCAACGACAACTTTTCCCTGAAACCAAAAAAAAAAGATTTTTGAAAAGATCATCATGCAGAAGCAGCTCTGTTTGGTTTGTTTTATAACAATCTCAAATTATTAACGGTTTCAGAGAAAAATGCTTTCGGTGAAATAATTATGTCGATTAAAAAACAAGGTATATTCTAACCTTTTTATCACCACGTATATATCGTGGGCGACGTCTTAGTTAAACGGCAGGCATATACAAGACATTACTAATGGGAAGTATGTTTCGTACCATAGCATTCAATATTAACCCAATGAAAAGTCGACCGAAAACATTCGATTGACGTAAATCTAGCATTGTATAAAGTTGAAATAATGAATAATGAATACGAGTCCACCCGTGACCATGGAAAGCTGAAAAGCTTCCGAAACATCGGGAACTAGAATGAGATAAAATACGCGGTATTAATCCGTTAAATTGTTTTAAGTATTTCAATGAATAATTATCGCGGAAACAGAAGAAAATATTATTGTATAAAGTTACTACGTTCTTCGTTTGATTGATATGAGATAAGTTTTTTTTTTAAGTAGTGACGCGCTATCTCAGTTATTAAAGGTCTTCAATGGCAAATTACGCCTATCAAATGGTCCACATGCAATAAAACCAAAGTATTCATTATTTGAGATTATTATGTGGACGAGTTGGGAATTGGGAATGTGGGCGAGATGAGAATGTAAACGAAATATGGCCCGAGTGAACCTGAACGGTTTTAACGAAGTAGGGTCCAATAACTAACCGAACAAGGTGAATTTCCTTCAACAACGTAAATTTTAGCATTAATATTAATTAATTTCTTTCGAACACTAGTACGAAAACTGTACTACTTGAAGAAACTTGAGTCTCTGAACGCACTTTAGATTTGGTTAATTAATAAACGCCAAAACAATTTGGTTCGAAATGACATGAGCAGACAATATTTGAGCATCTGAAATTATGTTCTTGCGAAATTAGGCTAATCCTTTCAACGTCGCAACGCACCGCAACTCATTTAACACTCCCAGTCCGGGTACCCCCAATGATCTCCATACTGGATGCACAGTAGACATGAATGGACAAAATTACGGACCAATTATGTCGACGGCAAGAAGCTGAAACGTGGTACCGCCGTGGTACCGTCGATATTTTGACCTGTGGTATGTTCCAGTACCACTAATTCACGTGTCTTGTTATATTAGGAACGAACTGAAGACGAAATTTAGGAATGACATTGACACTCAAGAGTTTTAACACCAAACAAAAAAACGGATGTTATAAGTTTCAAGTGTGTATCTACTGTGTATTTTTCAGTGGGTCTTCTAAACGAACAGATTTTTATTTTGCTTGAAAGACCATTCTTAGCCATGATTGAAGGTCAAATTCAGTCCTCTCCAGTCATTTGAAGATCGTCGGCTTTTTCTTTTTGGCTTTTTATTATTATTTCAACGTTTACTTGTTGCGATTGAGTTGAAGTTGAAAGGACTATTCTAAAGGGTCTATGCACACCTCGTTATTTAAACGCGCCGTCGACGTGCGTTTATATCGATACAAACGTGATACGCACGCGAGTCTATGCTGCTCTATGATATGAATTTAAAAAAAAACGATAAATTAAGAACCCCCTCCTTTTTTCGGAGTCGGTTAAACACGCGCCGTCGACGCACGTGCCTAAAACGCGGTGTATAGAGCCGCTGCCTCACTGGGTCGCTACGGCGTTACCGCCAGCAACGTCGCACTTATATTTTGACGTCGCTGAACCGTCGCCATGTGAGTGAGGTGTCATACATCTCGGTATGAATTGTTTGCCTACCGCAGCTAGCAACGTAGCCATAGCATCCCAGCGAATCAGAGGACTAAACCCAAAGGTAACAAGATTGCGCCATGAGCACTAAAATTTCAAATATAATGTGAGCAAGAACAATTTAAATACTACAATTTCACCCTCAAAAATTTAGGGTAAAAGTAAAGACAATAAATTTTGGCTAGTGTAAAAAATAATTGACACGAATCATTAATAATAGCTTTGTTTTTCAAAATGAAATAAAATGCGAAATAAATCGAGATCAATGTTGTTCATGCTGTAAGCATGCTGCCCAAGTAAATTGGAAAGTACCTACACATAGGTATGTATATTTCAATATAGGGCGACTCCTAAATCGTGAACAGCAATATTAATTTTCAATGCACTTTTGTATGCTGATTTAGAATTTTGAGTAAATACATTTACCATTATTTTTAACCGTTAAAAGCCTTTCCGCTCACATCATCTTTTGGTCACCCTACTTAGCTTGTAGGGACTTGTCGTTAGTGTGTCAAATGAGTATAAAAAATTTAGGATGATTTTTCGTCGCAAAAAGATTATGCTATTTCTTGGGTGCTATGTATTTCGCATAATTTTTATGTCTGGAACTGATTTAGTATTTTACTTAGCTGCAAATTCAACCTCTAACGATTAAAAACTGCTGCCAGTTTAAGCAGCCTAGCCTAACCTAACCTACTTCGGTTAGGTTAGGTTAGACCTGCAATCCCGAACAGAAGATGACTGCCGCCAAAAAAGTAGGTTTTCGGCATTAAAAAGTTATACGTAAAGACCATTCGGTGAAAACTGGATTCGGCGTAATGAAATTATGCTTATAGATCATTACGCCCAGTGTGATTATGCGATATAGAATTATGACAAAACAAATATGCGTAAACAAGGGGAACCGCTATTTCTTTGCCCTAGTTATCACTCTAAGCAGCAGTTAGGTAGTTTAGGACTAAGAAAAAAAATCCACAGCTTAGGAATCGCCCTATATTGATGTCGTGCCGATTGGTATTGTGGTATTAAGTTATGGTTAGGCAGAAATCCAGCATCAACTAATTTAAAAGCATTAAAATTTGTTTTTCTTTTGTTAATCTATATTTCACTTTTATTGATTGGTACACGTATTATTAACGTGGCTGCAATTTTAGTTCCTTTAATTCAAACGTAGTATGCAAATTTCATTGCAGTTGATACCGGGTACTGATGTGCAAATTGCGGAAACTTTCTAAAATGCTTACAAAAAGGTCTTTATTCTAGTGTTAACTTACATGTTTATAAGACCTTTTTAAGCAATTTTTAGTATACAAAAGGTCTTAAGTCTAGTGTCAACTTACCTAATTAAAAGACCTTT
Source organism: Hedya salicella (assembly GCA_905404275.2). NCBI lineage: Eukaryota > Metazoa > Arthropoda > Insecta > Lepidoptera > Tortricidae > Hedya > Hedya salicella. The sequence continues at coordinate 4,248,256 of FR990115.1, read as the reverse complement.
TTTAAGCATTTTGGAAAGTTTCCGCAATTTGCACATCAGTAATACCGGGTTTCTTCAACGTGATTCCACTTTTATGTTACGTTACAATGTTACAAAAAGCATTTGGAGAGGGCTGGGAGTTGGACTCCAAGGGGAACAGTGGATCATTGTCTAATATTTTCGTAAAAAAATAGATAATTAATAGATTCAGGCCTTAATTTGCGGAATTCCATATTGGATTAATGGATCCCCTTGCTTTTCCGGGAAATAGTGTCTTTTTGTCCTGATGATGCCTCATAGAGGCGAAACACGTGTCGAGGATTATACTGTCTGATTGCGGTTTGTTGTATTTGCATGAAGAATTACTTCTTTTTGTGGAAACTGCATGAAAATATGTGCATGTGAGCACAATTTATTGTCACATCTAACAAAGACACTAGTTCGCGGAACAGCAAAGGAATCCATCAATTGAAATAATACGTTATCAAAGAGCAAACAAGACATACGTATATGTAAATTTATTATATCTCCAAAATATAGACAAAGATACACTGTTCTCCACCCTCCCTTATTGTGAACATAAGCCTAATTGTTCTATAGTAATAAACAACTTTAAAACTGACTAAATCTTATTTTTTTTATAAAAAGAAGAAAATTGTACAAAGGAAGACGTTAGATTAATGCGTTTTCGCTTGCTGGCAAGCAAAACTACTACATCTGTCACTGCCCTTGGAAACCTCGTATAACGGCATACACGCTGAAATATGAGCTTTATTTCAAGTATTTGATAGTAAGTTTTGGTTGTCAACAAAGGACCATGCGTCAGAATGGACCCAAAACCAAGAAACATGGGAGTTGGGCCGTTAAATAGGTCTTTAAATCTACTTCATTACGCTAGGCACCAAACCGAATTCCGTCGCAGAACTGAGATATTCATATTTTTAGTCAGAGTGAAAAATAACGAAGGTGATCCTACCGAATATGGCGTTACATTCGTGCGGTTAACTCGTCACCTTTTCTGAAATATCGTGTTTTATTATCTAAAACCGTTTAAAAACTCTTTTATCTACACTAGGTGAGTTCCACTAATTAGGTATAAAAATATGTTTTTTCACTTCGGTATCATAATGATTAATGATCGCTATTCTTTAAGAGAAAACCGTTTTCTGATAGAGCGCATTCTTACTAACTAACATATGAATATATCTCAGTTCTGCAATGGATTTCAAGTTGGTGCCCATAGAACGAAATGAAGTAGATTTAAAGACCTATTTAACGACTTCACTCTTAGCTATGTTGGTTTTAGGGCCAAGCTCCATACAAATTGCCCATGGTCCTTTCTTCTACAAATCTTATTTATAATTATAAAGGCTCACATGAGATTAATCTCCGACGCTTATACAAATGGATAAAATAAAATCTATAATTAAGCGCCGAAAGATTAGATTTATGGGAATAATCTGAGTTTCAGATTTAGGCAGTGATTTGCATAAATATTATATCACAATAGAGTTAGATGAACCACACATCAAACAGAATGATTAACAGATATATCTGATTATAATAAATTGTTAATATTCAACCATATTTGATAAATACAATGAAAGAAGCTTAAGCAAGGAGAAAGTGGATCACAACATCCCTTACCTTAACTTCGCGTTATCTGAATCTTCGCCTTTCGTACATACGTGTATAGTAAACGTTTATATTTTCAATAAAGTGTTTAAATACATACATACGTTATAATACCTTGGTTTAATCGGTTCACCGATAACTTATATAGGTATACTTAGATAGAAGATTAAGTCGGGTTTTGTGGTAATAGTGAAATCCGTGTAAATTTAAATGATGAATAAAGGTACTATTTCGTAGCCAACAACACGTGTTAGCAGCAGGCAACATATCAACGCGAAAATGGTTTCTATGTGTATATCTAACCTTTTGTGAAACCAGAGGTGTCGCGACGACAAAACGCCTGCTGCTACATGTAGTCAGCTACGAAATTGTACCTTAATCGGAATTGTCTAAATTACTGTTTATTTTGAACAAAATATTGACATATTGACTAATTATAATATAAAGTTTAGTATCAAATATATCTGAAAAAACAAATTGCACAATACTCATACTTTTATGAAACTATCTACGACAGTAGTTATGGATTCTTTATCAAATTTAATTATTATAATTCGGAGTTATGGTTTAAGAGTATATCAAAGCGCTATTTCTATTATTTGATATAAACTATTATGAATTATTACATTTAACCTGTCAAATGTTTATGTTGGCTGTATTTTACATGGCATTATACAATTAAAATATTTTTACAGAAAAAATATTGAAAGCACCACTGACAGATTACGAATATATAAAATACCGGCCACATCAATGCTTAAAACACGCTGCCGCACCGTAAAAGCAGAGAAGTGTCTTATGCGTTACGATTTTTACACATACAGATAAAGTCCATAGTGGATGGACTCCTGACAAGGAATTACGTGACCCACCCATAGGCACCCGGACATAACGTGTTAAGCTTTGTTTATTTGTTTTTAATTTTCTGAATGAGATTATGATACCATCGAGTTTATCTGATGATGGAGCCGGAAGGTGGTCATACGAACTCTGTAGGTACCAAGCAATCCGAGTTTGCATTGTTTAGAATCGCCTCGATGAGTACTTGGTGGGCAATAAAAGCTTGACAGAAACTTATTCTGCATGAATTCCCATCGGTTTTTGGCGTTCATGACATGAGTTAAAACGTAACGCAAAAGTCACGCCTTTGCGTTACGGAGCGTTGTGTTTCACGCAGCGATGTGGTCGCCCCTTTAGTTCGAGCTAACATAATTTTGGTGAGCTTATTCAATAATTATACATAATGTAACACAGCTTAAATTATCACTTAACATAATGAATAACACGTCGAGATACAATGGCAGTTGCAGTACAATTGATTACATCAACAATTTCACTCTCAAACTGACTGAATACCAAATTTCACCTAAACGGTTCTGCGGATTGAGCGTGATAGGTAACAGACTGACAGACAGACAAAGTAACTTTCGTATTTATATTATTAGTATGGATGATACAAGTTTGGAACAAACTGGGATAAAGAATTTTGATTTAGCTAAAGCGCAACATCACAATCATCTGTTAGTTATTAACGACGGATTAATTGCTTCTTACCGCGTTAAATGGTCACTAGTGACTGACGTACAGTACCAACCAATAACTCTTTATTGTACACCTCACAGAACAGAGTACCTACAGAAAAACAATACATTCAAGGAGAGGTAAGTAAACATCAGGCAATGTAATCAGCCATTAAAAATTAACAGGGCATGGTGAAACTAAGGCATATCCGACGTGTTAATCAGCACACTGATGTTTTGACAATATTTAAAATACATTGCCCGATTACGAATCGTAATTCTTCATTATTATTACTAGTTTCAAAAACTGGCACTTCCATACCATCCACTATCTAAACCATTTTTGGACTTCACATAACATGAACTTGCTTGAACATATCCATACTAATATTATAAATGCGAAAGTGTGTCTGTCTGTCTGTCTGTCTGTTACCTCTTCACGCTTAAACCGCTGAACCGATTTGGATGAAATTTGGAATGGAGATAGTTTGAGTCCCGGGGAAGGACATAGGCTACTTTTTATCCCGGAAAAATACCCTTATCCGCGATAAACGAATTTAAGGCGGACGAAGTCGCGGGCTAAGCTAGTTATTTAATATAGCAATTTATTTTTGATAAATAAAAAAACATTTTTATATTTCTTCAGTAAATATAGACAATACAATTAAATCGAACTACTGAAAGCATAAAAGCAAATAAATAGTGAAATAAATGTGACATTTATATTATTTTGTTACTGTTATGTAAAAATAAATGCAATATTGGAATTTAATACGACACGACACTCGTAACTTATTGTTCTGTCTCTGTTATTAATTGTTCAATCTTGAATCAAGTTCGATCGAAATATCTTTATCAAGACATTACATGAAATTCTTTTAAAAAGCGACTTTACAGAGAACACAATCACACCTTTACAATAAGCTCGCACTTCAAGTCCACCATATTACATTTTATGACTATACACTGTGTTACTGTTATGTTACATAATAGTAACAGTGTATGTTACCACGTCACGTCATTTACTTAAATAAATTACAGATGTAACTGACTACAATGCCAATCAATGCTTTCAATTGCTCAACTGTATCTGTTGTACTATTTAAAAATCTAAAACGGTCTAGTGGTAATTTAGCCAAATTGACCAAAAATATTATTAAATGCAACTATTTTAAATATTTCTGAGATTCTAGTAATAAATGCTTAAATCGCAGTGCAACACGATTTTATTTTGTATTTTGAAATATTTGGAATACTCAATAATGGCACAATGTAATATGATAGTATGGCTAACAAAGTGTTACTTTTTCACATTTTACCACAAAATATATTATTGTATTGACGCAACAGGAATGCATTATTTTTCAGAATTTTGTAACCACATTGCACACCTAGATATCTATGAAATTTGTTACTGATTTTACAATTAATATACAATATACGAGTTGCATAATGGCAATAAATACATTGTTTCTTTTTTCAATATTTTTATTCTTATTTTCTATATTATATTTTCAATGTCACTGTGATTTGATAAACCACGAATTATTCTTACAACACAAACATATACTAAAGCTATTTTCAAAATACATCAAACATTCGACTGCTTTACACCTCCACGTCTTTCACTCGCATACTGATTAGATTAGAAATGTAGACTATTTTCAGGAGATCAAGATATCTTTTTCCATATCCCATATATACAATCTTGAGAGAGCAAGCAGTCGAATTTATCTATTCTTACATTGTTTTTTGGCTTACGTCTCCATCGACAAACTAAGTTTGTATCGGAGGTATAAAGTTCAAGTCCACTGTATTTCATAAATCTTCAAATCACCTTAAGTGTATACATTTTCGAGTCCACTGTGTTACTTTGGGTTATACGCCCTCGTCCTCGTTACACCTTGAAAGTTACAAATCCACTGCGTTACGCTTTTGGCTTCGCGCGCCAACATACTCCGCGCCATGTTTATGAATACAGTCACGAGAAACATTTTGTAGAACTGAATAGTACATTAATTTGCGACTGTAAATTATACTGTTTTATTTTGTTCACCTCTCTATCACTAAGAAACATAAAACCCCTGAATGTTATTCTAAAAATGTATCATTTTATCAAACGCTGAAACTCTTATAATGAAAGATAGAGGGCTTCACGCATTACTACCGTGAAGAAATAAACGTGAGCATAGCAAAATGTCAACTCGAGACCGAAGACCCAGCGTCGCATAGAATTGAAGACACGGAGTTTCTAAGCATTTCACTATCTAGATGACTTCGAAAGCGAGGTCTCCGGGACGATTTTCAACAATTTTAAAGCATGATAGATTCCCGTGACTGTAGTCGAACTCATCAACACCGCCCAATGCCGCGCCAGTCTATAAGGACATATGTGACATGAGAGCAGGTAGACTTACGTCCCTGTAGAGCGGTGTCGCGTGCGAGGCCCCTACATGTGCAGCGCGGGCGCGGGCGGCGCGGCCGGCGGCTACAGCAGCGCGCGCCGGCACTCGTCGCGGTACGCGCCCGCCGTACCCCTGTTTCATGTCTGCCATCTGGACAAAACGTAACATAAATATAACATAAAAGTGTATTCAAAACTTTTATGTAACATAAAAGTGCATTCAACACTTTTATGTTACGCTCGTAAAATTTTTCGTTGCGCAGGGGACATTTGCAAATCATAATTTTCATACGCGAAGGCAATTGCAATTAACTGTTACGAAGGCTATATCTATATTATGAGAAAGATACCATCGTTCCCTTACTACACAGAAACCGTTACTCATCTCGTTGTACATTGGTACAAAATTAAATTAATTTCACTTTGAAATAAAACAATTTAACGGGTTATATCGCGTATATTATCTCATTTGAATTCCCGACGTTTCGGAATTGTTTTATTTCAATGAGTAATAATCGCGGAAACAGAAGAAAATATTAATTTCGCTTTATTTGTCACTAGCTTCTGCCCGCGACTTCGTCCGCCTTAAATTCGTTTATCGCGGATAAGGGTATTTTTCCGGGATAAAAAGTAGCCTATGTCCTTCCCCGGGACTCAAACTATCTCCATACCAATATCATCCAAATCGTTTCAGCGGTTTAAGCGTGAAGAGGTAACAGACAGACAGACAGACATACTTTCGCATTTACATTTTGGATATGTCTATGAAATAAATCAACAAACGAAAAAGTATCGATTGCCATTCCAAAATGATGGTAACATCTTATTTTCCTTCTACTTAAATTGGATTTTTGTAGTTCGATTTGTTCCTAAAGGTCTTGGCAAAGCAGTTACACGCCACAAAGGATCTGACTTATAAAAACCCAACCGCTCATTGTTACTATTTACTATACGTAGTCTGAAAAAGCGACAAGGTTACTACCTAGACTTCTGTATCTCGATTTGCCCCTCGAAGGTCAAGGCAAAGTAGCTACACCCCATCCTAGATCTGACGATCTCTACTCAACCCCTATAAAGTGAGCGACAGTTGAAAATGAAAAAAATTTAAACAAACCTACAAACCGGCATTATTTCGTAATCACGCACTTTCAGAACACAATCTTGGTCTTATCACCAACTTAAAACATTAAACCTTGAGTTCACATACATTTTTAGTTAAAATATCTGATATTTATTTGCATTAAAGTTAAAAGAAATCAACGAACGAATTTTACGACTTATGTCAAAAGCTAAGCAAGATTTTTTACTCATCGAAATTTCTATTGTCTATGAAAAAACTTCAATTCGTAGTGATGGGACATAAACTGAACAGTGTTTTTTTGTTATCGATTCGAATTAGACGCGGGATCTTTTTTAATAATTTAATCATTTGAAATTCTCGAACAATCATTTTGTAGGACAATACAAAATGACTGTTCGAGAGTGTGCGGCTTAACCATGAATTTTATATTTGGACTTCGATAATTGTGATTTTGTTGCACTTTTGCTACTGAATTAAGCAAATTGGTTTTGCAATTTACGGACGTCATTTCCTCTTCAATCGTTATAAAGGTAACTTCTTTTAGATTTCTTTTGTATTAAACTAGAAAAGTGTAGTGTTTAGTGTGTCTCTGCCAAAAAAGGTATATTATCTCTATTTTTACGTTTTTCTATTCAATATCTTGTTCCAAATAAAAAATACCTACATATTTATTTAGTGTTCCTTCCAGTTCTTCAGTATTTCGCGAAGGATGTTTTTAGTCGATGAATGTTAATACTATTCTCATCACTATTTTCATAGACAACAAATGCAATTGATAGTCAGCCATATTTGTTTACATATTTTTTGTTTTCAACTGGCGCTCACTTTACAGGCGTACGTATCGGTAGTATAAAAAAGCTGAAAGCTAATCTCACCTGGACTTTTGTAGCTCGATTTGCCCCTCGAGAGTCTTGGCGAGGTAGATGACGAACAGCTGTGACAACGCCACTCCTAACGCCACAGATGCTATGGTGTACAAGTTACGCTCCATCCAGGATCTTACGATCTCTATGCAACCGCTTGTCCACACGCGTTTACTGGCTTCGGCGACCTGGAAAGTTATTTATGTTGGGAATAAGATAGAGGTTGATATCCGATGAGATCCTCAGACAAAAGACGTCTACTGTCGGATACAGACGGCCTACGAAGCTAGCGGTCCCGGGTTCGAATCCCGGCCAGGGCAAGTGTTTGTGTGATTATCACGAATGTTTGTTCCTGGGTCTTGGATATTTTCTATATATTTAAGTAATGTAATTTATCTATACATTATATACTAGAATGCGCCTGCAACTTCGTTCGCGGAGGAGAAAAGGTCATAACCACTTTTTTTTTTCTTTGTAATTTTTTTCATATCTTTTGGATAAATGGAGGGGGGGGGGGGGGGGTGCACAATTTCTGCAACTTTCGGAGCGATAATTTCCGAAAATATTCACTAATACAATTTTTTTTAGAACTGTTGAAATATGTGCCACACGTTGATATTTACTGAAAAAAAAAATGTATTTACTTTCGGTTAGATGTATGGTGTCATATCATTTAACTATCAAACTAAGTAGCGGCTTATATAAGGCACCCATCCTCCAAATTTCATCAATATACATCTAGGTAGTAGTTTTTGAGTAAAATGCCTGTGACATACGGACGGACATGACGAAATTATAAGTTTTCCGTTTTTGCCATAAAAAATGTTTCGATTAAGTGACCTCCATATAGTCTCTTACTGTTATTTTTGTGAAAATACCTTCAATGTACAGACATATAATTTTTACATTAAATCAAATCAAATCAAAATCAAAATATCCTTTATTCAAGTAGGCTTAGATACAAGCACTTTCGAATTGTCAGTTACAATGAGAGAAGTCTTTGCTGGGAAACATACAATATGATCCAACATTTGTTGCAAGGATTAGGGAAACCCAGAAAAACCTAATCAGATCATTTAACTTAAGTATAATACTTACTTATTATTGATAAAATCATCATTTTAAAAATTAAAATAATTAGTAAATCTAGAATGTGTCTAGAATATAATTCTAAATATAAAACAATTAATATGCGTGTACCAATTAACTATTACAATATTGTCTTAATTATACTTAAAACTTTTACAATTGTGTTATAACTAATTTATAATTGATACACGCAGAGGAGATGTACAAATTCTCCAGATCAATGTTAATATAAAATATAAACTATTTTTTTTTTCAGAGATGTATAAGGTCTCTAGGCGTCACGGCATGCGATAAAATTAAATATAATAATTTGACTGAATTCTACTGAGATGTTTAAGGTCTCTTAGGGGTCAAAGTGAATAATACATTAAACATAATTATTATTAAATCTAAATTTCTTAGAGATGTATATGGTCTCTAGGCGTCATAACATGCAAAAAGATAAAATTAGTTAATTAAAATCCTCAGAAATGTTTAAGGATATACCTCTATAAATAAAACAAAACTCTTAGAGATGTATACAGTCTCTAAATCAAATAAAAAATGAATAACTTCAATCGAGTACAGGATGAAGTCTCTCACGTCATCAGTTCATTAAACACTGGTAGGCAGTTACTAGGTATACAATTAATTTGGCCCTTGCTAGCATGAACAGACCGGACCCCACAAACGGCACCCGTTCACGAGCATGACGCATATCTCAGCCATCGCCTCCCTCAACCATTTTTTAGGGAAGGTTGCGACCCGAACTTTACAATAGTAAAAATTTGACATTGGAGTGTACATTACCGGGTAGTTCTGCGCTCCGTAGCCGCACATGATGTTGACCAGCCCCGAGGCGATGTCGGTGGCGTTGATGCAGCACGAGAACGGCACCCCGCAGCGCTCCACGGACGGAGACGAGCAGTTGAAGTACTCGTTCTTGGACCAGTCCATGTAGCCGTCGGAGGTCAGCCCACAGCAGTGGAACTGTAAGAGATAGTGGTCAATGTTAAGGCAAAATATAATAAGTTTTTGTCAAAAATTGTACATTTGTGACACTTTCATCGCCGACTTTTCTTTGAATACCCGTCAACTACTCATTGAGACGATTCTAAAGAGAGTTCCTATGACCATCTTCCGGCTCCATCATCAGATCAGCTCGATGGTATCATATATTGTATTGTCACTTAACATAAGTATGCCAAATTTTAGCTCAATGGAAAACCGCTAAGTGGGTCAAATTTAACTTACAAGATTTGACCCAAACTAACATGTACACGGCAAGTTACTAAAAACTTGCAAAAAAACATGTTTTTTTAGGGCTGTGCGAGTGCGATTCCGAAGTAACTAACCTATAAAATTTGCCCATTATCACTTTATTAGCACATCTTGGAGACTAAACGTAGCTCTGAGTGATATCGATGAAGTTCCGCTGGTCGAGGTTTGGGAAGTAAAAAAAGCACGATTATCACTATATGCAAACGGAAACTAGACGACTACAATTTCACATGAGCTTACGTTACATCACTGTGCCAAGGCAATGAAGTTATGCAAATTCAGAATCATCTCTGTGCGTGTCAAGCACGCGCTCCGTGAAGCTAGCCATCAGGAAGCCTTGAAGGAAGAATGTGAAACCAAAAAGGGCATCAAGATCAAAAGAGCACCTACAAAATTTGTACCATTATCAAATTTGATGTATATGGACTCACTTCACTGAGCGAAGTCGATGAAGTTCTGCAGATCAGGGTTGTCTCTGTACGCGTGAAGCACGCGCTCCGTAAAACGGATATCTAGGAAGCTGTGAAGCAAACGCGAGGCTACGAAGCCACAAAACACGAATTTCACCAAGATCGTAAGAAAGCACCTATAAGTGACGTGAGTCCATAAACCTCATCTGAAAATGCTAGAAATTGCATTTTCAGATGAGGTTTATGGACTCACGTCACTCTGAGTGAAGTCGATGTAGTTCTGCAGGTCAGACTCGTCTGTTCGCGTGAAGCGCTACGCGAAGCTAATGTCTAGGTAGCCTTGATGGGGGAATGCGAAGCCAAAAAGGCCATCAAGATCGAAAGAGAACCTACAAAATTTGTACCATTATTAGATTTGATTTATATGGACTCACGTCACTCTGAGCGAAGTCAATGAAGTTCTGCAGATCAGGGTCGTCTCTGTACGCGTGTAGCACGCGCTCCGTGAAGCCGATCTCCAGGAAGCCGTGGAGCGAGCGCGGGAACGCAAAGCCGCAGACAGCACCACCCATCTCCACCAGGAACAAAATCAGAAGGCAGAGGGAGTACTGGAAGCGATAATTTATTTGTATTTAGTATTCAGTTCACAATTTTAGACTTTTTTATTAAAAGCATATTTCTAAAGATAATAACAACGACTCCCATGGCGTTTAAACAACATTCATACTATAATACTATATATACTATATAACATTATAAATGCGAAAGTGTGTCTGTCCGTCTGTCTGTCTGTCTGTCTGTTACCTCTTCACACTTAAACCGCTGAACCGATATGGATGAAATTTGGTATGGAGATAGTTTGAGTCCCGGGGAAGGACATAGGCTACTTTTTATCCCGGAAATATACCCTTCTCCGCGATAAACGAATTTAAGGCGGACGCAGTCGCGGGCAGAAGCTAGTATTTTTATATGTTTTTGACGTTAAGTAAAAAAATAGAACTTCTAATACAATTTTTTTGGATTACTAGTTGTATTTTTTTACTTAACCCACGATTATTTTATGTTTATTTATATAGTCGGCCCCAGAAGTAGCTGGTCGTTTTAGCATTTTGTTTTAGAGGGAACCATAATATCGTCAAAATACGCACAAATTTGAGCAGGCAAGTATTTTCCCGTAGTGCGCCCACGCAGCCCGCGAAGCTGACCACGAACACGACGCCACCTAGCAGCGCGAGCAGCAGACTGATGTTTAGCATCACATCGTACACCGTATCCAACTGAAAACATGATGACCACACATCAATATCAGAACTTTGTTAATGGCCTGTGTCACAGTGGTAACCCTCACGTCCAACTCCTTCGCCCTCTCTCTTTTAACCGGTTCAGCCGGTTGGAGGATTTAATGGTTCAACTTGTTATGTATAGCAGTCGCGTGGCGTCCATATAAGCTGATTCCCACCGGGTTGCCCAAGGAAATGTTTATAACCACCTTTTTCTTTAAATATGAGTAAATGAATGTGCTTCGGCTTCTCTTGTAATTATCCTGACGCCAATAGCTTTAGTTTTGATGACTGTTTGCTTAATGTCACTTCACTGATACAATATTTATATTTCAATCTCTGTCTTTGATGTTTTGAGACACCTATTTTATATATTTTGTAAAGAGACTGATCAACTATGCGGAAATGCTGTAGATATTTAATAATTAATGGGTTACTCGATACATTCATGCTAAGATAACTTTGTTCATTAAGCACATACATTAGTATAACTTCTTATATGCTTAAAACGACGGTCAAAAGTAACCATGACATAAGCATTTGTAAGCTTTTGTAACGATTCGTAGAATCCCAGAACATGTATTATTAAAATAGTATTTTTATGAAACTGACTCCATATTTGCTTAACTTTTTGTGAAATATTGCCAATTTTAGCTAACTATCTATCTATATTTCCCATCTCTGATAGTCAAATATGGTCACAAACAATCAATTATGATGGTCAATGGTGCTAAGAGAAATCAGGGTGATCCATATACTTCATAGCCAGTGAACAGCATCATCTCTTGGACTATTTATGAACAAAGTTGCAGGAAAATCCTAGTATTCTACATAAAGAAATGTATACATAGTATCTACCTTGATAAGAAATGTATAAATACCTTGATAAGTCCGGTGGCTTGCCATTTGTCCATAAACGCATACAAGCCTACAGCAATCAGGAGCCCTCCAAGCAACTGAAACATTACATAAATCAGATGTATTTTAAGTGGTATATCCTTATTTCATGCAACAATAAATGGCGAATTATTCTGAAGTTTGGAACTCCTGAATGTGTGCTGTCTCATTCATTCAAATATTGTTTTAAGTGCAAAACTGATGACACGAATATTGACCTTTTTAATAGATCTCCCTAATAAACATGTTTTTTTTGCTCAAATACACTGATTGTTGAGATACCTGTCTGTGTTATGATATGAAAATAAGGGAATTCAGTTATTTTTCACCACCACATGGTTCTGTTTTGTAAACATTAGTTTAAGTACCTATAAGAAAAAGTTAGAAACAATGGACAATCGGCGAGCAGAAGTTATATGTATGCACACAGACAAAGTGCTTGTCCTACCATCTGTCTGGGTTTTTCACAGAGTTTGTATCGTGACACAGAACAGCCAACTTGCACTGGTTTCTTGTTTTAATGCCAGACAATATGATGTTAAGCTTAAATGTGCCCAAGTATAAAATGTGACTATAATTATCAATTGAGTTAGTCTGCAGGGTTTAAAATGGCTAACTTCAATCATAAGCAGATTGTGACACTTTAGTTGCCAAAATTCAGTGCGGTCCATATAGACACAAAAGCACTGTGTACCCTGAAAGACCTTGGCTATACATGCATAGGCACAGAGTTACTGCCTACCTAAGATCAGCGCAGGCTCTAGCATAATGCTGAGGTGGGACCATTTGGGGGCAGCTTTTTTTATTTTGTAATGTTTATTTTTTTATCTTGTATATGTATGCATTTGAATAAATTTATTTTCTTTCTTTCTTTTCTTTCCTTGACCAAAAACCCTGTGCACGCCGGTGCTGTTGGTCTATTTAGTATAGGACTTAAAACCATGGCACTGATATTGGTAACTTAGGTGAAACTACAATTATTCGCCCCATAGTCACCTATCTTATCAGATCATTAAGACTTCAGCATGCCAAATTTTTCTTAACTAAACAATTTTTTTAAGGCAATTTGTATTTACTACTCAGTGGCTACTTAATAATAGAGACAGAAACAAAGATGGCGGGATGAGCTTGACTTGAACTTGAGCTCTTCCAGAACAACTGGTGGGACATTGGCCAAGACTGGGCGACATGTTTTTCTGTTGTTAGCCATAAGTTAGTAATTAAGTTTGTTAGTATCTAATTTGTGAGTTTTCATACCTAAAGGGTAAAACAGGACCCTATTACTAGGACTCCGATATCCTTCTGTCTGTTTGTCGATGATAAGATGACTATTGCTGGGATGAAGTGGTCAAAGTATTCAGAAAATACAAGTGAAAATGGATCCCTTAAAGATGAATTATTTATACATAAACCAAAAATACAGTAAAATTTAAGGTGATATTAAAAATGGTTTTATAACAATAACTTTTTGAACCAAAATAGTCACATGAAAACAAAATAAATATGTGCCAAGTGCATGATTCACTCATTACATTTTTGACCACTGATAACTGTCTGGTAATTCCATACTATGAGTAGATGTGCAAAATGCGGAAACTTTTGCACATCAGTAATGTAGGTATTCATAATTTCACACTCATACCACACCTGTACCATATGTTCACCGAAATCTTGTTTTAGGCTGAAGTACAATTAAAATGTGAAATGTTTAACAAATTAATATTTTGACCATATTGAACTGTGACTTATCCAGTTACCAGAATAGATTACAATACACAATACCAGATAAAATTTATATATGAATTGATTCATCATTGAGAACATAATTCATATCTATTTATAATCATAGAGGTATACAAGAGAGCATATACAAAAGTGGTTGAAATTAATTATGATAAATGTTAGGAAATTAGTGGTATCTGATTGGATTTTTATAACTGCAACTAAAACCATTTTTATTAAACACTAGAAGATAATACTAATAGTAAATGGTAACAGTAGAAAGTCTGTTTGACTGTTTAAACAAACGATTAAATCATTTTAAAACCGAAATAGCAATTTAAATTCTATTAAAATATTACTTCAAATAGGTATTAATTTTGCAAATTTTAAATCGCTAACAAGAGGTACGCAAATTATAATTCGCATACAACTCAGCGATAGCTAAAACGGAAACAGATATAGTTGTGGTTACGTTTGGGTGTACATCAATTCAACAACCCATCCTCTGGGAAAAATGATTCATCCTGCACACAATACAACAATAGGCTTCACAGAACCGATGAAAACTCTTTTCACATAATTCTAATATGGGACCTATTACTCTAATAAGCTCTTATGGTTACTAAATACGAATGAATTTGAAGAAAAACTTACCCAAAATATAAAATTCAGCACAAAAATCATATACTTTACACAGCCACTAACGTAAGTAAAATTTGGTCCCCTTCGCCTCTGCATTTTGATTTCTTAGGTCATATAACTGATAAAATAATAAATAATTCAGATTGTCACAAAATATTAGTGGCAATCTACAGTCTGTTAATATTTACAACAATAAAAACACATATAACCCATTACTGAACAATCCCGTCTAGCCACCCGTTCGACGGACTGACAGAAAAGCATAGACAAGCAAGATACAAAAAGTAAAAAGTTGCCATTAATGCGATAAAACTGACAGATAAAATGTCTGTATAGCGATAACGCTTTAGATGTAGAACATTTACGCGAGGAACAGGAAATTAAAGCTAACATAAAGAAATTCGAATGAGAATGGAATAAAACAGTTATAAAAGTATTTAGTTTTTAGTTAGTATTAAGTTAGTTATAGATTCATTTATTTCCTATTTTGTTTTCGTTGTTTTTATTATAATAATAGATGTATAATGTAAAAATAAACCTTCGTTATAAAAGTTTAGAATTTGTATTAAATCCAAAATGTTATACTCGGATCGCTTTTGTAAATTGTCTATGGTCGACTGTGTACGTAAAGGCCGGGAAAATGAATGAAACTCGCTTTCTGGGAGGAACTCCACACACAGCACATTATTAATTCATTTATTTATTTATTTAATTGCCATAAATTGTATCTGTGTACATAGAGGTGTTACAATATAAATGTTTCAATACAATTTTACCAAGTTTGGTGTAACAAAGTATGCACAAATTAAACAATATTTATTGAATTGCGCTTCTCAATTACATTTGATTAGGTATGTTTTATAGTAATTGGGTAAATATATGAGCGTTTTAAATCCCTCCGTGCCAGCGTCAATAAAGATTGACGGACAGCATTTTATTTTTGAAAGTGACTACGATTGAAATATCACGGATAGATATGGTTACTCTGAACACATTAACATTATTTTTGGAATTTTGAAGTCACTAATGTTTGAAAAAAAATGGATGTTATTAGCAAATAGTGATCGTTAGGCGGTTAAAAATAATTTTAAAAATATAAAATACATTCCTCGTAATTTTGCAAACATTATTAGATAGTTAGAGGCATTATTAGGCTATATAGATATATAGATCGCAGATTTATGCAAACCTTATCAAAATTATGGTGTTTTGTTTATTGTTATGAAATGGCCAATAATGTAGTACATGTGTGTGTGTATGTGTCTGTGTCTCAAATATTCACCCAATTCCAATATGGAACATTTTTCTCTTATTTTAATTTCATCCACCGACGAAAGACAAAGGAGGTTCTCAAGTTAATGTATACAAGTTATTTTAATAGACATTTTACAATAAATAAAAGCGAGTATGCTTGTAAGGATACAATTACAAGTAAACAATAAAACTGTACTTGGAAGCCATTTTATTTCCTAAACATTGCTATTTACACATATTTCCTCTTTTGTTTCGTTAGTTTTGTTCATTTCCCGTCATCAATGGTCATGGTGGTGGTGTCAGGCGAGTAGTCGTGGTCGATGGTCCTGTGCTTGATGATGTCTTTGTAGACGAACGCGGACTTGCGCGGCGTGCGCGTGCGCTCCGGCGCCTCGTAATCCACCTCGTACAAACCGAAGCGCTCGCTGTGGAATATACAGAATACTAAATTTGTGCCAGATACCAACAAAAAATTGCGGGCCTGTGATGACTGCATTCAGATACAGATTCGGATATTTTTATTATTAGGCATTTTCATTATCATCATATCAGCCCAGAGATGTTTAGGTACCTACTGTTAAGGTGCGTCCACACTTGTATCATTTGCTCGTATCCAATCACCGTGGCGTGGCATGACTGCGTATCGCGCTTCTTGGGCGCTTACTGTCCGATCTAAGTGTGTGATACGAGTAGCAACATGGATTTCGAGCGATCGGATCGGCGCAACGTCCAGACGCGTGATCGTGACACGCGATCATGCCACGCGACGAAGATCGGAGGGGCTACTCCGAAATTCGAAAAACGAAGTTTGTATGGCGCAATCCCGCTCAGTCAAATACAGTATAACATGAGAGCGAGAGGGACAGTACGTTACGAACTTCGTTTTTCGGGTTTCGTAGTAGGCCCTCTGATCGGGCCAATGATACAAATGTGGAGGCAAGTTTGGACAAAAGCCTCCAACAGGATCTTTTCATGGGGGATCAGGATCGATTCTGGTTTTCGTCAGGATCAAATGTGTTTATGGGACTTAATACAAATATAAAGTACGGTCAAGGAATTTAAAATGTGTACCCTCTCGTACCTTGTCATAGTGACATTGATATGAAATCTCTATCGGCTTTCATATTGATTTTGACTGTGACAAGGTACGAAATGGAAAATAAATTAAATTCCTCGACTGTACCTACCTACTCTAACCTCGTAAGGCACAAGCTTTTTTTAGGACAGAGTGCTAATTTTAGGTACTTACGAGTATACTTTATGAATTATGATTGTAATTCAAGAAAGTTAAATTCCGTTATACATTATAATTTCGAAGCACGGGATAAGTATATAATGTACAAGAAGATAGCCGCAACTTCGTTCGCGGAGGAGAAAAAGTCATAACCCCTCGCTTTTCTTCAACGTAGTCGGGTAAAAAGTATCTTATAACCATCTGGAGATACCCAGCTACCCGTGTACCAAAAATTGTTGAAATCTGTTTAGCTGATTTTGCGTGATGAACCCACAACGACATATACAAACATACAAAAAATAATAAAAAATAGTATTTGTTTTAGTGACCTCCAATAGTCCATAATCATTTTTTTTAAAATACTTTCAATGTTCAGACATTTAATTGTTACAACTTTATAATGTAGGTATTGATATCCTAATCTCAGGACGTCGGGACGATATTTGATAAATTAATACATATACTCGTACTTGGGCTGGAAGGGGTACAATTTGTGGTCCTAAAAATAAACTCTGATTTTTAATTCAAGACCAAAATCTGACAGTTCTCATCTTGATTATTTCAACAAATAAACATTATTTCATAAAAACATGAATGAGAAATCGTGCAACCAGTAATATTAGGGTAGATTTTATTGATAAAAATACTGAAACTTGAACCAGTATGCAGTGATCACAGCGAAAGTGCGCCCGTTGACGTTAAATTTTGGTCTTGAATTAATAATCAGAGTATAGGAAGTTGAATCTTACCACGCTAAAAGTCAGAAATGATAATGGAAGTTCGGAATTCCTACTGATCGCGCGTTGAAAATGCTCCATACCAAATGCTACTCAAATGCGACGTCATTCTCGAGTTAGCGTGGCAAATTTATATCGGAAAGTATTTATGCATTTTGGACGTATAATTATTGTTTTATTGAATTATAAGGATTCCGAAAAAAATACTTTTAATTTGATTGTGGATTAAATATATCATAAAATTTGCCTAACTTCGTAGTTTTATGTTTCAAAGTTTTTTTTTTTAATTTCATTATTACATGATGCATTGCTATATTTAAATCTGTAGTTACATGTAGACTGTTAAGTTTGACATGCGGCATCATTTCTATTTACACCGTCCTAAGAGCCTGTTTATTTATTACGTATGACAATTTACAGACACTTTTTAGCTGTTTATCTAGACAAGAGATATCAGATGAACCATGTAACATTATGTAATACCTTTTGACGCAAGTCAGTTGGGGGGAGTATATTATCTCCATGGTTCACCACTTGATAGATAATAATGAAGAATCCATCACTTTTGGACACATCAGGATATAAATAAGTGCGAGATTATCGGATGCTGTAATATATCGGAGATTAGGCAGTGTTAGGTACTAAACAGACAGAAGGAAATGCGGGAAACACACAACGGGGTTAACCTCAAAATAACCTTCGATCCGTAGCTCTTGACTTTTCCCTGTTGTCATGTCATCGTGTTGACAGCGACCGTCTACCTATATATTGTATTAGTGCCTTCCTCTTTCCTCTCTCAACTACTTAGCCACCGACACCGCCATCAAACTTTGTTATTTTTACGAAGAAAAACCAGTTTTGGTTACATTTCTTAAAAAATACACGCTTTTTTAAAAACGGGCTTACTTAGTGTGTTTGGTGCTGTCATAAGCAAAAAACACTATTTCCCCTCCCTAGCTCGGAAAACCGTCTTTTATCCTTTGAGACAAGTGGGTAAAAACGCATGTTACTCACTAGTGGGGAACGTAATTTGACCTTGGAGCGTATTTAAGTAGCTTTTGACAGATAATTGCACTTTCCTCGCTATACGTTGAAAAGTTTTGTTTTACACACGGGTGCAAAGTTGTATTTTACTTATCGTGAGTTGAAATACTGGCTACGCTCAGGATTCTATTTTAGAACTTTTCGCTTCGCTCGTGGTTCAACTATAGAATCCTTGCTCTTGTTTCAATTCCACACTCGCGGCTAAAGTACAACTTTGTACCCTTGTATAACAAAAAACTATTTTTTATATAAACTTAGGTAAATTGTCAGTAACTGGCCCCTAAAAATGAATTCTATTTTATAGCTAAATAAAATTCATTTTAGTATGAGGTGGCCAGTTATTGAAGGGTGCCCAATAATTGATACCTTATACTAAAATGAATTCTCTTCACCTATAATTAAAATTCATTTTTAGTATAAGGAGGCCAGTTATTGAACGGTGGCCAGTTATTGACGATTTACCCTATTTTGAAAATATTCTGGAAAATGTGAAATCCTCTAAATTACGTCACTAGGTGGATAGCATGAACACCGACTCTCCTGTAAGTACTAGCAGGTACAGCGACCAACTCGACAGTCCGCTTCGGGTGTCGAGTGTCCTCAACCACCCTAACTACCCTAACTTGAAATGGTCTCTAGTTGACGCCTTTTTAGGGTTCCGTACCAAAAAGGTACAAAAGGAACCCTTATGGTGCGACTCTGTCTGTCTGTCCGACTATTAAAGCGCCATATCTCAAAAACTACTTATGCTAACTATTTGAAATTTGGATTATTTATAAACATGGTTAGATCGCATGTATTGCACAGGAAATATTTCACAATATATTTTTATTTTCTAAAAAAACGACGAATATAAGGGGGTAAAAATTAAAAGTTTAGCTACTGGGTCAAATGGGGGTAACATCTGAAAGCGCTTGACCTGCACATTTTTGAACAATTTTTTTAATTTTTTTATTGTGATTTTTTTTTTTTATTAAGGAAAATGTGATAAAAACACCATTCCCCTCCTTTATCTCCGAAGTTTACAAATCGAAAATATTAAAATTTTCACAATTTGTATTAATAAACATAAATATTACACGAAAATTATAGTCATCTCTCTAACTAGCTGTTTTTTTTTAATTCGCAATTAACCTATTTGAGCAACCCGGTTGCGTTAAGTTTGCACCTGATTTGTATCCAATGCTGTGGATATCAGGTGCAAACTTAACTCAACCTGTACCGGGTAATGAAGTAAGGGTAATTAAAAATCTGTACGGAACCCTCCGTGCGCGAGTCTGACTCGCACTTGGCCGGTTTTATTGTTATTGATGATAGACGGGCATTTGACCGCAATTTCACCTGTTGTTAAGTGACGATGCGGCCGAGAATGTATCATGCCCGTCTAGAAACAGCCTATTCATTCTTGTCTTGAACACGCCCAAATTATAATGGTCGGGAACACACTTGCAGTTCCACTCCTTTAAGGTACGCATGATGAAAGTGGCACCGAAGCGCTTCGTTCGGATACGCAGAATATCGGACATTTTGTCCATCCATATCTAAATACTATGCATCCAGTACAGCACTTTCATTATGGGTACCTTACCCATGATGAAAGTGGTACCGAAGCTCTTCGGAATATCGACCACATGTGGATGGTACAACACGCGTCGTGTGTCCCGATGGTGGATAGGGGCTGGTGGAATTAGATCATGTAATTCCCCCGACGTAATAAAGTACTTAGAAATGAGGATATCCGCAGAAGAACCAAAGTAACCGACCTAGGTCAAAGGATTGCATCGTTCAAGTGGCAATGGGCAGGCCATGTAGGCTGGAGAACGGATGGCCGTTGGTGCAGTAGTCTTGGAGGGGCGACCACGCATAGGAAAGCGCAGCGTGGGTCGGCCCCCGACTAGGTGGACAGATGACCTCGTAAGGGTCGCTGGGAGTCAGTGGATGCGGTCTGCGCAGGATCGCACCCTGTGGCGAGCTATAGGGGACGCCTATGTACAGCAGTGGACGTCCGTGGCTGATAGATAGATATATACATACTTCCATATCCATATCCATACTTAATATTATAAATGCGAAAGTGTGTCTGTCTGTCTGTCTGTTACCTCTTCACGCTTAAACCACTGAACTGATTTGGATGAAATTTGGTATGGAGATAGTTTGAGTCCGGGAAGGACATAGGCTACTTTTTATCCCGCGAAAATACCCCTATCCGCGTTAAACGATTTTAAGGCGGACGAAGTCGCGGGCAGAAGCTAATAGATAATAAAGTACTCACCTGTAACCCTCCATCCATTCAAAGTTGTCCATCAGACTCCAGGCCATGTATGCCTCAAGGTGGACTCCCTCATCCAGCAAGTCCAGCGCGTTTTCCAGCGCGGCGCGGTAGTACCGCACTCGGTCGTCATCTTCCAACCCACCCGAGGTTGACCATCCATTCTCGGTCACGTAGAAGACAGGGTGGTTGTATTTGTGATGCAGGTGGATGAGGGTGTCGTATAAGCTGTTTGGTGCGAACTGTTGAATAAACAAAATTACAAATTTTAAATACCCCGCGACTTGTTCCACTAAAAGCTAAATATCTTAGAGACGAGTGCTCTGATTTTCATCAAACAAAGCTAAGAACACTCGGGATAAACTTCTCTATGACTAAAAACCGCACTCAAATAGGCCGATCCGTATGGGCGCTACGATTGCACCCCTCTTATTTGTCGAGGGTTAAAAAGATGCCTTATGTAGGACTTAACTTGAAAATTATGAACTCTTCTGAAAGATGCAATGAAACGTCGTCATTACGTGCGTTATAACAGGCTTCAAAGTATCACGTTTCGGGCGGAACAACTTGAGGGAACTGTAAAGGAATTGCATACAAAATTAAAGGCCTAGGCCGGGAAGTTTTTGTTTTAATTTTAATGTAAACATGGCGTCTGCGTTCATAGGTTAAACAGCTGAATAAAAAAAAAAAATTTTTTTTCTAGTGGCTGAATGGTTATCGGACGAAAAATATTCCACGTTGATGCCTATTATATACGAACTGATATTAAGAAAGCAAATCTGTACGATTCATATGTTGATGAATAAATTTAAAATATTGTCAATACGTAAGTCAACAGAGACCATAGACAATATTTAAAATCCTCTGCAATTATTTTATTTATTATAGAAATTAAGATTCCTATTATCAGGTTGCAATATTTTATTATAGATAATTTATTGTACATAATAACGGCCCTAATAAGGTCTACTTGAACACTACACACGCGAAATACCTACGACTTCCTTTAAAAAAATCATAATGAAGGGATTGAAGGGAAAAAATAATAATTATCATGTAGTTTTTTTAGTGGTGTATTTTTTATTTCATTGCATATGTTTGAGAAAAGCACTATATATGCCTCTGGCCGTGAAAAGGGCTTGCCGGCTTCGTAACACTATCCGTCTATACCTACTCACATGGCAAGCCATTTCTTTCCGGCTTCTGAAGTAATGTACTGTTATTTTGTAAGTAGGCCACAAGGGTACTTTTACAAGTCTGAGTCTAAGACTTTTCGTTGAGAAGAAAGCCGAAACAAACT
This sequence comes from Hedya salicella, assembly GCA_905404275.2. Taxonomy (NCBI): domain Eukaryota; kingdom Metazoa; phylum Arthropoda; class Insecta; order Lepidoptera; family Tortricidae; genus Hedya; species Hedya salicella. The sequence goes on along the minus strand of FR990115.1, from coordinate 4,225,636 downwards.
TGTAACTGGTTACTATGTACAATAAAGTGTTTACATACATACAAACTCAACAGTCAGTATTTTTTATAAATAATTCTTAACTATGACAATAATAGTGCTCAGCCTTTATCTTTAATATATCGTTTTTCATTTCTACTGCTCAAAAAGTGAGCCATATTAGCTTCGCGAAGCGAGACTAAAATAGTACATTTAGCCCCCAGGGAATAAAAAAAAAGCCATATAATCCCATACAAATTTCTATGAAACTGAAAAAAAACTTCCGGCCAGCTATATACTACTTACGAATAATTAAAAACAAAGAAATCAACCTGATCAGATTGGCCAAAACTTCTGATCGAATTGCTACTTTAAATTTTTAATGAAATATACAATTTTAATAATATTTTCTTCTGTTTTCGCGATTATTACTCATTGAAATAAAACAATTTAACGGATTATATCGCGTATATTATCTCATTTTAGTTCCCGACGTTTCGGAAACTTTTCAGCTTTCCATGGTCACGGGTGGACTGAGAAAAGATGTATTTTCCTCTGCCAAAGTTACAATTTGTGCAAACTACCCATTTTTCAAAAAACAAATAAAGGTGTACATACATGCTAGATGGGCCTAAGCTATAAAGACAGTTACACATGTGCCAGAAGGGCTTAATTATTTTATTTTAAACGTCGGGAACTAAAATGAGATAATATACGTGATATAATCCGTTAAATTGTTTTATTTCAATACAATTTTAATGTTAAGTCTTTTTTATTTTCTTGCAGACGCAGTGAAAAGCAGAGTGTTTAACACGTGGCTAAAATCCATTATGACACTCAGACATTTTGGTCCTCGCTCACTTCGTGAGCTCGTCCAAATAATCACTTCGTGTCATAATGGCTTATTTTAGCCCCTTTTCAATCAATCTAGTATTAAGTACACCTACACTATGCGTAGTTCTACTGAAAAATGAAATAAAAAAATCTACAATACATACTGTTATAATAGAAAAAAAAAAGTTTTAATACGACTTACAAACGTTTGATATGCCTTCTTATAAGAACCGTGTCCAGCGAGCCTATGATAATATGGTTGCGTTTGTCACGCGATAAATAAATGACATAGCTGCCGTCACTTTCTGACACGTATGAGACGATCATATCATTTATAGCGTGATAAATGTGACCATCATAGGCCCGCAGGTAATAGTACATTTCGACGCTAGTGCGGAAAGTATGTCATTACTTCACGAGTAGCGAGATATCTTTTCGAGTAGCAAGACTCGGGACGAGTGAAGAATGACATTTCCGCACGTGTATCAAACGACGTTTTTTAATACAGTTCCGAAAAAATAAGAAAAACAACAAGCATCATCACCATCACCATCACCATCATCATCATCATCATCATCATCATCATCATCATCATCATCATCAAAAAATAAGTTACTTAATTGATTTCTGGTTTGGACCAAGCATTTTTGTCTCGTAAATAATCCTCTACCCTATAATATGCTTCTGACATCAGACATTCATGAAATGATAATTTGCTGTTGTCATCCATATCGGTGAAGACATTCCTAAGACACCGAAACGGATCCCTTGTGAAACTTTCTCCGGCGTAGCACACAAATCTACTTACCGATAGCCAATAAGAGACTGATGCAGGCCATTCCTCAGGTACAAACTGTCCAACATCAGTGTCATCATCCATGCTTGGCACTGGGTATACTTTCTTATGATCATTCGCTGACACCTGATAAGAAGTATAGTGGTTGATTCCGAAGAAATCTGCAGAACCTTGTACGAATGTCCTCTCTTCTTCAGTGAATTCTGGCAGACGAGATTTGGGGTAGCCCTGCTCCATACTCTTCATAGCTACGCGCTCGGCGAACTCCTTGGGGAATCCGCCTTGTTCGGAGAAAATAGGTTCCGCGTATAAACCCCACTGAAAATGAGAAAACGATTAGTGTCTCTGATATACTGACAAAGTATTCAGAAGTTTCATTCCAAGAATGGAATATGCGATAAACAACGGTGTCCTGCCTTTTCACTAAATTAACTTTTGGCAAAACCAATTCTCCGAAATCATTTTTTTTTTCAGTGTATTTTCTTACGGTTTTATAGAATACGGTAGGTTAGGTTAGGTTTGTTTTATGAAAGTTCTGAAAAAAAATGGTTAAATACAAAATCGAGGGTTTGGAAATGAACCATTTGTTTGGTGAAACGTTTGCAAAAAAAATATTTGGTGAAAGGGCAGTGAACCGACAAACAAACATGAATAAACTATAGATCTAACGCTTAACTGAGTCCCCTGAGTAACATCCCCCCCCCCCCCCCCCCCGTACCACTCCCATGCCTCAGGAACAGACTCAGTTATGCGTTTGGCCAATTCCGTGAACTGTTGGTAGATCTCACTAGACTTACAACTTCCATATCTTCATCTTCATCGTTCTGAAAAATATCTAAAAACTGAATAGTCAAAAAATTACATGTAATTATCGAGCCTGCTTACAAAATTCCAGGAGAATCTATTGAGAAATTGACCTGTAAAGGAAAATATCTGGACTGACATACGAAAGCATTTTTGTCCTAGTTGAACCACAAACGCTTCGCCCGCGACGCTTCGCTTGGTCAGTTACGTTCTATTGAAATCTAATCATGTGTTTTGCTTAATAAACATAATGTTTATTTACCTGCGCTTGTCTTTTCAGTTCAGCAGCGGCCTGATCCTCCTCAGACTCGTTAAGAGGTCCATACCAATTCACGTTTATGGTGATACCGCACTTTCCACCCTGGCTGGGCTTGAAGTCGTTATTATACGCGTGGTACGCCTTGGCGTGACATATAAGTAAATGCTTTGCGCAAAGATAGTCTCCAACACCAGTAGAGTTCAACTGAGGCGCCTTAGTGGTAGCACCATAGCCTTGATAACAGACTTCCCTGGGCTCATTAAACGTGATCCAATACTTAACCCTATCACCAAATAATTCAAAGACTACTCGGGCGTAGTCCTCGAACCATTCAGAAATGAGAGGGTTGGTGAATCCTCCTAGTTCTTGGAGTTTTTGAGGCAAATCCCAATGGTACAGCGTGACCATGGGCTGTATGTTGTATTTCAGCATTTCGTCGATGTAATTGTTGTAAAAGTCGACACCGGCTTGGTTGATTTCGTTGGTGAAGCCGGTGGGAAGAATCCTGGCCCAAGAAAGGGAGAAGCGGTACGCGTCTAGACCTAGTTCTCTCATCATCTCGACATCTCTCTTATAGTTGTGGTAAGAGTCAGCTGCAATGTCGCCGTTACTTTGGTCTTTGATCACATGGGGTTTGTTGTGCGTCATGTGGTCCCAGATGTTTTCACTTTTGCCTGAATCAAAAAATTTAATGTCTATTACTTAATCCTGCTTACTTCTTATGACACGTAATCATAAGGAGTTAAAATTAAAACTAGAGCAAAATAATCTGTCAGTAAATTTCGAATCTCTAAATAAATAATGATAATAGCAATATAAATTTACTAGGAAAACAAATCCGGTTCTCACCTGGTCCAAAAGTGAAAAAATACGGGCCGTGTTTCCTTACCTTAGACTATGAATAATTGTTGGACCAGGCAAGATGTGTAGCAACCCTTATCTCTAGCGGTGCCCTATGTCGTAAAATAACAATTTAAATCATGAATTTTCGAAGAGATTCGATTTACGAGAAGAATCAGCAAAGCAAATCTGTCATATTTCCTCACCATCCTCATCCCAAGCTCCCTCTATCTGATAAGAAGCGGTCGCTGTCCCGAAGATGAAGTCATCAGGGAACCTTCTCGACTGCTTCGTGTATAACGCATTGCTGCCTAGAGCTAAGGCTATGAAGCTGGAAATTATCACAAATGAGAAATAGTTTATACAAATTAAGTGTATCCGGAATGATTGACGGATAACACGCAAGCTTAAACTATTGAAGAAATTTGAAGCACACGCTCCTTAAATGTGGATGCAATTAAGGAAAGGTTCTAAAAAGGAGAATCGTATATGGGCTAAGTCTCAGTCAAAGCAAAGCCTAGCCTCATCAATACTTATCATTACCTTAATATAACCGCTAAGCGCATCTTAGGTCCAGAGTACACGCCTGAAACTAGCTCTTACTCCGCTGTGAAGCGTGCTGCACTGGCATAGGTACAGATCGTACCGGGGCATTTATCTAATAACAAGTGTACACGATATCTCAACACAGTCGTGAGTAAAGCCAAGCTCGCTCAAGCAGGGCGAATGTATGTCAGGTAATAGTAACTATAGATTCCCAAAGAATCTCTACTAATTATCAATCGAATTCAATTCTCAACTAAGGTTGCAAACGCCATCATACCTTATTTACCAGCCTTTTTGAAAAGATAGGCAGATAAAATGTTTTGATGACATGGGAAGGTAGTTTTTCTGTGACTATATGGAGCCATGGTAATTCAGGGTAGGCAGTGGCGTAGCGTGGACTAATCTAGACGTGGGCTCAGTCGTATTAGCGGGGCCCTTTTTTTTAAGAGAATGTTCATCATCCACGGGGGCTTCGCGCCAGGCCCCATCAAGTGCAGGGCGTGGGCGAGGGCCCGCTTCGCGTACACCTAGCTACGTCACTGAGAGTAGGCAGTGCCTTTATGTCTATATGAACTGCACGCCACTGTATGAACTGCACGCCAGTTTGCCCGTCTGTCTGTCTGTCTGTCCGACTATTGGAGCGCCATATCTCAAAAACGACTTAAGCTATCTATTTGTAATTTGGAATATTTATAAACATAGTCAGCCCACATATATTGCGAAGGAAACATTATAAAATATATTTTAACGAAAAATTTTGAATTTTCTGGAATTATGTAATTTAATATGAATATTACACGAAAATTATAACGACATTGTACCTGTCTTCATTTTTTTTAATCATCATTTTTGAATAACCCGGTTTGGTTAAGTTTGCCCCTCATTTGTATGTGACGCCTATGTATGTAATACTAGAGGCAAACTTAACTCAAGCGGCAAGTTAAGTCGGAATAAGTGAAAGTTTGTACGGAACCCTCGTTGCGCGAGTCAGACTCGCACTTGACCGGTTTTTTTTTGTCGCTGGCTTAGAGCCTCGCGCATCCCGCTCAGACGAGGGTTCCGGGCAGGTATGTTGGACTCCCGGTCAGACCGGGTCTACCCACTCCAAACCCAGCGTTTATTCCTCTGATTCGTGTTTATAAGTACACAGAATTGCTGGTGAATTCTACTGTGGTCACTGTTATTTACCTACACTGACCCTCTGATGTAGAAAAGGGAGCCGACTTTTGGTATGATAACCTCATATCATAACTGGTAGGACGAACTCATTAAGGATTTTCGTCTTTAAGTTTTGCGGTATTGTTGCCGAGAAGACTTGACAAAGTTTCCTATAAACGCTGCCCAGCCCAGCCGTTTTGTTCTATGGACCTCTCTCTCATTCGACTTTGAATTCTTTAAAATAGAAGCAAAAATAAATATTATTTAGTTTTATCAAACTTGGCTATATTTATTAAATTTCTATCGAATATATCATACTGTCCCCTCGGTGAAGAGATAAAATGATATAGGTACTCAGGATAACGATTGGGGTTTTTGCTTGCATTTAACCGAGATAATTGCTATCATGATGTAAAATGTGAAAAAACAAAACAACACATTATAGAACAAGTTATCTATTATCTAGCATGATATGCGATATCTGGTAGTTCTTGACAGTGATGGCTCGACCTCAACATTCAAATGTATCGTGCCTTGCTTCATAGAAATCTCATGACGATTTGCTATTTTTCCGTACCAAAAAGGTAAAAACTAGCCAAGAGCATGTCAGACCATGGTGAGTGTAGGGTTCCGTAACCGTTACTATAAATAAATGCACTGCCGATGAAAAACATACGATGTGAAAAAGTGCACCGGTAAAAGAGTGTTTCTTCATGGCACTTACGTCCTATTGTTGAGAAGCGGAGCTTTCAGCAGTAACTCAAAAACGGGATATCCGATCATGTTAAAAATAGCTTAAACGATAAAGGGGGGAGGGGAATTATTTCCGAAAATATTCACTTTAAAAAAAAACCTTGAAATATTTTTAAAAGAACCGGCTCCTTTTTTTCCATTTTAGCTACATATCTATCTATTAGTCACGAACGTCTACTGCTGAACATAATAAATAAATGAGCGGGTGGAAAAGCAGTACTTACTCCAAGTCCTCCAGAAGTTCCGTTATACTCGAGAGCACGACGCCTGAAGCATGGAATAGGAGCGTTCTTCTTTAAGAATGGCGATAAAACTTGATTGAAGAACCACAGGCCTATCTCGCTCCTGAGCCATGTTATTACGAATCGTCTCGCGCACAGGTTGGACGACTTCCAACCTCTCGAACAAGCCGGATTCCAAAAAGGCTTTAGCACTTAGACCATATTCATACGCTACGGCATGTTATACAGAAGAACGCGGAGTATAACCAGCCACTATGCTTAGCGTTTGTGGACTATGAAAAAGCCTTTGATTCGATCGAGACATTGGGATGAGCTTCAATCCCTTCAGCGGTGCCCTGTTGACTATATATACATTGAAGTGCTGAAGTGCTTGTACAGAAACGCCACTATGTCAGTCCGAATCCAAGACCAGAGCTCGGAGCCTATCTAACTACAGCAAGGAGTAAGATAGGGAGACGTCATTTCTTCGAAACTGTTTACTGCTGCATTGGAAGACGTCTGCAAGCTACTTGGAACGGACTTGGCATCAACATCAACGGTGAGTACCTCACTCACGTTCGATTTCCAGATGATATCGTGGTCATGGCAAAGTCGTCGGAGGAATTAAGCGCTGTGCTCGAAGACCTCGGAAAAGTCTCCCACCTTACCCGTGTAACATGGGTGATGGGAGCTCTGCCCTCGAAGTTGTTGACGAGTAATGTATACATTTTGGCTACGGAACCCTAAAAAAGAACCTTTAGGGCGCAACTCTGTCTATCTGTCCGACTGATGATGATTGATGTTTACAACGCTATATATCAGGAATTGCTTACGTTATCCATTTGAAATTTGGAATAGATAAAGATGGCTAGCTTAGTACACGACAAATGGCATGGGGGCCAAATATTCAAACTGCAGCTACTAGGTGAAATGGGGTATCATTTATGCAAGGGATTTTTCGTACATTAGCAAGTTAAATTTACGGATTTTAAATTTTAATGATTGAGGTGTTGTAATTGTAAGGAATGTAAAGGAAAAAGGAAGGCAGCTTTGTACCTGCGAGCTATTTAGCGAGATAGAGCGTAATTACACTTTCCTTGTCTAACGCATACCATACCTTAATTTACTTGATTCACTCGCACCTAGCACCTGGCGACCGAAAGATAAAAGGTACTTACTAACGGAGAATGCCGCGTGTCTTGTTATTTAACTATGGCCTCTGTTGGACAGAAACATTGACATTGAACGCTTGTTTGTTGCTAATTTGTGTACTCATGATTTTTAGTATGTGGACTTGTGAGAAGAAATGCAAAAGATATCTCCAGAATCTAGTTACGGTGTGACCGATTACAGAAATTATGAGACCGAAATTATTTGTTGTATTATATTTTTAAGTCATTTGTGTCGAATTATTTCAGTATTAAGAAACGACTCCTAAATATATTTTTAATTAATATCTTGATTTTTTTTTTGCAAAATAAAATATACGCATTATCGAGGAACCGGGAAGAACCGGGTTTCCCGGTTCCCGTGCCGCCTAGAACCGACACTGGTCCCACCAAGGGCGAGGAAGCGATTAGCTATAGGCGATTTTGTCAGCCAAGAAATGAACAAAAGATATCCTGTGTTAGTAAAAGAGACACATGTATTAATTTCATGCTGACTGTTCACACTGCCGGCGAGAACTCTCATATATCTCTTTTACTGACGCGGAGTCTACATCCATTGTCCGTTTCTTGAGCGAGTTGGGCGAGAAAATAGTCGATAGTTGCTCGCTTTCTTGCCGGCTGTGGGAATAGTGCCTTAAGGAAGCTTACAGCTCTTAATGATCTTCGATCTGTAGCTCTCTGCTTTTCCGTGTTGTATATGTCTCATCATATTAACAGCGACCGTCTTTACCAATATACTGTTTCAGTTTATCTTCAAGAGTCATCGAAACCAAGATAAATGCCATGAAACTTTGTTATTTTTATGACAAAAAACCACCTTACTCAAGTTAGGTCTTTTCATAATGAACAATTAAGCATAAGTTTTGAGTCTATCAAAGGTTGAGAGACTAGATACGCAATCTTTATTTCTATAGACCTCTCTGTAAAAATCCATAATTTAATACATAGAAATATATTCTAATTTCGAATGCAAAAAAAGTGTTAAATAGAAACTGGACTATCATATCAACCATATTTCGAAAGTTAGTTTTGCCATTCCAGGGACTAGATACTAAACAAAAACCTTGAAAAATCGTACGTATTCACGCTCGGAGCCCCTATTTATATAAATTTGATACCTCCACGGGTTCGTGTGATAAAGGGTCTTGAGGGACGGACAACAAAGTTATTCTATAAGGGTTCCGTTTTTTCCTTTTGATGTATGATGGTACATGGTGCACACAGTAAAAGGATGTTTAGGTCTCACATTCCTTAGTATTTAGGCACACTCCTGCGAAGCCGGGGCAGGCTGATAGTATGTAATAACTGGGAAAACCTATAAGTAGCTATATTCAGGGACGCACACTTTCGTGGCGTATTGGGAATAATAAAATAAAATAGCTAAATATTAAAGGACAAGTTTTTTACACAATGCTAACTAGTCCAACGGTAAGCTGTAACGACCCAGCTACGTCATTGCGCGAATTCCGGCGCGGTAAGCGTTTTATCTGTTCATTGCGCGGTCGAGACGCGCAACGAACTGTTGTTAGTTGGACGCTGCCGCCGCCGCTCGATGTCGTGGCCGGGCCGTAAGGCTTGTGTTATGAGTACTTGATGACGATATATTTAAAACATAAATTAACTTATATACATATAAAACATCCAAGTAACAAATATTTATGCTTATCATATAAATATTTGGCCTTACCGGGATTTAAACCCAGGACCTTCAGCTTTCGCAGCAACGTTAATCCCACTGAGCTGAACCGGTCGTCAAATATGTTAACTCTTAAGTTTCTGTCCGGCAAAAAAAATTAAACTCTTCATGCACATTAATGTAAATCTCAGCGTAAGCATGTTGAAATGGAAATGGGCTGGGCTGAGTGCCGAGAATAGTATATAGGTGGAGGTCATTGTTGCTCTTAAATCAATAAAATCGGCCAAGAGCATGTCGGACTAGCTCAGTGTAGGGTTCCGTAGCCGTTACTACATCTTCGTGGCACTTACGTAATTTTTCTGAGAAGCGTGATAAACGCGACCACCATAGGCCCGCTGGTCAACTTTTTTGTAAACTAGCCCAAATGCCATGTCACTTTGTGTATAATATTTATAGATTTTCAAGAAAAAGCATGTTGTATTGTATGCCTTAAATTTTTATTAAAATGTGTTCTATTTGTTCATCAGTCAGTTGTTTATTTCCCGTCGTCGATGGTAATGGCGGAAGTGTCGGGCGTGTAGTCGTGGTCGACGGTCCTGTGCTTGATGACGTGCTTGTAGATAAACGCGGACTTGCGCGGCGTACGCGTGCGCTGCGGCGACTCGAAGTCCACCTCGTACAAACCGAAGCGCTCACTGTCGAACAAAACATAATGTTAAAGAAATGTGACTCTGTGAACTGTAGACCTCCCTATTCTATCGGACCTGCTTACAAAATTTTAAGAGGATCAGTTGAGAAATGATACCCGTAGAGGAAAACAACCGGACAGACAGACATACCAATTTACCAAACATTGGACATTTTTGTCCAAGCAGGAACGGATTTCCTCGTTAAGACTCGGTCAATAACGAATGTACGTTTTAGGTCTGAGATCACGGAAACTCAAAATTCGAAATTCGTACTGCGCGATGCGATCCCGCTCACTCAAATACAGTTTAACATGAGAGCGAGAGGATAATCGAAATTTGGAGTAACCCCTCTGCGCTCACTGCAGAAGCGCAAGCGTAGCGAATACTTATATATAAACTATTACATTATATAGACTATATACATTTATCACGTCATAAAAGTAGCTTGATCAATGGATTATACTTCCTTTGCTGTTCCGCGAACTTGTGTCTTGGTTAGATGTGACAATAAATTGTGCTCACATGCGCATATTTTCATGCAGTTTCCACAAAAAAAAAGAATGCAAATACAACAAACCAACACCAAACAGTATAATCCTCGACACGTGTTTCGCCTCTGAAAATCTCGGGTGGACGTCAACATCTCCTGCATCTCCTGCTGATGCCTCGTAGAGAGGCGAAACACATGTCGAGGATTATACTGTTTGGTGTTGGTTTGTTGTATTTGCATGCGTATTTTTTTGTCGAAACTGCATGAAAATATGTGCATGTGAGCACAATTTATTGTCACACTTAACCAAGACACAAGTTCGCGAAACAGCAAAGGAACTGTAATCCATTGATCTAGTATGGAATTCCGCAAAGTAACGCCTGAATCTATCTATTAAAAGTATCTTGACACAGTTTTCCTAGTAGTGGGTACTGTGCAAGTACAATCCATGCATATAGATTTTTAGTCGGTTTTTAACAGGGCACGGTACTGAGATGTTTCGATATTTTGCGCAACATAATCCTCTCAAATTTTCACCATATGCCCTATTCAACTGAGCCTGGACGTCAGTCTCTTCTATAGTATTTAAAGCTTGCAAAAATCACCCCAGATCCATAAGCCAGCACAAGAGTAACTGTGTGCATCCATTTTATAAATATTTGTTCCTGAGTCTTGGATGTTTTCTATGTATATAAGTAATATATCTATTAAATATATCGTCTTCTAGTACCCATAACACAAGCCTTATTGAGCTTACCATGGGACTAGTTCGATTTGTGTAAAATTGTCCCGTGATATTTATTTATTTTTTTATTTATTTTGGGATCCTGAAGTTGGGATGCCCAAGCATGTTAGTGGCTAATTTGCTTCATGACTCCGCTCTCCTTTAATAACTGGGTGCCTGCTGCAAATTTTCTAAAACGGCCTAAGAAATAACTTTGTTTGCTACATACTCTTATAGTTGAGGAACTTTAGCTGTAAGGGAGGCTTTACTTCTTACTTTATTCTGCTGATACTAGTAGTTTACTAACTAGATAAAATTACAAATAGTGATCTACCCTGGAGAAAGGCAACCAGCCTGAAATAGTAAATATAAATTGTATAAGATGATATCGACCATGTATATACTACACGGCCGGTACTTCACGGCCGGTTTCGGCCACGACGACTGCCGTCAACTCCGGTCTCATTGTTGATGAGCTCGCATGTGGCTAACATAGCCTATCTTGTTGGCGGAATTGCGTGGATACAGCGGACATACGAGCGCACCATTGACGTAATTATAGGTCACTGAGACAGGTGACCATAACCGCCATACTAAGAGGGTTCAACGAAAGAGAACCCGATTTTAGGATCTCTGGTAATTGCAAGATTACAATATGGCGAGTACTTACACGTATCCCTGCATCCACTCGAAGTTGTCCATCAGGCTCCAGGCCATGTATCCTTTGAGCTGGACGCCATCATCCAGCAAGTCCAGCGCATCTTCCAGCGCGGCGCGATAGTACCGCACGCGGTCGTCGTCTTCTAAACCATCCGTGGTTGACCATCCGTTCTCAGTCACGTAGAAAATGGGATGGTTGTATTTGTTGTGCAGATAGATGATGATGTTATATAAACTGTTTGGTGCTAGCTGTTAAAAGATAACGTTTATGAGGCACATATTATGCAGATTGCAGATGCAGAAACTGCAATAAACCACCATGAACGGAGAAAGCGGACAAGAGCCGACCCTAGAAAATGGAAAAAGCCTTAGGCAGAAATAGAAGAAGAGGCGCATATTGACCATGATGGTATTTGATCGTCAGATGAGACGAGCACTGGCAACCTTGTGTAAATTCGCATCTACACAGACACACACATATCGCAGAAAGCTTACAGAAGCACCCATAAGACGAAAGAACGACATTTGCTAAAAGGACAGTCATAGATGACAGATTAAAAAAGGGTTATACACCTTATACAAACAAAGGTGTGCGTAAATATCAATGACGCAGAAGGCAGCTGAAGTTTGGAAGGGTTGTATTTGGTATTGCGTAATTTTATCATTCTTGGCATTTAATTTTTTTTTATTCTATTCAAAGATCTAACGATAGTAAATGTTACTATACTGAATTGGCCTATCTATCAGCTTAGCACACAAAAAAAATCAAGCATCTACCGCAATAATTCACGTCACCATAAATAAAAATCTCATCGTACTCGGCGATAGGTGAAGAATTAAAAAAAAAGTCATAACTCCGAAAATACGAAAAATCGCGGAAGATACATGGGGGTGATTTAGATAGCCCTCTAGGTCCTCTACGTCCCAGCTTCAGTATATCACTACTTCTTGGGACACCCTGTATGTCCTGGACATATAAAAAAAAAAACACGAAATAGAAACTGGCTAATTGGAGTTGAAGGCGTTCATGAGTGATTTTTTTGGCCTATTAAACTGATATATCAGAATTAAGGTTTTCTTTGCGCCATAACATATGTATAGTACTTACTGTCAACCACGAAGAGGCTGACGTAGGCCAATCTTTTGGCACATACACTCCAGCGTCTATGTCATCATGCATGCTCGGCACTGGTTGTGCGTTTTTATAGTCATTCGCCGACACCAGATTACTCGTGTAATGGTTGATTCCGAAGAAATCCGCAGACCCTTGCACATAGATCCTTTCTTCTTCAGTGAAGGCTGGTAGTCGAGATCTAGGGTAACCCTGCTCCATGCTTTTCGCCGCTACGCGCTCGGAGAACTCTTTAGGGAATCCACCGTGTTCTGAGAATATTGGATCCGTATACATGCCCCCCTGAAAGAAATTTGGAAAAGTTTCATTAATAGTATCTTAATACGATCTACTCGTACTCTCGGAATTTTTGTGTCATCTACTCTGAAATGCATGAAATACTTATACATCAGATGGATGATGGGCGCTTACCTCAGCTTGTCTATAAAGTTCAGCTGCTGCCTCATCCTCTTCAGAGTCTGTCAGAGGTCCATACCAGGTCAGACTGAGCGTGATTCCACACTGTCCACCTTGGCTTGGCTTGAAGTCGTTATTATACGCGTGGTACGCCTTGGCATGAGCAATCAGCAAATGCTTTGCGCAGAGATAGTCTCCAATACCAGTAGCGTTTAACATCGGTGCCATAGTCGTAGAACCATAGCCTTGAAAACAGATTTCTCTGGGCTCATTAAACGTAATCCAATACTTAACCCTGTCACCAAATAAGTCAAAAACTACTCGGGCGTAGTCTTCAAACCACTCAGAAATGAGGGGGTTAGTGAACCCTCCTAGATCTTGGAGTTTTTGAGGCAAGTCCCAATGGTACAGCGTGACCATGGGCTGTATGTTGTATTTCAGCATTTCGTCGATGTAATTGTTGTAGAAGTCGACACCGGCTTGGTTGATTTCGTTGGTGAAGCCGGTGGGAAGAATCCTGGGCCAGGAAAGGGAGAAGCGGTACGCGTCTAGACCTAGTTCCCTCATCATTTCGACGTCTCGTTTGTAGTTGTGGTAGGTGTCAGCTGCAATGTCCCCGTTACTCTGGTCTTTGATCACATGGGGCTTGTTGTGCGTCATGTGGTCCCAGATGTTTTCACCTTTACCTGAATTAAAATGTTAAATTGAACCTATAATATTCAAACACTTATAAAGAGCACACTCAAGCAGAGGTAACAAAAATCAAAAAGAGAATGGGATACGATAGAGGGCTCCTTACTGCTACAAGGATGTAGACGGTGCAATCTAATTACCCCAAGTTGAAATGCAGTAGTACCACAAATATAAGTTACAACGATGTACCTGCGCAGAAAGCATTTTTTGATAACAGTTTAAAAATTATAAGGCAGCACGTTTGCGCGGGTAAAAACTTCAACGCCCATTGGCCGAAATATTGCGCGCGACACCGGCGCCCGCCATTTTGTCTGGCGCCGCGTCAGTCGCCATGAGCGAGAGCACGAGTTCACCTGTCATTGAATATGTACCGTACGTATAGTGCAACAAGGTCTTTATTGAAATGTTCACACGTTCGGTTTCACTCGGTACTTGTTAGCACTCGTCGGCGTGGCCGAAGAAGTTATATTCGTGGTACTACTGTACATAAATACTAATTGAAATTACGGACCAAGTAACAAACACGTCGTGGAGGGGTAATTAAAATCACAGAATAATTGTTATTAATTCCGGGATAACATCTAGCGTGAGGAGAAAATAACAATATTGATTTTTGCTTACCGTCCTCGTCCCAAGCGCCCTCTATCTGATAGGCAGCGGTGGCCGTCCCAAAGAGGAAGTCATCGGGGAACCTTCTTGACTCTTTGGTGTATAAAGCATTGCTGCCAAGCGTGAGCGCTATGAAGCTGGAACAAAGTATAGGTGTCAACGGAACTCTATAACTAAAGCTCTTTGCTCTTATTTTGCACTGAAATAATAGTTGGTTTCTTGGATTTTTTCTAGAATTTCTTTATATCTAGATATGGCGAAATATAATAAAAACAACGAAGGTCAAGTCATCTGTATGAACTATTACAGTTTTAAACATTGAAAATATTTTCCATAAATTAAGTGAAACGGACCATTTGTCAATCACTGATACGATTTAGTTTTCGGAGTTTTTGTATGGTTGTATTTCCCGTTGTGGCTTCATCACATCACAACTGCTAAACAGATTTCAACTATTTTTGGTACTCGGGTAGCTGGCCATCTACAGATGGTTATAGGCTTCTTTTTATCCGATAACGCTGAAGCTAAAAAAGGGTTATGTTTTTTCGCCTCTTGGAATGTTTTCTATATTTTTCTATACTATTATAAAGTAGTAAAAATCAAATGTCTGTGCATTGAAGATATTTAAAAAAAAACGATTGAGGTGCGTCTACACTTGTATCATTTGCTCGTATCCGATCACCGTGCCGTGGCATGACTGCGTATCGCGCTGCTTGGACGTTTACTGTCGGCGCGCCGATCATGCCGTACTCGTCCGATATAACTGTGTGATACGCGTAGCAAAATGGATTTCGAGCGATCCGATCGGCGCAACGTCCAAACGCGTGATCGTGACACGCGATCATGCCACGCGACGATGATCGCATACGAGCAAATGATACAAATGTGGACGCACCTTTGTACGGAGGTCACTGAGGAGAAAAATATTTTTTTTGGATTTCTTGTTTGTTTGTATGTGTGGTCGCGGCTTCATCACGCAAAATCAGCTAAATGGATTACAACTTTTTTTGGTACACGGATAGCTGGGTATCTCCAGATGGTCGTAGGCTACATTTTATCCGATTACGCCGAATCAATAAAGAGGCTTATGATTTTTTCCTCCTCTTGGAATATTTTCTATGTATTTAAGTAAATATATCGTCGTCTAGTAATTACACACGCCTTATTGAGCTTACAATGGGACTAGATCGATTTGTGTTAAAATTCTCCCGTGATAAATTTTGTTACTCCGTTACATAGGTATATTTAACTTTTTATTTACCTCAAAAATACCGCTAACCGCATCGTAGCTAGATGAAAAATTAAAGAACAAACTAGAAATAAACTTAAATAATACTCCTAATTTTCCCCTGGTTTTTGAAACACGACAATTTCCCTAACCCCGCTATTGTTGGAGTCTGAATGTTAAGTCGAGGCTCATGTAAAGTAATCTAGTTTTATTCACAAAGACCACTTAAGCAAATCCTTATCTTTATCTATCTATAATAGAAACGCGAAGTTAGTTTGTTAGTTTATCTTTTTTTGTAGGTGGTTTTAGGGTTCTATAAACGTTAAGAAAAGTAACCCTTAAGATGGGAATTTGTTTGTCCGATTTTCGATCACAGCGCCATATTGAGACAGCGGTCTGTCTGCTCGTTTGCACCCTATAAAGGTGCGTCCACACTTGTATCATTTGCTCGTATCCAATCACCGTGGCGTGGCATGCCTGCGTATCGCGCTGCTTGGACGCTTACTGTCGGCGCGGCGATTACGCCGCACTTCTCCGATCTAAGTGTGTGATACGCGTATTAACATGGATTTCGAGCGATCGGATGCGCGCAACGTCCAAACGCGTGATCGTGACCCGCGATCATGCCACGGGACGAAGATCTGATCGGGCAAATGATACAAATGTGGACGCACCTTAACCTGATATGTATAATAGATACTAGAGGGCGCCCGCAACATCGTTCGCGAGGGAGAAAAAATCATAACCCCTGTTTTTTTCTTCAGCGTAGTCGGGTAAAAAATATCCTATAAATGAATATATTTAACTGAATTTTAATTTTTTTAATGACATTGTGATTGATTTTCTAAGTTTATTTTATTTATATATATGTATATATTTTTTAAGAAGAAGAAGAATATGTTTATTTGCAGAATACTTATTTCTAGTTACAGGATGTTATTGTTGTTTATGGTAGGTACAGTATTCAATCGTAATTAAACGATATGCAAATATTATGGTAGCTTACAACAAGTACATGCAATTTCTACCTTATACCTAACAAGATTCAGGCTGATTCTTATAATCTATAATTTCCTTGACACTATAAAAACAATTTTCCAACAGGTAATCATTAAGATTTTTCCTAAATTCAGTAGCCTTCATATTTTTAATATTTTGCGGTAAGCTATTATATACAATTATGCACATATTATAAGCGTTTTTTTTTTATAAATAGCTGATCGACATCTAGGCTGGTATAATAGATTTTGGTATTGTGCTCTGTGTTGTGCTGTGTAGACTTCTGACCTTATTTTGAAAAAATCTGGGCGTTCTTTTAAAAGTAAACAAGCCATTCGAATGTACATGCATGGTAACGGCAAAATATTTAATTATTTGAACAGGGGTCGGCAACTATCTGTTACCCATGCTTTAGTTATAGCCCGAATACATTTCTTTTGTAGAAGGAATGCCCTTTCTACATCAACAGAAATCCCCCACAATAACAATCCATAGTTTAGGACTGACGACACATAGCCGTGATATGCAGTGACTGTTGCCTCTTGATTTGTAGTGTTTCTCAGTCTCCTCAATGCGAATACAAACCTATCAAGCCTACAGCAAACATAATTTACATGTTCTTTCCAATTTAGAGGCTGATCAATATATAAACCTAAGAACTTAATGCTTTCACCCTTTATTACAGGCAAGTTATTATAATTGATATTAAACGGAATTGTATTACTATTGTATGAATTAAATTGAATATAAAATGTTTTTGTCATATTGATATTAAATTATTATTATATGTCCAAGTATTAATGTCAACCAAAGCATCATTTATGTCATTTTCATAAGAAACATTGTCCTCACTCTACACTAATAAAGTTGTGTCATCAGCAAAAAGTATACATTTATGTGAAATCACTAGAGGAAGATCATTGATGTACACCAAAAATAATAAAGGACCAAGGTTGCTGCCTTGAGGGACTCCAGATTTAATCTCACGAAATTTAGAGCGGTATTTTACTTTTACATAACTTTTATTAACTTTCTCTATTTTCACTATTTCCGTACACTGTTTCCTATTTATTAAATAACTTTTAATCCAATCAATTGCTGTTCCTCTAATCCCATAGCGTTCAAGTTTCATTAAAAGATTAGCATGATCAACACTATCGAAGGCTTTACTTAAATCTAAGAATATTTACGATATCGGAACTTTATTATTCAAACATTCTGTTACATATTTAACAAAGTTAAAACACGCCAATTCAGTTGAGTGTCCTCTTCTAAAACCATATTGATCTGTGCACAATAAACTGTTTCTATCCAAAAATCCTCTCATTCTATCGCACATAGCTTTCTCTGACTTTCGAAATGACAGGTACAAGTGTTATAGGCCTATAGTTGTTCGGATCTCTCAGGTCTTTTTTTGATGTGATGACGATCCTTATTGGGAGATATTTTTTTTTTGCACTTATCTATTTGCCTGTGTTTTGACATTTAATTTTATACAATTTTGCCCCTTGGATCCCTATGTTACGACTTACGACTGTTTTTGCCTCCGCGAACAAAGTCGCGGGCACCTTCTAGTTCATTAATAAGATTAGTTAGGAGATTACGAACATCATTCCACTAATACCTACTCGACAAGATTGCGTGTATCATATAGTATCTCGATGGTCGATTGACATGTTTTCATGAATACAAAGATAATCAACTTAAATAAACCGGCCAAGAGCATGTCAGACCATGCACAGTATATGGTTCCGCAGCCGTTCATATAAAAACATGCACTACAGATGATAAATACTATATGAAAAAGTGCACTAGCAAACAGGCGTATCTCAACGGCACTTACGCCCTTTAGCTGAGAAGAGCAGTCTTTTGGCAATAACTCAAAAACGGTATATCCGATCATGTTGAAAACAATTTTCGTCGAAAGTATTTATTAAGCTTTGTCTTTGTAATTCTTTTCGTATTTTTATACATACCGTTTAGAAAATAGAGGAGGGGGGGGGACACACAATTTATACTGCTTTCGGAGGGATTATTTCTGAAAATATCCACTAAAATACAAAAAAAAATGGTTAAACCCCAAAATGATTTTAATAGATCTGTCGAAATATCTGCCACGTATTGATTTATGCCGAAAAAAAAGTCAGTTTCAGTTACATGTATGGAGTGCCCCCCTAGATCCAACCTAGATCCAAGATCCAACGACCTAAAATTAGGATATTTGTCAAAATAATTTTAAACATTGTTTAAATGACAGTGGGGCAATAATTTCAAAAACACGAAAAGTGCCTTGAGTCGTACGGGGTTAAGGGTTCCTTTTCGCCATTTTGGGTACGGAACCCTAATAAAAAACCAGGTACTTAAGATTATGGACGTTGGGAGTTTAATGCCAAGGAGAGGTAGCAAGGGGTTATAGACTTGCTTGATAGATCCTGTGTCCCGTGTCATGTAAGAACTTTGTTACCATCCAAAAACGATATTATGATTATTCTTATAAAAAAACAAAGATCTAAATAATGAAAAAAATTTAAGACTGACTGGATTTTGACGACACGTTTGGCTCAGTGGGTTGTACAGCGGCCTACGAAGCTAGCGGTCCTGGGTTCGAATCCCAGCCAGGGCAAGTGTTTGTGTGATAAGCACGAATGTTTGTTCCTGGGTCTTGGATGTTTTCTATGTGTTTAAGTATTATAATTTATCTATATATTATGTATATCGTCGCCTAGTACCCATAATACAAGTTTTGCTTAGCTTGGGACTAGGTCGATTTGTGTAAGATTGTCCCCGATATTTATTTATTTATTTGAACCCTTTGTTGGTAAAACATCAAGATTTTCCTAAAAAATCAATGTTTACACCACAACGTCATCTCTTTTTATTATGTGGCACCTGTAAAATTCGCTCTGTTAGGGTGGAAATTTAGTTTCATCAAACGCTCACCATGGCGCCGACGTCAGAAAAGGCGGTTAAAATGCAAAATGCAATGATAACAAATTATGACAAAATTCGAAGACAAGCTGACTGGACTATGTAGCTTAGTTGGCAGAACGTGCGCCCCGGCAAGGGACAACGCACTGTTTGTTTCAAATCCGGCCGAAATGTAGATTTCTTTCATTATTTAGATCTTTGTATTTATAAGAAGTAAAGAAATTCACTTTAAAAATCACGTTGATCGTGATGGTAAAATATAAAGATCTTCGTAAATAAACCATCAAAATATTCACACTTATTAATTATTAATCTCGGGGCAGGTTTTTAACCGACTTCCAAAAAAGGAGGAGGTTCTATGTTCGACTGTTTGTATTTTTTTTATGTATGTTCACCGATTACTCCGCCAATTGTGGACCGATTTTATTACAATACTAGAAGGTGCCCGCAACTTCGTTCGCGGAGGAGAAAAAGCCATAACCCCTCTTTTTTTCTTTAGCGTAGTTGGGTAAAAAGTATCCTATAACCATCTGGACATACCCGTGTGCCAAAAATAGTTAAAATCCGCTTAGCCGACTTGGCGTAATGAAGCCGCAACGACAGCAGCCGCAAAAACGATTCACACAAAAAAATATTTATATTAAGACGACGAATTGGAAATTTTGGTGTCAGAGATCTTAACATTTCTCAGCCATTTCAAAACATATGAAAGTGATATTTCATAACATGGTTCTTTATTTCATTTACTTTATTTTGTTAGTTGCAGAAACACGATTCTTTAACTTTTATAACAGAGAAAACAATATCAAAGAAACCTCTTTTAAAACAGAGATTCTCATTTTTCAGGATAAACAGACCAATTTAAGCCTCAAAATTTTCTTAGTACATTAGTCTAACTACGCACTTTCGTTTGTTAGTTGGATTTTTTAAAATTATTTTTAGTTTTTTTAATTGAAACGAAAAAAGCCGTTTTGTCGTTTACGACCTTATGGTATAAGCTAGCGCTGGCGCGTATTTGTATGCCATCAGTCCCCCCCTCAGTCCGCTGCGGACCAATCAGAGAACGGGATGCGAACCATGTTTTTCAATTGATAGTTTAGCGATGCGTCGCCTTAAGTGACCTCCAAATAGTTCGTTACAATATATTTTTTAAACATCTTCAATGTACATACATTTCACTTTTACAACTTTGTAATAGTATAGATAAGTATGAAATATTATTCTATGTAACGAATGAAACATTCTATGAAACTGCAAACTCAACTATCAGTGCCGCAGTGCCGTGATTTCAAGAAACATCTTACAGCAGTTTTCTAAACGACAGATTTTTTATATTGTCTTCCATCCATTGAAAAGGTATTTCACCGCGCTTGATGAAGCCACAACGACACAACCGAACATACAAACATACAAAAAGTCTAAAAAAAATCTATTCAGTGACCTCCAAATAGTCCGTTACGATATTTTTTTGGAAATATCTTCAAAGTACACATTTCATTTTTACAACTTTATAATATGTAGTACTGGCTGTTGCCCACGACTTCGTCCGCGTAGAGATAGAATTTACAGCATATAAAGTTTCATCCCCTTTTTCGTCCCTAAAAAGGTTGAAATATGACCGTGAAAGGAGAAATATGATAATTTTAGCCTCTGTCTTATTCTCACGTATAAGGTACATAACTGGAAAGTTTCATAAGAATCCATCCAGTAGTTTTGAGATTAAGTGGTACGTACGTACATACTTTCACGCTTGTAATATAGTAAGGATAAGGAGAGATAGACTCATACAACTTTAGCATTCGCAAAATGTGGGTCACTACGCTACTATAATCAGAGTTGGGCATTATTCGAATAAATTTTTATTCGAATAAAAAATCATTCGTCATAATTTATTCGTGAATAAATTATTCGCGTGCAATTTCAAATAACGAATGATTTATTCATTATTTATATGTCCCCTACACGTATCAACTATTCGTTTTCATAGGCGCCGCCCTTGGCTTCGTTTTCTTCAGTTTTGACAACCTGCTCGACCTACCAATATATTTTGACCTGTGATCTGGAACTTGTACCACTACTATACATGTCTAGTTATAGTAGGGACAATCTGAAGGCGGCCCATGCGCAATTCAAGAAATTTCCAAGACTATTCCTAAGTCTTGAACAGAAATATGAGTCCTAACCTGCCTAACACCTGCTAAGGCGGGCTTGCACGAAAATTCTAACATAGAGTTAATCTGACATAGTGTTTTTTTTTACATTTTCTTTAATAAAACAAAATCTAATCACAATAAAAATATTGTTGAAAAATGTGCAGATCAAACCCTTTCATATTATATAGGTACTACCTACTCTCTCTCGCTCGGTTGCCCAGGTTATTTAGTATAGGCTAGTTATTAAGTTAGTTCAATTTTTTTATTTATAATTTGTTGTACTTAATTATTATATATGTGTAATATTCAAATATAATAATAGGACTTGACTAAAAATAGGAAATAAAATGCCTTCAATTTTTATTTAAATATGTTCATTTTCTCCTTCAGTGAGGTGTTTATTTCCCGTCGTCGATGGTCATAGCGGAGGTGTCGGGCGAGTAGTCGTGGTCGACGGTCCTCTGCTTGATGACGTGCTTGTAGACGAACGCGGACTTGCGCGGCGTGCGCGTGCGCTCCGGAGACTCGAAGTCCACCTCGTACAGACCGAAGCGCTCACTGTGGAACAAAACGTTATGTTAAAAAAGAACGTGAACCGGCACTCACTAAAGAAGCAGCCAGCGTGGCGAAAGTTTAATATAAACTAACTAAACTACGGTAGCGCGATGACCCAATGTAGGTCTTCACCCGCGAGCCCAGCCAGGCTAGCATCACCTGTTTCTCGCGTTGCACTAATTGTAATAAAATAAATAGCGGCGACAATCTTACACAAAGCTACCTAATCCTAACCAAAGCTTATACTATCAGGCGATGATATACATAATTATATTAATTATAGATAAATTATAATACGTAGAGAATATTCGAGACCGAGGAACAAACATTCTTACTCATCATACAAACATTTGCCCTGGCCGGGATTCGAAGCGGACCGCCAGATTCGTAGCCCGTTGTGCAACCAACTAAAGGAAAGGAATAGACTACATTTGTCACGCAATAAAAAGTGGTTTGTCCAAATTTTGATAGTACTACTGATCAAGTAAACTCCATGCATTTTGTTTTTGAGTCCGTTCTTAGCTTAGAAGGCAACGATATCGGGATTTTTGGATATTTTTTGCACCATAATTCTCTCTCATTATCTCCATATGGATCAGGCAATTGAGTTTGGACGCCTAAAGGTGCTCCTATGAAGCTTTGTGCCCCAATTCAATAATGTCGTGAGGATACAACTTTAGTACGTATATTTTGAAATCCTGAAAGCATTTTAGTGACTAGATTGCTCTGCTTTCCTTAGAAAACTGGGTGTCTGCTTAGACAGCTTGTTTAAAAAGGCGTAAGAAAAGACCTTGCTATATACATCCATATCCATACTAATATTATAAATGCGAAAGTGTGTCTGTCTGTCTGTCTGTCTGTCTGTCTGTCTGTCTGTCTGTCTGTCTGTCTGTTACCTCTTCACGCTTAAACCGCTGAACCGATTTGGATGAAATTTGGAGATAGTTTGAGTCCCGGGGAAGGACATAGGCTACTTTTTATCCCGGAAAAATACCCTAATCCGCGATAAACGAATTTAAGGCGGACGAAGTCGCGGGCAGAAGCTAGTAATGTATATGTGTGTTGTACTCGAGGAATTTCAGGTGTTAAAAAACTGGCCAAAGAGCGTGTCGGACCATGCTCAATATAGGGTTCCGCAGCCGTTTATACAAAATATGCACTACAGATGAAACAAATACGATATGAAAAAAAAACACTAACAAGAGAGCGTATCCCCCCGGCACTGAAGTCTTTTTGCTAAGAAGCGCAGTTTTTTTTCACTTAAAACGGTATGTCCGATCATGTTGTAAACAATTTTCGTTGAAAGTATTTATGAAGCTTTATATTTGTAACTTTTTTATATTTTTTGAACATGCCGTTTAGAAAATAGAGAGGGGGGACGCAATTTTTGCTACTTTCGGAGCGAATATTTCCGAAAATATTCACTAAATCAAAATGTTTTTAGAAACCTTAAAATATTTTTAGAAGATCTGTCGAATGATGTACCACATTGATATTTGCTGAAAATTTTTTTTTTCAGTTTCGGTTACATGTATGGAGTGCCCCCCTAGAAATATATATATTTTTTATTCAACTATCAAACTAAGTAGCGGCTTACACAAGAGATTTATATTCCAAATTTCATCAATAAACATCTTATAGTTTTTGAGTAAAATGCCTGTGACATACGGACGGGCGGACGGACAGACGGACGGACATGACGAAACTATAAGGGTTCCGTTTTTGCCATTTTGGCTACGGAACCATAGAGTGGCTCTAATTTTTACTCTCATGCGTTGGACGGACCCGCTACAAGCTTGCAGAAAGAGAACCAGCCTAAACTAGGTTGATATTGACTATAACACCCCTTGAAAGAGAGTAGATTTGAAGATCCGATTATTACAGAATTACAACTTACACGTATCCCTCCATCCACTCGAAGTTGTCCATCAGACTCCAGGCCATGTATCCCTTGAGCTGGACGCCATCATCCAGCAAGTCCAGCGCGTCTTCCCACGCGGCGCGGTAGTACCGCACGCGGTCGTCGTCTTCCAAACCATCCGTGGTTGACCATCCGTTCTCGGTCACGTAGAAGATGGGATGGTTGTATTTGTGGTGCAGGTGGATGATCATGTCATATAAACTGTTTGGTGCTTGCTGTTAAAAGATTAGTTAACTTTCATAAGGCATCTTATTTTTTTTATTCATTTATTATTAAGAAACAAACAGTCTTTATATACATATCATGAACACTGTCAATAGACTACATTACTTAAATTATAGACCTATAGTTTCCTACATTAGATTTTAAAGTCGAAAAATTTTCACTACTATGACCAAACAGTTTCTGCAAAAAAATTGAGAAATTACCTAAATAGATTATTATACCTTTATACCTTAGGTACGTTAACACATATTTAAAAATATATATACATACACATACCGATTTTTGTACAGATATTAGGGAGAAAGCGGTCAAAAGAGACGAGCTCAGATAAGGCTTAAGCAGAAAAAGAAGAAGAACAGGATGGAGTTCGATCGTCAGATGTGACGAGCACTGAGAACCTTATGTAAACGCGCATCTACGCAGACACACAAACAGCAGGAAGCACACAAAAGGAAACCTATAAGATGAAAGAACGACATTTGCCAAAATGACAGTTAAAGAAGACGGATTAAAAATGGCTTATACACCACAATACAAATTAAGGTATGCACGATATCACTTGAACGAATAAATATGAATGGGGCAGAAGGCAGCTGAAGTTTATGTCGAAGAAAACTCTGTACAAAAACACCGAAACAGTGCTGTAAATACATCTAGTCAGTGTGTTCCCGTCATTCCCATTGTTGGAATTCTAATAATTAAAAATTTCAAACAAGGCGAAGTATTTCGGTTACAATCTATGTCCTGGACAAATTAAAAAAAAAAAAAGTAATGGAAACTGGCTATTTAACTGGCTATTCAAGCGTGGTTTATTTGTATAAAACTGATATATTAGAATGAAAGTTATCTTTGCGCCATGTGACATATGTATAGGTATAGTACTTACTGTAAACCAAGAGGAGACTGACGTAGGCCAATCTTTTGGCACATACACTCCAGCATCTATGTCATCATGCATGCTCGGCACTGGTTGTACGCTTTTATAGTCATTCGCTGACACCAGATTACTCGTATAATGGTTGATTCCGAAGAAATCAGCAGATCCTTGCACGTAGATCCTCTCTTCTTCAGTGAATGCCGGTAGACGAGATCTAGGGTAGCCCTGCTCCATGCTTTTCACCGCTACACGCTCGGAGAACTCTTTAGGGAATCCACCATGTTCAGAAAATATTGGTCCCGCGTAAATGCCCCACTGTAGGAAATTGGGAAAAGTTTGATTACCTAATATAGTATCTTAATACGATTAACTCTCGTAATATAGAATCTGTCAACTACTCTGAAAAGCATCAAATACTAGCTCAGATAGATGATGGACCTTACCTCAGCTTGTCTATAGAGTTCAGCTGCTGCCTTATCCTCTTCAGAATCTGACACTGGTCCATACCAGATCAAACTGAGCGTGATGCCACACTGCCCACCTTGGCTGGGCTTGAAGTCGTTATTATACGCGTGGTACGCCTTGGCATGAGCCATCACCAAATGCTTTGCGCAAAGATAGTCTCCAACACCTGTAGCATTCAACTGCGGCGCCAAAGTTGTAGAACCATAGCCTTGATAACAGGTTTCCCTGGGCTCATTAAACGTGATCCAATACTTAACCATATCACCAAATAAGTCATAGACTACTCGGGCGTAGTTCTCAAACCATTCGGAAATGAGTGGGTTGGCGAATCCTCCTAGTTCTTGGAGTTTTTGAGGCAAGTCCCAATGGTACAGCGTGACCATTGGCTGTATGTTGTACTTCAGCATTTCATCGATGTAATTGTTGTAGAAGTCAACACCAGCTTGGTTGATTTCGTTGGTGAAGCCGGTGGGAAGAATCCTGGACCAAGAAAGGGAGAAGCGGTACGCGTCTAGACCCAGTTCTCTCATCATCTCGACGTCTCGCTTGTAGTTGTGGTAGGAGTCAGCAGCGATGTCGCCGTTGCTCTGGTCTTTGATCACATGGGGCTTGTTGTGCGTCATGTGATCCCAGATGTTTTCACCTTTGCCTGGATGAAAATGACAAATTTAACTTATATTATTCTACGGCATATTAAGAGCACACAACCAGTGGGAACATCAAAACTAGAATGGAATACTGGGCGCGTTACTGTTTCAGTGATGTACACAGTGCAATCTATTGTGCAAATTTCAAATACATAAATACAAATTGAAATTGAGGACCGAGTAACTCGTCATGGATTGGTAGTGTTAAAATCGCAGAAGAAGTAATATTAATTGCGGATAGTGAAAAGACAAAATATGTTTTTTAACCGCTCCAAAAACATTGAAAGTAAAGTCAGTAGCCTACTTGAATAAGGGATATTTTGATTTGAATTAAATTGCGGGATAACATCTAGCTTGAGAAGAGAATAACTGTATTAATATTTATTATAAACAAAGATCAGAAACAAATGAAAAAAATTTTCGACGATACTGGACTTGAACCAGTGCCTTGAGCCAGACCGGGGCAGCACGCTCTACCATCTGAGCTAATCGTCCACACCAGCAGTCGACGAATTTTGTCATCTGTTCTTGCTTATGAATCTCTGTATGGTGCATCCGACTCTTTAGCCGTTAGCGCCGCCTAGTGCAGAACTATGAAGTTACTTTCACCCCGAGCAAATACCTTTACAGGTACCATTGCTCGGCGAGAGGTGGCGCTATTATCAAGACTGTACTTTTTGTTTTACAAATATCATGATAATAATCACAATTTTTGCAATTTATTAGTGGATCACTCCACTAGCGTTATTATTATAAACAAAGATCAGAAACAAATGAAAAAAATTTTCGACGATACTGGACTTGAACCAGTGCCTTGAGCCAGACCGGGGCAGCACGCTCTACCATCTGAGCTAATCGTCCACACCAGCAGTCGACGAATTTTGTCATCTGTTCTTGCTTATGAATCTCTGTATGGTGCATCCGACTCTTTAGCCGTTAGCGCCGCCTAGTGCAGAACTATGAAGTTACTTTCACCCCGAGCAAATACCTATAGTTCTGCACTAGGCGGCGCTAACGGCTAAAGAGTCGGATGCACCATACAGAGATTCATAAGCAAGAACAGATGACAAAATTCGTCGACTGCTGGTGTGGACGATTAGCTCAGATGGTAGAGCGTGCTGCCCCGGTCTGGCTCAAGGCACTGGTTCAAGTCCAGTATCGTCGAAAAATTTTTTCATTTGTTTCTGATCTTTGTTTATAATAATAACGCTAGTGGAGAGATCCACTAATAAATTGCAAAAATTGTGATTATTATCATGATATTTGTAAAACAAAAAGTGTATTAATATTTGCTTACCGTCCTCGTCCCAGGCGCCCTCTATCTGATAGGCAGCGGTGGCCGTCCCGAAGAGGAAGTCATCGGGGAACCGTCTTGACTCTTTGGTGTATAAAGCATTGCTGCCAAGCGCGAGTGCTATGAAGCTGGAATAATTTATATTATAATTAGACCCTTGGATTATTCACAGAATATCTATGACCGCTATAGCGTCAAATAATAAAAACAACGAAAGTTAGCCATACAAAATATATGGGCAGCTCTCGTTGCACAAGGAAATATTTTTTTTCCATCCCTTAAGGAACTTAACTATGTACAAATCTTTTTTGATATTAAAGATCTAGTCACCCAGACTTGTACGTTGCATAAGCTTCTCGTAAAGCAACAATATTTTGAAATACCTATTTTTCAAATGTTTTATTGCCATCGTGTCTTGTTAGATTTTTTGCCATTCTTCGAGCTTCTTCTTCGAGGGTTCTTCTACGGATCTCTTCACTACTGATTCCATCTCGCAAAGACACTCCTAGAGGCTGCGCAATATTAATTCGTCAATATCCCGCAGTGTCTCAAGACATTCTGGTGTAATTATGCAAAGTTTCGGCCATGCATGACCGATTTAATCTGGTCAGTCCATCGTATGAGAATAATTGTTTGTCATGCAAGGCTGCAAATATGTTATTTGGCGCGAGTGCTTGAATTGAAAGCCGAGTAAATGAAGGAATCTAAACAGTAGATTCCCGAGCCTAAGGAGGCTTTCAAGGCACGAGAAGGCAAATCATTTTGCAGCCGAGCGATACGCACAACTTTTCACCTCAATACAGTGAGGAAAATGTGAGATGTAAGAAAAACTATGAAATGATAACAAACTGATTAATGTGATATTTGTTTCTCTAGTGATAATGAATCTTAGGAATATACTCATAACGTAATAAACAAATGAATATATAAATTCGAACTTCAAATGACTTTCCCATGCTAGCGGATAAAACGGACTTTTCAACGCAGATTTGGCGCTGTAGACGGAACTTTTCCGAGCTAGTGTGATGAAATAGTACATTTAGATGCTAGTGCGGAAAGTATGACATTTCCGCACGTGTATCGAACGACGTTTTTTAATACAGTTTCGAAAAAATAAGAAAAACAACAAGTAAGGAATTCGAAACTTAAACATGCTTGTAGTAAGAAAAAACGCTTCTTCTTTGACAGCCGTTTCGGCAGCTATTCCGTTTCATTCAGACAACTTATTAAGAACGGTTTTATTAATATTCAATATTAAAAAATAAACGTGTTATAATGATGTAAAGGTAAGTAATAAAATATGAAATATGTATATTTTTCATATTCTTAAATTAACAGTGGGTTTTTATGTTGATTACGACGTTTAAAGGAAACTAATATTAACACTCATCGATAAGTCATGAATTAGAAGAAGCATAAACTTAAATAAATTGGAAAAGTGAAAAACAATAACTCGCGAAAACCAACTTTCCGCACGCCAAGAAGCCAATAGCCTTATTTAAGGACTTTGAATATCGACCGATATTCAATAAATCGGAACAAGTTAAATTTGTGGTCCTAAAAATGGGATGTGGGTCTTACTGAGTATAAAACAAAACGTTCTCAAATGAGAATATATCGATCCATTTGAGTAATTTCTTTGTAGCTGTGAAGCTGCTTAGCACTTATTCATAGGGTTTTCAAAACGGAACCTTTTTTATGGAACCAGATTCGTGTTTTTCGTATCTGTCATACATAACTATACAAAATTAAAAAAATTAAAAAACCCCCCGGTCCACTTAAAGCTAAATATCTTGGTGACGAGTGCTCCGATTTTCATCAAACAAAGCTAAGAACACTCGGGATAAAATAATCTATGACACAAAAAAACCACACTCAAATCGGTCCATCCGAGATGTGAGGTTTTTGTGGGTAGGCAAAGAGCACAATATCAGAATCTTCTGTATCAACCTCCATGTCGCACTTTAATTTACCGGAAAAATTCCTACAATATGTGCATAGTTTTATATAATAGCCTACCGGAGAATATTAAACTATTACAGGGTAATGCTTTTAAGAACTCTATTACCAAATGGCTCTCAGAACATTGTTTCTATAGTGTTAATGAATTCATGGACCATAACAGGCACAATAGAGGAACGTAGTAGCCTCATTTATTGTATCACAAATTAAATATTATTGTGTGTTAAATATTTCTATAATGTTAATAATGCATGCATTCATACATTTTTTTTACATTTATTTTGCATGTCGATATCATTCGACAGAATACTGAACTTATATATTACAATAAGACCTTGTACCTAGACTTAAGTATTCCAGCAAATAAACCATTCTTTCTTTCTTTCTTTCTTTCTTTATCCGTTACGGTGCTACAATGCCACAGACAGATACACAGAGTCACCGACACGTTAAACTTATAACACCCCTTTTTTTTGTCGGGGGTTAAAAATTGATCCCAAATATAAACTCAATCGGCACACAAACTCATTTGTTATGGAAGTTATAAAAATAAGTTAGAACTTTGTTCAAGGAGGATAGAAAAGTCATAACCCCTCTTCTTTTCGACGGCGTAGTCGGGTAAAAAGTATCCCATAACCATCTGTGGATACGCAGCTACCGGTGTACCAGAAATGTCTATGGGCGACGGTGATCTTACCATCAGGCGATCCGTCTGCTCGTTTGCCTCCTATGTCGAAAAAAAAAAGTTGAAATCTGTATAGCCGATTTGGCGTGATGATGCCAAAGACACGCTTCATCTCCGTCCCATTGCTTTTCCAGCAAGTACTAGGACGGCGAGAGAGATGGCGATGTTCTTCACTGAAGAAACTGAATCAATATATATTAGAATTTTTTATAAATGGGTATTAACCACAATTTTTATTAATAAAAAAATATGCTAATATAATATAGTAAATATAATACAGACTTTCTCTACTATATTTGGATTTTATAAATGAAATTCCTCGGGAAATTAAATAAACATTAAAATATCAACACATTATTGACGTGTTGTGTTGAGTGTTTAATCATCTCGAAAAAAGAAAATCGCTCCACCGTAATATGCGATATACGGGTAATCAGTTTAAACTAGTTTATTTAGATAAATTGTTTGCTCCGTTAAGTACATATTTAACTTTTTATTTACCTTAAGATTACCGCTAAACGCATCGTAGGTAGATCACAAATTAAACAACAAAGTATACATATACGTAAATAGTACTCCAAATATTCCCCTGGTTTTTAAAGCACGGCAACTTCCCCAGCCCCGTTACTGTTGGAGTCTGTATGTTAAGCCTAAGCTCACGTAGGGTAATCCAGTATTATTCACGAATATCACTCAAGTAAATCCTAATCTTTACATATCTCTAATAAAAACGCAAAGTGTATATTTGTTAGTTTATCTTTTCGTGCGTGGTTTTAGGGTCCCGTGACAAAGAGGTTATAAAAAGTTACTCGATAGAGAATCAAAGGAATAAAAAAAAAAAATAATATTACAGGTCAATTTTACACAAATCGAACTAGTCCCATGGTAAGCTCAATAAGGCTTGTGTTATGGGTACTAGACGACGATATGTTTGATAGATAAATTTACTTAAATAAGTACATAGAAAACATCCAAGACTCAGGAACAAACATTTATGCTCATCACACAAATATGTGCCCTTACCGGGATTTGCACCCAGGACCTTCAGCTTTGCAGGCAACGTTACTCCCGCTGAGTCAAATAGGTCGTCAACCAGAACGTAAGGCAGGTCACCTATGAGATGGACAAACCAGATTAAGCTGCAGTAGATGGACCACTACCCGCAAGCATAAGGAAGGCGTTGATATAATCTAAACTTAAAAACCTAATTAGATTCCAATATACGTCAAAAAAACTACCAAAGATGGCGGAATGTCACAGTTACACGTGTCATCATCATTGTGACGTTTCAGGAAAAACCAACCTTTTCGTACCTACAATAATTATGTTAAGTAGTACAACCATTTTAATAACAATATTTATTCTTCAATTTCTGAACAGCTTAGATCATCCTCCTCAGTATTTATAATAAAAGGTTCAACCACATCGTCAATTAAGTTGTCTAAGTTGAACATTTTGTCTTCAATTTTTATAACGTGGTCTATGCAAGATTTCCAACGTTCCGCTGTCACCTTCTGCAGACCTTCTTCAAATAACGACTTTACTTCAGCCATTTTATACGTTTTATTATTTGAGGCCACATGCCCTTTTATTTGAGCCCACACCAACTCGATTGGGTTTAATTCGCAGTGGTAGGGAGGGAGTCTTAAAACTGTAATATTGTGAGTGGCTGCTAGTTCATCAACTGCTAGTTTATCATGTTTTGGTTTTTCTTTTTCTACCAATTCCCACAACTCTGTCCTTAACATACTAGCATCGCATTCAATGCCTCTTCCTTGCAACCACTCAATTATTTGGCCCTTGTTCCATTTTTTTATGGGTCCCCTTCTAATTTTCTAGAATGGTATGGTGCATTGTCTATAACAAGCACAGAGTTTGGTTTCAACCTTGGCAAAATACTAGCCAGCCACTCTTCAAAATGTTTCGCATTCATTTCGTTGTGATAGTCGGCACTATTTTTTTTTGACTCAAACAGTAATAGCCCTCCCTCCACGAAACCTTCCTCGCTGCCAATATGACTAATAATCAATCGTCTTCCTTTTCCTGAGGGACCTTTTAGTCCAGTTGTAAGCCCCTCTAAAAAAGCTTGCCGAGATGACAAAACCTGGGGATCTTGCCAAACCTTGTTCTTCATGTGACCTGTAATGACAGGTTGGTAAGTTTATAATCACAGTCACTAATCATTTTTCAAAATGCACACCACATTCATATCATATAAAATTGATTTTTAAGAGGATTAATTTATGATAGGTTTAATTAAATTCTTACAAACATGTGACATGGTTTAATATGTCTCACAATTATCTGAAGTTCTGATTATCTAAACCAATACTGGGTAAAAGTTAGCTTGAGTGTTTGATACAGACAGACTAGTGATATGTTTTGTAAAGCTATATATTATTAGTTGATATCATAGATGTAAAATAAAAGAAACAGACTACAAATGTCAAACAAAATTAAAAAGAAACATGGACCTAACTAACTTTAGCAGTTTCATTCTAATAAATATATGTCGAAAAAAATGTGTCGAACAACTGAACCTTAGTTGTTTACCCGTTTTGGTGTCCAATTAAATAAATATTATGTGTGTGTGTAAACTTAATAAACCATTGTTGACAAATGTCACACAGTTAATATACAGCCTAAATAAGCTCACACCAATAGCTGCCACTTTTTCCGGCTGATGGGCATTCAGTTCAATATAGTAAGTACATCAATGGCTAGTATCCAAATAAAATACCTTCATTAAGCCAGGTTTCATCTTGATAATATAATGTTCGTCCTTCTCTGCGATATTGTTTTATTTTGACCAAGTAACGCTTTCTCCATAAAATGATATCTGCTCGGTCAATGAGGCAGCTTTGGCGTTTCCGGCTGGCATACTTGAAATTTAGATGCTTGAGTACCTGTCGCATTGTATTTGCTGACAAATTTGGCAAGTCGGCATCATCATTCACAACTTTTAAAACCTGCAGACAAAGAAATGATATATTAGCATGGTTTATTCAAGAAAATACTGAAATCAAGTAATATCAGTCATATATAATATAATAAATTACTCACCTTCTGAATGGTTGGTGGCTCATTCCGATGAAAAAATTGATGAACTATACGTCTAATTGCAGCAAAGGTAAACTCGTCAAGTTTTTCAATAATGGTTAATTTGGGGCCAGGTTTATTGGGAGGACTAAAGTTTTCATCCGTTTTGTGCTCTTTCATAATCTGCCTGACAGTTCTATCAGATATTCCCAATATTTGAGCCACTTTCTTTGCACAGTCCACACGTGACCAATATTTTCCCGTGGGCCATGTACTGTGGGTATGTTTGTAACAGTTCACGACCATGAATTTCTCCGAGACACTCATATGACTTTTAGGACGCTTTTTTGGTGGAGATATAGGATCATTCTCTTTGCTGTGAGAGGAACCTGGTGCAGGCTCCATTTTACTTGCGATAAAGCAAAACCCACGAGCAAAACACAAACTTGAAACAATAACGAAATGAAACAACAAAAACTTAACAGAAAACTTAACAGAAAACAAAAACTTAACAATGGAAATCACCACGGCGAATACAGAAAACATTCGAGCTATCAAAACTTCAGATGTCGAATGAAGTGACAATAAATGTTATGGCCGCCACAGAACCACCATATCCACCATAAAGGTTACCACACATGATCAGTTGTCAAGTTTTGAAGACGTAAGTAAAAATATGTTTGTTTTTTTTCCTAAAAATGTAATCGCACATTATGAGAATAATAATTGGTACGAAATGTTATTAAACCCTGAGTTATTGCCATTGTAATTTAAACTTTTCTCCTATAAAAAATATTAATTATTATAATTTTTTTGCGACGAGTATTTAAATAAAGATTTTTTATTTAAGAAGGAAAATTAAATGTAGCCTTTAATATTATAAATAAAATAAACAGCTACCTATAACATTTTCAGAAGTGAGAATTTACCGATCCACCTAATATGTCATTTTAATGGCAACCCATTTTTGACGTATGTTGGAATCTAATTAGGTTTTTTAGTTTAGCACGATTTTCACTCATTATCACAACACAACAAACGGGAAGTCCCGTCACGTATAAAAATGATTTTATTTCATTACCTTTCGTTGGTAATTCTAAGACGTTTCGGACGCCACGTTACGTCCATGGTCACGAAGGAACTCGTGATGATGTTGCTTCGAGACCATTATACGCGATTAAGCCCCGTATGCTGTGATAATAAGGAAGGCGACTTTCAGAGAGGACTAGAGGCGTGTTGAAAAGCTTGCTACCAGCACCTGAAATGATGTTCACGACCACTCTCTCAAGAGTGAAAGTAGTGAAACGACGAAGCAGAAAAGGAACTCTTATGGCGCGACTCTGCTTGTCTGTCACAATCTCAGCGCTATATCTCAGCGCTATATCTCAGTAAGTACTTATCCCAATACCTATTTTATTT
This sequence comes from Hedya salicella, assembly GCA_905404275.2. Lineage (NCBI taxonomy): Eukaryota > Metazoa > Arthropoda > Insecta > Lepidoptera > Tortricidae > Hedya > Hedya salicella. The sequence goes on along the minus strand of FR990115.1, from coordinate 4,190,854 downwards.
ACATAGTTATTTTTAAGTAAATTGGTGGAATAAATCGTCGCCGGCAGTATTTCCGGACCAATGCGACCTTCAAGCCTTCAAGAAAAAAGCGTACTCCCACCTGAAAGGCCGGTAACGCATTTGTGACTCCTCTGGTAATGCAGTCTATGGGCGACGGTGATCGCTTACCATCTGGCAAGGTCCATTAAAACAAGAGGACTGACAGTTGCCATACTTTGGATCGTGTTATGATCGCAAGGAGATATTCTGGCAAAAACTAGATAGCTTTTTTGAAACTAAACATTTAACTATGTTATAATTGAATAAAGAAACATAGCATAGTAACAATTAGTTAGCAAATAGCTATACTAAATAAATCGTAACATTTAAATGCCGATGCGAACTTCGCCACGCTTGCAAAGTTGAATATTTGTAAAAATATCGTCTGCTCGTTTATACGAGTATATAGCATAAAAATCCTACGGATAACATTTACGGTGACTTTTAAACCATTTTGGTTTTTCGAGCTCCATTCGATTTTGGGGCCATTTAGTAAAGCTGCTGGCAGGCGATGTTCGGGTCTCCTCAAGCTCTCCTTTTTAGGGTTCCGTACAAAAAAGGTACAAAAGGAACCCTTATGGTGCGACTCTGTCTGTCTGTCTGTCTGTCCGACTATTAAAGCGCCACATCTCAAAGACTACTTATGCTAACTATTTGAAATTTGGAATATTTATAAACATGGTCAGCCCACATGTATTGCACAGGAAATATTTATAAATATGTTTTTATTTTTTATTATTATAAATAACGACGAATATGAGGGGGGGTAAAAATTAAAAGTCTGGCTGCTGGGTCAAATGGGGTATCATATGAAAGGCCTTGACCTGCACATTTAAAAAAAAAAATTTTTTTATTGTGATTAGTTTTTGTTTTATTAAGGAAAATGTGAAAAAAAACACCATTTCCCCCCTTTGTCTCCGAAGTTTACCAATCGAAAATTTTGAAATTTTCACAAATTGTATTAATAAACATAAATATTACACGAAAATTATAGCCATGTCTCTAACTAGCAAATTTTTTTTGTTTGCAAAAAACCTATATGAAAGATATCAGGTGCAAACTTAACTCAACCGGTACCGGGTAATAAAATTCGGGTAAGTAACAATTTGTACGGAACCCTCGGTGAGCGAGTCCGACTCAAACTTGGCCGGTTTTTTTCTAAACTAATATCTCGCCGTTTCAGACGCTATTAACAGTGCTCTCTTACCGAACTAAAATTATTGAAATCTGAACTATTTTAAAGTCACTAACTCGAAAAATGTTCTTATTATTGGTATGCTTGTATGTACTTTATGTTATGTCTTTGCGGACTAATCACGTAAAAACGGCTGGATGAATTTTAACCATTTTTGGTACACAGGTAGGTCATTTACAAATAGTTAGGTATACGATACATTTTACCCGTCTACGCTGAAGCAAAAAAAGAGGATTATGACGTTTTCTCCTCCGCGAACAAAGTCGCGGGCACCTTCTAGTTCATTAATAAGATTAGTTAGGAGATTACGAACATCATTCTACTAATACCCACTCGACAAGATTGTGTGTATCATACGGTATCACAATAGTCGATTGACATGTTTTCATGGAAAGAAAGATATAAAATCAACTTACATAAATGAAAAACCAGGAAGTAAAGATTCTGGACATTGGTTGTCTAATGCCAGAGAGAGGGGCAGGGGGGTTTAGACTTGTTAGATCCCGAGTCCCGTGTCATGTAAGAACTTTGCTACCATCAATAAACGATATGATTATTCACTTATTTATATTCAATTTTACAATATACATACAGGACGATTCCTAGTCATGAACAGATATATAAGTACCTAGTTTAGCTGGACATCGGAGGATGGTTATTGGATACTTTTTTTAAGTTTTCATTTAATATTTACAGGATGTATAATGAATTTCCATTTTTTCATACATACTTTTCACTTGGTAGAGACCGAAGCATTCACTGTTAAAAAAAACATTCGATTAGTACTTCAAACTAACTTATGTCTATTTAAGATCATCTTTGACATCATCTGAGACCTTTCAAAAGCGTTTGATTGTGTAGTTTACAGCACTATAAGAAGCCAACTTAATTTGCATGAAATTAAACGAATTGCATTAGATATCATTCCGATCTTGTCTGTGACCCCTTTCACATATGGTAATATACATATTGTAAATCTGCCGTATTACCATATATGAAAGGGGTCACAGACAAGATTGGAAACATCTTGAAGCGTGCTTCTATAAAAACATATTTCAAGCCGTTGAAGAAGGTGTCTCAATACCTTAGACCCGTGAAGAGTAGCACCCCTTTGCAGAGTGCAGGCATTTATAAGCTGGACTGCGAGTGTGATCTTTCATACATTGGTCAAACGAAACGCAGTGTATCAACCCGGGTGACGGAGCACATAGCAGATGTCAAGCACCGTCGGTGTACTAGGTCTGCAGTCTGTGAACATGTCATTGACAAACCAAACCACTCAATTAAGTTTGATAAACCTTCTATCCTTTCTAAAGAAAAAAGATATTTTCCCAGAATGCTACGCGAGGCTATTGAGATTAAAAAGCATCCTAATTTCAATAGAGAAGATGGATTGTCACTACCACCAGCTTGGGATCCTGTAATACATCTCATCAAGGAACAAGCGAGACACAGGACTGCAAAACCTTAATTTCCGAACGGTGTAAAATATCTTATCTGTTTAAAAGTACTTGAATAGTGTCTGTTTTTTTAATATTATAATTAGTAATGAGGTAGCCTGGGAGTTTTTCTTTGCAGCGTTTCTTTTCTCCTCAGTACGCCTCATTTGTGAAATGCTGCTTGGTAAATTATTAAAATAAAATAATTAAGCCCTTCTGGCAAATATGTAACTGTCTTTCCAGCTTAGGCCGATCTGGCATGTATGTACACCTTTATTTGTGTTTTTTCAAAAATGGGTAGTTTGCACAAATTGTAACTTTGACAGAGGAAAATACATCTTTTCTCAGTCCACCTGTGACAATGGAGAGCTGGAAAGCTTCCGAAACGTCGGGAACTAAAATGAGATAATATACGCGATATAATCCGTTAAATTGTTTTATTTCAATAGATAACTTTTGTGGGAAATAACTAGGATTAGGAATTGATTAATTGTGTAAACTTAGTTATAAGAGATAAATCAATATTATTTCGCTATTTTTAATCATAATTATTTTATTTCATTTTACTACTCTGTCATATATTTTTTACCCTGTTTTATAAAATACGTGTTATGTTGTTTTATAGCATTAAGAAATTAATATAACTATGTATATCATTCAATTGTAAAACATGATGAATAAAGAATATCTTTTGTCGCATTTATTAATTCGCCTGCATCAGCCGATAAGCCGCTAATTCAGGCCCTAGTATGTGGGAATAATAAGTGGCCATTTTGATAGCCACAGTCAGTCTTATACCATACTCAGTCTTATACTATACTCAGAGTCTTCTACTACACTCAGAGTCTTATACTCTCTTGCGGCTATATTAGCTGATTATGGCTAATTAGCAAATACTTACCATGAAGAAATAAGTATTTTATTTTAAATCAAGAAAGAAGTAGTCCAATACAGTCCACACATTCAACAATGGTACTTCGAGAGCCGGATCAATGAAGCAGAGGTGCGCAAGATAGAAGATCGAAGCATTTCCCGTTTCAACGAGTCAGCAAGAGCCTGTACGTCGTGCACCATACTGTGAAGCCACCAGCTTCCCCCCGTGCGGCGTGCATCATTTTTGCCTCTTGTAGCCCTCGGGCTTTTGTCTCTTGACGGGGTTCGGGCTAGTCTCGACTCCGGGGAACTTATGAAGCTTCGGTTTCTGTTCCTTCATACGGCGACCCTCTAAACGATTCGCCTTTTACTCTGGCATGGTCCATGGCATTCGCCTTTTACTCTGGCATGGCTCTCTGTTAACACGGATTGCGCAGCACCCCTGAGTGAGTATTATCACTGGAAGAAAGAAGAAAGAAGACGTAGGGATTTAGGTCCCCGGGCGTTGCTTGAGCGTCAAGTGCCGGTAGCGCTCGCGTAGGGCAATTAGGTGTTAGGTTGTGTTTCCCCCCCATTCCCCGTGTGTGTGTAAAATGTCGACCAACGAAGAGGTAGGTCGTATCGTGCGTCAGACGCGTTCGCGCACATATGAAGAAACGCCACCTTCCGGTCAGACAACAAGTGAGGAAACTAATACATGGAGCAGGGAACCGGGAGAGAGTAGGATTGGTAGTAGTAGCCACCTAGGGAACGAATCGACACATCCCGCGAACGTTATTCATTCTAACGGTGCCGCGCCACCGACCGCGAACCCGCCGTTAGCTCAAGACCCCGTAGGCCGTCATAGTAGGAGTGCGTCGGGTACTGTGGTAAACGCGCCAATTGTTAATGTTAATCAGCAGCTTTCCGTTTTGATTGCCGAATTGGATTTTCATAACGCAGAATTAGAGCAGGCTAGATGTAGGTCGATCGCGGCTAAAAGTAGGTTGGAAATTGCTAGGATGGAAGCGTCCAACAATTCAGTGCCCACGTTCGATCAGACAGTGCCTAGAAACGCGCGTGTGTTAGGATGGGTAGAACAGCAAAGACAGAGTCTGAACCATCCGGTGCAGGAAATAGAGTCAAATCTCGCGCCTATGAACGTACCGCGTACGAGTTTCGAAAATAGGGATTTCGAGCTGTTATCCAGTCAAGTGGTAGAGGCAGTTAATCGTAGTAAGAGCACGCCAGTTATTCAAAGACACGTGCCAGAATTAACTCCTTTCGATGGCAATATCGCCGAGTGGATAGCATTTCGATCGGAATTTACGGACAGCGCGCCTCTATTTTCCAATATCAGTAACATAGGTAGATTACGTAGGGCTTTACGCGGAGAAGCGAAAATAGCCGTAAAATCTATCATGTACACCGTGTCGGATCCGTTAGAGATAATCGAAGCGTTAGAAAGGCATTTCGGTAACCCGGAGGAAATAGTCTTGGCGGAGATACATAACGTAAAAAAAATGCAACGCTTAGCGGAAGATAACAGTAATATAACCACTTTCGCGGGAACCGTAGCTAACGTAGTTTCCACCATAAAAGCGCTCCACCAAGACGAATTTCTCTATTCGCCCGAGTTAGTGAATAAAATCGTTGACAAACTGAATCTGATCGTGCGATATGAATGGAATAAATATAGGGCTTCGAACAAGGGGACGCCGGGTTTAGTAGCCATGTCTCAGTTTTTAAATGAGATAAGTGTAGCTACACGAAAAACTCACGGTCGTCAACGAGTTCGGTCCTCGATAAATTTTATATCGGAAACCGCTTGCGATTCACCACCGCGCATGCGCGGCGGAGAAGCGAGAGCGCGTCAACCGTCTCGATCGCACGCCTCAGGCTATAATTACGAGTCATCAGATTCTGATTGCGATGATTTTATCCCGCGAACGGTAGCTCAAGTAAACGTTAAAACGCAGAAAAATAGGAATAATGCGCCTATTAATAAAAAAAAACCCCAAAAACCGCGTATGGTAGAAACCAGGACGAGCGAACCGATTTCCCCCCCCACCGCGACTATTAAGTGCATAATTTGTAGCGGAAATCATATTTTAAGCAAATGCGCTGATTTCGCTAGCTTAACTATAAAAAAAGATGGGAAACGGTCAGAACACATAAACTGTGTTTTAGGTGCCTGGAATCTAACCATAAGCGTCCCGTAAAGTGTAAATACGTACCTTGCGGTTTTAATCAGTGCGAATCAGGTCATCATAAAATGTTACACGGATTGATGCTTAACACGACCCCATCGCGAAAAAATAATACCGGGTTAGTAAATCATGTACGTAGTGCTGACACCTACCTGAAAATAATTCCGGTAGAGTTGTCAGGGCCCTTAGGGTCTGTACAAACTACAGCTCTTTTAGACGATGGCAGTTCAATTTCGCTAATTGAGAGGCATGTAGCTGATTTGGTATCACCTCGCAGTAACGCAGAGACCCTATCGATTGAGGGTGTCGGCGGTAACATATTGTCTGAAAAAGAGTCGTGCAAAATTAGTTTCAATATCCGTGGAGCATGCAGTAGGAATTTAATAAAAATGTCCGCGTACACAATAGATAAATTAAATCTCGCTACTCAGGCGGTATCTCGCGATTTGGTAAGAAAATGCGAACATTTACACGATATCGAAGATGAGCTATGTTATGAGCAAACGTCACCTACAATGATTATAGGTCAGGATCACTGGGATCTTTTAGTGCCTCGCCGCATTTTAAGCGGAGACAAAGGCCTCCCCGTTGCATCTCTGACAAAGTTAGGATGGTCGCTCCACGGTAGCCACGACGTACCTAATGGCCGTGCTTTCATAGTAAATCATTTGCGTCCCGCTAAAACTACCGAAAATGAGATAGCCGACTTGATAAAAGAGCATTTTAGTATCGAATCGTTAGGAGTAGGAAATCGCCCTCCTAAATCCGATCCAGAACAACGTGCGTTAGAAAAGTTAAATTCGACTTGCGAAAAATTGGAAAACGAAGATAGGTATCGTGCCGGTTTGTTATGGAAATCCGATGACGAAACTTTGCCGAACAACAAATCGCAGGCGCTAAAACGATTACACTCTCTCGAAAATAAATTAAACAAAGATGTGCAACTAAAATCTGAATATACGAAACAGATAAATAAATTACTCGAGAAAGGTTACGCCGAGAGAATGGAATCGCCCGCGCCAATAGATTCGTTAAGGTCATGGTATTTACCGCATTTTCCGGTTTTTCACGCGCAGAAAGGTTCTATGCGTCTAGTTTTCGACGCGGCTAGTAGGTCATGCAATAAATGCTTGAATGACGCACTATTACCAGGTCCGGACCTGCTTCAATCTCTTTTCGGTGTGTTATTGAGATTTCGCGAAGGTAAAATCGCCGTAATAGCCGACATCCGCGAGATGTTTTTACAAATAGAGGTTTTAGAGGAGGACAGGGATAGTCTACGTTTCCTATGGAGGGAGGGAGACGGGCAGTGTGAACCGACTGAATTCAGGATGAAAAGGCTCTGTTTTGGGTCCGTTTCATCGCCCTGTACTGCCCTATATGTTAAAAATAGGAACGCTGACTATCACCGGGATAGGTACCCCATAGCCGCCGAATACACGGTAAAAAACGCGTATATGGACGATTTTCTGATAGCTATGGATGAAAACGAAGTCGAGGCGAAAAAGGTCGTAAATGACATAATAGAGTTGAACAGTAAAGCCTCTTTCGAATTGAAAGGTTTCGCTTCGAGTCATCCATATGTGTTATCGGATATCAAGGATAAAAGTTCGCGATCGGAAACGGTTATAGGAGGTAATAACGCGGAAAGAACCCTTGGTTTAATATGGAATCACGAACGTGACACGCTAGGGTTCAACGTAAATCTGCGTAACACTCCGCGGGAGGTCCTGGAGGGTAAAAAGTTACCTACGAAAAGGCAGGTCACGAGTAGCGTTATGGCCGTCTTCGATCCTCTAGGATACATTTCACCCATATCGGCTTTAGGCAAGATCCTCATACAGGATACCTGGCGAACAGGCATAGGCTGGGACGATACGATATTGGATGAATCAGTACCCGCGTGGAATAGTTTCATACAAAATATACAACAATTAAAAGAGTTAGAATTGGATCGCTATGTACCCGCGAGTAATAGGAAGGGCTCGTTACACATTTTTTGCGACGCTAGTGAGAAAATTTACGCGGCGGCTGTCTATTTTGTGAGTGACAGCCCGATAGGTAAAACATCACGATTAGTAGCGGCTAAGGCGCGCGCGAGCCCCCTCCGTATAGTGTCAATTCCAAGACTCGAATTGCAAAGCTGTGTCCTAGGCTGTAGGTTAGCTAAATCAGTAAAGGAACAGACTAGTTACGAAATAGATAGTTGCCATTATTGGTCAGACTCACGTACAGTTTTAGCATGGATAAAATCAGACCCGCGCTCATACAAGAGTTTCGTGGCATTCCGTCTGGCAGAAATCGAGGATAGTTCGAAACCCACGGAATGGAGATGGGTTCCGAGCGCCTCAAACGTGGCCGACGATGCCACGAAGGCTATCCCATTAAAATTCGATAAAAACCATAGATGGTTTCACGGCCCTGAATTTATCCGTAAAAATGAGTCTGATTGGCCGGTTGACAAATCAAATAAGAATCCAATTCCCACCACGGGAGAGGAGCGTAGCGCGAAAAAGGTCGTAACCGCCGTTACTGTAGATAGGCCGCTTAAGTCCTTTTCGTATTTACCTAAGATAGAACGTTTTTCGAAATACACGCGTTTAATTAGGGCTACTGCTACCACCCTACTAGCTGCTGAGGTTTTTAAGTCCAAAATGCTCAATAGAAAAATAGAAACTGAAATGAACAATAACCACTTGAAAATGGCCGAGTTATTAAATATTCAACGCAGTCAACGGGCATATTTCGACGAGGAAATGAAACTCATCGAGGCTGGACGACAAATACCCAAGAAGTCTGCACTCAGCAAACTCGCCGTGAAGATGGACCGCCACGGAACTCTACTGCTGGACGGGAGAATCGACAGAGAAAAAGCCACGCCGATACTTCACGCCAAAGAAGACTTCACTCGCCTCCTGATCGCTCACTATCACGCTATGTTCAATCACGGTAACCACTCCACTGTGATGAACGAGATAAACCAACATTTTTACGTGATAGGATTGCGAGGTGCTCTGAGATTTATAAGCAACAGATGCCAATGGTGTCGTGTCAGAAGGGGGTCACCCTCTAAGGCTCCTTTCGGCGATATACCTAAAGAAAGGCTAACTGTAAATCAACCTGCTTTTACCGCCACAGCCTGCGATTTATTCGGGCCTATGACTGTCACAGTCGGACGAAGACACGAAAAGCGATGGGGAGTCCTGTATACGTGCCTAACCACAAGGGCCGTACATCTAGAGCTAGTGAACTCCTTATCTGGTTCGGCTATGATCATGTCACTCAGAAGAATGATGGCGCGACGTGGCACTCCATCAATCATTTTTTCGGACAACGCTACAAACTTTTATGGAAGCGAACGTGAGATCAGTGACGCCATGAATAGCGCAACCAGTGATCTGCTAGAATACGCTAGGCAGCGTCAGATTATTTGGAAGAAGATCCCACCAGGTAACCCTTCCGCCGGCGGCGCATGGGAGAGGCTCGTAGGCTCAGTAAAAACCGCCCTACGAGCTACCCTTAATGAAAAGCACCCCCACGAAGAAGTGCTTCACACCCTGCTTTTAGAGGCCGAGCACGTAATTAACTCGCGACCTCTCACGCCGGTTATGCTAAACGAAGAAAAAGAAGCTCTCACACCGAACCATTTTCTTATCGGCCGCTCTAATGCCATGTCACCATTCGGCTCATTTTCCGACGTCGTTCTTACTTCAAGCTCATGGAAAACAGCGCAGCGACTAGCCGATCAATTTTTGCAAAGATGGATCAAAGAATACCGCCCGTCGCTGAGAGCTAGATCCAATAGCGCCCACGACAACGTGAAAGAAGGCGACATAGTGCTCATTATGGACAGTACAATGCCCAGAGGTACCTGGCCAAGAGGAGAGGTAGTTAAAGTCTACCCAGGTCCAGACGGCAAAGTCCGAGTCACTGAAGTACGCACAGCAGCGGGATCCATCCGTCGTCCAGCCTCCAGACTCATTGTTATTTCCTAGAAACCAAGGGAATGGTGTTTGCACACGCGGGGGATATTGTGGGAAATAACTAGGATTAGGAATTGATTAATTGTGTAAACTTAGTTATAAGAGATAAATCAATATTATTTCGCTATTTTTAATCATAATTATTTTATTTCATTTTACTACTCTGTCATATATTTTTTACCCTGTTTTATAAAATACGTGTTATGTTGTTTTATAGCATTAAGAAATTAATATAACTATGTATATCATTCAATTGTAAAACATGATGAATAAAGAATATCTTTTGTCGCATTTATTAATTCGCCTGCATCAGCCGATAAGCCGCTAATTCAGGCCCTAGTATGTGGGAATAATAAGTGGCCATTTTGATAGCCACAGTCAGTCTTATACCATACTCAGTCTTATACTATACTCAGAGTCTTCTACTACACTCAGAGTCTTATACTCTCTTGCGGCTATATTAGCTGATTATGGCTAATTAGCAAATACTTACCATGAAGAAATAAGTATTTTATTTTAAATCAAGAAAGAAGTAGTCCAATACAGTCCACACATTCAACAACTTTATTTACATACTATTATTGCATTATTTATTTACTAACGTTCATCCAATATGATTGTCATTTCTCCCAGTTTTCATTATCAGTTGTCCACTCAACATCAATGTCTTCGTATACCGACGGAATTGCTTGTGAGACCTTGTACTTCATCGCCGAAATTATGTTCCCGGAATAGTGGTTGAACCCAAAGAAGTCATATGACCCTTGGACGTAAGCTCTTTCTTCCTTGGTGAAAGATGGCATTCAGGATCGGGGGTATCCGTGCTCGGCGCTTTTCTTGGCTACCAGTTCTGATAACTCCTTTGGGAATGGTTTCCCTTTGGGTAAGTATATAGGATCGGTATACATTACCCACTAAAAAAGGCGTAGAAGTTACTAACAGCTACAAAGTCGATAATGATGATTTAGAAAAAGGTACATTGAATTTATTTGTCCGAGATAAATAGCATCAAGGACCATCTAATATACATGTAGTATAAGCGTGTTTTTGTTATCACTGATCATTGAGTTTGGTAAAAAAACTGCTTGTGGTATGACAACCCGATATGATATAGGCCGACATAAATGCCAATTCATCGTTTACTTGAGTTTACAGGGAAGCTTTCAATTTTAGTGTAGTGGCTCTTGACATTCCATGGAAACTAAATGTCACTTAGCATTGCGACTTTTTATTATGATACTCATTGAAGAACCCTGTTGAAGTTGGTAATATAATTGTAGTAAAATGCTTCATAATACAACATATACACATGTAATACAACAATGTTTTATTTTACTAACAATAATAAATTTGCAAAGTGTGTATATCGTTCATCAAAATAAATTCTTAATACCTATTGCTTATTTAAAAACCTTTAACTGAGAAGTTTATATTAAACCCATCACGACTTCAGTAAAGAGATTTCTTTACACCATCAAGACACAAAATGCAAAATACCGAACTCAGCTTGATTCATTAAGTTAACCGCATGCGCGTCTTTCTCCGATTCCATATCAGGCAAATAAAATTGCACATTAGTTGTAAGCCCGCGCCTTGCGTCGGTTTAAAGTCGTTATTATAAGCATGATACGCCCTCGTGTGAGATAACGCTAGATGATTGGCACACAGATACTCTCCAATACCTGTAGCGTTCACCTGAGTTACTTTAACAGTACCTAGACCCATAACCTTGTAAACAGATATACTTCGGCTCGTTGAAAGTAATCCACAGCTTCACTCTGTCTCCAAACTGTATGCAAGTCTGGCGTTATTCTCGAACCACTCTTCAAACAAGGGATTGAGAAAGCCTCCTAAGTCTTGAAGCTTCTGCGGCAAATCCCAATGGTACAGCGTCACAATGGGTTTGATCTTTTATTTTAGCATTTCGTTCTTATAGTTATAGAAATCGACGCCAGCTTGGTTGATTTGGTTGAGAAAGCCTCTCGGAAGGATTCTGGACCAGGATATGGAGAAGCGGTAGCAGTTCAGACCGAGTTCTTGCAACATCTCGACTTCTCGTTTGTAGTTGTGGTAGCTGTCGGCCGCGATATCGTCGTTGCTTTGATTCTCCATGATTGACGCGTCACAATGGGTGTTGTAGTTCCAAATGTTTTCGCCTTTGCCTAAAAAGGGAAGCGTATCTTGACTACATATGTTCAATAATGGCTAAGTGGGGCCAGTTTGCGATTAAATTCTCTTACAATTTTGATAATAACAACATCCCAGTTCCGATAACCGAGGAGTGTAGCTATTATTTATTTATTTATTTATTTATTCAAGACTAAGCTATGAAGGGTGGCCTAACATACTCGCCCCAAGCGCCTTCGCTCTGGTAAGAGGCGGTGGCTGTCCCTAATAGGAACTTATCCGAGAAACGACGCTGCTGCCGCGGGTTGGCGGTGGCAGTCGTGATGACCAGTACCAGTACACTACAAAATACAATACAAATAGATGCAATAGGTATTTTCTCGCTTCCATTTTTTAGGACGCCTTGTTAGTTACATATCTAATATCTAAGGACATATCGTCGGATAAAGTCGCAAACCTTCGTAACTCCATCGGATCAAATTTTACGGGAGGCACTGTAATACACCTAATAAGATCCTTGGTCACGGAACCTAATGAACCTTAAAGACAAGCTCTCCCTTATACTATCCATGGTCACGGGACCAAATGTAGTTGACCTAATAAGCAGTGCATTAAACAATTGTAATTTACCTAAGCAATGGCCATGGGACCAAATGTAATGCCCTAAAGAAATCCTAAAGAAGCTCATTGGTCTCGCACCCAAATGTAACTTCTAATGTGCCCTATTAATCCTGTGTGCGGAATCAACTGTAATGCCTAATGAGACTCCTAATACCACACTCGACTACACTACCTCGAATACACCTAACAGAATACACCTACATGAACACAGTCTAAATCTTATTACTACACCGACTATCTTGTACTGCCTTTTACTTTAATAATGTGCATCTGAATTTGAATTACGCTATTATAATAATATTCAAATCAAATCAAAATATTCTTTATTCAAGTAGGCCTAGTTACAAGCACTTTCGAAATGTCAGTTACATGAGAGTGAATGTTTGCTGGGAGAAATACAATATGATCCATCATTTGCTGCAAGGATTAGGGAAACCCAGAAAAACCTAATCAGATCAATTAACTTAAGTGTAATATTATTGATAAAATCATCATTTTAAAAATTAAAATAATCAATGAGATAAATCCCAAAAGGATTGTCAATAAAAAATAAATAATCTAGAATGTGTCTAGAATAAAATTCTAAATGTCAGAGTATATAAAACAAAGATTAAAATAATAATAATACCTTAGGTATTCCTTAAAATAATTATTCATATACCTACATGACGCTATAATTTACATTAATCCCACGCGGCTTCATCATTCATGTAGTCTTGTGTGCTATAATAAGCTGTAGAAAATAATTTTCGTTTCACAATATTTTTGAATTTACCAATAGACAACTCAGTTATGCTGCTAGGAAGTTTATTATAAAATCTCACACAGCTACGCATGAATGATCTCCTTATTTTATGGAGCCTAGTAGCAGGCACTGCGAGCTTATGCTTATTTCTAGTATTAATATTATGTATATCACAGTTCATCTTAATGTGGGTAATATTTTTATGTACATACATAATATTCTCATAAATGTATTGACAATGCACTGTCATTATATTAATGTCCTTAAACTTATCTCTAAGCGAGTCTCTATAGTTCATTTTATATATCGCACGAAAAGCCCGCTTCTGCAGAACAAATACAGTATTAATGTCGGAAGCAGTGCCCCATAGTAAGATGCCATACGACATAATACTGTGGAAATAACTGAAATACACTAATCGAGCCGTTACCACGTCTGTTAATTGACGAATCTTACTTACTGCAAAAGCTGCAGAACTCAGTCTATTCGAGAGATTAGCAATATGGGGACCCCATTGGAGCTTAGAATCTAATGTTATACCGAGAAAGACTGTACTATTAACTAGTTCCAGTTCTTCACCTTTAATCATAACGCTTGCTTGCTCGTGTTTTACGTTACTCGTGACAAACTTAACACATTTAGTCTTTTTCTCATTCAACAATAAATTATTTACATTAAACCAATTTACTACTTCACAGATAGCATTGTTTACGTCATTGTAGGATCGTTGATTTCGTACGACTTTGAAAATTAGAGACGTATCATCTGCAAACAAAACTATCTCATGGTGGGTCTTTACGAGGTGTGGCAAGTCGTTTATATATATAAGGAACAGGAAAGGTCCCAATACTGATCCCTGCGGCACACCCATAGAAACTAATGACCCCGGTGAACGCTTTCTATTCACGTCAACCCTTTGTATTCTACCATTTAAATAAGACTCTAATAAATTTAGTGCTGATCCTTTAACTCCGTAGTGGTGTAGCTTCCTGATCAGTGTCTCATGATTAACGCAATCGAAGGCCTTAGATAAATCACAGAAGATACCTAAAGCATCTCGCTATTCCTCCCAGGCATTGAAAATGTGTTTTACGAGCTCAACTCCGGCGTTGGATGTCGAGCGACCCCGCGTAAAACCGAATTGCTTACTATGCATTAAATTATTCAAATTAAAATGTTTTAACAATTGATATAGAATTAGCTTTTCAAAAATTTTACTAAATGTAGGTAGTACAGATATTGGTCTAAAGTTAGTGGGGTCAGAGGTACTACCTGATTTAAATAAAGGAGTTATTTTGCTATGTTTCATCAGATCAGGAAACTCACCGCAGTCAACACTGTTATTGAATATATCTGCCGAGCAGGCGCTATTACTACTATTAGGGATTTGACAGCATGGACTGAGACCCCCCATAGGTCATTGGTTTTTTTGTCATTAATTGATTTAAATGCCTTTACTACATCTGAAGGACTGACATGTTCAAAATAAAAGTCCTTACTACATTCTGGGACCTTTTCTTTTAACAACAAAACGGCAGACGAAGGTGATGAATTTAAACACTTTGTTGTGGATACTGGTATATCGGTGAAGAAATTTTCAAATTCTGTAGCTACATCTAAACTAGAATCTATAATTTTGCCATCAATTTTTAATTCTAGATCACTTATTGCGTGCCTTGATCTACCAGTCTCCGCATTAATCACTTTCCAGGTGGTTTTGATCATATTAGAACTATTTTTGATTTTCTGGGATAAATAATTACGTTTGGCAATATGACAATCAATTTTGAATTGTTTCGAATATTGCTTTACATGTTCTTTAAATTCATCACTCGTATTAAACCGCCGTTCCTCATACATGGCATACAGTGCTTGTCTACGTTTGTGTAAGTCCGCAGTAGCCCATTCGCTAAATACTGGTGCACCGCCAGCCACAACCGATTTGGAAGTAAATATTGTATTATAATTATAAACAAAGATCAGAAACAAATGAAAAAAAAATTCGACGATACTGGACTTGAACCAGTGCCTTGAGCCAGACCAGAGTCGGATGCACCATACAGAGATCCATAAGCAAGAACAGATGACAAAATTCGTCGACTACTGGTGTGGACGATTAGCTCAGATGGTAGAGCGTGCTGCCCCGGTCTGGCTCAAGGCACTGGTTCAAGTCCAGTATCGTCGAAAATTTTTTTCATTTGTTTCTGATCTTTGTTTATAATAATAACGCTAGTGGAGTGATCCACTAATAAATTGCAAAAATTGTGATTATTATCATGATATTTGTAAAACAAAAAAGTACATTGTATTATAATGTTTCATAAAAGTTGTAAAGAATGAATCATACATGTGATTAGGACTCATTTCAGAAGACAGAACGGGTAGCGCCTGAAACAAATTTTGCTTCATTCTTTCCACACGGTCTGTGGTTACCGGTACAACAGTAATTTGTTTTTTCACTATATTTTCCCTTAATGTCTCAAATTCCATTAATTGGCCTAAATGATCTGATTCTAATTTACTGATTATACTTTGA
The DNA here is from genome assembly GCA_905404275.2 of Hedya salicella. Lineage (NCBI taxonomy): Eukaryota > Metazoa > Arthropoda > Insecta > Lepidoptera > Tortricidae > Hedya > Hedya salicella. Next base: position 4,175,107 of record FR990115.1, on the reverse strand, counting down.
TTAGAAGGAGAAATATCAGTGAAAATGTTATCAATACAGGTGGCGCTGGTATCGGTCACCCTAGTAGGTTCCATAAATACGTGGCTTACACGAAAAGATTTGAATAGATTCAACAATCTAATACTTAGTGTTGAATCTTCCAAAAGATTTACATTGAAATCGCCGCAAATAAGTAATTTTTGACGAGTACGCGATATCTTACAAAGCACATATTCCATAATAGTTTGAAAAACATCGAAATTACTTAATGGCGGCCTATACACACAAACTACAATAAATTGCTCTAATTCTACTGCTCTATGGTCCATTCTATTGGCCAGAAATGTGATCGGAAAAGCCGTTGTGATTCGTCTAATTTAGTAGGACTCTATGTTGCATAGTAACCTGAAGTTCTTTTATGGAAGAACCATTATGATCGCTCAGTATATTTTTTAATAAAATAAACCTATCTAGAACTTATGTTAAAAAATACTTCTCTTATATCCTGACTTATCTTTATCCTACTGTCCTGCCCTAAAACATACTATAATTGCATACGTTGTTCGTTAAATTATGATATACGAGTACTTGACAGTTACAATTATTTATATGATTTTGAGATCTAACTACTCTGTCCTATTATTATTTATGCAATTTTTGTATAACTAGTCTTTTTTTCCATTGATTAGAGAATTCAATCAGTAGAATAGTAAAGAGCTCCCTCAATCAATGACAAAGTAAACAATAAGGATTATCAACCCTAAAAAGATCTAGTTTAAAAAAGTAACACTTAAGACTTATAAGGAGATGATGGAAGAATTTAATTAGCAAAATTACTTTCCTTCATTCTCAAGTGTCAAACTATTGTGGAAACTAGAACACTAACATATATATAGTCAGCTCGAATACAATTTTGGAGTTCGGTACAGATTCAAAATATTAACTGCGCTGGCTCGATACTCATACTTCGTTGAACTTAAGCTCTAGTTATGCTAGGATAACTTCTATGAGCATTCTCTATGCCATTATAGATAGATTTCTGTATGAAATGATTATTAGAAAGAGTTGTAAACTAAATTTTAACATATGAAAAATGGTTGACTGACTATGTCACTTCATGAGATAATATTGAACCGCTAGAATCATCTCCTTATTTTCCCAACAGTATAACTTTGTTAAAAGCTAACGGCGGCTACCGGCGTGGGCGCTCGTATACAGAATAGGCTTCCTTCATGTCTATCGGATACAAGAGATTTCCATACTTGGAATCAAAATATTGTTGAAAATCCTTTCCTGGATTCGATTTCTATGTTAATTCTTAATTTTACAAGCCGTAAAAAAAGTCATATTCCCCGGATACCGAATGAACACCAAGTCAGATGTTTTTACAGGTTTTAAGGCACCTGTTTTCAAGAATGGTTTCTAGAATTCGCCATTTTCTCAATTTCTGTGATATTTTGAAAGAAAACGTTCTCTACGTTAAAATCAACACAAATCCTCTCATTTATGGATTAAGTGAACTCTTCTATTCTTTTATAAACCTAGAAAACTTATTATTTCATATCTGAAATCATACACCATATACATAGACGATAAATGTTATTATTTCCTTAAATGGATAAATGAATTATATGTTCACTGCTATGTTCTATAAACATATAACTATATTTTTACTGGTCTGTAGACATACACACTTCTCACGGGTATGCTAATATTGATTTCCTTCGATTATCAATATAAATCCTTCTTGTATAAAGGATAGAGTGAACAATCTGAGTTCTGATAAATACTTCAATAAATTATGTATTCTTATTTGCAAATTATTATGTTTCTCATATGATTGTTGTTAAAACATGTTCTTATTATTTCACTGTACTCTTTGACAAGGAGACCTAGTAGTTACTTTAATTAACCATGATTATTGATCACACTAGACATTGTTCAAAGATCCCATCTAGTTCTCTTCTAGAAGATAGATCTTAGGCCATTCTTAGCAAAATGTTAGGGATGTTCAATAATACATTTGTAAACTGAGATTTCGTCCATTCCTTTACACTGAACTCATCACTATTGCAAAACAGGTTTCATGACCAAATTGCACAACAGAACATTAATCAATATAACACAAATTTGTATTTCTAATCACGACATGCCTCTCTTATTTATGGATTAAGTGAACACTTTTATTCCTTCACAAACCCTGAAAACTACTTATCCTTTCGTATTTGAAAAACATACGCCATTCGTGATAAATAAATGTCATTCATTCTCATGAACACATGTATGTGCACTGATTACTTGTTATTTTCCTCAGTACGCTTCGACAAGGAATCTCCAAAACCTTTTGTACATTATTTCCTTATGTATGAATGTCAATCAAACAAGATGTTATACAGGATTCGTCAAGACTCTTTGTTTGACGATTCATATCCCGGCCATTCTTAGCGAAACATCGGTCTGATCCACAATATCAATGGAATGAGTTTTTGCCCTTTCTTAGACAAATAAACACACTACTTTTAAAACAGATTCCTTCATCGAATCGCACATTATCTCAAAAATACATTAATTTACAAAAAGGCATGTTATCATGACATTTTTTGTTGAAAAATGAAAACTACCAATTCTACTAAATTTGGGAATGACGTCTTTGAAAAGCATATTTTTCTACAAATTTCTTATTTTTTCCTATTTTACTTTATTAGGTTAGTGAAATCTAAGATTCATGTTATTAGGTAAATTCTTATTATTAAAAATCTACATATTTTGATAATAATATAAATTTAAACTTGTACTTTTTATCTTGATTTTGATTTGATATAACTACCAAAAGATGGTGTAAGTTTGTATTTAGTAACTTGACACAGACTATATTTTAACAGTAGATTCATAACTTAAATATTTTGTGAAGAATAATATTAAATGGTTTTAAGTCAAACACAATCGGACTACAATTACATAAATGATATTAGATCAATGTTTAAAATGAAGCATTAGGTTTGGTTAATGAAAATGACTGAATACTCGGAGGTTAAGTAATAAGTTTAATGAAAACCCTTATTCCCAAAATAAGTAATGTGTGTGCCGTGCCTATCTCTACCCCAAAATAGCCTATTCTGCTGTGAGCAATACTAGAGGAAATTCTTCACATTTACATTTAATCGTGTAAAGTGGTGTATGGGACCCTAATTAAGCTTCAAAATGCGTTCGATGAGTAAGTCGATATTTGTGTCTAATACTCGTGTAATTGTCTCCCCCTGACGCGGATAATGAAACTCCAAAGGTGCGTTCAAGTAAGACATTGGCCATATCCGTGTAGTATTATGGTTATATATACATAAATTTAACGGGGAGACCAAGATTCAAAAACCATAGCTGGTATCCAAGGGTGTGGAAATCCCACATGTCCTTCGTACGGTCCCCCCTTCCTCCGACCAGATCAATGAATCTTGTAGGCAAATCACTGCACTTATAAATGGCTAGTGTCCAAACTGCCTAATCTGGATAAATTACTGCGAGTCTAAAATGTCCTCGTTTATCACTGTTACAGATAAGAACATTTTATTTGATAACTATGTACCAAAACATCATTCTGGCATAAAATTTGCTTTCTAGCTTAAAACACAAAAATCCCCAACAAAATTAATTTAATAATTAAACATAAATCCGACAGAAATTCCCCTTATAATTGTTTACTACCTCAAAATGCCAGAGACTATGTTACTCGTCCGACGATCAAGTAAAAAGTGATCCCAACTCCTCAAACGTTCCCCATTTATACGAAAAATCCTTGATAAATTAGACTACCTGTAAAAGGGGTACTTCTGTCAAATGTTAGACTACGTAGACATGCAGCACATTTAAAAATAGGTATGTAGGCATTTATGATTTAACGATTTGTTTACTTTTGTAGTTTAGGTAGTATACCTATAAGAATTAGGTATTTTTATCTAGTAACTATAGTTTGATGTTCAAATCTGTTTTATGAGATTAATAAGGGGTGGAAAAATATAATTATACGAAAAAAAATAATGGTGTCGAGCTCATGTGATCGTTACAGCACAAAAAACGTATGGCCGTCGGGCATTGTAAGGTTTTCTATTTCGGTTTTTAAATAAATAAAATAAAATAAAATTCATTTAATTCAGATAAATTAATCCATATTTTGTTAGTAAACTTTAAATGTAAAAAGTAAAATTTAAACTCAAACTCTCAAACTCAAACTTCTTATTCCATACATATTATAACATTTACATAATGTGTTTTTTCCTAGCATTTAAGAGTTTTGCCATAATATGCGTTCAGACTTTAAAAATGCCAACATATTATTTTGAAGGCGTCGTAAAAAGCAAAGTCCACCATCGCACTATTTTTCACATAATTAAGGAATGTGTGCCAAATAGCGAGATGGTGTATTTTGCTATGATTCTATGCGCAGGCGTTCATAATTCCATCAAAGGATTAAGCGGGTCAAGTACGCAGTTTTCTATACTATTATAAAGTTGTATTAATGAAATGTCTGTACATTGAAGATATTTTCAAAAAAAGCATTCTCGGAAAATATCGTTTCTCTTTTGGCAAGGATAGAAGGATTATCAAACTTAATTGAATGGTTTAGTTTGTCAATGACATGTTCGCAGACTGCAGACCTCATGGACGGTGCTTGACATCCGCTATGTGCTCCTACATCCGAGTTGATACTGTGTTTCTTTTGACCAATATATGAAAGACCACACTCGCAGTCCAGCTTGTAAATGCACGGGTCTAAGGTATAGAGACACCTAGGACTGCGAACTTGTGATTGACAAACGAAACCATTCAATTAAGTATAATAATCTTTGCCAAACAGAAATAGTTATTTGTTACACAAGGGTGCAAACTTGTATTTTATCCGCGAGTGTGGAATTGAAACAAGAGCTAGCGAAAGGATTCTATAGTTGAACCACGAACGAAGCGAATGGTTCTAAAATAGAATCCTGAGCGTAGCGAGTGTTGCAATACACGATAAGTAAAATACAACTTTGCACACGGGTGCAAAGTTGTATCTTACTTCGCAACTTTTCACCTCACTAATACCGAGGAAAGTACAACATGCAAAAAAAAAGCGCATAAAAAATAAGTCTTAATTTGTACACATTATAATCATCATCAGGTTAATTAGGATGATCATCAATAGAAAAGTTTTTAAGAAAAAAAATGTTGACAATGTTGACATTTCTGACTATGCGTTTTGCAATTGCATCGACTCAACTTACGCGTTCAGAACATCATTATAAAAAAACTAATGCTTCTTATGGAATTTTAAGGTTTACTAGAAAGCGCAGTCATAACCCCCCTTTTTCCTTTAGTATAGTCGGGTAAAAAGTATGCTATAACCATCTGGAGATACCCAGCTACCCGTGTACCAAAAAATCCGATTCACATTTTATTTTTTAAATATCTTGAATGTACAGACATTTCTTACGACACGTTTGGCTCAGTGGGTTGCACAAAGCCTACGAAGCTGGCGGTCCCGGGTTTGAATCCCGGCCAGGGCAAGTATTTGTGTGATGAGCACGAATGTTTGTTCCTGGATCTTGGATGTTTTCTATGGATTAAAGTATTATAATTGATCTATATATTATGTCAGGGATTACTCATACGAAGTTGCCTTTCCTGCATTTCTTGTTATGTATAACGGGTATGCGACCCCGGCTCCCCATACTGCTACTGGCTCATACATAGTCTTCCGGGACAGTAGTATCCTTTAACCCTTTCTCCTGTCTAAATTCGTACAATTCCTTTCTTTACCCTGGGATCCTTCCTCCTATTCCGCCAATCCAAGGTATGCCGTGCCGATGGATGCGTGGCTAGAGGCGAGTATAGTCTTTAACGTGCCGAATTGCTCTGGGACTGGTGACCCTAGAATAAGGCTAAACCCTTACCATTATGCGGGGCTCTGCTGGGTTTGCATATTTTATCCCTAGCTGCTCGTGGGAACGCAAATGGCGGCGATGTGATTCGCAACCCATCACATCTCGGTCCCAGCGAGAGCCAAGAGTGGGTTATGGAGAGCCGCTTTGCTACGTTAAATGTAAGTGGAGGAATGAATGATAAAATAGATGAAGTATCTCAGATGATGGATGATGCGAGAAATATTGATATTCAGCACAAGATGAAGAAATTAATTAAAATTATGTATACCGTCTCCTAATACCCATACTTAGTACAAGCTTTGCTTAACATGGATGTAAACTTACACGATCTTCACTCATTATCACAACACAACAAAACGGGGCTTAATCGCGAGGAATAACGGACAAAATTGGCACAGTACTACAAAAGTACTCGATAAAAACTGTGTACAAACCGTTATCTAGGGAATAAGGCATGTAAGATCACCTAAGGATTTTATTCGGTTCCATTTACCTGGCGTTACAAGATCGATTGCAGTTGCGGGAGTTCTTATATTGGACAGACGAAGCGCACCATTGCTGAAAGAGTCAAGGAACATATCGCGGCTGTTAAGAACCGCCAGCTATTGCCGAACATTTATTAGAAGCAGTACCAAACCACTGGATTGAGCTTCATAATCCCAAGATCCTTTCTACGGAACGTAATTACTATAGTCGAATTGTGCGTGAAGCAATTGAAATCAAGAAACACCTAAATTTTAACCGGGAAGATGGTTTCAAGCTTTCATCTTCATGGAATCCAGTAATTAGTAAAAGTAAGCAACATCATATAACGTCCGATAAATCGCGACGAGACGTCGTGAGTGTAGTGTGTCGGTCTAGTGACGACCGTAGTGTTCAACCTAATAATAAACATCAAGCGCGGGGAGATCGAAAAACTTGCGCGGCTAGAAGACGTTGATTTACCGCTCCAGTTTCCTTCGAGACCATGGACGATCGCGACGTCCGAAACGTCGAAGAATTACCAACGAAAGGTAATTAAATAAATCATATTTATATGCGATTAAGTCCCGTTTTGTTGTCTTGTGATAAGCTTTGCTTAGTTTGGGACTAGGTCGTTTTTGTAAGATTGTCCCTTTATTATCATTTTTTCAAGAATTAAAAGTCTATCTACTAGGTCAAGTATGGTATCATATGAAAGTTACTTATATAACGGTGTTAGTTGAGTAAACTGCACAAAAAGAAAACGGCCCCCAGTCTACGGAAGACCTCGTAAGGATCGCGGGGAGTCGGTGGATGCGGCCTGCGCAGGATTGGAACCTGTGGCGAGCTATAGGGGAGGCCTATGTTCAGCAGTGGACGTCCGTAGCTGATAGACAGTTGAGTAAACTAAACCTTAGCTGCATGGCTCAAGGGCCCCCCATGGCCACTGCTACCAAATTTTGCTCCCCCCCCCCTTGATTCGCGACAAAAACACAACACTTCACTTTGATAGATAATGTTAGAAAGACAAAATCATGATATGGTGATAACATGATCTATACTGTTATAAAGCTGTAAAAAATAATGTCCGTACATCGAAGATATTTTAAAAATAATAAATAAAACGGGCTATTTGAAGGTTACTGAACCGATTTTTTTCTGTTTTTATGTATATAACTATGAATGTGTACTTGCGGCCTCACCAACATACACATACAAGATAGCTGGACATCCAATAATAGTTATAGTATACTTTTTACTGTTTACGCTGAAGCAAAAATTAGGGTTATTTATTTATTTACAAATAATTACACAGCTAATAGTAAAAACTAAATCCCTGACATATTTATACGCGACTAAGCCCTGTTTGTTGTGTTTTGTTGTGATAATAAGTGAAAATCGTGTTCATTTAAATCAATATACAAATACAAACAAATACAAAAACATTTATTGTACTGACATAATATACAGAGAGGTACGGCTTAATTCTATAATACTTACACAATTAAATTCAGATTTTAAATAACCTGAACTAGTGTTCCCTTTTGTTTCAGGCAAAAGGAAAATATATAACAATCCAACTGCTTATTTATGACTTCTTGTCCTGCGCGAACGAAGTTGCGGGCAATTTCTAGTGTATAGTATTTGATAAAGTGTTGGGTATATATAGTCATGCTATTACGTGTTGTTTCGTTGTGTTAGTTGATCTCACAACGATGAGGCTTGCAGTTGTCTTGAGGTAAACATTACGTTATTACTTATCTGCAGCCGAGACCAAAAACTCCGGGTCGGTAATATACCTTCGTAGTTTTTAAACTAGTGCAGGGTTGTGAAGTGTTTTAATCTTTGTTTAATTTTACATCAAAACTGACAAAATGACTGATAAAACCACAGAACAGAAAAAAACATAATTATACCATAGACTTTGCTTTTAATTATGTTACCAACTCAAAGTTTTTTTACATCGTTTTGGTCATGAAACGTTGACCAATCAGCTTGAAGATTTATCTGTACGTGTTATTGTGATTGTGTGCGTTTTGGCGACATCGGTTCTCTTATTAAACGGGTCATAAGACGCATGTTTTTATTATTCCGTGGTAAAACATATGAAAAAAAATAATACGGATCGAGATCCTAAAAAATCATTACTTTTGTATATATCGATTTTTATAACAGGATCGCGAAAATTGCTAATATGCATAGTTGGGTATTGCGATGAATACTATATTATGTGAATAAAACTAGTGCCAAATATTAAAAATAACAGTTGTACTATGGTAGTTGATTTGTGTAAAATCGTCCTCTGATATTATTTTTACTCTACTTGACCTAGTCCCTCATAAACTTTGGCGTCGGTGCCATATAAAGAATGTGTAAAATATTGAAAATTTACGATTTTAGTAAGTTGTGACACGATGGCACCGACTCCAAAATAACATTAATTGTATATACTGTATAGATTGAGTATACAAACGGTTACTTGTAAGTAATTTGAAGAAAGTGAATTATGGCGTTATTTTTTACTTTTTAGTTTTTTTTGGAGTCGGTTTTATTTTTTTGTTTAAAAGTTTATTTATTTTACACTTTTTAGTTAATCGTTACTTAAAAGTGTATCTCGTGACGATTCGAACAAGCCCAAACACGGCTAGGATACATTATTTTATTACATAGATCTGGTGCCTACCTTCGGGCTCCATCATCAAATCAATTCGATGGTACCATTCTCATCAGGAACATTTAAATTTGTGACTATGAAGTTGCTTAGCTAAATTAATCAAGATATTTTGTCGCCACCCGTAAATCATTTATCATTGAGGAGCTCCGATGGCATTCTGTGGTCTTCTGCATCAGTTCCACTTCACCAATTTACACTTTCTGAATGCAAATGCTTATTAGGTTTCTTATAATACCAAAATCGCTATATGTATGCCTACAATATTTGAGGAGTTCCTTCAATTCCTCATGGATTCCATCATCAGATCTTCACCAAAATTAAATGGGACCAACTAGAAAGTACCTTCTATAAAACCAAAAAAAAAATTTTGAAATCGGTCAAATAGTCTTTGAGTAATCGGTGAACAATCATAAAAGAAAAAAAAAACATTCCGTCGAATTGAGAACCTCCTCCTTTTTTTGGAAGTCGGTTAATAAAAAGAGCTGGGATAGTTTTTAAAACGTTGACAATTTTATTTTAAAAAATACCGGCCAAGTGCGTATCGGACTCGCGCACTGAGGGTTCCGCATCAATTTTACACTTGCCCTAACTTTATTACTCGCTGATGGTTGAGTTAATTCTGCACCTGTTATGTATAGCATTAGCAACCGGGTTGTTCAAATAGCTTCTTTGCAAATTATAAAAAAATAGGTAGTTAGAGACATGGCTGTAATTTTCGTGTAATATGTATGTTTATTTATACAATTTATGCAAATTACAAAAGTTTCGCTTGGTAAATTTCGGAGATAAAGGGGGGAATGGTGTTTTTCCACATTTTCCTTAATAAAAAAAATGCCCTTTTATATGATACCCTACTTGACCCAGTAGCAAGCTAGACATTTGATTTTGATCCCCCCCCCCAACCCATATTTATCTTTTTTTTAGAAAATAAAAATATATTTTTATATTTCCTCTGCAATACATATGGGTTGACCATGTTTATAAATATTCCTAATTTCAAATAGACAGCGTAAGTAGTTTTTGAGATATGGCTCTCTAATAGTCGGACAGACAGACAAACAGACAGTCACACCATAAGGGTTCCTTTTGTACCTTTTGGTACGGAAGCCTATCTAGAAGATTCCTATACTCATTCCTAGCTATACTGTGTCATTTCCGCTTCCCAAATGTTGTCTGGAAGACATCGCTCTTTAGCAATAAGACCGCCTACTGACTACCGTATTGTATGTTAAGGCTTTATTGTACTGTTTCTGTTATCGGTGTGGAATAGACAATTGTTTTATTGTGTTGTATTCCCGCAACCTAACAAAATTCCTCATAAAGTTCGCCACATAAAATTATCCGGTCGCTATTAAAAAGTTAAAGTGAAGATCAACGTTCTCATTTTCATATCACCTATTTCACTCGCACATATATCTGTCATCATTCATACGTTCCATACTAGCGTTGAAAAACCGGAAGAAAACAAATGTTTTTATCAGAAGTTTATGAACTTTTCGTTCTTTTCTGTATTTTCGGGATTTTTAAAAAAAAAAAACGAATAATTCATTTAATTTTATTTATTTTTAATAACTCACTCTCATCATGTACTTCAGTATTTTTTCTTATGTAACTATTTTCTCTTAAATTATGTTTTGATGTCATTTTGGCACTTTACACAGGTAATTAGATGCTCCGCTGGCCATACTTTAGCATTAGGAAACGCGTAGTCTTTTGAGCATAATACAGGGTGTTTGGTAACAGGATGCAAAGCTGAGAGTAGGTGATAGTTTAGGCCATTTATAACATTTTAAGCCAGACATGTCTTAGACAAATGTTATTCCTTTTTTCGACAATACTAGGAGTTTTCTCTGAAAAAATCTTAGAACTTATATATAAAAAAAAATACATTATAACATTTGTCTATTAAGACATGTATGGCTTAAAATGTTTTAAATGGCCTAAACTATCATCTACTTTCGGCTTTGCATTCTGTTACCAAACACCCTGTATACATTTGGATTTTTTTGCTATCCCTCTCGATTATTCATGAACATCCGCTCTTTGGACGCCAATTTTTACCAATAATAATAATTGTTATCAATAGCAATCACACTACAAATATATCAGTATATGTCTAGTTTTTGATTAGAAATGAATGTGTTCGATATGATATGGTAAAATGTCTTTTCTCCAACTTGCTCGGAAATGTTCCCTTTAATGTATTAAAAACACACCGCGAAGCCCATCATTATATCCGTTGATACGATAATCAATTTAAAAAAAGTGGCATTACTTCCCGGACAGGCCTGGGAAGTGTACATTATTGTGCAGGTTTTTACTTTTAATTTCATCCAAGACTTTGAAAATTCACCATACAGCCAATAGTAACGTACAAAAACTGAGATTTGAAAAACTTTAATTGTTTTCTGCGTTTAGTTAATGCCAATAAAAATAGAAAAAAAAAACAATCATTATTGTGTCCAAATCATAATACAGTTCTGGGACTGATAAATATTTTGTAGCAAAGGTATTTTTTTTTAATGTTGTGCGTTTAGGAATTGCCAATTCAACTGAAAGTAATAATGCATATATTTATTTTAACTAATTCTATGGGTTTTCTTTTTATTTATTTTCATTACTATATTTTATGTGGAACCAAATATACAATTCGGACCCAAAACTTTTAACTTTAATATCCTTAAAAAAAAGTCAAAGCGGGAACATGAATTTCATTTTGTCAAAGATGTCTCCCGTGTTATTTTTACGAAAATAAGTTACATAAAAATGTGTCAAATTTCCGCGCATATTTGGAGAAAAGCAGCATACATGCCTCGGCAGGAATGTCATTTCGTGGATTCGTATCTATTGAAGGACTCGGCTACGCCTCGTCCTTCAAAACCGTACTCATCCACGAAATGACTTCCCGGCCTTTGCAGTAATATACTATTATAGCACTTATATCTAGCCCCTATTTCACAATCGTGACAATTGTCAGGTGACAACGTCAATTTTATGTTAGCGGCGATCCCCGCAAGCTCGATACATCTCCTTAATTTATACTGGGCAAGCAATGTACGTGAAATTGTCGCTGTCAACCGACATTTGTCACGATTGTGAAATAGGGGCCTGATTGCTAATGACAATGTCAAAGTAGCCGCCAGCATTAAATAAGAGCTGAAACTTTCATGACTTTTTTTATATTATTTTCTGGAAAAAAAGAGTTGAATGGAAGAAAACGGAAAGTTTTCCGGACTTATTCATACATTCCACTATATTTGTATTTATTTTACAGTTTGATAGTGGTGGGCAGCAATGCCATGTCCGCCAAGCAGTCCAGGAGGTTCCCTGAAGACTTCCTCTTCGGGACGGCGACCGCTTCTTACCAGATAGAGGGCGCTTGGAACGAGGATGGTAAGAATTAAAACTTCATATAAAAACATACTAGCTTTTACTCTTGGCTTCGCCCGCGTCACGACTTGGTCCGCGGCAGATTTTTATATATTTTATTCCATCCGATGAAAAGATCCACCCACCACGCCCAGTTAGTAATTAACGGCTGATTAGATTACGCCTGTGAATGGCATCCAACCTGATGTGAAGTAGTAGTTCTGCAGTTATGTAACGCATATAATTTCTAATGGATACGGCTACAGATGTTTTTTGATTAGTGGAGGTTTCACAAAGGATATGGGGTTTGTGTGACGCCAAATAATACTTTGGAGGGACATTTAATGGCAATTCTGGTATTAATTCAGTAGCTTCAACAGTTGACAACACATAGATAAATGTATATTAAATGTTAATTGCACTGAATACATTTTCATCGGACGACAAATATTATGCATAATTTTTTATTCAATACCAATGCTGGTGATATGGCCATGGATCGATCATGCCAAGTGAAACCAGTTACTATATCTCCAAGTGCCTTTAAAGGATCGTTAAATCTTTTGAGTACATATTATAAGAATTCTAACAAAGTGCGTATAGCGAACTGGAAAAACCAGTCTAGTATTTTCTGGTTGGGGCCATCAGAATAATGTTCAAGGTTAAATTAAACACAAGTTATATTCTACATCATTGATTTTAGCTTAGGAAACTAAATTAATGCCTCCCTTACCTCAGCGGGGTGTACGATTTTTAGAGACAAGCAAGATTTTATCATCTTAATTTTAACCAAGAGATGACCATTGGCATTGTATTAAGCCGGCCGCGTGCGTGGCAAAACCTTTGACATGCATTGATTTTTATGAGCTCCGTAATTTAACTTACTTTATTTTTAGTTGGAGTTGAAGACAAAAAAATGAAGTAAACAGACAGAACATATTTTCTCTACGCTTCTACATGTTTATAGATCTGAATAATCCTGAAACAATCTTGGGAGTAGGTACTTTATTTAAAACTGGAAAAATTCAGTCTTCTTTTGTTTATTCAGATGCACCTGCATACGCACAAACTAGAGTCTTTATCCATGTGGTCACTGACCGGCCAGGCCGTAACAGTCATACTTACAAGAAAAACATTTAATAAATATAATGACTTCGCTTTTTCTTCAGGCAAGGGTGAAAACATCTGGGATCACATGACGCACAACAAGCCCCATGTGATTAAAGACCACAGCAACGGCGACATTACAGCCGACTCCTACCACTACTATAAACGAGACGTCGAGATGATGAGGGAACTGGGCCTGGACGCCTACCGCTTCTCCCTTTCTTGGGCCAGGATTCTCCCCACCGGCTTCCCAAATGAGATCAACAAGGCTGGTGTCGAATTCTACAACAACTACATCGACGAAATGCTTAAGTACAACATCAAACCCATGGTCACGCTGTACCATTGGGACCTGCCTCAGAAACTCCAAGAACTCGGAGGATTTACCAATCCCCTCATCTCTGAATGGTTCGAAGACTACGCTCGAGTAGTCTATGAGCAGTTTGGAGATAGAGTTAAACACTGGATTACTTTTAATGAACCCAGAGAAATCTGCTATGAAGGGTATGGTTCCACAACTAAGGCACCTCAGTTGAACGCCACTGGTATTGGCGAGTACCTTTGCGCAAAGCACTTGGTGATTTCTCATGCCAGGGCGTACCACGCGTATAACAATGACTTCAAACCCAGCCAGGGTGGGCAGTGCGGTATCACCATTAGTACAAACTATTTCGCTCCTGCTACAGACTCTGAAGAAGACAAGGCAGCTGCCGAGCTTTATGCACAAGCCCAAGTAAGTGTCGACTGTTTTAGTTAAAATCATATTTCCTGTTATTACGACTATTATAAATGTGGCAGTTTTTGAGGATGCTTGAAGGTTTGGATGATGAGATATGTAATAATATTTTTGGAATGTTCGTAACTCGTAAACCAACCTAACGGATTTAAATGGAACTTGCCACACAGATAGACCAGCCCCCCTATTGCCTAACGCGTTTGGCGCTGGGAATCATAATTGTCATGATTTTGTATGGGCTATGACAGTTGATTCGGATACCAATTGTCAAAATTTCGTTAAGCAATAGCCCCCCAGGTCAAGAATTAAATCATAGGGTACTTATTGCTAGTAAATCGGTTAAGACCTTGGATAAATGTGTAGTTAAAAATTATAAAGATTCAATTCAAATGTATCAACATAACCTACTCGATATTACTCTATGTTTCCCAAAAATATACTTAATTTTCACCATTTGCATATGGTCTTACCAACTTTTGCCAAGCCAATTTTATGGACAAATACCTACACACCTTATCATTATTTAAGTCTTGTCTAACCTGTGCTAATAGTTATGTATATTTATTTTCTTTTAGTGGGGCCTATATGCCGAACCCATCTACTCCGAACAAGGTGGATTCCCTAAAGAGCTGTCCGAACGCGTTGCGGCCAAGAGCAAGGAGCAGGGTTACCCTCATTCCCGCATGCCCGAGTTCACTGAAGAGGAGATAGCTTTTGTCAAAGGCTCTTCAGACTTCTACGGCATAAACCATTACACATCTGCTTTAATATCAGCAAATGATCATAAAGGAGTGTATCCTGTACCGGGGATGTTGGATGATGTTGACGCCGGTTCTTTTACGCTAGACGATTGGGCTGTATCAGCTTCAAACTGGTTATACGTAAGTCAACATTTTATAATATCTTCTCCTCACTACATCGATGATTTTCCGTTCTACGTTAAAAAAACTGTTTTCCGGACCGAGACGACCTTCAAGACTACAAGAAAAGAGTGTACTTCCACCTGAAAGGCCGACAACGAACTTGTGACTTCCCTTGTGTTGCAGGTGTCTATCGGCGACGGTGATCGCTTACCATCAGGCGACCCGTTTGCTCGTTTAACCTCCATAACATAAAAAAAAATATTTTGGAGATATTTTCCACATATCCTTGTAAAAATCCTGCTAAACTTGTACTTACTTTGCAACTACTATTTGCACAGCCTTCATTTTTTTATCTTGACGGGAAGATGAAGGATAAGCCACACGAAAATGACAAAGATCGATGAAATCAAAGACTTGGTTATTAATGGGATTAGATTGAGAGAGCTTCCCTTCACCAGTAAGAGGATAGCTCTCAATGTATGATGATGTTTTGTTCTGTGTATGTTTTGGCTTAGACATGTAACATGTATGATTAAAGATTCAGTGCAAAATGTGTCATGGATAAATGTTGGATAACAAATATCTCGATATGATAAAAATTTGATATTTTCTGAAGTGGTTGTTGTAATATATCTATCTGCATATATTATCTGCATCAAAATAATGACATTTGGGCGTCTTATCTTGATAAATTAGTTCGAATTTTCAAATGTTCAGGAGACCCACTTGACAATTTAGTATCTACCTTATCATATTTCGTTACATAACTTTTATATTTTTAGTACATAACAAGATTGTTTGAGGGCACTGAATAGAAGATTTTTTTTATCTAAGTTGATAATACTATCAGAGAGTCAGTATGATGCCTGATCACCGAAAATTCTTGACATGTGCATAAATGGACGAACCCAGAAAATTGATAAACGTATCAATGCATTGACCAAGATTAATTAAATATTGTACTTTTACTCCGGGGGCTATGCAGTAGAGACTGTAGCGATGTAATATAAAAGGATAAAGTTCCTGAGCTAATCCCACGTGTGATCTTATTTCTCACTACTAAAATCTGCTCTTGGATAATATGAACGTTCAGACAGACTTCGTTGAGCCTGGCTCTTGAATAGTGACCTCGTTGGAATTCGTAAGTGAAAATGTTTCTTTCAACAGTTTGCGCCACACAGCTTATACAACGCTATAACACACCTGCACAACAAATACAACAAGCCTGACTTCTACGTGACCGAGAACGGATGGTCGACCCACGGTGGGTTGGAAGACGACGACCGCATACGGTACTACCGCGCCGCGTGGGAAGACGCGTTGGACTTGCTGGAGGATGGCATTAAGCTCAAGGGATACATGGCCTGGAGTCTGATGGACAATTTTGAATGGATGGAGGGATTTGTGTAAGTGCATAAACCTAGCTTAAAGGTATATTCTTTATCGTCGAGTACTTTATATCCACTCCCCATGACCACGACCACTCTGTCAAGAGTGAACGACTCAGAAGAATATCTTTATGAGAGTGGTTGTGATCACGTAGCACACTCAATTTTACACCAGCTACTTGTATCACAAGCTGTTGCCTCTCTGGAAATTTAGGAATATAGGACTTTTAGCTAGTCAGTCTAGCGCAGCAAAAATAGTAACGATGGAATCTTACACCGTAAGCTCCTCGAGAATGGACAAGTTTGAACAGAATCCTTAAGCCTGCATCTTTCCGTCATCGCCCTACACGGCAATATATCTCCACTCTCACCACTTAGATAGTTGGCAGTCGACAAATGAGCGTTTTTCTAGAAATTCCCTGCCTCGCACGACTGAACTGTGGAATAAATTGCCGTCTGCAGTATTTCCGGACCGATGCGACTTTCAAACCTTCAATAAAAGAGCGTACTCCCACCTGAAAGGCTGGCAACGCACTTGTGACTCCTCTGGTGATGCAAGTGTCTATGGGCGACGGTGATCGCTTACCATCAGGCGATCCATCTGCACGTTTGCCTCCTATGTCATAAAAAAAAATCTACTCTTTTTCGAGGAGAAAACCTGTTAATCTAGGCACACAGTTTTCGAGAGGGTTAATTACTTCGTTGTCTCAAGATGAATGCACGAAAATCCGTAAATCAAATCAAATCAAATAAAATCATTTATTTGTTCAACATAGGTAAAACATAGGTCTAACAATTTTTTGGTATCACTATGCTGGGCCGTTAGGCATACAAATTTCACAAGTACCTAATTAATAAGATGCAGGGGGGTTGTGCTACATTAATTATAATGTAACAAAAAATCACTTATTTTATAGTACGCTTTTTCTACCAAAAAATTAAATAATTTCCTTTTGAACTCGGCCATATTTTCAATATTTACTATATCTTCCGGGATTTCATTATAAAGTTTTGGAACCATTCCAAGTATACTTTTCTGAAATAGAGCTGTTTTTGAGGTCATTCCTTTTATTTTATTCCTAAGTCGGGTACTATTAAAGCTATTAAATAATTGCAGATTATGAATTGTGTGAAGAATTTGTCTAATTTTCGATGAATGAGTAACTTTTTTTTTTGATACATATTCTATTTATTTGCGTTGTTTTTGTTTTGATACATATTCTATTTATTTGCGTTAACTGCTTACGGTTACTTAAGTATAATTTTATTAAGCTGTGTACATTACCTCTAACACCATACTTGTATAGTTTATCTAAAAGTATGCTATGGTTAACAAAATCGAGCTATTTTCCACCTGGAGCAATAGGTTTCTTTACTCTCACGAGAATCTTTAACCAGGTCCTGTGTTCTCATTGTGCAAGGCACTCGCCTCTAATTCCATTTAGTTCCTTTTACGAGAGATAAGAGAGATTGCAGTCCCGTGTCAAACCCGATATTATACGCTCAAGTGCATGTTTCTTACATTGTAGGTGTTCACTACTCGCTGAGTTGAGAGCTGTTTATCTTAAAGAATCTATTCTGCCACTCTATGTTATTGTATGTTTACACACTTGTAATAAATAAGTATTACTTTTCATTCCACAGTGAGCGCTTCGGCCTTTACGAGGTAGACTACGAATCGCCGGAGCGCACGCGCACTCCGCGCAAGTCCGCGTTCGTCTACAAACACGTCATCAAGCACAGGAGCATCGACTACGACTACTCGCCCGACACTACCATCATGACCATTGATGAAGGAAAATAAGCAGCTGCCTGAAAGAGGAAACGATGATATTTAAACGATAAAAAAAATGAAAGAATGATGGAAACAATATAAAATGGAATGATGAGAAAAAGCGTAGAGTACCGCCTAATAATTTGACCCCCATTTTCTTGCCACCTTTCACCGGGTGGTTTGATAGTTACTACGGGAATAAACCAACCAACTTGAAGTGTTGTTATTGTTTCTTTTTAATACCTATGCCTCCCGAACCTCGGTTGCTTGATGGCTACGCGATTGTCGAAGTAGACAACTTATGATAAATAGAACCTCAAGATTTAACTTGGTTCACAGACTACTATACTAGAACAGACACACAATGTCGAACAACAAAATTGAACGTCACTAACTCTGGCTATACAACTGGCTATATTGCTTTCCCTGGTTCTCCACCAGATGGCAATAACGAGATCGTGCGCACATTATAGCCATCTAGTGAAGAATTGGGGATACGATAACTAGGACATCACAGGGTGGGCAGATGGCGCTTAATCCCAACTTATGAATGGTTCGACGCGAAATAAGCTTTGGAAATGGCTACCTATTTTTATTATTCGTAAGTCTCGCAGAAAAGTGATGCGCCTCATGCATCGCTTTCGAGCCCAGTCCACGTACATGAAAGAAAAGTTTGTTTTGGTTTAACTTGGTGCTTAGGGGGAGTCGGACATACTTACTTCAGTATTATTTTACTATCCTTGGATGGACAAATTCTTAAGTATAGATATCGCCAGTAATAAAACTGGTGATGGCTGATGCGACTATAAACTCACAATAGGTACATACAGAGCCATAAATCAACTACTTAAGAACATAGAATATCAATATTTTTCGATTAGTGGGTTTTCAAGTATAGCCTGTTTAATTGGGATGTTGGCTGTAGGTATTGTGACTGGCTAAAATAAAAATAAAATTTGCGCAATGGTAGTTACCATGACAGAAATCGTAAATAATTTTTAGTTCTTTTTTGTTTCTAGTTTGGTCTTATATGGTCTTATCAATTTACTCAACTACCACACACAGGAAATAGGATGATTTATACTATGCAATTTATTTAAACTACAAAGAGATAGTTTCGCAGATTTCAAAATTCGCGCTCCGCGCCGTACTGCGCTGGTCGCTTACCGATCGAGTACAAATTAAAACCTTTTCTCTCTCACCGCTGAGTTCCAAATTTAAGATTTGAAACCACGAAAGATGAACTAAAATGATATCAAGTTTATAAATAACCATCATTTATATTTATTTTAAGTTACAGCTAGTAAGTTATTAGTTTGTTACGAACTTAGGTACTATTTGAGTTTATAAATTAATTTGTTCTATTATTTTGGAACAAAAGAATAGTATAATTTATATATTCGTAGTCAAAAATTACAATTTAAGAATTAAAGTGACTGAAAATTTAGAACAAGCAAGATTTCGGGTCGTCGGTATCCAATTCACGTATTCACGACAATAGGGAATATGCATGAATTTATATTTTTGCTTTATTAAAAGCTCATTCATGTAACAAACAGTAGACAAAAATAATTTTTCGAATACCTATAAAAATAACCAAGATATAAGCCCTCAAACATTTAATTCTATCTCTTTCTTGCGAAACAGAATTTAATATGGAGTTTATTTATATGGCCGGAGTGCACTGTGGCGAACCTCTCTGTCTAATAACTAGTTTAAGGCGACGCATCGCTAAACTATCAATTGAAAAACATGGTTCGCATCCCGTTCTCTGATTGGTCCGCAGCGGACTGAGGGGGGGACTGATGGCATACAAATACGCGCCAGCGCTAGCTTATACCATAAGGTCGTAAACGACAAAACGGCTTTTTTCGTTTCAATTAAAAACTACAAATAATTTTAAAAAATCCAACTAACAAACGAAAGTGCGTAGTTAGACTAATGTACTAAGAAAATTTTGAGGCTTAAATTGGTCTGTTTAGCATGAAAAATGAGAATATCTGTTTTAAAAGAGGTTTCTTTGATATTGTTTTCTCTGTTATAAAAGTTAAAGAATCGTGTTTCTGCAACTAACAAAATAAAGTAAATGAAATGAAGAACCATGTTATGAAATATCACTTTCATATGTTTTGAAATGGCTGAGAAATGTTAAGATCTCTGACACCAAAATTTCCAATTCGTCGTCTTAAAATGCCTATATTATGCGTATTTCTTGGCCGATTTCAATTTTAAGTTCACATATTGAAATCGTTTTTACGGTATTTTGATATATAGTTAAGAAAAGCGATTTAAAAAATCATGCATGTACCCTATTGTAAATACGATTAGACGGACGTTTGTGATTTTACCTTATTTATATTAAACTAATACGAATATAACAAAGTACTGCTACTAGTAAACTAAAAGTAGGTACCGTAAACGGGGGTCAATAGACAAGAACAGATTTTTTTTAAAACGCATATTTTCATAAAGTGCTTTTTTCTGCATACTTGCGAAGAAATTCAAGGGTGAAGTGAAGTCTCCAATCCACATTGGGCCAGCGCGGAGACTAAATTCCATTCCCTCTCATCCAAGAGAGGAGGCCTATGCCCAGCAGTGGGACGTATATACACGGTGCCCGCGAGGAATGGGAAAGATTTTAACCACGCATTCCTTAGGTCATTAGAAGCAAAAACTGTTATATGATGAATCCCAGGCAATTCCGGCTTAGCTTTGAAGATATTATCAATTTTCATGTTAACAATTTATTACTGTGAGTACATTAAGCTTTTTTTATCGCGACGTTGCCACATATGTTGCCTAGTTTCGCGTCGTTATTGACAGATTTCAAAGTGACAGCTACTACTCTCTAAACTCATCCTTGTTTTTGGAAAAACTAATCGTTACCATTTTATTGAAAGGGATACTTTTCATAGAGAAGCGAAAGCAAAAATAAAATATTAAATTTTTATGTACAAAAATCGACTTAACTAGATTATGTTTCTTTTCTTGCTGAATTTGACCTGATTTCATATTAAATGTTTTACTCGTAATGGCGTCAGGAATGCGTGGTTATAAAATCTTTCCCATTCCTCGCGGGCACCGTGTATAGGCTGATGATGATGATGTGCTTCTTTTCGTTGGCAAAGTATAGAAAAAACCTACTAAACCATAGCTTTTACTACTTTTTCTTTTCTTATAATATAAAATAAGTGCAGAATAATGCGCCGAAATGCCAATAAAAAACGATGTGTACTGCTTGAGTGAGACGAGTATTACAGGCTGCGATGGGACAGCGATGTGTTACTATTTCGACAAATCACGTAAATGTAAGTATGAAATCGGCCGGCCCGCCGCCGCGTGGCCTTGAACGATGCTGCTTTGAGGGGCTACTCTGAAATTCGATATTCAAAGTTCGTGTCGCGCCAACTCGCTCATTCAAATACAGTTAACATGAGAGCGAGAGGGATGGCGCGATACGAACTTCGAATATCGAGTTTGAGAATAGCCCCTTTGCCCCCTGTTGATGCGATTTGTATTTTCTAACAAACTTTTTGTCATCGTCATCTATACTATTCTGTACATCCATACTTATATTATAAATGCGAAAGTGTGTTTGTCTGTCTGTCTGTCTGTTACCTCTTCACGCTTAAACCGCTGAACCAATTTGGATGAAATTTGGTATGGAGATAGTTTGAGTCCCGGGGAAGGACATAGGCTACTTTTATCCCGGAAAAATACCTTTATTCGCGATAAACGAATTTAAGGCGGACGAAGTCGCGGGCAGTAGCTAGTTGAAGATATTTTTGTAACCGACTATTTGGAGGTCACTAAAAAAAAAAAAATATTAGATTTTTTATATGTTTTTATGTGTCGTTGTGGCTTCATCACGCAAAATCGGCTAAACGGATTTCAACTATTTTTGGCACACGAGTAGCTGAGTATCTCCGGATAGGATACTTTTTACCCCACTAGGTACGCTGTAGAAAAAACGAAGGGTTAAGTTTGACTTTTTCTCCTCCGCGAACGAAGTTGCGGGCGCCTTCTAGCTAGGTATAAAATTAAATTCCCTATCGTCAACTGATATCTTACTTACCTTAGTTTTGATAATGGCAACTGATTGCAATCAATCAGCTTAGTCCGCCCATGAAAACGTTGCAAAGAGTAGTTGAAAATTTGATAGGTATTCTTGATTCTGCAGATTATTCACTGCTCGTATTGCAAAACTTGTTGAATTAATTGGCAACAGATTGAGACTAGGTTAACTACTCGTAAACTCGTTATGTATCTACTTATTTTATACTTACCTACTCGTATTTTTACTATTAAAATAATAATAAGCATTTTATCATTCAAAACACGCCTAATATATGTACCTAGGTCCATTATATCGCTAGTTCAATACATTTATAATGATCTGTTTTCAAATATTACTTAGAATGCCATTTTAAACTCCGGCGCGCGCCACGTCGCCGCTTGCCGCGACGAGCGAAATTTGAAATTAGCCAATTTTTTAATAAATTGCACAATAAAAGTAACTTCAAATAAATAAAACTTTTTAAAGTTTATGACGATTAAATCAATTGATTAGATTATTTAATAGCGAAATTAAGGATTTTCTTGCAATACTAGTAAAGCTGTGAAGAAAAAAGGAAAAAATTCTTCAGCACAGTTCGTATTTTAATTTTTTTTATACAGATTGAACTAGTTACGACAAACTCATAGAAAATCATTTTACCCACGTCCAAATTGTATTATTCAATTTATAACGACTTTGCATTTTATCTCGTGGTTCCATAAAAGTATTTTTATTACATTTTCTCTAACAGTATTATTAAATAGTTATCAGCACACAGTAATTAACATTTCGGACATCCATGCTATATTTAATGCATATAAAAAATATAAATACGACTTATCATTCTGAAATTTGTTATTTATAAATAGTTAAATCGACATTATTTATTCACTAAACAAAAGCCAAGCACTTTTGAATTATCAAAACTTGTCAATGTAATACACGGTCCACTACTGGCCTATTTATGTATTGTATTGTTACGAAACGCGTGCTGTTTACCGTACTTGTACCTCGAAGTGCACCATCATGGAGACGGGGTGAGATATTATGTATGCCGTCCTTTTCTTATGTACATCGTTCGAAGATAATGGCATGTGTGTTTCGACCAATGTTTACAATCTTAAGCTTAGTTTTCAGATCAAGCGCCATCTAGTGTCGCTACTGTAAACAAATATGAGAGGTCCAAAGCTCGAGCGGAGCTTGAATTGGCATGATGAAAATCTGTTTTAATGGTTTTTTGTTTTAATCAGAATTATGCATATAATTAGTGTTAATGTGGATGTTTATTCGTAAAACATACAAATTTTTATTTTAAGTCCCATATTTTTCTTAAATTCGATATATTTATATTATTTAATTTGAAATTGTTACTTATGGCGCTATCTATTGGTGATTGTTAGCACTAAAAATATCTGCTAGAGAATAGGAGCCCCTTTTTGGTTAATCTATACTAGGTAGGTATTATAAAGCTGTATAAATGAAATGTCTGTACACTGAAGATATAAAAAAAAAAACAATTGATACGGACTATTTGAAGAGCACTGTATCGAACGTTTTTTTTGGAGATTTTGTATGTTTGTATGTGTCGTTGATATGGCTTCATCCCGTCAAATTGGATTTCAACTATGTTTGGTATACGGGTAGCTGAGAAACCACAGATGGTTATAGGATAGAATACTTTTCACCCGACTTCACTGAAGTAAAAAGAGTTATAGCTTTTTTCTTTCGCGAATGAAGCCCTTAGCACTTGCACTTCACAATTACACAAGATTTTAATAATTTAGAAGGGGCGGAGCTGACCACATTAAACAAATGGCAGAGGTAAGCCTCTTGTATGTACCGGACGTCTCACGGATATTTTCATGAATTCGATCCCTGCCTAAAGTTAATGTTATAAATGAAAGATCAATTAAAGATTATAATTAAAGGAGCATTAAAAACAAACCGAACCTAAACCTACAAAACTACTGCCTAGGCGACTAAAATAATAACTCGGCGACTACCAGTACCGTGTGTGACTACCACTACCAGTACCGTGTGTGACTACGACTACCAGTACCGTGTGTGACTACCACTACCAGTACCGTGTGTGACTACGACTACCAGTACCGTGTGTGACTACCACTACCTGTACCGTGTGTGACTACCACTACCTGTACCGTGTGTGACTACCACTACCAATACCGTGTGTGACTACCACTACCTGTACCGTGTGTGACTACCACTACCTGTACCGTGTGTGACTACCACTACCTGTACCGTGTGTGACTACCACTACCAGTACCGTGTGTGACTACCACTACCTGTACCGTGTGTGACTACCACTACCTGTACCGAAGATCATGTCGAATGTCCATGTAGCGCCCACCCCAGTATTGGTTGGTAACTCGGTCCTCGAAGTTGTTGACGAATACGTCTATCTAGGACAAACAATCCAGTTAGGCAGGTCCAACTTCGAGAAAGAGATCAATCGACGGATCCAACTCGGATGGGCAGCGTTTGGGAAACTGCGAAGTGTCTTCTCGTCCAGCATACCTCAGTGCTTGAAGACGAAAAAGTCTTCAACCAGTGCGTATTACCGGTGATGACCTACGGAGCCGAGACGTGGTCTCTGACCATGGGCCTCTTAAGGAAGCTCAGAGTTACTCAGCGAACTATGGAAAGGGCTATGCTCGGTATTTCTCTACGAGATCGAATCAGGAATGAGGAGATCCGTAGACGAACCAAGGCCACCGACATAGCATACAGGGTAAGCAAACTTAAGTGGCAATGGGCAGGGCACATAGTTTGAAGAACCGACGGCCGCTGGGGCAGAAAGGTTCTAGAGTGGAGACCACGTACCGCAAGGTGGTCCGACGACCTGATTAGGGTTGCGGGGGCTCGCTGGATGCGGGTCGCCTCTATCCGGCCCATGTGGAAATCTATTGAGGAGGCCTGAGTCCAGCAGTGGACGTCCTACGGCTGAAATGATGATGATGATGATGATGATGACTACCAGTTGCTGATGTAGTATTTTCGTCGATCGTTTTATTATTTTTGATCTTCAAACTGACTATATATTTATATAGTCGCTTGTGAATTACAGATCTCTTTTTTTAGTTTGGCGATTGTTAATAAATCACGCATGCGTATGTAACAAAAACTTACTACGAGCAGAGCGCCCACCTAGCGGGTTCGCTGTCGTGAAATTAAACAGAAATGGTATGTCGTTTATTTTGTAAACTTCTTTGTAACCTTCTTTAATTTTTTATGTTCATATATGTCTATGTCTATCGGAGTAACTTGATACCTATTATGGCATCGTTTAGTCCAGGGGTCGCCAAACTACGGTGCGCGGGCCTGATTTGAGTCATAATCATATCCACTCATGAACATAATCAACACCAAGTGCGTACCTTATGTGTTACCCCCTGAAGACTAAGACTACTTACTTATGTATTACCCCATAACCAGCCATCAAACCAAAGTCTGGCCCGCACGAATTTATATTAAGTGCAGCAGTGTGAGTGTGACCCTTGTGACAAAGTTTCAAGACCCCTGGTCTAGTGTACGATGTTCATAAACTGCAGTAGGTATAGTCCACCCCCCTGTTTCCCCACTTAATGATGAGCCGAGCCGTGATTGTTTTATGCTTTCCTTGTTCTAGAACCCGTTTATATAAAAAATTGTACTACAGGTGAAAAAAAGTACGATATGAAAAAAAACACTAACAAAAGATCGTATCTCCCCGGCACTTACGTCCTTTTGCTGAGAAGCGCAGTTTTTTGGCAATAACTTAAAATCAGTATATCTGATCATGTTCAAAATAATTTTCGTTGGAAGTATTTATTAAGCTTTATCTTTGTAATTTTTTTCATATTTTTTGAACATACCGTTTAGAAAATAGACGGGATCCACACAATTTATGCTACTTTGCGAGCGATTATTTCCGAAAATATCCTAGTGGATAATTAATCAACAATTTTTTTTAAACATCTCAAATTTTTTTTAAAAGAACTGTGGCAATATGTGCCAAACAATGATATTTACTGATTTTTTTTTCAGTTTCGGTTAAGGGGTGCCCCCACTACAAATGCTTTTTTTTGTTCTTTAACTTCCAAACTAAGTAGCGGCTTACACAAGTCCTATATATATATAGTCCAAATTTCATCAATAATAATATTATATATATCATGTAGTTTTTTAATAACATGCCTGTGGCATACGGACGGACGGACATGACGAAACTATAAGGGTTTCGTTTTTGCCATTATGGCTATGGAACCCTAAAAACTTGTCAACATCCCTATTATAAGTCCAAGCGTCTACCACTTTCTCTTTCGACCCCGTGGACACGGAAGCCGTAAAGCTTACGAAACGTCGGGAGCACAAATGAGATAATGCACGCGATATAATCCTTTTAATTTGCTTTATTGATATGAGTAATAAATGCGGAAACAGCTGCGAACATAATCTTACCCTCTGCGTTTCTTTTTCTACCTCATTCCATATCCTTTTTAGGGTTCCGTACCAAAAAGGTACAAAAGGAACCCTTATGGTGTGACTCTGTCTGTCTGTCTGTCTGTCTGTCCGACTATTAGAGCGCCATATCTCAAAAATTACTTACGCTATCTATTTGAAATTTGGAATATATATAAACATGGTCAGCCCACGTGTATTTCAAAGAAAATATTTAAAAATATATTTTTATTTTCTAAAACACGACGAATATGAGGGGGCGCCAAAATTTAAAGTCTAGCTATTGGGGCAAATAGGGTATCATATGAAAGGGCTTGTCCTGCACAATTCTGGACAATTTTTTTATTGCGATTAGATTTTGTGTTATTAAGGAAAATGTGAAAAAAAACACCATTCCCCCCTTTATCTTCGAAGTTAACCGGGCGAAAAATCTAGAATTTTCTGTATTAATCTAATTTAATATGAATATTACACGAAAATTATAACCATTTACTATCTGTTTGTCTTACTTTTTATTTAATCACTAAAAATCATTCTTGAATACCCTTTGTTTGCTTAAGTTTACCCCTCATTTGTATGTGATGCCATAGATACCTGAGGCAAACTTAAATCAAGCGGCAAGTTTAGTCGGAATAAGTGAAGTTTGTACGGAACTCGCACTTGACTGGTTTTATATTTATTTACATCACTTTTGACATTTTTTTATTGCTTAAATCTTCGTTTTCTTCATCAGTCAGTTGTTTATTTCCCGTCGTCGATGGTCATGGCGGCGGTGTCCGGCGTGAAGTCGTGGTCGATGGTCCTGTGCTTGATGACGTGCTTGTAGACGAACGCGGACTAGCGCGGCGTGCGCGTGCGCTCCGGAGACTCGAAGTCCACCTCGTACAGACCGAAGCGCTCACTGTCGAACAAAACGTAATTCTTATAACAAGTGTGTACTAAACTTGTAAGTGTGTAAAATCTTAAAACATGAAATAGCTTAGAACAGAGGAGGTACTCCTCAACTCAAAAATCGAAGTTCTTTACTTGCTGTTCCTCTCGCTCTCAAGTTATGCTGTATTTGAGTGAGCGGGATGGCGCCATATGAACTTCGTTTTTCGGAGTAGCCCCTCAGGTTCTTAAAGATAAACAGCTATCGAGTCCACCAGAAATTGTACAGTCACCAGCATCAATATGTGCCAATTAAGGTTATACTCGCATAATATAAATAATAAATATAACACAGGGACAATCTTACACAAATAGACCTAGTCCCAAACTAAGCAAAGCTTGTACTATGGGTACTAGGTGAATTATATTACTTAAATACATACAAAACATCCAAGACCCGGAAACAAAAATTCGTGCTCATCACACAAACATTTGACCCGGCCGGGATTCGACTCCGACAACTTTTTTTTTCTATTGTGTCTCAATATCTCGTTTGGTCGTGGGTCGACCATTCTCGAGTTGATGAAGTGGCGCGGGAAGGAGCGAAGACCCGGGACCGCCAGCTTCGTAGGCCGCTGTGCCACCCACTGAGCCAAACTTGTGTCTATGTCTATAAATCAAGTTCGTACACGTATCCCTGCATCCACTCGAAGTTGTCCATCAGGCTCCAGGCCATGTATCCTTTGAGCTGGACGCCATCATCCAGCAAGTCCAGCGCGTCTTCCAGCGCGGCGCGGTAGTACCGCACGCGGTCGTCGTCTTCCAACCCACCGTGGGTCGACCATCCGTTCTCGGTCACGTAGAAGTCAGGCTTGTTGTATTTGTTGTGCAGGATTGTTATGGCGTTGTATAAGCTGTGCGGGGCGAACTGTTGAAAGAAACATTTTGACTTAACAAGGTCCAACGAGGTGGGTATCTACGAGGGGTCTCCTATGCGAATAACAATAGGGTGGGTAGTTTTCTGGGTAAAAAAAAAAAATATTTTAATTAGTCCGCCAGTTACATTATCAAAAAATATTGGACACGTATTTTTTTCTTTTGACAACTACACAAAAAAAGGCAAAGATAAAGCGCGTCAAAGTTTGAGAGTGGGGGCGCATGACGTCACGCCGTGCGAAAATCGGTCGCACGTCGTGACGTCATGGGGAACTTTAACGGGCTATATCTTCATAATTTTTTGTTTAATTGACAAAAGAAAAAATAAGTGTCCAATATTTTCTGATAATCTAACTGGCGGAGTAAGTAATTATGTTTTTTTAGGACACAAGCCTATGCATCGTTTTGCATAATATCGAAAACGTTTTACCGACAGATCAACAGTGCCTAGCTCTATTTCACTGACAGTTTAATTTTACGAAGGCTTGTTTCATCGAATGATTCATACTGCGAAAGCTTAATAAATGAAGGCTCATTTGTGCGCTGTACGTTACAGCGAAAACTGTACATCGATATTTTTCTCCTCAGAGTTTAGAAATACAAGAAGTAAGAACCACACTCAACGAAGTCCATATTTGAACGTTTAGCTTAGAGACAGGTTCATAATTCTTGAAGTGCAAAGTTAACTAAATCTTGGTCAAGGTAATGAAAAGCTTAAAAAATTCAGGGTTTTCGTCTATGATATATGCCGATGTCACTGACTGACTGACATGATTATCAACTTAGATAAAGATTCCTTCAGATCATTGCCCACAAACTTGTTATGTAATATTTAAATATCTAAAAACGACTTAACATAGTATGATAACTAGTAACTCAATCGCCAAGTGGGTCTCTTGAACACTTCAACCAAATTTATCACTATACAAGCCCAATTTGACATATGACATTATGGTGATATAGATATTGCTGACAAACACTTCAAGAAATACCTATTGAATATTTATCTTATCGAGAAATTATCCAATA
This sequence comes from Hedya salicella, assembly GCA_905404275.2. Taxonomy (NCBI): domain Eukaryota; kingdom Metazoa; phylum Arthropoda; class Insecta; order Lepidoptera; family Tortricidae; genus Hedya; species Hedya salicella. The sequence goes on along the minus strand of FR990115.1, from coordinate 4,145,490 downwards.
TTCATCGACACATGCACTTAGTGTCTACTCATGCACTAAATGTTTGAGCAGAGATGAATGTTACATGTTAAATTCCATGGCTCTATCTTGTTTGTCGTACCACTCTTGGCAAAGTGGTTTGTGGCAAGCTTCACAATCCATCGCCATTCGTCTCGCACTGAAGCTCTTTCTCGTACATTCGTGGAGTGGACCATTGAGTGCAGTTTTAACTTGGTCGGTCCAATGTATTGGTGACCTGCCGCCTGCCGTGCGCTTTTGTGCCTTTAACTTTTCTCTACATACCTACATGGCCACATACATCATAATTACATTGAAAAGCTAATCCCTTTCTGGTGAAACGTGTAGCTATCTAATCGCATCTATAGTCACTTCTTTGAGTTCGCTATACATCGACCTTTGTTAGTCTCATGTAGCTTTATCTTCATGTTCCCGAACAGCTTTTAATCAAGGCGGTGCAACAATTAGTTGGAACATAAGTAATCCTCCCACAAAAGCAGCTCAATTGCAATCGTAGTCAGACAGAAAACTATCGCATTTTTACATGGATACATCATCGGCTAAATTGGCAAACGTCGTTACTCCATCGGATCAAATTTTACAGGAGGCACTAAAAACTAAACTTTAAGAATATGGCCGTCGGTTATTGCGAGGTTTAATATTTCGGTTTTTAAACTTAAACGGTTTTTTTTTTATTATTATAAATAGATGGGCATTTGACCGCAATCTCACCTGTTGTTAAGTGACGATGCGGTCAAGGATGTATCATGCCCGTCTAGAAACAGCCTATTCACGGGCGTGTTCAAGACAAGAGTCTTGAACACGCCCAAATTATAATGGTCGGGGAACACACTCGCAGGCAACGAGTTCCAGCGTTTACGAGTTTAGCCATTATATGCGTTCAGACTTTTTTTTTTTTTTTTTTTTTTTTATGGCAATCGTCTAAATGACATTTCTGCCAGAGTCAAGTAAGGCATCACGACAGTATGAAATTAATAAAAAGTAAAAGAGAACGAATAAGTTAGAGACCAAACAAACTCGGAAGATAAGATTCAGTTATCATCTAGAACATACTTGAGCATAAATATTATAAACATATAATAGGGGAAAATCAGAAATAGATTAATATAAATATATAATAGGGGTGCGTATTTTCTCACATAACTTTTTAAGTCCTATTATCTGAAGTCCGAAAATATTTCTCATACTATTTTATATCATAATGATCACTCTTCATATATTTTTTTAATACTAACGATCGAAACTCATAATCATCAGAACTCATAAGAGCACTAATCATACAACTTGTTTATACTAATTTTTTTTTTCATATATTTTCTTCACTACTAATCTAACTCATAATCATCAGAATTCATAATCATCAAAACTCATAAAATCAACACTCATACACCTTGTTCATACTAATATTTGAACCACTGCCAGGAAAATAGATTGGATTACAAAATTTGAACGAGCGAGCGAGCAAAACCTTTCAGAGCAGATCCGACGTGGCCGGGTTAGGTTAGAAGGTCAGGCGGGAGCGAAGCGTAGCAAGCTCCCGCCTGGCCTTCGAGGTTTTTATTTTTTTCGTCCCGAAAAAAAGGCTTGCTTATATTCATACTGTTTACATACAAGAACAACCCACCGAACCACTACCAGGAAAATAGATTGGATTACAAAATTTGAACGAGCGAGCGAGCGAAGCGAGCGAGCAAAACCTTTCAGAGCAGATCTGACGTGGCCGGGTTAGGTTAGAAGGTCAGGCGGGAGCGAAGCGTAGCGAGCTCCCGCCTGGCCTTCGAGGTTATTTTTTTTTGCGTCCTGAAAAAAAGACTTGCTTGTATTCAAATATTTTCTAATGAATGCCATTATGAATAGGAAAATTATGATAATTGTCTGTTATGAAGTAAAACAGTTATGAAAAAAATTTATGAGTTTTAACATTTCTTAGTAATGACATTATTAAGAAAAAAAGTATGATAACTGACTGTTATGAGTTCTGATGGTAGTAAAATAAAAGTATGAAGAAAAGAAGAATGAGAAAAAAATTATGAAGAGTGATTGTTAGGAAGAATAATCGGTAGTGAAATAAAAAATAAGAATAAAAGTTTTATGAGAGCCAATATGGACCCATATAATAGATATCATAATTTAAGTTTATTCGTGGCCAAAAAAATAGAAATAAATCGGAATACTACAGGGTCGGGAAATAGAAGAGAGGTCATACAAGTAGGGGGTGGAAGCTTTTGGTAAATTAATCTCGAGTATAGTCGTGAGTTGTCTAGACGAGGACGACGAGGGATTTTTTATTAAGTATACTTCGACTATCAAATCAAATCAAAATATTCTTTATTCAAGTAGGCCTAGTTACAAGCACTTTCGTAATTACTATTCCATTGGAGGACTGTTTGACCCATGGTCCAAGGAAGATACACACGAGGAAAGGAGAGGGGCAACGTGGGACATCAAATCTTTATGCGGGGAAGAAAGCACTTTGGAAAGAACGGAGAGAAGTTTAACGATAATAGCCAGGGAATTTTCAGAAGAAGCCGAAGCATGAGGGTTGTTGAGGGCCGTACCATTTCCGGCCCATGACAGGTTATCATTCACAAGAGCTTCTCTGTTAAAACCACTCCGAGGGGGAGGGGGGGACGCGATTTTAAGTAAACCGACTTACGAAGACTACTTTTAAGAGAAGGGGGGGGAGAAGCCGCTACCGTTGCATATGATTTGTTGAGGACAGGGTGCAGCTTATCAGCTTCAGCGTACGATACGTTACTCTCAGCCATAGACTTTTTAATTTTACACTGCCTCTGTAATTCGGGACAGGATTTACTAGTCGCCAAATGGCCCACCTTACCTTTGCAATAAATGCATGAGGGAGTATCATTATCATTAACGCAAGTGTCGCCCAGATGTTCCTGTCCGCAGCGGAAGCACCGCGGAGATGAGCGGCATTTGACCTTCGTATGACCAAACCTGCAGCAGCGGAAACATTGTATTGTCGGAAACGTGTAGAGCTCAACCTTTAGCGAATTAAAGCAGGCGAAAACTCTTGAAGGAAGAACCTGGCCATCAAAAGTCAGGAGGACCGTCTCCGTTTTTTTTTAAATTAAGACGTCTCGATTTAATGATTCGCCCACAGCCCTCTGGACTTTCACATAACTGACAATATCTTCCGGCGACCAATCTGTGGGAATCCCCTTTACCACCCCCACTCTGGTAACATTGAAAGATGGGATAAAAGCCTTCAATTTCTTGTTATTGAGCGTCGGAGATAAAAGGAAATCATTCGCGTCCTGATAGCCGTGGAAACTTACCGACACCCTGTTGCGGCCTAGTCCCTTTACGGAGCCATCGACGACATTAGAGAATTCTCGATGGTGGCGATGTAGAAATTGTTCAAATTAAACAGGGTGCAGCGTGGCCCCTGGGGACTCCTCCTGTCTACGCCCTCTGGCAATATGATCCCGGATGACTGTATCCTGGACAGTGATGAAAGCACCAGGGGAGGGAGCACCCGGGGAGGACGATGAACTCGACGCGACTGACGTTCCGCCATCAAAACATTCTTCGTTCAGACTTTAACTATATATAAAAGTGCCAAAACATTATTTTGAAAAATAAAATGGAGTTACGAGGTTTCCGACTTTAGCCGACGATATGGAAAATACCTTCAGCATTTAGATAATAGATATTTTTAACGTAGAAGGACAGTACATTATTAAATATTGACTTACGAACAACCAGCTTGAAGCCGATGAAGGCCAATCGTCTGCCCGAAATGTACCGGCATCAACATCATCCAATTGTCCCGGTACAGGATAAACCTCGTTATGATTTGCTGTTATTAAATAAGTTGTGTAATGATTTATCCCGTAGAAGTCCGAGGAGCCTTTGACAAAAGCTATTTCCTCTTCAGTGAACTCGGGCATGCGGGAATGCGGGTATCCCTGCTCCTTGCTCTTGGCCGCCACGCGTTCGGACAACTCTTTGGGGAATCCACCTTGCTCAGAAAAAATAGGCTCGGCATATATGCCCCACTAAAAAAATAAACATAACTGTTAGGTTAGGTAAGACTTTTTGAAAACAAAAATATAAGCGCTTGCGTCTAATATAATTGTCTTGGCAAAGTAAGAAGTCGGAAAAAGGCCACCATATGGTGAAAATTATATATTTCTATGGGAAATACCAAGAGTGGATATGTCTGCTACAAACTAGAAACAGTCCAAACTTACTCGTGCTTGTGCATAAAGCTCGGCAGCCGCCTTGTCTTCTTCAGAGTCTGTACCCGGAGCAAAATAGTTGGTACTAATGGTGATACCACACTGCCCACCCTGGCTGGGTTTGAAGTCGTTGTTATACGCGTGGTACGCCCTGGCATGAGCAACCACTAAGTGCTTTGCGCAAAGGTACTCGCCAATACCAGTGGCGTTCAACTGAGGCGCCTTGGTGGTGAAACCGTACCCTTCATAGCAGATCTCCCTGGGTTCATTGAAAGTAATCCAGTGTTTAACTCTATCTCCAAACTGCTCATAGACTACTCGAGCGTAGTCTTCGAACCATTCAGTGAAGAGGGGATTGGCAAATCCTCCGAGTTCGTGGAGTTTCTGAGGCAAATCCCAATGGTACAGCGTGACCATGGGTTTGATGTTGTACTTCAGCATTTCATCGATATAGTTGTTGTAGAATTCGACACCAGCCTTGTTGACCTCATTTGGGAAGCCGGTGGGGAGAATTCTCGACCAGGATAGGGAGAATCGGTAGGCGTCCAGGCCCAGTTCCCTCATCATCTCGACGTCTCGTTTATAGTTGTGGTAGGAGTCGGCTGCAATGTCGCCGTTGCTCTGGTCTCTGATCACATGGGGCTTATTGTGAGTCATGTGATCCCAGATGTTTTCACCCTTGCCTGTGAAAATGGAAAAACTCATTATGAATTTATATGTATTAAATATTTTTCTTGAAATTGTGACTATCACGGTCAGTGATCACGTGTATCATTATGGATAAAGACACTTGTTTAAGAATAAGCAGGTGCATCTGTTTAAGCAAGATAAGATTTTTTTTTGTTTTGCTGAAAGTAGTTATTTTTTTAAGACTATTTCTGTATATAATTCAATGTGTGTGAGGAAATGTTTTTATTTGGTTTTGTTCTCTTATAACTTTGTCCATTTCAAAGCGACTCCAATGCAAATATCTAGGTAAATTTCCAAAACTCAAAAAAATCTATAAATGCTAATTTTTCTCTTAACACGTCAAAACCTTTCATGGTCGGGTTAAAATATAACAGTAGACATCACTTGGTTGAAACGAAGTTGATAAAACATTGTTAGTTTCTAAAAATCGCATTCTATTCTCCACTAAGGTAAAGTAAGGGTCAATTTAGTTTCCTAAAGTAATAAAAATCAAGTGTTATAGAATAGAAGTTATTTGGTTTTTTTGAAGATTATTTCCGATCAAATACTAGACAGGTTTTTCAGTTAGCTACAGGTACAACATTGATCACTAATTCGAGAAATTATTACAATCTACTTAGTTAGCATTTATTTTGTACTCAAAGGATATCAATTTAACGATCCTATAAAGGTGACCGTGTACATCACGATCACGACCCGCCTCGGTTGCATTGTATTGAATTAAAAACTGGTCGTGCTATAAATAGTAGATTTTTTGACAAGGGGCTAAACGAAGTGATTATACAAATATGTCTGAGTTGTAATGGCTTTTAGCCACGTGTTTTTTTAAACACTCTGTTTTTCACTTCGACTTCGAGAAAATAAAAAAGACTTACCATTAAAATTGTATATTTCATGAAAACTAAAAGTACAGTTTGAGCAATTCTATAAGAATGTTTGGCCAATCTGATCAGGTTGGTTTGTTTGTTTTTAATTACTTATTTGTAAGAAGTATGTAGCTGGCCGCAAGTTTTTTTTTCAGTGTCATAGAAATTTGTATGAGATTATATGGCTTTCTTTTAAGCCCTAGGGGCTAAATGTACTATTTTAGTCTCGCTTCGCGAAGCTAATATGACGTACTTTTTGAGCAGAAGTGAAAAATACCTTTAGTGCAGTTAACATAAATTTATCTTTGAAAAGAACTTGCATGGATATTAATTCTTACATGTAAAGCTACTAAGATAACATCAGTATTACCATAGCCGAAATTTAATGAGATTAAATGTACTAGTAAGGATCCTTTTTCGAGAACGAAAGCAATTTCTATTGGTTACCTTGAAAAAAAACACATTAATTTTCATTTCATTGTGAAGAATTACGGGTGATTCTCCGAGACCCTAATTTTCGATGTCCGGAGGCTTATTTCACTGAAAACATTAGTTTAAAAGCCTGTTTTTTTTTCAGAGATACTTTATATCTGTTGTCGACTGGGACATCGATCGGTTTTAGTATAAGCTCATTCTAAATTTTTATATAAAAAAAAAATATCCGTTATTCTTACTACTCTGTCGTGTCCGTTCTCCATTTTTCTCAAAACATGTGATGACAACTTCAATTCAGTCAACTTAACGAATATTTTGATTGACTACATGTATACATTATTAGTTATTATGTTACTAAAATTTAACAAGTATTTTTTTATCTATAATATTGTATTTAAAATTTAGGAAATAAAATGTGTCCGCGACAAAATTCTTATTTCTCTGGCGCGGGTTTCATTCGCCTGTATCGTAAACGTATTGAAGATTGTAGACAAACTTGCCCCGCGGGCAGTAAATCAGTCGCGCTCGGAACGTGTACGAGGTGGACGTGTCGGCTGTTGCACGTGGCTCCGGAGTTACGAAGGTAAATATCTTATTACTCTGTCCGTGGTTCAGGTACCATTCTTATTACTCTGTTCGTTTTTTTTAGATTTGTATAACTGTTAAAAATTTACTATTTTGCTTAATTAACTGCTTTACGTACTATCTATTCATATTATTAACGACAGCTGCGTTGTATATACACATTAAGAATCATTGGCTTTTTTTCGATAATTTCTTATTCCTCTGTCCCTTATTCCTATGGATTTTTGGACAATGTAATAAGAATTTTCCAAGTTTTTCTTGTTTTTCTTAACTGAGTTTCAAAAAGAAGAGTAGTTTATCAAGTGATTTCCTATGTTTTAGAGTACCTTAATAAAAAAACGGAACTTTGACTCGTATGTCTGTTCGTCTTTCTGTCACACAAATTTTTGACAAATCTGTAGTGTAAATTTATAAATGTAGCGTCTATCTTACATAGAAAATTAATAAAGGTTTTGCACACAATGTGTCAAAACGACAGAAAAGGTATTTATAAATTTTAAGTTACATGAGTACTGAAAATATATATTGCCCTAGTGTTGTGAAGCCGTATACGGTATTTGAGATTCTTACTAGGGTCGATTAATGGTTGTGATAAAAATATGTCATTTAAAATAAAAACAAATTATAAATTATAAGAATTTTTATATTTTGTTATTTTAGAATATTTTTGTTAAAACAGTTCGATTTGATCGTACTAGAAATAAATAGGTACTTTGTTTATTTTTAAGAGCCATAACTATGTAAGTTTAGTTAATTTTTAATAAGCGTCCGATTAATACGAACCGGTGACGTTCCTATGTATCCTTATAATGACTAAAACTGATTATGATAACGTTATGATTAATATAATCTAATCACTAATTGTAAGTACAGTGAGTAAATTTAATAACAATAAGTTTTAAATTTAGACCTTCTTAGCACCTAGTGTTTTTACAGTCTGGATGTTATTAATAAGAACAAATATAAAAATGATTCTAGAATACTTTTTTAATTATTTTGTGAACAAAAGTATAATATATGTTTTATAGATATACGGTTTTTTAATATTTTTGTTATCCTATTCTGACATTTCTTATTCCTATGGACCTTAATTTCTTATTCCTCTGGACCCAAAAATTAAAATGAATTTATTTTATGAATGAGTTCACAAAAATGTGGGCCAAAACCATAATTATGTCTAAAAATAAATCTATTTTCACAAGAGTATGTCCTTATTGGTCAAAATTCAAAAATAAAAAAGGACAGAGGAATAAGGCAAAAATCGCTGTCTCGAAGAATGACCCTTACACCAGTTTTTCCCTTGTAACATAAGTTGTTAACACTTCTAGAGGCCTTTACTTTACTGTAAACCTTGTCTTAAATATAAAGTTGCGCTTTGTGTGAAGTGTTTGCATACAGTGGCATCCACTTTAAAGTTAACAATCCTGGTTGTTAGTCCACAATGAAGACAATGGCTTTGATCGCTGGTAGGTACAATAGTAATCGGTCTCAAAAAAGGATTTCCACTATATAGTCCGACTGTTCCTAGGTGAATTTGTCGCTTCGAGGCCTAATCATTCAAAAAAAGGCCATTGTCTCTATTATCGCATAGCCGCTAGCTACCGAGTTAGCACGTGCCCCTACAACATTCATATTGAAAAACAAACGGTATCGTCATAGTATTAAGGTTCAAATTTAATGTCACTGATATTCTAGATATTACGTTTTGGTACTACTACCAAAATACTACTACTACACTACTAAGAGCCGGACTATACCAAAGTATTAATTGACTAAGACAAAGGCTATTTACTATCAATAACCGTAAATGTATTTCGTCAAACCGTCGCTAATCAAACGTACATCTTCTAAAAAATATATGTATATATGTCTCTTTCTGTTGATCAAATTGTGTGAAGTTCTGATTCTTACCATCCTCGTTCCAAGCGCCCTCTATCTGGTAAGAAGCGGTCGCCGTCCCGAAGAGGAAGTCTTCAGGGAACCTCCTGGACTGCTTCGCGGACATGGCATTGCCTCCGACCACCATCAAACTGCAAAAAAATAGAAATCATAACCTAGTAGTTTTCAGTGTCTTCGCGCACATTAATTTGATAGTTAGTTCTTCATTGATGTGTGTATTTAAAAACCGACCAAGTGCGAGTCGGACTCGCGCATCAGGGGTTCCGTACAAAATATACGCTACAAACGGCCGTATCTATGAAAATCCAGTGTTAGCAGAGCCCTACTCCTAAGCAAAATGTACGCAGTGTTCGATCATTTTATATTGGTTACTGATATAGACAGACAAACTTAAAATTATACTGTTTTAAGTATTTTTTGTTATAGCGGCAACAGGAATACATCACCTGGGAAATGTTCAACTGTATAGCTATCACGGTTCACGAGATAAAGCCTGGTGACAGACGGACAGACAGACAGACGGAAAAACGGACGGACAGCGAAGTCTTAGTAATAGGGTCCCGTTTTACCATTCGGGTACGGAACCCTAAAAATGATATCTAAAAAACAATTCGATATAAAAATAACATATTTGAAGATCCCGAGTTCACATAACGTAAACTATTGGGAAAAAATATAAAGTGGACACCTCTGAGAAGCTTAATGTACCCAATTGTTGAATAAGCTAAGATTTAAATATGTTTTTACTGTAATGAAATGAAATAATGATATTGTAATGTATGTGGGTAGACTTATGTTCGGCCACTTGGGGGTAGTTGGGTAACGCTCTCTCGCTCGATTAAACGCAGTACAGAACGGACGTATTTTAATATTTCTCCTCTGGTGTTGGTTCCTGTACAGCCTTCAAGATATTCTTCAGTGGCGACGAGAACAATAGGACGCGTGTGCAGTTTATTGATCGAAGACGTACACATACAAAGTGAATAAAAATGTCAGTGGGAAAAATTGGACCTTTTGACCTAGCTAAGGACAATTGGGAAATGTATGCAGATCGGTTAGAGCAATATTTCGTGGCGAACGCGGTTAAAAGTGAAGTGCGAGTGGCAACTTTGATAACAATAATCGGTAACGAAGCTTATGAGCTGATGGTTAGTCTGTGCACACCCGCGAAGCCGGCGACTAAAACGTACGAGCAACTAGTGGCCCTGATGGCAGGACATTTAAATCCAAAGCCTAGTTTGCTGGCGGAGCGCTTTAAATTTAGGCAGCGAGTTCAATATCGTGACGAAAATATTGCGAGTTTTGTGACAGATCTTAAAAAATTGAGTAAAGACTGTAGTTTCACAGGGGATAGTCTAAAAGAAAACTTGAGGGACCAATTCGTGTGTGGCCTATTGAACGACGACATTAGACAGAAACTGTTCACGGAGGACGACAAAATTACGTTTGACAAGGCGTACAGGCTCGCGGTGGCCTTGGAGGCAGCCGAGGCAAACGCAGCGCTGGTAGATGACTGTGCTCGGAATCGAACCGGCGACAGTATACCGGCGGGCATGGCGGCATCGGTGCATCAGCTGGGCAGGGCGAGTCACGGCCGAACACCGGCACCGGGCGTTGGCAGAGCGGGCCGCGGCAAGTTACCGGGCGGTGGCCCAAGCGGTATAAGCGGAGCGGAAAGCGGAAAGTTCCGTGCATTAAGGCGACATAACGATGCGTACTCAAAGGTCGAATGTAAAGTGTGTGGTAGCAAACATGACACAGAAAATTGTAAATTTAAGAATTACGTTTGTAGAGTATGCAATCAAGAAGGACACTTAAAAAAAATGTGCCCAAAGTTTCGTCGGGGCTCATCGCTATACAATGTAAATGAAGAAAAGGTTGTATATCTGGACAAGGTCGACAGCAGCAGTGAAAGCGACGAGGTAAACAACTTTTCTAACTTTTCACTAAATACTAGTGAGTCCACTGTGTTTGCACCATACACCACAAGTGTTTATGTGGAGGGAACATTGTTATCAATGGAGATCGATACAGGTAGTGCTATCTCTTGTATTAGTTACGAATGTTATAAAAACTTGTTTACGCATTGTGAGTTACAAGACAGTAATTTAGTTTTGCGATATTATACGGGGGAAAATATTAAACCAATAGGGAAAATAACACCGGAAGTACAATATAAAGGCATTTGTAAGAATTTAGACTTGTATATTATTCAAAGTGGCAAAACGAGCCTTTTAGGTAGATGTTGGATACAAGAATTGAAAATAGATTTGGCATTGTTAACTTCTCAAAAGATAATAGATGTAAACAAATTGTTTAATGAAAGGGAATTCAGTTCCAGATATTGTGAGGTGTTTGCGGAGGGCTTGGGCCGGTTCAAGGGAGGAACGGTGGGGTTCCGCTTGCGGCCCGAGGCGCGGCCTATATTCCTGCGCGCGCGCCCTCTGGCGTACGCGCTTCGAGAACCAGTAGAGCGTGCGCTCGACCAGATGGTGCGCGACAACATCATCACGCCGGTCACCACATCCGACTGGGCTACGCCGATTGTACCGGTGATTAAAAAAGATGGCTCAATAAGGGTATGTGCTGACTTCAAGTTAACGCTAAATAAATGTCTAGAGGTGGACCACTATCCCTTACCTAAAGTAGACGACCTGCTCACAAAATTGCATGGGGGAGATAAGTTTACTAAGTTGGATTTGTCACAAGCTTACGCTCAATTTGAATTAGACGAGTCTAAGAAATATACTGTAATTAATACGCATAAAGGGTTGTTTATGTACAATCGGTTAATATACGGTCTCGCATCAAGTCCTGGAATTTTCCAGAGGAAGTTGGAGCAGTTGTTTGCGGATATGCCTAGAGTAGGCGTATTTTTGGATGACCTGATTATTACTGGGGTGGACGATCAGTCGCATATCGACACTTTGAATGAAGTTTTCGAAAGATTAAAAGAGTACGGTCTTAGAATTAAAAAAGAAAAGTGCACATTTTTTGCGGATTCAGTAAAATATCTGGGGTTTGTAATTTGTAAACAAGGCGTCCACACGTGTCCAGAAAAGATAGAAGCGATAAGGCAAGTAGCAGCCCCGGCGAATGTATCCGAGTTGCGGTCATTCTTAGGGTTGGTGATGTACTATGCAAAATTCGTTCCCAATGTTAGTACAATTTTAGCTCCCCTGTACGCGTTATTACGGAAGAATGTGAAATATGAATGGAATGACGAATGTATGCGTGCGTTCAACGATATTAAGCGTTTGCTGGTTTCAAGTGATATATTAGAGCACTACTCGCCGGAGCTACCGCTTGTTTTGACGACGGATGCTAGCAGCGTTGGAGTCGGCGCCGTGATATCGCATCTGGTGCCCGGCACTGGAACCGAAGGCGCAAGCGATACCGAGCGGCCAATAGCGTATGCGTCGAGAGCTCTTAATGCAGCCGAGAGATCATACTCGCAAATAGAACGAGAAGCTCTCGCTATTATTTACGGGGTACGAAAATTTCACCAGTACCTATATGGTAGGAAGTTCATTCTTAGGACCGATCATAAGCCATTGGTGACCATTTTTGGAGACAAAACTGGCGTACCCGTAATGGCGGCGAGTCGAATGCAAAGATGGGCAGTGATTCTAGGGGGCTATGATTACAGCATTGAATATGTGCGTAGCGATAGGAATGCGGCTGACGCGTTATCTCGCTTACCCGTCGGTAAGGAAAAACGTCAGCAGAATGAAATGACTTATTTGAATTTTATCCAGAATTTTCTTCCTGTTACGAGGAAAATGGTACAGGAGCATCTGGGTAAAGATGAAGTACTAAAGAAAGTTTTCCTGTTTTTACATTCCGGATGGCCCGAAGGTTGCAAGGAGGAAGCCATAAAACCGTACTCCTTGCGGCGGAATGAGCTGTACATAGATCGGGGTTGCATAATTTGGGGCTATCGGTTAGTAGTACCAAGGGCGCTGAGAAAAATGTTGCTAAATGAACTACATGTAGGTCATTTAGGTATTGTAAAAATGAAAAGTCTCGCTCGGAGTATGATGTGGTGGCCAGGCATAGACGGCGACATTGAGGAGCTATGCAAGCAGTGCACTACGTGCGCTATTGAAGGCGCCGCGCCGCCGTGCGCACCACCGCAGCCGTGGCCGTACATCTCAGTACCGTGGTCTCGGTTGCACGTTGACTTTTTGGGGCCACACCGGGGTGAAACTTTTTTTGTCATCATAGATTCCACCACTAAGTGGTTAGAAATATTTAAAATGCGTAAAACTACAGCGAGTGAAGTTGTAAAGGTATTACGGGAAACATTTGCTCGGTTCGGGTTGCCTATAGAGGTAGTGTCAGACAATGGCCCACCATTTTCCAGTAAGGAATACGCTACTTTTATGGCTAACAATGGCATAAAAATAACCTTTTCACCAGCGTATCACCCGGCCTCGAATGGTGCTGCGGAAAACGCTGTAAAATTGTGCAAACGGGCAATTAAAAAGGCGATTCGCGACGGCTGTGATGTAGAGGAAGCCCTACAAGCGTATCTTATGATGTATAGAAATGTAGAACATAGTACGACGGGATCAGCCCCAGCTATGTTACTACAGCGTAGACGCCTAAGGTCTAGGTTAGACTTGTTGAGGGATGATAGACAGTTAGAGGCCAGGGTCCAGCAGGCACAAAATAAACAAGTTTCGAACGCGGGGGGCACATTACGGGAGTTAAAGGTGGGAGAGAACGTATGGGCGCGAGATTATACTGGAGGAAGGTGGCTTAGTGGTCAGATTGAGGAAAAAGTAGGTTCTCGTAATTTCATTATTGGTAGGGAAGGTGGTCCACGCATAAGAAGACACGTTGATCAAGTAAAGAAAAGGCGCAGTTACGACGTGTCCTTATCGGATGTGGTAGAGTCAGCACCAGTCGAGGTTCCGGATGATTATCAGGACGGTACAGCCCTTGATATCGATTCGGTTCCTAATAGCAGCACCGGGGGTTCGCGCGCATCGGGACGCTTGGCGGAAGACGATATTTTGGAAATGAGTAAGCCGAAAAATGAGCATGCCGCGCCACATAACCAGGAGGCGACGGTAACGGATACTGCGGTTAGTGCATCCCCTTTGAACCCGTCCAAGCGCATTCGAAAGCCTGTGCAAAGATACGGCTTTGAGTTTGATTAATAATTATTACTGAATTGTTTTGTAAATAAGTAGCCTTAAGTAAATATAAGTCAAAATTGTAGTATCAATTAAGGGTGGAGGTGTAATGTATGTGGGTAGACTTATGTTCGGCCACTTGGGGGTAGTTGGGTAACGCTCTGTCGCTCGATTAAACGCAGTACAGAACGGACGTATTTTAATATTTCTCCTCTGGTGTTGGTTCCTGTACAGCCTTCAAGATATTCTTCATATTTAGTCTGTAAGTTTTTTTTTATGACATAGGAGGCAAACGAGCAGACGAGTCGCCTGATGGTAAGCGATCACCGTCGCCCTTAGACACTTGTATCACCGGAGGAGTCACAAGTGCGTTGCCGGCCTTTCAGCCGGTCGCATCGGTCCGGAAATACTGCAGGCGGCAATTTATTCCACAGTTCAGTCGTGTGAGACAGGAAATTTCTAGAAAAACGCACAGTTGTGGACTGCCAACTATCTAAGTGTAGGGCGATGACGCAAAGATGCAGCTGGGATCAACCTGAACAATTCCTCGGAACACTCCCCGTTATACAAGTGATAGAATATGCAGAGCGAGGCTACATCTCTACGCAGTGCCAAGGAGTCAAGCTGATCTGAAATACGCTGGCAACCGACGATACGAGTCGCTCTCCGTTGAAATCGGTCTAGAGGGAGAAGCTGGTACTGGGGAGCCCCAGCCCACAGATGAGAACAGTATTCCATGTGTGGGCGGACCTGCGCCTTGAAGTAGGCCGCAAGGGCACTTTTACAAGTCTGATTCTACGGCATTTCCCAAGAGGAGACCACTGTTGAGAATAAAGCCGAAGCAAACTAAACAGTCAGTCATTTTTTCTAAATAATTCTTAACTATTACAATATTAGTACTTAGCCTGTGTATTATATGTTTCTAAGTATAAAAGTCAATGCTTAGTTCCCAAGAAAATATATCAAAAATTATAAGAGTAAATTCAAATAGTTTATTTTGAAAGTAAGCCACAAGGGCACTTTTACAAATCTGAATCTACTGGCATTTCACAAGAGGAGACCGTTATATATTCATTAGTAAGTTTTTTTTGTAAATTATACTTAAAACTATTACAAATGTGTTATTATAACTAATTGTCACACGTACAGAAGATGTACAAAGAATAATATAATATTTACCTTAAAACCACTGCAAGCTTCATTGTTGTGAGATTAATCAACACAACGAGACAACACGTAGTATCAACTGGATACAACCAATACGTTATCTAACAGAATGTTATCGGCAACTGATCTAGAACTAGCATTTTCACGCGACTTCGTCCGACGCCCGGTGCATTCCACCAGAACATCTACTTTGTCGGGTACGTGACGGTCATAGCAGCTACCTTAAAAACGTATAAAAAGTCCAAGACTTCATTACCAATACAAAAGCCAAGTTATAAAATATTGACATACTAAAAATTTACTTCCTATAACATTCTTGGAAGTATGAAAATAATGGCGTCACGTACCTGACATTTTGGTGGAATGCACCGCCGTACCAGCAGTTTCTCAATGTAGCCAGATGTAGCAGTCAGGCTTGGATACAGAATTTCCTTTGAGGAGGTTAAATTTTTTGTGGCTTTCGTCATCATCATCATCATCAGCCTATACTAGAGATAGGTAAATCCGGAGTTGAAAATTTAAATGATTCGAATCCGTAAGCGGATCCGATGCCTTATCCGTTCCTTTTAAATCTTATGTAGTCCTAGGATTTAACAACTCAGACATCATTTCCTTTGGGAGAAGGTTAATTATTGTGAGTTTCATTATCATCATCATCATCAGCCTGTTTACTAGAGATGGGTAAATCCGGAGTTGAAGATTTAAATTATTCGAATTTCTGATTCCTTATTGGCTCCTTTTTAATCTTATCGAGTCCAATGAGTTAAGGGGCTAGTTTTTTAGCATATTTTTTATTAGTATATAAAAGAGGCTGGTTTCAGATATGTGTTTTTTGACTATATAAATATAAACTATTCAAAGATTAATGCGGAAACATGTTTGTTGAAAATGTCATCGATAGAAAAGTCATCCGAAAACGCGTCTTCATTTTCCGTTTTTGGTCTAGTTTCTACAAACGACAGATTAATAAACAACTAAATTATGTAATGATGTCATTCTTCCCTTTATCTTTTACGTGATCAACTTAAATGATATCTTCGATTTCACTGTGCTTTTACATCTGGCGCATACTCCAAAAAACCCCAAGCATGTAGCTTTCTCTTTCTATGATGCGCGCGACTCGCGCGTGCAATAATGCGTCCCTTATTACAAATTATGCTTATTGGCCCGCTCGGCGTTTGGGGCGTGGTTTACGAATGACGATGGTACGGTAACCTATCGGTACGGAGCCGAATGAATGATCGGTTTGCTTCGGTACCGAGAAACGGAGAGAGGTAGGCGCTAATCAGCGAGTTCAAAAGTGACCTGGTATGAAGTTTTAAAGGAATTGAAGTCGTTAAGCAGAGTCGACTCGAATCACTGCCCGGAGTCGAGATTACTCATCTTTACTAACTATATACGGCCGACTGATGGGCACAGGCCTCCTCTCATATAAGAGACACAGAATGGGCTGTAGTCTCCACGCTGGCCCAGTGCGGATTAAAGACTTCGCATACACCGTTGAATATCTTCGCAGTATGCAGGTTTCCTCACGATGTTTTCCTTTACCGAAAATGTAACGGTAAATATCATTATGAGTTTATTTATAAATACACAATTTTAAAATTGTCCAAATTAGGTACAGTTAGTAGTGCTCTGGTCGTGAATCAGCTTAAGGTGCGTCCACACTTGTATCATTTGCTCGTATCCGATCACCGTGCCGTGGCATGACTGCGTATCGCGCTGCTTGGACGCTTACTGTCGGCGCGCCGATCATGCCGCACTCGTTCGATATAACTGTGTGATACGCGTAGCAAAATGGATTTCGAGCGATCGGATCGGCGCAACGTCCAATGGCGTCATCGTGACACACGATCATGCCACGCGACGATGATCTGATACGGGCAAATGATGATACAAATGTGGACGCACCTTTAGAGCATTTGACTTCCAGAGATGAGATGAATAGCTGTGGGGTTATACGAAAAGAAATTGTTCAATCATTTTTAGCAGATTTTTAGGATCAGGTCGCTTCTCCTGTGTCGGTTGTATAACTTGTTTAAGTTTTCCGTGGGATGGGTGCTAAACCGCCGTACAACCCCCGATATGCCGGAGGCAAAGACTCATTTTGGGTCGCTGAGCCAGCGCGTAAGTTAGTTATTTTTAGCGGGTTAACACGTACACACTACGGAAATATTCCTGTTTATAAAAACGCAGACAATTAAAAGAAATCGCCTACAAATAAAAAAACACCCACACAATGACAATTTACCGTTTAAACTGAACGGCGATTTCGCGATTACTTTGGCAGAGGGGAATGTATCCGTAAGGCGTCTCCAGTGGTTCAATGGTCTAAGTGAATCAGAGGCTTTTCAAGAGGGACAATAGGCATATTGACTGTACTCAAATAATGATGAAGTTTTGATGTGAAGTGCTAGTTTTTATGATGAAAGACTTCTCTCATTGTAACTGACAATTCGAAAGTGCTTATTTCTAAGCCTACTTGAATAAAGGATATTTTGATTTGATTTGATTTGATGCGAATCCTAAGGTTCCAGAAAATCAGCCGGTTGAGAATTATCAGCTTGGCAGCAAATAGCAGCTTTGAAGAAGGGTCAATAAACAGATTTTAGTGCAAGTATAACGAGTTACCACCAAACAAAACTCATACAAAGATACACTCAAAGATAATCAAAGGCAACGTATGGGCGACTCCTCCAGTGTTGCACATATCTATGGTCAACGATGACCACATTCCATCAGATGGCTCCGCCCGTTTGCCATTTTACGTAAAATAAAACCGGCCAAGTGCGACTCGGACTCGCGCGCCGAGGGTTCCGTACAAAATTTTACTTAGCCTAACTTTATTACCACTACCGGTTGAGTTAAGTTTGCACCTGATATCTATAGCATTGTGTACAAATCAGGTGCAAACTTAACGCAAACGGGTTGCTCATTTAAGTGTTTTGCGAATTAAAATAAAATTAGCTAATTAGAGACATGGCTATAATTTTCGTGTAATATTTATGTTTATTAATATAAATTGTGAAAATTTCAAAATTTTCGATTGGTAAACTTCGTAGATAAAGGGGGGGAATGATGTCTTTTTTTACATTTTCCTTAATAAAACAAAACCTAATCACAATAAAAAAAAAATGTAAAAAGTAAAACAAATATACAAAAGAACCCAATCCAGTGGAGCTGCAGTTAAGCTAGGAGTCCCACAGGGCTCTATCTTAGGGCCATTTCTATTTTTAGTTTATATAAATGACGTACCATCTATAGTAGAAAATCTTTCTGATATAGTACTATTTGCTGATGATACATCATTAATTTTCAAAGTTGACCGGAAAGCAACAGACTATTCCGAAATTAATAGTGTACTAGTTAAAGTACTTGACTGGTTTAATATTAATAATCTGGTATTAAATGCTAAGAAAACGAAATGTGTTAGATTTGCTTTACCGAATGTTAGAGCAGTGGATTCTGCTATATCGCTCAATGGTGAATGTTTAGAAATGGTGGATAGGGCATTATTCTTAGGTATAACACTGGACAAGAACTTGCAATGGAGTCCCCATTTAGCAGTACTTGCAGGTAAATTAAGTTCAGCAGCTTACGCTATTAGAAAAATTAGACAATTGAGCAATGTTGATACTGCTCGCTTAGTATATCATAGTTATTTTCATAGTATCATGTCATACGGTATTCTGGTTTGGGGCAAAGCAGCTGACATACAGACTATATTTGTGTTACAAAAAAGAGCGATTCGTTCTATATATAACTTGAACTCCCGTGACTCCTTAAGAGAACTTTTTAAAGACATCAACATATTAACCGTAGCGTCCCAATATATTTATGAGAATATTATTTATGTTATTAAGAACCTAGAGTCTTTTACTAGGAATTCAGATATCCACAATTTTAATACTAGAAATAAAAACAAAATCGTTATTAGAAAGTTCCGCGTTCGTAAAGTAGCCAAATCATTCGTAGGCCAATGTATACATTTTTATAATAAGCTACCAGATGATGCTTTGAAATTATCGTTTCCAGCTCTCAAAAAGTACTTAAATGAGTCCCTAATGGCAAAGGCTTATTATAGGGTAGAGGATTATTTAACAGACAAAAATGCATGGCCCAAAACAGAAACCAAATAATTTACTTTTACCGGGACACGGTTCTTATAAGGTGGCATATCAAACGTAAGTTAGTTGTTTTAAATAAAAATCACTATTTAGCTTTTTTATATTCTAGATTTTTTTTTACTTTTATAAGTTTTGATATGTTTCCTTGAAGAACTACGCATTGAGTTTATACTCAAAACATATATTTAGGTTAGGCTAAGCACGAATATTGTAATAGATATAAGAGTTATTTCGAAAAAATGACTGACTGTTGAGTTTGTTTCGGCTTTCTTCTCTTCAGTGGTCTCCTCTTGAGAAACGCCGTAGACTTGTAAAAGTGCCCTTGTGGCCTACTTACAGAATAAAGATCATTATTTCATTATTTCATTATTAACCCATTTTATTAGTATATAGATTATGCATCTAAATTTCTTAAGAGCACATGATTTGGACTTCATACTTTTGGAGATAATTTCAGATAAATAGATAAGATCCTCTATTATCTGAATTTCATTCCACTTGATACCACAGTCATGAAACAATCTATATTCTTAAGGTAAGCAGAAAAACTGTTTATAAAATATTGAGGCAAAACGCCGGTTAAAATGCAAAGATCTTGTAACAAATAGTATAAGAATTTAAAGACAAGCTGACTGGACTCTGTAGCTCAGTTAGCAGAGCGTGCGCCCCGTCAAGGCACAAGGCACTTGTCCAAATCCAGTCGGAGCTTATTTTTTTTCGTTCTTTCGATCCTTGTATTTATAAGAATATTTTTAAAATATGTATTTCAACAGTTTCCACGCAAATTGTCACAAAATGTAATGGCGTACCTACTTATTAATTTTTAAATTGCCTCATAATCATAATCTACTAAATAATTATGTACAGTAATTTAAATAGGTAATGCATATAGGTAATTTCAAACAACTAGAAGAACATAATCTATCAAACATTAGCATATTAGATAGATTTTGTTTGATGTAGACCCTTTTGCCGTGCGCAACGGCCGAGTGACTAGGCCGTTGCACACGGCACACATTTATTAAAAAAATAAAAACCGGCCAAGTGTGAGTCGAACTCGCGCACCGAGCGGTGTCCGACTTCGTCCGGTGTCCGGTTGTCCGGTTGCCGGTTATCCGGTGTCCGTTTATCGGTGTTTTTTTGTTTATTTCGTCCACATTCCGAATTCGTCCACTTTCCCATCTCGTTCACATTAGTACCGAGATAGAAAGTGGACCATTTTGAATTGGCATATGGACTTGTTGGGATTGTGGATGAGATGAGAATATGGACAAGGTGGGTACGAGCATGAGTTGAGAATGTAGAGACGAGTTGGGAAGTGGACAATTTTGTATTTATGTGGACGAGTTGGGAATGTGAAGAAGATGAGAATGTAGACAAAGTGAATCTGAACGTCCGATCTTATAGATTTATTTTCCGAATTAAGATCTATTGCACATAGTACTTACTTTGCAGTGTACTGATTATCGCGGCTGCCACTGCCAACCCGCGGCAGCAGCGTCGGTTCCCGGATGAGTTTCTCTTCGGGTCAGCCACCGCTGCCTACCAGATTGAAGGCGCTTGGGACGAGGATGGTAAGCTACCCTCCACTGCCACACTAATTTGAGGTCTATCTTTGGGTTCCCTCAGTATGTCTCCACACGTTTTAAGGACCCCCGTCCTAAATCGGGTTGAACGCATCTCCGCTGTTCCTGTGCTTTGAGCACTGCATCTCAACCCATGTAGCTGCGATAGCATTGCCGTTTGTGGGTTTGCGCTCCCCACACTGAATCCGATTACTGGTAAAGTGGCCTAGCCAGATACCCAGTTAAAAGTTAGGGTCTACAAAAACATTTTAAGGACATTATATGACCAGTTGTCAGCAGTAATTTGTACTGTAGTCGGGCTAGCATAACTGACCGCAACATAGCATCACCCGTCTCGTTACCGCTGTAGGTGCTAAACTGAGAGAGATAGACACCATTTGTCAGGTGACTAAGAATCCTGAATGACAGTCATGATAGTCTGAGTAGTACTGATCATAATCATGATCACATTGGCTATCGAGATCGAGACTAGGGCTTTGCTCTTTTTTGTTGACATTGCAAGAAAGTTCAATCGCATGCCAGTACTCCTAAGCCTTTATTAAACGTGTATAGTTAAGACACGTTCCTTTTTTAGGCAAAAGCGAAAACATTTGGGACTACAACATCCATCGTGACCCGTCAATCATCGACGACCAAAGCAACGGCGATGTCGCGGCCGACAGCTACCACAACTACAAACGAGACGTCGAGATGTTGCGAGAACTCGGTCTGAACTGCTACCGCTTCTCCATATCCTGGCCCAGAATCCTTCCCACGGGCTTCCCCAACCAAATCAACCAAGCTGGCGTCGATTTCTACAACAACTATATCAACGAAATGCTGAAATACAACATCCAACCCATCGTGACGCTGTACCATTGGGATTTGCCCCAGAAGCTTCAAGAGTTAGGAGGTTTCCTCAATCCCTTGCTTGAAGAGTGGTTTGAGGATTACGCCAGACTTGCGTACAGTCTCTTTGGAGACAGGGTGAAGCTGTGGATTACTTTCAACGAGCCGAAACAGCTGTGTTTACAAGGTTATGGGTCTACTATCAAAGTACCTCAGGTGAACGCTACAGGTATTGGAGAGTATCTATGTGCCAAGCATCTGGCGTTAGCTCATGCCAGAGCGTATCATGCTTATAATAACGACTTTAAACCGACACAAGGTGGCCAGTGCGGGTTCACAACTCATATGCAATGGTATTTGCCTGATACGGATTCGGAGGAAGACGCGCGTGCGGTTGACTTAATGAATCAAGCTGAGGTGAGTTCGGTACATTACTGTTTAGATATAGCAAACATATTTTGAGTCGTGATGGTACAAAGAAAGAGGAAGTCGTGACGGGTTGACCACAAATTTCTCAGTTGAAGATTTTAGCTGCCAAGAGCCATAATGCCAAACTTGAAAGATTAGCACTGAAGTAAACGATGAGTTCCCATGTTTCAATTGAGTTGTCATATCAAAAGTACTTTGCTTATCAAGCTCAAACTCACTGATCAGTGATAGCAAAAACACGCTTATATCAACCTTCACGAGAAAGGATTATATTATCTAATTCTAAACCCAATAAATCCCATTTCCCTTTCCCTTATTCCAGGAATAAGAACTTTATTTTCTTTGTTGCTGATAGTAACTTCTACACCTTTTTTCAGTGGGCAATTTACAGCGATCCCATCTTCTCATCCGAAGGTGGTTTTCCAAAGGAATTATCAGAACTGGTAGCCAAGAAAAGCGCTGAGCAAGGATACTCCCGATCCCGAATGCCGTCTTTCACCGACGAAGAAAGAGCCTACGTCCAAGGAACGTATGACTTCTTTGGGTTAAATCACTACTCCGGAAATATAGTTTCGGCGACGAAGTACAAGGTCCCACAAGCGATTCCATCGATATACGACGACATTGATCTTGGATGGACAACTGATAATGAGAATTGGGAGAAAGGACAATCAGCCTGGATGTATGTAAGTAACATGATGTATGACAGTAAGTATTCTACATTTAAGATAGATGATGCATATACAAGACAAAGACAGAAGTGGGGCGATGACTTACATAGTACCAGTTTAGTATAAAGCCAATTAGATACAAGGAAATCCTCCAGACGTTCTTTTCTATTAAAATGAAGATTCTGCTCAAAGAAAATAGTTATTATAAGTAGCTATTACTCAGGGCATATTCGGATGCTTATTACTCGTAGGCTTTAGAAAATTTAACCACTCAAGATTCCATACGAATATTTACATTCCTCTCTACCAAATTAATAGCTAAATCTCTGGTTAGTTTATACGGTAAATTGTCATTGTGTAAGTGCATTTCTTTCAATTGTGTGCATTTGTAGAAAGAAGAATATTTCTACAGTGTGCTGTTCGGGTTTACCTCACCCCCTGCTAAAAATGCATGAAAAATTTGATCGGTGATGACATATCATGTCTGTTACTTAAATGCTCTAAGCTCGTAAGTAATGTGTGCGTCAAATAATTGAATTACCCTGCCTTGATGCATGGTATTGGTCGGTATGTATCTGGAATGTTTGGATTATTTTTAAGGGTCACGTACTAGTTTTCGTAGTACTTAGTTACATATAGTCCTCAGGTATACCGGGGTTGGCTCCAAGCTAAATTAACCTATACTCACGCGCTACTGATTTATACTTTATGTCTAAGCTTTAACTGGCATTATGTAGCATTTTTTTTTGGACAATCTTATACAATTTGTTAGGAAAAAAGTATGGATTTTAGATTCTGACACATAAAAAAGTTTCTTTGTTGGCAATCTAATTGTGGTTTGAACTACGTAGACCTACTGGGAGACAGTGGAGATAAGTCTCATCATAAGTGTGAATAAAAGTAGCGATCGAAAACTAAGGTTTTCGATGGCTACTTTTATTCGTGGATAAATCTTACCAGCCCATCTCAATGATTGGCTTCCTGCCAGCTCCCGTTTCTGTATCCCTACGTAGGTCTCCGTTCATGCACCATGAGACGCCACCTGCGGCCAGTCCTAAAATTTACGTGTACAGCTCACTTCCACTGCAACCATATGGAATTATCCATCTTCTAATATCTTCTTACCTTTAATTTCCAGCGGGTGCCTAGCAGCCTCTACAACTGTCTGAAACTGCTTAGGCAACGATACAACGATCTTGACTTCTATGTCACGGAAAACGGCTGGTCATCCCATCCTGATGATGACCTGATGGATGAGCAGCGGGTATGTAAAATTTGGGTATTCTTCGGAATCCCTAATGGCGTTTGTCCTAATCAAACGTCGCACTCTAGCGGGCATATTGCGGGCTAAGGTTCACAAATAAATCAATCAATTTTCGAGTTATCAGAATAGGGTATTTGTACTAAGTATTTATTACCTAGTATTTGAAATACGCAATTTCAAATTCCTTAGTAACTAATGCTATAGCATTCGTTTTACATATTTACTGACATATTTGTGAACCTTACCATCTGACGTACCCGCGAAATGCCCGCTGGAGTGCGACGTATGGTCCTAATGTATTGTTTGTCCTAATGTATCTAAACCGTAAATTTTTCAGGATTCTTTAAAAGATCGTCGTATAGATCATGTTAGGTAGGTTAGATTTGTTTTATAACAATCCTGAAAAGTTTACAGTTTCCTAAAAAAATGCGTTATGGCAAACAATACATTAGGAGAAATGACGTTATGGATTCCGATATAGATCCGTAAAATTTACGGATGACTGTGATAATTCTATATCTCATTTTCACGTATATTTGCTAACAACCCACGTATCGTTTTTATATATCGTCCTTTACTACAAAATAAATACTAGAAGGTGCTGCAAAATCGTTCGCGGAGAAGAAAGTCATATCGTTTTTATTGATTCAGCGTAGTTAGCTAATTGTAGATTGTCAACCAAGGGTTGAAAGTGACCCATCTCACCCGAGATATTTCTGGCGCTCGCTCGAACGAAGTGAGAGCGCCAATAGTTCGCGGGTGAAATGGGTAATTTCGACCGACTTAAACACTCTACTTTTCATTTCGACTGTGAGGAAAATAATAATAATAATCATTACCATCATCATCAAATCAAATCAAATCAAAATATTCTTTATTCAAGTAGGCCTAGTTACAAGCACTTTCGAAATGTCAGTTACATGAGAGTGAATGTTTGCTGGGAGAAATACAATATGATCCAACATTTGCTGCAAGGATTAGGGAAACCCAGAAAAACCTAGTCAGATCATTTAACGTAAGTGTAATATTATTGATAAAATCATCATTTTAAAAATTAAAATAATCAATAAGATAAATCCCAAAAGGATTGGGAATAAAAAATAAATAATCTAGAATGTGTCTAGAATAAAATTCTAAATGTCAGAGTATATAAAACAATAAAGATTAAAATAATAATAATACCTTAGGTATTCGTTAAAATAATTATTCATATACCTACATGACGCTATAATTTACATTAATCCCACGCGGCTTCATCATTCATGTAGTCTTGTGTGCTATAATAAGCTTTAGAAAATATTTTTCGATTCACAATATTTTTGAATTTACCAATAGACAACTCAGTTATGCTGCTAGGAAGTTTATTATAAAATTTCACACAGTTACCCATGAATGATCTCCTTATTTTATGGAGCCTAGTAGCAGGCACTGCGAGCTTATGCTTATTTCTAGTATTAATATAATGTATATCACAGTTCTTCTTAAAGTGGGTAATATTTTTATGTACATACATAATATTCTCATAAATGTATTGACAATGCACTGTCATTATATTAATGTCCTTAAACTTATCTCTAAGCGAGTCTCTATGGTTCATTTTATACATCGCACGAACAGCCCGCTTCTGCAAAACAAAACAAATATAGTAATGTCGGAAGCACTGCCCCATAGTAAGATGCCATACGACATAATACTGTGGAAATAACTGAAATACACTAATCGAGCCGTTATCACGTCTGTTAATTGACGAATCTTACTTACTGCAAAAGCTGCAGAACTCAGTCTATTCGAGAGATTAGTAATATGGGGACCCCATTGGAGCTTAGAATCTAATGTTATACCGAGAAAGACTGTACTATTAACTAGTTCCAGTTCCTCACCTTTAACCATAACGCTTGCTTGCTCGTGTTTTACGTTACTCGTGACAAACTTAACGAATTTAGTCTTTTTCTCATCATCGATCGCAATCGCGATCGCGATATGAAATGCTTTTATTTTAATAATTTGAAATAACTCAATTATCTTCGACTCTGTGGCTAATCGTAACAATAAAATACTTTCCACCCTAGGGATGGAAAAGCTTTTTCTACCCGGCTAAATACCCATGGAAATTAAATTTTCCAAACAGGAGAGATGAAAAAATATATTTTATAACAATGCTTGAAGGTCCAGCTATAATTATATCAAAAACTAGAAGGTGCCGGCAACTTCGTTCGCGGAGCAGAAGAAGTCACAACCCCTCTTTTTTTTCTGCAGCTTAGTCGGGTAACAGTACGCGTGTACTAACTAGTAGATGAAGTTCGTTTAGCCGATCTGGCGTGATGAAGCCGCAACGACACATACAAACATCCAAAAAATATTTTTTTCCATTCAGTGACTTCCAAATAGTCCCTTACAACCATTTTTAACCGACTTCCAAAAAAGGAGGAGGTTATATGTTCGACAGACTTCAAACTGACTTTCCCGGACCAGGTGGTGTATTACAACAGCATGCTGAACCAAGTGCTGGATGCCCTGGATGAAGGGATAAAGGTGAAGGGCTACATGGCTTGGAGTCTGATGGATAATTTTGAATGGATGAGGGGCTACACGTAAGTTCTTTCCACCTTATAAAAACTCTAACTACCCTTTTATACCAAACTAGAAGGCTCGCAACTGCATTCGTGGAAAAATAAGTCCTAACCCTCTTTAATTATAATCTATATTAGTCAGGGAATACTCATACGAAGTTGCCTTTCCGGCATTTTTGTTATGGTATACGGGTATGCGGCCCCGGCTCCCCGAGCTGCTACTGGCTCATACAGAGTCTTCCGGGACAGTAGTATCCTTTAACCCTTTCTCCTGTCTAAATTCGTACAATTCCTTTCTTTACCCTGGGATCCTTCCTCCTATTCCGCCAATCCAAGGTATGCCGTGCCGATGGATGCGTGGCTAGAGGCAAGTCTAGTCGGTAGCGTGCCGAATTGCCCTGGGACTGATGACCCCAGAATAAGGCTAAACCCTTACCTGGTATGCGGGGCTCTGCTGGGTTCGAATATTTTATCCCTAGCTGCTCGTGGGAACGCAAATGGCGGCGATGTGGTTCGCAACCCATCACGTCTCGGTCCCAGCGAGAGCGAAGAGTGGGCTATGGAGAGCCGCTTTGCTACGTTAAGTGTAAGGGGAAGAATGAATGATAAAATAGATGATGTATTTCAGATGATGGATGCGAGTAATATTGATATTCTGTGTGTGAATGAGACAAAGCGAAAGGGTTGTGACAGCACAAAATGACGAGATTGATGAATGTTGATAAAGCGGCAGTTGTACGCCAGGACCGTAGCAAGGAAGGAGGTAGTCTCTGCCTACCCCGTAATGGGAAAAAGGCGTGATTGCATGTATGTAGGTATGTATGTATATTAAAGGGCTTGTATTCGAATTATAATTAAAGCGTAAGCAACACAATCGAACGCTTTATAAAGATCACAGAAGATATCCAAGACGATCTCGAGTAGTGCTTAAGAGTATAGTCAGTTTTCGTAGTACCAATCGGACGTACTTTTTTTATTTTAACAGTGAAAGCTTCGGTCTCTACCACGTGGACTTCTCAAGCCCCTCGCGCACGCGCACGCCGCGCCTGTCCGCGTTCGTCTACAAGCAGATCGTGCGCAGCCACGTTGTCGATGACGACTACCGCCCCGCCAACCTGACCATGACCATCGACGAAGGACACTGATTTAAATTAATTAAAATATTTATGAAAAATAATAATAATAATATAAACATTCCGTCGAATTGAGAACCTCCTCCTTTTTTTGGAAGTCGGTTAAAAATTGGTTTCACTTTACAGTCTGTAAATATGAGAACCAGAGGGGCTACTCCGAAACCCAAAAACGAAGTTCGTATAGCGCCATCCCGCTCACGCCAATACAGCTTATCATAAAAGCGAGAAGGACGGCACGTTACGAACTTCGAATTTCGAGTTTCGGAGTAACGCCTCTGGGTGAGCCAGAGTTGTTCGGTGACTGCATTTTTTTTTGTTTTCGATGATAAAACCTATCTATAAGTAGATAATCTTGAAGATAAGAACTGGTTTACACGCCAAGTTTCATGAGCTGTTTTCGAGAAACCAATTACTACTATACTCCATTATTCTATTTTTAACCGACTTCCAAAAAAAGGAGGAGGTTCTCAATTCGACGGAATGTTTTTTTTTTTTTTTTTATGGATGTTCACCGATTAGTCGAAGGCTATTTGACCGATTTCAATTTTTTTTTTGTTTTGTATAAGGTACTTTCAAATTGGTCCCATTTAATTTTGGTGAAGATCTGATGATGGAATCTATGAGGAATTGAAGGAACTCCTCAAATATTGCTGGCATACATATAGCGATTTTGATATTATAAGAAACATAATAAGCATTTGCATTCAGAAAGTGTAAATTGGTGAAGTGGAACTGATGCAGAAGACCACAGAATACCATCGGAACTCCTCAATGATAAATGATTTACGGGCGGCGACAAAATATCTTGATTAATTTAGCTAAGCAGCTTCATAGTCGCAAATTTAAATGTTCCTGTTGAGAATGGTACCACCAAATTGATTTGATGATGGAGCCGGAAGGTAGGCACCAGATCTATGTAATAAAATAATGTATTCTAGCCGTGTTTGGGCTTGTTCGAATCGTCACGAGATACACTTTTAAGTAACGATTAACTAAAAAGGTCAAGTTCAAGTTTGGGTTCCGTGCAAACTTTCACTTATTCCGACT
Source organism: Hedya salicella (assembly GCA_905404275.2). Classification (NCBI taxonomy): domain Eukaryota; kingdom Metazoa; phylum Arthropoda; class Insecta; order Lepidoptera; family Tortricidae; genus Hedya; species Hedya salicella. Next base: position 4,116,826 of record FR990115.1, on the reverse strand, counting down.
TGACTTGCCGATTGACTTAAGTTGGCCTCTGGTATCTATGGCGTCACACACAAATAAGGGGCAAATTTAACGAACCTTATGGAATATGGAATTGAATATTATGGTTATAACTTTCATGCAATATTCATACTTAATTATATACTTCCAGAAAAATTGATTTTTCACTTGTTCAACTTCGAAGATAAAGGGGATGATGGTATTTTTTTCCACATTTTCCTTAATAAAACGAAATTTAAGAACAATAATAAATAAAAAAAAAAAAATTATTTTCAGATTCCTGAGATCCATAGATTGTTAGTTACACAAAACAAAAACGTAAAAAACTATATTAGTATAGTATATTACCTTATAACTACTTATTTTTCGGGCGTATGACATGAAGGTCGGTGTATCGGCGAAGAATATCCGAATCCCACCTCTCTGTTATCATTTTGCAGGATGCTATTTGAACTTCCCCTCATCTGCATCTCAAACAGATGCCGTCTTCTTTCGCACTATGGCATAAAAGTCCTCTACGCTAGCATCGGCAAACATCCCATAGGCACTGCAAAATCTAGGAAGCCCAAACAGTATCCTGAAAATATTATTATACTGGATACGCAGGGTATTATAGGGCTTCAGCCTGAAACTAGCCCACACGCGACACGTATATAAACTTTGTCAGTAAGCTCTAAATAAAGTTAGCTTTACTTGGGCACTACAACGTGCGAACCTGGACGCCAGCATCCCGCCTCGGACAGACAACGCCCTGCGCTCCCTCTCAATATCTAGACCGTCTTTTAGGTCCTCGGTCACAATACGACCCAGGTATTGAAGTGAGTGACACTATTTAGATGAACTCCGCTTAACATTATTTTGGGTGAGTAGGCTGGACGCTTAATATTACCCCTGAAAATCATGAACTCGCTTTTGACAGCGTTGTACTTCAAACCGTGTTCTTGCGCATACGTCTCGCATATCTGGATTAACTTTTTTAGCCCTGATATTGATGGACTCAGCAGCACCATGTCGTCGGCATAACTAATATTGTTTACACAAACATTATCAATTCTACATCTGACACGAATGCTGCTGAGCTCCTCAAGCAGTTTATTTACGTATCTATTTATTAAGCAGTCTAGGCGAGGTTAGCCCCCCTGCCTCACCCCACACTTTAGCACATATGGATCTGAATATTCTTTAGCCCATTTTACCACGTTAATCTGATTGCTGTAACAGTGCGATGATTCCTGTAACAGCCGGATTTATGCCTGTCTCCTCCAACTTTGCCACACACGGTATCGAAAGCCTTAGAAAGATCTAAGAAACAGGCATAAATAGGCGTATTTCTCTTAACATAATAGCTTACTGTATGTTTTAAGGCTAGTATTGCACTTTCCGTAGATAGTCCTTCACGAAAACCGAATTACGCATCATGTAATTTAATATGCATGTTCATAAAAGTGTCAAGTAACCTATCTAGGACCTTTGCGGTGACTCTAGCCAAAGAAATCGGCCTATAATTACTTTTATCAGCGAGATCACTTGTAGGATTCTTAACAAGGGGAATGACCACAGTTTTCATCAAATCAGGAGGCAAATATGAGTGTCTCATGCACAGCGTGAACAGCATAGATAATAACCTCTCAACGTGAGAGCCCCCGTGCTGCAGGTGTTCAATGCTGAGTCCGTCGTGCCCCGGAGACTTACCTCTTTTCATATTAGCTATAGCTAGTCTAACGTCTTTTGCGGAGACTACAATTGACATATCTGTCAGATTGGACTCAGCATTGAACTCCTCCCGCACGGGTTTATAGGGGGGTTCTACCTGAAAGTAATCCCTGAAAATTTTCGCAACATCTTTGGACTCACTAATACCATCTACACTAGCCGAGAGACTTGGTTTACAATGCAATTTTTGGTACTTTTCCAGGCCTTACTAAACTGTTTAGTCGCATGTTGTGATGCTCAATAGATAAACAATTAAACAAAAATGTGCAGATCAAGCCACTTCATATGATACCCTACTTAACCTAGTGGCTAGACTTTCAATTTTTGTCCTTCCTCATCTTGGTCGTTTTTTCTTGAAAATAAAAATATATTTTGGAATGTTTCCTTTGCAATAGGTACATGTGTGCTGACCATGTTTATAAATATTTCAAATTTCAAACAGATAGCATAAGTAGTTTTTTTAGAGAAGATAAGGGTTCCTTTTTTACCTTTTTGGTACGGAACGCTGACGAAGTTGCGATCTTCTAGTAAAGGTATAACAATAATTATTGTTCATGGTCAAATACTGAATTATTCATTTAGTACTTCAGTCAGAGTAAAAAATGTACATCTTAAGATGTAACTAATTAAATTCTAATAAAAACACAAATACCTAGTTCAGTGCAGAAGAAAAACTAAAGCCTTAACCCTCTTTTTGCTTAAGTGTAGTCGGGTAAAAAGTACCAAAAATAGTTGAAATCCGTTTAGCCGTTTTGGCATGATGATATAGTTTCTAAAGCTACCAATTCAGTAAGTCTGGTATCACTACTGTAACGTCCGAATCGTAAGATTTTTGCTTGTTCGCAATTCTATTTACGGCTAATGAGGGCATGTTTTCAAAATAAAAATCCTAAAAGGCAGAAATTATATTGAATATAGATATAATTTATTTCGTTTTTGTAAATTATACATGATATAATTTACAAAAACGAACTATAATCTACGTTGCTTAATTTGGATCACTATTATTATTTTGACAGCTATTCAGTTTTCGCGCTGACTTTTAGCCTTGAAGTCTTGTTTACTATGTCATGTCACACAGTTATAATTGTAAAAAATATTATACTAGATTAAATTAATGAAATGCCGGTGATAATAGGTATATAATCATCAGCTTAATAGATAATATAATACTATATTGTTATCTGTGCCTGTAGTTGTGTTGATAATCAGTATTCACTGTTCAATGTGACTAGTGGTTGCATTGGAATCATAATGTGGATCGTTTCATTAACCTGTATTTTAAGGTAAATTTGAGATAACTTGACTGACTTGGCTTGAACAACGTTGTAATTTTAGACCCATTTTTCACGTTAGTTAATGAAGAGCATAGAATATAAGGTACTTCATTTCATTTTCTGTCTTGGGGTAAATCTTGTATAAAATTATCATACCAACTCTTTTGAGTGCAAAATTATCATACCAACTGTTTTTTTTTTATTTCTTTTATTTATTTTGCCTAGTGATGTCTCACAGGCACTGTCTCATGTGATAGTTTGTTCTTATTATATTTGCTTCCTATTATAGCCAGTACATGTTTACATACTTACAATTACTTACATGCTTTAGGAAACTGAAAATGTGGAACATACTTTTGTATTTATCTCAGTCAAAGAATATTACTTGAACATGATTAAAATCCGTCCCGTCATTTGCCAGTCTCACATGCCAAATATACCAGAAATGTATTATTTACTTAGTGACCTCTCAATAGCCTGTTATACTCATTTTCTGTAAATATCATTAATATCTAGTTGCTGAATGCTTACTTTTATTCTTATTTATATACTCATTATCATTATAATGCACACATATATGAATGAAAACATTAGTAATTTTATGAGTTGTTAAAAGTTTAAATGTGTGATGAACCTTTCATTCCGAACTGTACAGAAATTTTATTTGATATGAATGGATTATAGTTCCTTTGTTCTTCCGCGAAATAATCATAATAATAAGTATTTTGTGGTAAAGGAACTATTATCCATTCATCTAATATTGAATTCTGCAAAGAAACGCCTGAATCAATTAATAATTTTATTTTTGCTACTTTATCGTAAGTAGTATAGGTTATATAGATTATATATTTCTGTAGTTTCCTCGGAAAGTGGACTGATGACCTGGTAAAAGTGGCTAGAGTCTGTGGGATGCGGGCGGCACAAGACTGGTCATGGTGGCGTTAGCTGGGGGCGGCTGATGTCCAGCAGTGGATGTCTTGACTGATAACTATGATGTATTTCTGATTCTCAGCTTGCCTGCAGCAGTGTTCGGTTATACAGACCACACTGTACGCAGATTTAGAGATGGCTTCCTGTTTGGAACAGCATCAGCTGCATACCAGGTTGAGGGAGGATGGAATGAAGACGGTGAGCTTTCAATCAGTATGGACAAGGACAAAAATAATTACACACCGAAAGTTTCAAAAATATTTAGACACCAGAGGCCCGGTTCATAAACGCTTGTAACTTGTAGCGGTAGTCTCTTTTTAATTCATATTGTTGGAAAAAGACTGCCACTTGTAATACAAGTTACAAGCTTTTGAGAAACTCGCCCCAGCTCTACTATGTATGGCAGGCATTACACGGTCAATCCAGATTGCGCTCCAACCAAGGTTGCAATTGCATTTGATCAACATGAACAACTCGACCCATGTGTGTAGCACATATTTCACCTGGTGTTTTACAATTTTTTTGATTAAATTAATAGTCTCGGAAATAATCATTCCGAAAGTAGCATAAATTCCCTCCCCTCCTTATCTTTAAAATCGTAAGTTCAAAAAATATGTAAATAATCATAAAGATAACGCTTAATAAAAAAATTTAACAAAGTTTATTTTAAACACGATAGGATATACCTACGTTTCTAAACAGAAGTGATGTACGTGCCATGAAGATACGCTTTTTCGCTGGTGAACTTTTTCCCATCGTATTTTTTCATCTGTAGTGCATTTCTTTGTAGTTAGGGCTACGAACCCTACACTGAACGTAGTAGTTTATCAAACTTAACACTAATATATTATTTACAGGCAAAGGTCCGTCGGTATGGGACCACTATTTCCATGGAGATCCTGATAAGGAAGGCTCAGCACCTGGAGACGTTGCTAGCGATTCTTATCACAATTACAAACGGGATGTGGAGATGCTAAGAGAACTGGGAGTGAATTTCTACAGGTTCTCAATATCCTGGCCTAGGATACTGCCTGGAGGTAACCTATTAGCGATGGGCGACTTTGAATGATTCTAGTCGAATCATTCGACTTTTAAGTTCATTTGAATTATTCGAATAGTCGAGATTCATTCGAATGAAGTTGAACTTAGAGAACTTAGAGAATGTGAGAACTCAACGGTTACGGGCGGCAGCCGCGGTCGACCGAAGATTGTCGATCTTGCCCGTAGCGACTCGAAGTCACACGCCACGCTATAGCCAACGCCGCCATCTGGCGGCCCCGACTAGAGGACTTAAAAATCGAATGATTCGACTAGTATCACTCAAAGTCGCCCATCGCTATAAACTGCTTAATGTCGAGAAAACATCAGCAGTGATCGCCACTATTGGTGCAAAACTTTAAAGCGAGACAGTCAAGACACGTCATGTCACGTCACACCTCAGAAACAGACTCAGTTAACCGGACCTGATCCTTAAACAAACGTATTGGAAATCCGAGATTCCGATATAGAGTTAAATTGAACACTAATCTGCCCATAACATTCTTATATTCCTTGGTTGTAAGTTCTTTATGTCAGCTTTACAAGTTTTGTTAAAGTTTTTCACGGATAGTGCCGATCTATTGAACTCTTAATCAATGGATTAAGAGTTCAATAGATTTAGCCTAGACTACAAACCTTCGCCTAGTAACGACCAGTTTGTCCGATTCTTTCACTCTCCCACGCCTTAAGTCGGGTTAAACCGCAGTTACGCACCGCGTCCCTACCTTACAAGTAGCCACGGATGGCATTCCCTTTTGTGGGTTTGCATCTCCCCCATTGAATCCGATTACTAGCAAGGAGGCCTAGCCAGACCTACCCAGTCCAGTCAGGTTTAAAAACAAAAAGAGTAATAACCCGAAGTCTAGTGGACTCTGGTATCCCTTCCACACGTGACTGCTTACATCAGTCGACTACTTGGCCTTGAAATCATCGAGATCTTGGACTTTGTCGAACGTCCACAAAATCCACATGGTCAGAAATGATGGCCGACCTGATCAGATCGGCCAAATTTTCTGACCGGCTGATAGCCCCTTTACAAATATACAGGTTAGGTTTCTCTTAATAGGATATTCAATTCCTGTGCTGTGATTGGCGGATTTTGATGCCTCTTGTTAAAACGAAAATTTTGCTTGCAATGGTGCCATCTCTCCAGCGGCGATACCTGGGGCGGCCGACGGGCCCTCGTCCAGACAGCCGATCCAAATATGCTCTCCTGACAGCACTATTATCCCTCAACCAGATCACGGACTAGCCGGACAAACTATCCATACTAATATTATAAATGCGAAAGTGTGTCTGTCTGTATGTTACCTCTTCACGCTGAACCGATTTGGATGAAATTTTATATGGAGATAGTTTGAGTCCCGGGGAAGGACATAAGCTACTTTTTATCCCGAAAAATTACCCTTATCCGGGATAAACGAATTTAAGGCGGACGACGTCGCGAGCAGAAGCTCTCTTTCAGGTACGGAACCTTAAAAAATCATAAAGAAGACTAACGAGAACAAAATAATGAGGCCTAATTGTTTTTTCAGGGTTCAGCCACATGAAGAATGAAGCTGGCCTTCAATACTATGACAACCTAATAGATGAACTTCTGAAGTACAATATACAGCCAATGGCGACCCTTTACCACTTCGACCACCCTATGGTCCTGCAGGACTTGGGCGGTTGGGGCAACCCTCACGCAATAGAGTGGTTCGAGGATTACGCTAGAGTGGTCTTCGATCGGTACGCGAGTAAGGTATGTACAGTTTATCAATCAATAGGGAATATGCATGAATTTATATTACATTCATGTAACAAACAGTAGAGAAAGTATTTTTTGAATAATTATAAAAATAACCAAGATATAAGCTATCTCTTTTTAGCAAAACAGAATTTAATATGGAGTTTATATGGCCAGAGTGCACTATGACGTAACAGTACATGTCGGACCTCTCTGTCAAATCGCTGTCTAATTAGTAGTTTAAAATGCCTCTATCATGCGTATTTCTTGGCCAATTTTAATTTCACTTTTAGAAATTGTTTTTATGTTATATTGGTATTTTGTTAAGAAAAACGATTAAAAAAATCATGCATCTACCCTATTTATCATTCAATTTGTTTTTTTGTTTATATTCATGTACTGTGATTGGTCCCAGTATCACCTGATGGTTAGTGACTACGGGTTTGATGAAGTAGCTCGCTGGTTCAGAAACAGCTTATTCAATCAATTTGTTCGTAAATCAATCAATCCATCATACAATCCATCTACAATTTGTTCAGTCAGTCATTCAATCAGGGGCTACTCCGAAATCCGAAAGACGAAGTTCGTATGGCGCCATCCCGCTCACTCAAATACAGCATAACATGAGAGCGAGAGGAACAGCACGTTACGAACTTCCATTTTCGAAGACCCGTCAGTCTATTAATCTATCAGTCATTCAACCAATCGTTCAATACATCCCTCAGTCAATCAATTGGTCCACGAGAGACCCCCGAGAGCTTAAAATCTCTTAAAAAAGGTTTTATGTTTCATCTAACATTGAATAGATCGGTGCGCCTAACTGTATTCGTAGCATGCGCCGCTTTCTCAGATATGTGATAACAACAAAATGATATGACATCGGAAGAAGTTAATATTTTCTTCTGTTTCCGCGATTATTACTCATTTAATTAAAACAATTTCTCTATTGAAATTAGGGTGCTTTTTGATCTTAATGACCTTGCGTAGCAATTTTCTCTTTGGCAAGGATAGAAGGTTTATCAAACTCAATTGAATGGTTTGGTTTGTCAATGACATGTTCACAGACTGCAGACCTATTACACCGACCGAAAAGCTTCCGAAACGTCGAGAACTCAAATGACATAATATACGCGATATAATCCGTTAAATTGTTTTAATTAAATCTGAAGAAGTTTTTCATTTAATTAAAAAAAGGGTTAGCCACGATAGTTACTTTTTGATAATGCTATATCAAAGGAAAGAGTGTAAAAAATCCCAATCAAGTTTTGTTTTAAAGAAACTAATTTTTCTTGAAGGTGTAATACTGGATAACCGCGAACCAGCTGTGTTAAGCTAAGGAATGTTTAAAATCAACAAAGAGCGTACTCCCACCTGAAAGGCCGGCGACGCACTTGTGACTCCTCTGGTGTTGCAGGTGTCTATGAGCGACGGTGATCGCTTACCATCAGGCGATGCGCCTGCTCGTTTGCCACTTATAAACAGGCATCGGAAATTCAGATGCTTTTATACCTACAACTAGCAAAATCCCGGAAAAAGCTAAGCAAGTATGGAGTCGGCTTCTTAAAAATAATATTGTAATTGTTCAATTCCCGGGATCCCGGGATTATACAAAACGTCATGAAAAGATTATTACCTTTTTAAATTATTTAGGTTATGACTTCTATTAGTTAAATGTAACACATGTGAATTAAATACAATTTTACTTTATTAAACAGGAATTACTAAAATACTTTTTTTAATACTTGGACATGTATCTTAATACCTATTGGTGTTGTATTAAAATAGAGTCCGCCTCCATGCTAGTCAACATCTACGCGCTGAGGGCGAAGTTTAGGTATAAACGCATCCGAATTTCCGATGCCTATAAAATGGAATAAACTTAAAATATTTTTAAAGGAATCTTCTTTTTTCTTGAAGGTAAAATACTGGATAACTGTGAATCAGCCGAACTCCGTGTGTGAGGTAGAGAACTGGGAGAACTTAATGCCGCACAGCGCGCGCGGGGTAGTGGACTATTTATGCGCCAAGAATCTGCTCTTGGCGCATGCTAGGGTCTACAGGCTCTATGAGAAGGAGTACAAGAAGAAATATGGAGGCAAGTATTGGAAAATCATCATTTCAGCCATCGCCCACTTCTGGACACAGGCCTCCTCGATAGTTTCCCACATGGGCCGGATAGAGGTGACCCGCATCCAGCGAGTCCCCGCAACCTTAGCCAGGTCGTCCGACCACCTTGTAAGTGTTCAGCTCTGCTGCGCTTGCCGGTACGCGGTCTCCACTAGAGAACCTTTCTGCCCCTACGGCCATCGGTTTTTAGAACTATGTGCTTACCCTGTTTGCTTTAAAGTAAAATGCTTCGGTAATTTCGGTAATATGGGGGGGGAGACAGCGGCAGTGTGGTGGGTATGAAGTGGAGCACGATGACCCTGCCGCGCGTCTTTCCCCCCGTCGCCCGCAGACCAAGGCGATAAACAAGTAAATATCTCATGAGTCATTTAATATATCATGGTGCAATATGCTTTCCAGGGTCGGTGGGCATATCCATATCCACGAACTGGGCAGATCCCCTCACCAACAGCACTGAAAACGTCGAGGCGGCTGACAATTTCAGGGAGTTCTCGGTAATTATTCTAGTTTATTTCCCATCAAAAGATAACTGGAAGAGATCATTTCAAGAGATAACCCAATTTTCGTGTCCTTATAAGCGGATATACATACACAGTTTGTTTTTAGTGAATTTCTCCTGTACCTAAATAAAATGCAATGTTATACAAATATTGTAGTGGAACGTAAAATCACTAAATAATAAATAAATAAATATTACGGGACATTTTTTACTCGATTCGAACTAGTCCCATAGTAAGTTCATTAAGATGGTGTTTTGAGTACTAGACGAGGATATCTATACTATTATAAAGTAGTAAAAATGAAACGAAGAAAATTAAAGATATTTAAAAAAAATACATTGTAATGGACTATTTGGAGGTCACTGAATCGAAAAGCGACAGCCAGACAGACAGACAGGTTCCTTTTTTCCATTTTGGCTACGGAACCCTAAAAATGAATAAAAAACACGTGTAGATAATATAGAACCCATATTTATTTATTAACAGTATGGCATGTACTTGAACCCGATCTGGTCGGAATCTGGGGACTTCCCCAAGCTGATGAAGGACCGAGTAGCCAGGCGGAGCAAGGAGCAAGGTTTTGTGAGATCCAGACTACCCACACTTACTAAAGACGAGATCAAACTTCTTAAAGGTAATTGTACAAATCTTTACTTTGTAACTACAGTCTTAAGACAAAACTTAATAATTATGTAATGGACAATTGTTTTTATTCCGTGAAAGAGTACCTTACATTCTACCTCAAATTTACTGTTAAAATTGTAGTATTTAATTTGATTTATGGAATATTAGCTGGTTGCTTAATTTTTAAATTGGACATGATATATTTTATAGTTTATTGACATGGTAATAATCAATTGTAATACTGACTGACTAATTATTATTTATTAGTATATGTAGCATTTAATTTGACATTATAATTGCAGATTGCTTTAGATATATTTTTTTTAATTAATAATATGTTTATAGTTGGTATAATTGTAATATTGACTGTCGTGCATATTTACACGTCGCACCATCGGCATAATATGTGAAACATCCATATGTAACATCTACTGTACCATATTTTATGTAAATAAATAAATAAATCATTCATTCATTCATACAGAATCGGAATTCTGCGTATTTTACAAGCTTAAATAAAAGCTTGCAATGTACGCCCAAGGCCAAAAGTATGGAAACAAAATTGTTTTTTTTTTTACTGTTTGCAGTTTTCATTTATTTATTGATTTATGTATACTATTATAAAATTGTAATAATTAAATGTTTGTACAATGAAGAATTTTCAAAAAAAATAAGTGATGTGACTGTTTGAGGTTATTTTTAATTTTTTGTATTCTTTATTTCTTTACGTTGAAAAAAAAGAGGGTTTTGATTTTCTGGTGGTACCCGCAACTTCGTTCACGCGGGAGAAAAGTTATTACCTGTATTTTTTCTTCAGCATAGTCGGGTAAAAAGTATCCTATATTCATCTGTGGATACCCATGTACCTGTGTACAGACAATAATAACAGTTAAGTATTGTTATTGTAATAAATCTTTATTGCACAATTTAAGAATACACATTCCATAACTTGATTTCTTTCGTGTATTTCTCTACTGTCTGTTACGTGAATGAGGTGTTACTAAGTAAAAATAATAATTAATGCATATTTCCTAATGGGTAAACATCCTGTTTGTTCTATGTGTAACTGTAATATGCTGTAATGTGGTAATCCTTAAGAGTCCCTGATAAGCTCGGTTCTCCATACAAATGTAGTTACGCTCTCATTTTAAAACGACTAGCTTGTTTGGACGTAACTTTGTACTTAGAATAAGTTAAGGTATATACCGGCCTGTAGTTAGTTTATGTAGCTTCAGATACCATGGTAAAAAAAAAATACAGCGAATTTAAGTTTTTCATACAAATCTTGTTTTTGCTGTATTTTGTTTGTTTTATAATTTAGAGCCATATAAACTAATAACAGGCCTAGATGTACCTCATGCCATTGTGTATGCATATAACAATCCAACACGTAGTTTCAAAATGAGAACGAAACTCCGTTTGTATGGGAAGGTGAAATTCGGCCGAGCTTGCTGGGGACTCTTAACTTAATTAAATAAAAGACACTTTTTCATGGAATGGCAAAGGAATTTTAATCCATTAATCTAATATGGAATTCCGGAAGGTAACACCTAGATCTACCTTTTTTATCAATGGCATGGCGTTAATAGAACCTCTTTTATAGAACCGATTTCTCATCGGCTTGCCTACTTTAAGGCATTTGAGTAGTTTATTTTACTGCTTTTAAAGAAAACATACGAGAAAGTATACTCCGGCTTTACCAACATGTTTTTTTTATTTTTTATTAGGGACTATCTTACACAAATCGACCTAGTCCCAAACTGTATAAATACTCATACATTATAATATTTAAATACACAATTTGATGCCACGCCACTGCTATTTAGGGTGAAAATAAAAAAAAGTTGACTTTTTTTTTTCAGAATATACATTTTTGGGCTCATCTTACACAGAATTTTGGGAACAGGAAAAAATCGAACCGAAAAACATACAAGAAAAAAAAGTGTCCATAATTTTGTATGTGAAAATATTTCACAGTTCCGTTACGATTAGAAATAAAGCAATAATTCATACTGAAATTTAATGAAACTGCGTTGGAGATTGGAATTTTTTTCTAGAAAAAACACTTTTTCACCATTTATCGACTTATGGTTCCAGGGTCAGCAGACTTCCTGGGTATGAACCACTACACGACCTTCCTGGTGTCACCCACTAAGAAGGACCTCCGTTCGCCTTCGTTCGCGGACGACCTCGGCGTCGATTTGAGCACTGGCGAAAAGTGGGTGCAGTCTCACAGTCCGTGGTTGAAGGCGAGTTCATTCAAAAATGAAAAAAATTATCAGACAACAATGCATGGCCTTAAACAGAAACCAAATAATTAACTTCCTATTAAAAAGTCGTACAAATGAAATGTCTGCAACATTGAAGATATTTTAAAAAAAATTGTAACGCACTATTTGGAGATTGCTGAAGCGAAAAATATTGTGTAAATCGGCTAAACAGATTTCAATAATTTTTGGTACACGGGTAGCTGGGTCGCCAGATGGTTATAGGACACTTTTTACCCGCATACACCTAAGAAAAAAAGAGGGTTATGTTTTTTTTCTCCTCGGCGGATGAAATTCGCGGGCATTTTCTAGTACTATTATAAAGTTGTAAAAATGAAATGTCTGTACATTGAAGATATTTTCAAAAAACTGATTGTAACGAGCTATTTGTAGGTCACTGAGTCAAAATATTTTTTATTTTTTTGTATGTTTGTATGTGTCGTTGCGGCTCCATCGCGCCAGATCGGCGACACGGATTTCAACTATTTTTGGTATACAGGTATCTCCAGATGTTTATAGGATACTTTTTACTCCACTACACTGAAGAAAAAACGAAGGGTCATGACTTTTTCTCCCCCGCGAACGAAGTTGCGGGCACCTTCTGCTCTAGTTATAAAAAAATGGACCCAAGTTCCCAATGTTTTGCGATGCTTGTCCGAGCTCTGCTTATTGAGTTTTATCAAGGACTATTAAAACTAGAGGACTGACCATCTCCATACAAAAAGCCGTTCCCCGATATGTACAACGCCATCTATGTATAATAATTATTTTTTACAATTATTCTACTTTGCAAGCGTGTCACAGTATTTAAAAGTTACGATTTTTTTTTTTTTTTATTATTAACACAAAATATACACAGCGTTTATACATAAAAAAAATTCGCCAAACTGCAAGGCAGTTTGTTGGCGAATATATACACTCGGTTTTTGTTATTTTATCCACTGCGGAACACTTACCTAACATTTACCTACCCAACCACCATTACAGTTGCCGGCAAACATCTTGAGCAAAACCTTGACTGTGCAGTAACTGATTTACATACAAAGGTAAAAAAGGAACCCTTATTGTTCAAGAAGTTTGCCGGGGTCTGTATGTATCAATATCTAATTTACCTACATTTAAATTTAAATTTAAATGATCCTTACTCACTAATAAATTGACCACATAATAGTCACAGCAGTAACTTAAACACGTTTGTCTAGATAGTCTGTTGGTACAATTTCCAATTGGTGTATAGACAGTAGGCACCGCATTTTAAAAACAAACATCAACATAGTTAATTGTACCACCAAGAACTCTAAAACCTTGCAATAAAGTTTACATTTGTTTACAAATGTATAGTGTTGTCTACGATGGTACTATGTAACCTCGCTATTAAAAATATCTAGTAACAACTGTTTTATTTTAATTTGGAAGCTTCATTGACTAGTAAAGTCACCCTCCCGGGGAATATTATTGAAGATCGGTATTAGGTACGCCCTCGTACGCTTACCGTAATAGTTACTGGTCCCCGGTTCAACGTATATTTTTTTTTCGTGTCGAGTCTCTTAGCGTATAGGTATTTTTTCTACATATTTTGAACTCCGGTATATTGTATTGATTAACAGCTAACAAGTACTAATATTTTTTCTACATATTTTGAACTCCGGTATATTGTATTGATTAACAGCTAACAAGTACTAATATTTTGTCTACTTATTTTGAACTCCGGTATATTGTATTGATTAACAGCTAACAAGTACTAATATTTTTTCTACATATTTTGAACTCCGGTATATTGTATTGATTAACAGCTAACAAGTACTAATATTTTTTCTACATATTTTGAACTCCGGTATATTGTATTGATTAACAGCTAACAAGAACTTATATTTTTCTGCACAGGCAATATATTACATTTTTTTAAAAGCTTATCGTATTGTTTGTTACAGTTTTCTTTGGTTTATTTACTTACAAGCATTTTAATTAACCTAGTTTGAAGGTTATATATTCTATCTTATTGAGTCTTAAAAGATTTTAAAAAAGATATTTATTATTAGCTGTTTACGAACTAATTGTTAGTGTGCTATGTTTCTTGTACAATATAACATTGTTAAATGTTTAGTTTTGAAGTGCCATCTAGGTTTTGCCAGAATATTTTGCGATCGCTGCGCGATCCAAATTCAAATTCATTTATTACAGGCATATGACCCATAGATAAATACTTTACCAACTATCATACATATTTAAATATAATCAATTAACACTTACTTATTTTACACAATAAAGAGACTGTTTGACACATGCATCTTACAACAGTGCCTCATATACGGACAGTCAAGCCTGTCCGCTATAGAACGCAGGATGTATGCCCGTATCCGGCGCACCAGCGATGCAGGGGCGTATTTACCCTAGGGCCAACGGGGCCATGGCCCGGGGCGGCGTAGCAACCCTCGGTGCGCGAGTCCAACTCGGACTTGGCCGGTTTTTTCCTCACCTTCTGGGGCGGCAAAACTTATTGGCCCAGGGCGCCAAATTTCAAAATACACCCCTGTATGAATGTGCATCGCTTGCACATAGTCGTATAAAAGCAATCTATGCGCGCTTCAGCAAACATCCCTGATCCAAAATATGGCAAATGAAAGACCTTTTGACCGCCAAAAACGGCTGTGGCCGACAACTAAAAGTCGTGCCACTGACGCCACGTCGGCCACAGCCGTCCAAATTTCAATGATCAAAAACTTTGAAATATAACAAGTATTTTTCCATCCCTGTTGATTTTGGAGCTCATCTTATTTTTTGCTCTGGCGTCAGTGGCACGGTAAATTGCTCCACCGCTTGGCGTTCAAAAGGCCCTTGCTTTTATTAAGATTTATTAAGTTCGTCGTTTATGCTTCTGTCAACAGAGCGCCCCCTATGGCCTGTACAAGGTGTGTCTGTACATCAACAAGCAATACGACTACCCTCCCATCATCATTACGGAAAATGGCTGGTCCACTGACGTGGGGCTTCAGGTGAGCTGACTTATCCTTTTTAGGGTTCCGTACTTCAAAAGGAAAAATCGGAACCCTTATCTTATAGGATCACTTTGTTGCCCGTCTGTCTGTCTGTCAAGACCCTTTATCTCGGGAACGCGTGGAAGTATCGACTTGAAATTAAAACTATATATTCAGGCCTACGGCCCTTTGAAGCTGTGAAAAAATCAAACTTCTAAGTTTACTTTACAAAAATATCGGCCATTTATGCCGCAAAAAACGTATATTTCGACACTTTTTGAAATTGATAGGGTACTTCCAGTCGTTCTAGAAATTTGGTATGAAGGAAGCTCTTTATATGCTATAGCACAATCAAAAAAATAAATCTGAAAATATTTTTTTTTTATGTCTGCCTGTCCATATCAGTAAGCAATATAAAATGATCGAGCACCGCGTACATTTTGCTCTAGAGTAGGGCTCTGCTAAAACTGAATTTTCATAGATACGGCCGTTTGTAGCGTATATTTTGTACGGAACCCTCGGTGCGCGAGTCCGACTCGCACTTGGCCGATTTTTCCTTTAATATCGAACACTATAATATTAATTTGAAATTTGATTTCAATTAAAATGCGGTAAGGGCGAATATTTTTGTGATGAGCATAATTTTTTCTCTCACCCCAAATGTGATGGCTTCAAACGACAAAAATAGAACGTTGCTTCTAGTATTGGAAATACAAGATGATCAATCCAAATAGGTCAGTATGGAGAACTCAGAAACTAAGAGAGATAGCGAAATCTGTTCTTAGCAACCATGACTTCGATTTGAAATTTAATAATAATGGCATTCAATTTTTTTTTAACCCTAGACTGAATTAATTTTTGCATCCAGGAAAATGGCCACTTAAGTAAATGTTCAAAAATAATTATCTTATTTTTGAGTTTTTCTTTCAATTGTTTATACAAGATTCCATTACTAAATTGAATGCCATTATTATTAAATCTAAAATCGACGCCATGGTTCCTAAGAACAGATTTCGCTATCTCTCATAGTTTCTGACTTCTCCCTACTGATCCATTTGGATTGATCATCCTGTATAAATCATGTGTTGATTACAGGATACGAGTCGGTCGGAAAACATTCAGCAGTACCTAAAGGCACTTTTGCTAGCTATTGAAGACGGCACTGACGTTATGGGGTACACCTACTGGAGTCTAATGGACAACGTCGAGTGGATGGCCGGAACCAGGTAAAATTAACTATAATAACCAAAACATGTAACCGGTTATAAATGAACCGGTATTTATTTGGTTATACCGGTTAATTATTTAGGTTACGCTCGGACGAATTGATTTGGGAACTTTATTTTGAAGCGCTCGCTAACCGGTTACTCTGTGTTCGGATACGGGATCAATGACCGCTGTCGCGCCGATAGTGGCGCAACGACAGTCAACTACATAAAAAAAATCTAATACCATAGCAAGCAAACCAATCCTGTCTAAGCGAGCGGTTATTCACCCTAGACTCCGCGTTTTAATTTAATTTACTAATAATTTATTCCACTTATTAATTTATAACATAATGTATTAGTTTTATTGTAAAAATAGATATATGAATGTATATAAAATAGGATTAAGTATTAATAAAGAATGATTATTACATAAGTATATGATGTTAATTTCAACTTGATACTTCCACGCGTTCCTGAGAAAAAGGGTATTGACAGACAGACGGACAACTAAATGATCCTATAAGGGTTCCGTAAAGTCGGGTCGGGCCCTGGAGGATAACTTTGGCCATTGAGATTTACTCGGTCCAGGTTATATTATTGCACTTTAATTATGGACATACTAGTTTCTGCCCGCGACTTCGTCTAACTTAAATTCATTTATCGTGGATAAGGGTATTTTTCCGGGATAAAAAGTAGCCTACGTCCTTCTCCTGAACTTAAACTATCTCCATAGCAAATTTCATTCCAATCGGTTCAGCGGTTTAAGCGTGACGAGGCAACAGACAGACAGATAGACAGACAGACACACTTTCACATTTATAATATTAGTATGGATGCCATGAGGTCGATTTTAGCTAGCCTTTAACGTTTTTGTGTTTTTATTAGACCCTTTTAAATAAGGTTCTCGTGTGGGTCAAAGTTACCCTCCATTTGTGTCTAAGTAACCCGAGTTTACGGTTCTGTTTTTTCCTTTTTAGGTACAGAACCCTAAAAATGATAGAATTATTATATTCCAGTGAACGTTTCGGTCTCTACGAAGTGGACTTCGAGTCATCAGAAAGGACCCGCACAGCTCGCCAGTCCGCACTGGTGTACAAGAGGATCATTCATAAGAGGGTCGTCGAAGAGGGTTGGGCGCCCAAGAACTTGAAGATTAGTATTAGTAAGGGCAGAAAGAGTAAAACTGAATTGTAAAATCGTAATTATTGGTTTATTATTAGATTGCACATCAAAATAATAACAAATGTATCTAAAATAGACTTCGTTCGCGGAGGAGAAAAGGTCATAACCCAGGTAAGAAGTATCCTGTAACCATCTGGGGATACCCAGTTACCAGTGAATCAAAAATAATTGAAATCCCTTTAGCCAATTTGGCTCGATGAAGCCACAACAAATAGTCCGTTACAATATTTTTTTGAAAATACCTTTAATGTACAGACATTTCTATTTTACAACTTCATAATAGTATAGATGATTTTAGTAATGAAATAACATTTGAATCATAATTAACATTGTAAAAAGTGAAATAGTTTACACTGTTGATTGGTTTTTATACAGGGCTTTAATTTTTATTTAAAGGTATAACAAAAACAGTTATTTGTTTATAGTTAAAGACATTCCGAAGTTACAGAAAATAAAGGTTGTGTTAATGATCGATTTCTTTTTATTTTCCTTGTTACGAAACTCGATAGAGGTTTTTTTCGAAAATCTTTGAAATGGCGCATTAGCTCACAACTATTCGCAACCACTACTGTTGAATCGAAAACCTTAACTCAAATCCAACATGATTTATCTTTTATACAATAATAAGTCTTATTGCGTTGTGGTAAGAGCCATTATAACATTCATATGACCAGAATTACGCCATCTATATTATTTATTACAAACTACGTGAATGTTTACTAATGGGAAGCGACTAACGTTAAATGTGACGTGTGACGACGCGCTATTCCACAATAGATGGCGCTGTTGTTATGATTTAATTATGCTATTGCCTGAGAGATAGCGCTACTAGTATAAATTAGTGTGTTTTATTTAACTTTTAATTCTGTAAGTTTGAACATCTTATGACGAAAGCAGTATCGTCAATATGAATATATAAATATTATAATTGTAATCATCATGTTGGTATTTTCCAAACTATATTGGCTGAATCCATGTCGGAGCCGCGAAATTTTTTTTGTAAATAAGTGTAAGTATACTTTGATTGTTTTTCCTTAGTAGTAGGTATTTTTTTGTTTTTGTATTTTTCATTTTAATTAGTAATTTTGGAAGAAGCTGTTATAAGGGCTTAACCAAACCAGCGTTTAACCAAATCAGGCTTACTGAAGAGGAATAAACGCCGCAAAGAAAACTTCCGGACTATCTCGATAAAATTATATTATTTTAAAAACAAACAGTCTACTAAACTACTTTCGAAAAAATAACATATTTTTACACCGTTCGAAAATGAAGTTTTCCAGTCCCGTGTCCTGCTTGTTCCTTGGTGTGGTGTATATTACAGAATCCCATCCCAAGCTGGAGGTAGCGACGACCCATCTTCTGTATTGAAATTAGGATGGTTTTTAATCTCAATAGCCACGCGTAGCATTCCGGAAAAACAGATTATCTATTTTTTTTGTCATAATTTTTATGAAAAAAAAAATGGGAAGCATTTGACCAGTACTAGTTACATCATCTGATGTTGAGCGCCAATCGAAGCGATGACACTATCTTTTAGATACCAACCCGGTATTAACTTGATTAGCCCAAGCCCATTTACAATTAACAATTCAGTTTTTAAAATGAAACTGTGGTCCTGTCTTAAAAATGTTTAATTTTTTATTATCTGATCCTCACAGACGTTGATCGTTTCCCCTTTTTCGTCTGGGGATAAAAAAATAAAAATCTAATCCGCCACGCTACGAGATTACTATAAATATAAATACCCTTGGATTGGGTAATATATCAATAGTTTAAAAAACACTAGAAAAACACGCTTTACAAGATTTTTCTAACAAATCCAAACACAGCTATGATACGATTTTCCATTATGAAGTTCCAGTTCATATCTTTCGGCTCCATCATCAGATCAGTTCGACAGTACCATATTATTGTATCGTCATCAGAACTACATACAGCTGCCAATTTTCATGACGCTACGATCCTTGGAAGATGGTTAAATTAGTTACCTTAGATTTCATTACGTAGTTAGTTACATACAGGTCGACCTAATAAAAGCGTGTTAATAAATCGAAATGGTGTCATATCATTTATACACAACAAATCGCAAACGCTTGCCAAAATAAATACATAACAAAACAAATATGACAGCCACAGCAACAATACATCATCCAATTTTAACGCTCATTATCTCCAGTATTTAGGGCATACTTTATAAAAGAAAAAAAAAAACAACAATAGACAAAATCGGATAAAATACTATGTTTAAACAACACTACGGGTGGCGCTGTACAATGCACAATGCAACGTGAAATCTACAAGGTATTTTAAACGTAATAGCGTAAAAATAAAGAACAAAATCGTTTAGTTCAAATTGTAAACCTATTGAACTTCAATGAGTCGTGTTGCTACCTACATCATTGTATTATTACAAACTTACATTTGCCGTCAATAGCAGCGCCACCGTCGACAAATTCCAAACAAACCGCTTCTACATATATTATTTCCTTATTTCAACACTGGCGTATTTAAGTTGGTAGTTTAGTGTAAGACGGATCAAAAGCGTTCGGTTCGGTAAGTGTTTTGCTAATCGAAAGTAGTTTTTTTTTGTGAAAAAAAGTTTAAAAGGAACCGCTGATACTTTCGAGGAGTTTTTTCGAGTAGGTATTTATGGCTACTTGATTTCTGGAGTAGGACTCCCATGAGGGGCTCTCGATTTCGATGGAATTTTGTGTTGAATAAACCCGTAGGATCATATTAATGAGACGCTTTACAGGATGTTTTCACGGCAAGTTTAAAACGTAACGTTCTCCACAGGGCGCTACAGAAATGACGTGTACGATGAAACCATGAAACACCTTATCTATACTATTATAAAGTTGTAAAAATGAAATGTCTGTTACGTTGAAGATATTTTCAAAAAATTGATTGTTACGAACTATTTGGAGGTCACTAAAACGAAAAATATTTTTTTTTGGATTTAATGTAAGTATGTGTCGTTGTGGCTTCATCACGCAAAATCGGCTAAACAGATTGCCATACTTTTTGATACACGGGTAGCTGGGTATCTCCAGATGGTTATAGGATGTTTTCACCTCCTTAGGCTTAAACAGGTGAACCGATTTAGATGTAATTTGGTATGAAGTTAGTTTGAAACCCTAAGAAGGATAGTTTTTTATCCCGGAAATCATCCCTTAAAGGTGCGTTCACATTTGTATCATTTGCCCGTATCAGATCATCGTCGCGTGTCATGATCGCGTGTCACGATCACGCGTTTGGACTTTGCGCCGATCGGATCGCTCGAAATCCATTTTGCTACGCGTATCACACAGTTATATCGGACGAGTATGGCATGATCGGCGCGCCGACAGTAAGCGTCCAAGCAGCGCGATACGCAGTCATGCCACGGCACGGTGATCGGATACGAGCAAATGATACAAGTGTGGACGCACCTTAAGGCAATGAAAAGGGGGTGGAATTTTGCACGGGGAATTAATAATTAAAACATAAGCAACACAGCTCTTGGTAACGCGGGCTAAGCCGCGGTTAAATAAATAATAATCATTCGTTGCTATTCTGTGTCATTTCCACTACCCAAAGGGTGTCTGGAAGAGATCGCTCTTTAGCGATAAGACCGCCTATTGTCTACCGAATTTTATGTTAAGGCTCTATTGTACTGTTTCTGTTGTTGGTGTGCAATAAATAATTCCTGTATTGTTTTGTAATGAATATTACAGGACAATTTTTACACCAATCGAACTAGTCGCACGGTAAGCTCAAATAGGCTTGTGTTATGAGTACTAGGTGACGATATAATAATAGATAAATTTACTTATATAAATAAAAAACATCCAAGACCCAGGAACAAAGATTTATGCTCGTCACACAAACACATGCTATGGCCGGGATACGAACCCGGGACCGCCAGCTTCGTAGACCGTTTTGCAACCCACTGAGCCAAACGTTTCGTCAATCATTTCCTTGTATTTGCTTATAAGTTATACATGCAGGTGGCCAAAAGTCTTTAAGGTCGGTGGCAAAAGCGTTTTGTAGCAAGTTTACCGAACTGAAAGACGTTTCGCGCCAAAAAGAGAACACATCCATAATAAAGACGCTATTTTGCCGAAAACGTAAATAGGTATGAATCGACTCAATTCTTCATTCCTGCGGTGTCTGGCTAACCCGGTACGAAACGCATAACGCTCCTTTCCGAAGCCGGCGAGGGAGGCTGTACATTAGGTGTTGGATGTAAAATATGAACGGGTGGTGTCGCGCGCTTAGATTAGCTAGCGTAGCACGGAGACAGATTTCGTGTAGCCGGGTCGTTATTCTTAAAAGTTAGTACAATACATTATTGTTTGGTAATTAATTATGAAAATAGAATAAGGAATGAGTTGTTTCATTAACTACAAATGAAAAAAAAATACTCGATTGCGAAAACATTCTTTAGTAGTTAATTTCAAAACCGCAGTGATGAAAACGGAATAAAGACATTAAACTTGTTCCCTCTATAATCATCTTAATAACACTGTTCTCAAATTATTTTAAACTAGGTTCCGGAACTTCGTCCGAGATAAAAGTCAGGACACTCTTTTTCACCATAGTCGGGTAAAAAGTATCATATTTATAACCATCTGTAGATGACCAGCTTTACTTGTGTACTAAAATCACTGAAATCCATCCAGCCGTTTTGAGATGCTTATTTTTTTAGGGTTCCGTACCCTAAGGGTCAACGGGACCCTATTACTAAGACTTGGCTGTCCGTCTGTCTGTCTTTCGGTCTGTCTGTCTGTTTGTCTGTTTGCCTGACTGTCACCAGGCTGTATCTCATGAACCGTGATAGCTAGACAGTTAAAATTTTTACAAATGATGTATATATGTTGCAGCTATGCAACAAATACTTAATTTTATGCCTGTCCGTCTATATCAGTAACCAATTTAAAATGATCGAGTACCGCGTACATTTTGCTTAGGAGTAGGGCTCTACTAACACTAGATTTTAATAGATACGGCCATTTGTAGCGTATCTTTTGGAACAGTACCCTCAGTGCACGAGTCCGACTCGCACTTGACCGGTTTTTTTATATCTTCAATGTACACACATTTCATTTTTACAACTTTATAATGCATATAGATGTTAAATCATCTTTACAAGCTCGAGACATATTCATTTACGGCTTGTGTTCACTGTTCTCCATCTGAATAGATTGTTGGGGCGCAGACATTCTTGGCGACCGTACTAGAAAACGAAGCATGGGTAACGCCGCCCAATAAGGTGGACCGACGATCCCAGGAAACTGTTGGAAGAGAGTAGCGCACGTTAGTCGAAACCCCCCTCCCCCCCCTCTACACAAGGTGGACGGAAGACCTGATAAAGGTCGCTGGAGTCCGCTGGATGCAGCACTGGACCGTTCATGGCGCTGTCTATGGTGGTGTTCTTTGGGGAGGCCTATGTCCAGTAGTGAACGTCTGCATCTGTGAACATCAGATGATGATGCTGTTAAATCATCGATCTAAAATAGAAGCCTGGTTTTTGGATAAGTAGCAGGGGCGTCGCATCAGGAAAATTACAAGGGAAGCCGAAGCGTATTTATTTACTTGTATTTAAAGAAAAAGGTGGTATAAGCCTTTTCTTGGACAACCCGGTCGGAATCGGCTTATATGGACGCCACGCCACTGAAGTAGGTAAGCGAAAAAAAGGATATCAAAAATAATTCAACCAAAGCCCTCTCCACACTTTCCCGCGGTAATACAGCTTCCATCAACCGTCGCACAATACGGCGCGCAACATCATACATACATACACACATACACACCCCCCTGACAATCCCTCAAAACTTCACCCCCAAGAAATCCGCTAAGTAACGCTCTTCATCGCGGGATGAAGTTTGTCCGTTTGTGCTTTCAGTGCTGTGATAAAATGGTAAATTAACTATAAAAAAGTTTAAGTACACCTACATTTGGTGCAGAACTAAATTACTAATTAACAATGTATGTATAAAGGCGATATTATTCCTCCAAGGGTTCTCTTGCTCTTAATCTTTGAGCAAATTAGCAATTGGAAGATTGAGCGTTTTCTTGATAAGTAATTTTGCTTTAAGGTTCGCCTAACTAAACCAATGTTTAAAATACGCTGACGGCGCGTTTACGCGGCTGAATTTATAGAAAAATCGTGACGTATGTATAAGACACGACAGCGCGTATACGCAGCGGTAAGCTTCAATGTGGGAAGCATGCGTAAAAATAGTGACGCATAAGTCACGTCACTGCGATCACCGTTAGCGCATTTTGAGCATTGGTTTGTGAACCTTTATTTTGGGATAAATTATGCCCTAGTTTTTTAAATATGAATAGCGATGAGATTGCCTCTTGTTCACCATTTCCGATTTAAAATAGTCATTCAATGTTACCCAAATCCACCTTATATAATATGTGATCATCTTGTTATTAACTTTCTAACTACATACATTAGTTTTAAAGACATAAATATATAGTTGAAATAAAACAATTTAACGGATTATATCGCGTATATTATCTCATTTTAGTTCCCGACGTTTCGGAAGCTTTCCAGCTTTCCATGGTCACGGGAGGACAACCCCAACATGGTCCTCCCGTGACCATGGAAAGCTGGAAAGTTTCCGAAACGTCGGGAACTAAAATGAGATAATATACGCGATATAATCCGTTAAATTGTTTTATTTCAATGAGTAATAATCGCGGAAACAGAAGAAAATATTATAAATATATAGTGTTTTAAGCGATACTGCCCCGAAATTGCCATTGTACCCTTAAAGGCATATAAATAGTTTGTATTGTTCGTGCGCTTGAAACCATAACCAGATAGTGAGATTGACTGTGGAGGTTTCAATCTCTCTTCTCTCTCCAAAGCTCCAAAGAGGTATTCAATCTATCTCTATGTCAGTGTACTTAATTTAAAATAAATCCGCAGACGCTTCTGTCTTCCTCTTTCCGTCCGTCTGTCTGCTCGATTGGAACTCGAAAACTACACAATCGATTTGAATTCGGTTTTGAATAACGCATATTTTATCTTAATTCTTTTGAATGGATTGTTTATCCTATGTTTATATCTCACCTATACATATTGTCAAAAATATTTATTTCCTTATGTCGTTAAAACAAACCCTGCCGCGTCTGTTTGTTTGTTCGAAATACATTCGAATACTACTTGACCTAAAAACGACGATATCTGGGTGCTGCACAAGTTGTTTTGTTCCTTTTTTTTAACTATGACAAATAAAACCTTTCAAGTCGAATGTTTTTTTACGAACATGAACATTAGGGTGGGTCATTTTTAATTTTTACTGGTGTATTAAAGGGCACAATTGGAAAGTGTTGCCATTTGATGTTAATATTATGTCAATTTTGTTATAATTTCATTTTACTTTTTATGACTTTTATCTTGTTATGACTTTTTCATCTATTGGATTACTTGGGCATAAAATTATCTGTAGAACAAAGTTACAGTAACTTTTGATCAAAATTAGGAAAAAAAAAAATTTGAAAACACCCAGTGTGTTCAAACAATGTGTATAGGTAGTAAATGTTGAAGTGAACTCGGAGGTAGAAGATCAATTCTAAATCCTATAAAAAAATTACTATAACGCCGATTTAAGGTACAAATTTATGACAAAATGCAGAAGGATCTGTGCGTGTACGCCTTTGAAACATCCGTTTAGCGGGAGGTGGCATAGAACAGAGAGGAATGGTTTTATCTTCTGTTAAAGGCCAAGATCCTCGTTGGGTCCCTGAGCGAGCGTAAGTAAGTAAGTTTGAAAAAAAATAATCCATTCAGTGACCTCCAAATAGTCCGTTACAATTATTTTTTTGAAAATATCGTCAATGTATAGACAATTCATTTTTACAACTTTATAACAATATAGATATCGTCTCCTGCCCCTGTATTGCCTAGCGCGTTTGACGCTCGCAATTAGAATCAAGCGTCATGATTTTGTATGGGCTATGACAGTTGATTCGGATACCAAGTGTCAAAATTTCGTTAGGCAATAACCCCCCGGTACCTATAGTACAAGCATTGCTTAGTTTGGGACTCGATCGATTTATGTACGATTGTCCCTGTATTATTATTATTTTTTACACATGAGAACCTCGGTTAAAACCCTCTCAAGGCACAACGAAAACATATAAATCATTGTCTATATAAACCAGTTATTAAATAAAATGATCCGAGGCAAACCCGGGCCGCCCGCTAGCTTAGCAAACAAATCCAATTCAGTAATAGCAGTATATTCCTACATTCGCCGCGTTCATATCGTATGAAAATGCCTTTTATCATATTTTCCCGCTCTCATCGCCTTTGATGCCGCGATCGAACCTCTTAGCCTATTTGGGAATAAGGGGCGGTATTATTATATTAGATAATGATAATACTAGCTTTTACCCCCTAAGTTCATGTGGACTAGACAATATAATAAAAGGTAGATAGATGCGTTACGTAATGTTATTGTGTCTCTATTTTGATCTTTTTTATGGGGCGCAATAAAGAATATACTACGTCTCTACTACCTAAGATGTATATTCGTTGGTTCGTATCTTAAGAGCTTCTCTCTTGTCGGTGGAGTAATCGCCGTTCTTCTTTATCCTGTGTTAGCCTTTTGGTCTCCTGATACGACACAGTGCCCACTTTTTCTTTTATTTTATTAAAATAGGTTAATATTGGTCATCCTCTGCCCCTTCTTCCGTTAACTTTACCTTCCAGGGTGTTCACAAAGAAAGTATGATGTCGCATCAGGTGGCCCACCATCTTTCCTCTCCTATTTTGTATAGTTTTCAATACGGATCTTGTTTCGTTCACTATACTCAATACCTCTTCATTGGTCTTCCTTTCGGTCCATCTAATACTTTCCATTCGTCTCCAATACCACATCTCAAATGCTTTTAACCTTTCTCTGTCATTTTGTGTCAGTGTCCACGACTCACTTCTATACAAAGCAATGCTCCAGATGTACACCTTAATGAGGCATTTCTTAGCTATTTTGGAAATCTTTCCTTTAAGTAGATACTTCTTGCCGTTGAATGCTTTTCTGGCCATAGCAATCCTCTGTGCAATGTCTTCGGTGCATCTGGAGTCACATGTAATTAAACTGCCCAAATATTTGAATTTAGTAACTTGCTCTATTGTATTGTTTTGAAGATGTATACACTATTAATAAAATTGTAAAATTGAAATGTCTGTACAGTGACCAGCATCCATAGGTATCTGCCACAATAAAGCGGGTGAAAATATCTGACCCGTCCTAACGGTGCTAGAAATAGAGTCATCTATGGCATAAGCTGCGAGCTGCCATATTTAAAAAAAAAGAAGTAATACAGTCATGTCAGATATTTGTGCGCCCTTTGTTGTAGCAGATATTAATGCTGGTGACTGTACATTGAAGATATAAAAAAGTGATACTGGACTATTTGAAGTTCACTGAATCGATTTTTCGATCATAGCCAAGATAATGGCAAAAAAGGCAGTAAAATGTATGGTCGCTGATATTATATCAAATACTAGAGGTGCCAGCAACTTTGTCAGCGGAGGAAAAAAAAATCATAACCCTCCCTTTTTTCCTCAGCATAATTGAGTAAAAATTATACTATAACCATCTGTGGATGCTTAGCTACCAAAACTAGTTGAAATACACCCGTGTACCAAAAATTGATAAAATCCATTTAGCCGTTTTGGCGTGATAAACCCAACGACACATACAAAAAATAAAAAAAACGATTCAGTGACCGTCAAATAGTCCTCAGGTATCACTTTTTTTTTGAGAATATCTTCATTGTACAGAGATTTTATTTTCACACTTTTAAAATAGTATAGGTAAGAAGCTATCGACATTTTCACAAAGATACATTACAACCCTATAAGGAATCTAAACGAAAAGGACGCTTAACGAAATAAAAACTAACGCAAACCTCCGAGTTAATTGCCAAATAATTATATTATTCCCAACATCTGTGTACGCGAAAATAGTTTCAACAATTTAACGTCTCTAGTACCACCCAGTAATTGCTTTAGGCCTGGTATAACATCGATCGTGCCTTTCAAAAAACAAAGAAAACCGTACCATTACATACCACTCTAACCCCTATATGCAAGGGGTGATTTTCGAACGCGTCAGAAGCTACTATAGGGTTGTTTTTTTGAGTGAAAGGGATGGAACTCCCAGTAAACGGTTGGTTGAGTCGCTAAGGGGTGGTACTGTAAGAGTGACGCCCCAAATCCTAAGGGTAGCTGTCAGTTGGCAAATGAGTCTCTTCTGGGGTGCACGGAAGAATATTCAGTTCGGTTTCTCGTAGGATTGACAGTGAAGTGATGTTTTTGTGTTCGTGTTGACTTTGAGACGGATTTTCAGATTTATTATAAAGGTTTGTTGATTTTCTGTGTGGTTCTTAGCTTTGTTGTGTGTACAGGTATTTATATGTATGTTTTGAAAATCTATTTACCTACTGAACTGTGCGTTATTAAATATCGGTCGAAAAATATCGCAGTTTGATTCAGTATAAACGTAAATACGACACACATTCTTGGATAGCTTACAATGATAAATTCGTTTTATGTTTATTGCTCTTGCCTTGTGGCTTATGATATAAATACCTATAACTATGAATGTGTATGTTATACATATCTATAAGGTATATATATATACATATACAGAAGAGAAGTCTTTACTAATTGATTGCCAATATGAACGCCCAACTCTTGAATCTAAAAAGTTAATATTTTGCTTAGAAGTTCTTTTTACGATGTAGGGTAAACATAAGACTGAATTTATACATTTATATTGGTATTTAAATGAATTAAAAACTCCAAGCCAAGCTTCTGGTAATCCAGTAGGTATAATATACATATGTAAGTATATAGGGTAGGTACACGCGTGAACCTATGTTAGGTACCTACACCTAATCTAGATTTTGTGCTTAGTTACACATAATGTATTAACTTGTAAATACATAAATAATTATAAATAATGAACCAATCTGTATTCAATCTATAAACTGAAAAATATAAAGAACGCGTTACAAGAGAGAAAATAACGTCAATATTAGGGTAAAAATAATGATGTTATTATTGATGAGAATATTGGCGTCACAATATCTAAAAATATTAACTACTAACTTCTGCCCGCGACTTCGTCCGCCTTAAATTCATTTATCGCGGATAATGGTATTTTTCCGGGATAAAAATGGCCTATGTCCTTCCCCTGGACTCAAACTATCTTCATACCTCCAATCGGTTCAGTGGTTTAAGCTTGAAGAGGTAACAAACAGATAGACAGACAGACAGACACAAAAATAAAAATGTTTCGTCAAAAGGAGTGATCAAAATTGGACGTGCATAAATATACCTGCCGTTGAATTGGGAACATCCTGTTTATAACGAACTAGAAGGCGCCCGCAACTTCGTTCGCGGAGGAGAAAAAGTCATAAACCCTCTTTTTTTCTTCAGCGTAGTCGGGTAAAAAGTATCCTATAACCATCTGGAGATACCCAGCTACTCCTGTACCAAAAATAGTTAAAATCTGTTACGCCGATTTGCGTGATGAAGCCGCAACGGCACATACAAACATAAAACAAATCGCTTCAGTGACCTCCAAATAGTCCCTTAGAATAGTTTCTTTTTAATTATCTTCAATGTACAGACATCTCATTTTTTACAACTATCCTAGTACCATTAGTACCTAAAGATGATAATTGGCATCAAACTTGCATCATACATATTTTTGACAAGTCGATACTCTGTTTAAAATTTAAATAGGTACCTTGAAATAGACCAGACTTAGAAGTAGCATTGCCCTTTTTCTTTCAGAACAATTGCGATGTTCTAATACAAACAAGCTAGTTTAATTGGGTTTTATAGACGATTCATCATTGGAACTCATTTTTTAACTACTGACAAAAGAAGTGCGTTGCGGAGGCGTGGCGTCAGGAAAATTACTAGGGAAGCCGAAGCGTATTCATTTACTCATATTTAAAGAAAGGTGGTGATAAGCTTGTCCTTCGGCAACCCATCGTCTTCGCTGGCCTGGTCACCTTGAGCGAATGGGAGAGGAACGGCAGGTGAAAAGAGAATACCTGGGTCGACCAACTGTACGACGCCCAGTTGGTCGACCTAAGTGCCGCTGGATAGATCTGGTAGAGGCGGATCTGCGTGAGCTCGGACCCATTAACTGGCGAGAGATTGCGCAGGATCGGGTAAAGTGGCGTGCTCTTGAGTCGGAGGCCAAGACTCATTCTGGGTCGCTGAGCCAGCGCAGTTAGTTAGTTAGTTCGGCAACCCGGGAATCGGCTTATATGGACGCCACGCCATTGCAAGGTTGATGCGTATTTGAGTGTCTTTGGCATCGTAGCGCTTGAACAGATCAACCGATTTTGATTCCGTCTTTTACGTCTGAAAGTTGACCTCAGCGAGAGTGTTCTTAAATATGGTCCATGAAGATCGGTTCAATCGTTTAAAAGTTATTAGTATTTTTCTAGATGTGTCCGCGTTTTTTAAAACTACGAATTACTTAGTAGCTAGAAGATAAATTCTAAAAGTGAAGTTATTGTAAAATGTATGCGTATTACCTAAGCTTTCCGAGAGAGCGTAAGTAATAGTGGTTTTAACATAACCACCAAAGATCATGAATTAGTTTTATTGAATGCGGAATTTCCCGGATGAGTTATAATATAATACTTAATACACATAAATAAACTCTCTCGGTCAGGTCTATCTCCGACGGACCTATTGTATTTCCACTTTTGGGTTGTAAACGTATTTAAATTTTCTGCATTAGAAAATTGTTTTTCATAAATAATCTGACCTTAATACTTAAAACACTAAATTCACTCTTTAGTGGTTACGATGAACTAATCCGGAAAATCCCGCATTCAATAAAAATCAATAATTATTTTTGGTGGTTATAACTAATACACTTGTATGCTCTCGGTCTGAAATAAAGATTGTTAGTATTATAACTACTATTAATTAAGTGGTTCAGTGAAGTTTAGGTAAATATGCATTACTTATTACGATACGAGCTCTGATGATTAAGTAGCCGACACACACATTTAACCGGGATTGCTTTTCTCACCAAAATAACTTCCGTCGCCTATTTGGGTAAAATAGGGATGATGGCTAAATTTGAATAAGAAGTCACCCCGTCGTGTAGATAAAGAAAATTGGAGACGTATTTTTCTTTATAAGTATATAAATTTCTGTCAAACTTTCATTTATTAGACAGACTTTGTCTGTCGACTGTACTTTTTTTTGTACATCCGTCGACTACTCATTGAGACTGCTAAAGAGCCTAAACTCTGTAAGTTTGGGATATTTTGTTACATAGTCTCTATTACCACCTTCTGGCTCCATCATCAGATCAGCTCGATGGCGTCATAGTAGTGCATTGTCACCGAACTTACATAAATATGACAAATTTTTGCTCAATAGGAAACCGGCAATACGTCACATTGAACTTGCAAGATTTGACCCGTAGAAACATACATAGATACAATTGCAAGTTATAAATAAGAGCTTGTAAAAATAATGGCGATACATAGTGTCAAAATGTCACGTGACGTCACGCTTAGGTCTGTACCTAAGCGTAGTAGGTACAGTCTATATTTCGTTACGACGTCACGACGCAC
This sequence comes from Hedya salicella, assembly GCA_905404275.2. Classification (NCBI taxonomy): domain Eukaryota; kingdom Metazoa; phylum Arthropoda; class Insecta; order Lepidoptera; family Tortricidae; genus Hedya; species Hedya salicella. Next base: position 4,085,630 of record FR990115.1, on the reverse strand, counting down.
CACTCCTGAAGTGCAATGCGATGTATCAAAATTTCCTTGTATACAATTGAAAAAGCAAAAAATATGTGTCGAAAAAGAAAAAAAAATGAAGACAACATGACCTCTTATCATTAAAAACTACTAAAACTGTGTTCGTCGTAAGGCAACATTTGGGTAGCTGAATAGCAAAATATACATTATAATGAGTGTAGATAGTGCAAAGAAGATTCATTATCTGTATGAATACACCGTGACCGTTAAATACCCGAAAGATTTAAGCTAACGATACTAGAGCCTAATTAGAGTATATAAAGTTATGTAACATATAGTCCAAAAACTCATAATTAAGGAGATATTAATTATTCACAACAAATCAAAAAGTTAAAAAATCTCCAGTGTAACACACCTTAAGGGCGTGAGTATTACGTAGCCACCTACTTCTTTTACACGTAGATGCACTAACTGTATGGTTGTTAGCCAGTTTCATAAAGAAGTTTGGTATCTATCTACAAAGTTTTTACTACCGAAAATATTTTCATCACGAGATAAAAGGATATAACATGCAACTAAAATACAGTGTAGTGTATTAATCCGAATAATTATAATATCTTATCTTACACACTTCAATCTCAAGTAGCTTTTTTGTTATCACTGAGAATAGAGATAATTAGGTTTGTTCTGTTCTAAGTCGCGAGAGTGGTTCTTCTTATAACTGGCTAGTTTGAAATTGATTGTCACTAAAATGACACATTACAAATGATAACTAATTGTCACGCAAGATAAAATAACATTGAACATTTTATTGACTGTAATAAATAATATTCGCTATGCCGCATTATCCTTCGGCTCATTTAGCAGATATCCACTTTGTGTACGGATTTTGTGATGGGAACTCGCTCCAGGCAGTCGCCGAATACCGAAGGCGATACCCAAACCGTCGTATACCTCACCATTCGACTTTTGCGGATGTCCATCGACAGTCTCGCGAAAAAAGGCTTGGAAAAGTTCACAGAGAAAGGGCTATAAATCTAGATGAACAAGCAGAGAACAGAATAATGAACATCATAACAGAAGACCCAACTTTTTCATCAAGAGCTGTAGCTAGAATGGTCAATATTAACTATAAGCTCGTATTAAGGCTATGGAAAAGGTACAGCCTGCATCCTTTTCACTACAGGAAAGTACACTGATTAATTAACAATGACGGGCTAGCTAGAGTTGCCTTTTGCCAAAGGATGAATCAGAAATTAGTGGAAGATTCTGGATTTCAAAATAAGATATTATGTACAGATGAATCGTTGTTCACGAGAGAGGGAGTTTTTAATGCCCATAATCAGCATATGTGGTTAGAAGAAAATCCCCATGCGAAAAGGGAAAATTCATACCAGAAAAAAAAATCCGTAAACTTGTGGGCTGGCATTATTGGGAATAAAATAATAGGTCCCGTCATATTTCCAAATAGACTGAATTCTCACAACTATCTATTATTTCTAAATAATGAATTAAACGACCTGCTAGAAGATGTCGATTTGGAAACCCGACGCACTATGTGGTTCCAGCACGACGGATGCCCGGCCCACTTCGGCTTGGATGTTCGTAATTGGCTGAACCAACAATACCCCGAGAGATGGATTGGCCGTGGGAGCGAAGTTTTAGCATGGCCTGCCCGGTCACCGGATTTAACTCCGCTAGATTTCTTTCTATGCGGAACTCTGAAAGATAAGGTTTACTCAATACCTGTGAACTCCAGAGAAGAGTTGTTAATAAGAATTCAAACGGTTTCAGAAGAAATCAAGAACACTTATGTTAACTTGAATCATGAAATCCGTTCAAGATTGAATATTTGTGCTGAAAACGGCGGTACACATTTTGAAAATCTAATTCATTAAATTACTCGTAATAAAAATGCGTAACTGTTTCATGTTGTTGTTTATTTTACTGTAGGTACAGGTTAGCATGATCGCTGTTACAACAAAGTCCCTTTCCTGTATGAGGTAAAAGGTAAGTATGATGTAAAAAAATAAGTAGTATGATTTCCATCAAATATTATCATGCCTAACAATTTATGGTTGTGATTGTTAGTCAAAAAAAAGATACCTAAGACACAAAGTTTCAATAATAATGTAAGAGCACTTTAATGTCGTAGCACCTAATAAAGTTTGAATACATAAGTATTTGTGGTATTTTGTGGTGCCAATAAATAAAAATAATTTCAACACAAACATCGTGCTAGACATAACTTGACACTTCTTGTCATTCATGGAATACAAGTCACGCCATTCGCCTTTCATCGTATGATTTCGGAGCGATTCGTGAAGTGTCATTCTCGCTCTCTGTTCTTCAACTTGAGATTCCCACCTAAAGGCTTGTTCCCAAAGAAGCGGGCAATTAACAGGATTTAATTCGTACTGAAATAGTAATTTAATTAAGACACATAATTAGACCCATGTTGATATAACATTATTTACTCGTACAGTCGTCAAAAATATGTGCTTTAAATCTTTCGGGTTATTAACGGTCACGGTGTATAATTATCGCGTGATAAACGCGACCATCATAGGCCCGCAGAAGTCCGTTTAGCCGTTTTGGCGTGATGAAGCCACCACGACACATACAAACACACAAAAAAAAGGAACGATTCAGTGATCTCCAAATAGTCCGTTACAATCATATTTTTTTAATATCATCAAATTATAATAGTATAGATTAAATAAGTAAATTACACAGATCGGCCTAATCCCAAACTAAAAAAAGCTTGTAGGTATTATGCGTACATACAGCCGATGATATTCATTCTTACTATATAAGATAACTATATAGTAAGTATGAATATCATCGGCTGTATGTACACATATAGTACCTATAATACTTAATATTATTGTAGTGTAATATAGAATTATAAAACATACTATATACTTTCATTACCCATACCTATCTAACGAGTGCTGACCCCTGTTAAATTTAACGGTTGAGAATGTGAGTAATGAGCCGTTAGCAACTAACAGACGTGCGGTCCATGTAGGCACAAAGGCACTGCCTACCCTGAACGACCATGGCTCCATGCAGGCACAGAGAAACTGCCTACCCTGTAGCCCTGAACGACCATGGCTCCATTTAGGCGGAAAGATACTGTCTACCTTGCCCATAAACCCTGTACACACCACTGCTAACAGACCATGGTGAAATTCGGTGTAAGCCGCTGAGCCAACATAAGGGGCCATAAAATCGGTTAAGTCATATAAAGGCATGGTTAGATGGTTTAATTACAGTGAGTTTTGACGCGGAATGTCGTAAAATTACATTACAAAGTCAAATGGAGATAACCCTTTACGGCTAAGATGCGCGGTTAGGCGCGATGTCACACCGTAGCGAGCAAACGACCGTTATCCGACGGTACTTTATTTATGCGTCCAGGGACTCCAGGGTGCCGATGTACTAGTAGTCTCATGGCTGACGCTTAAATTTAAAATTATAATGTTTATAAACAATCGTAACCAATAATTATATGCGGGTATTTTTGTCTAATTATTATAATTCTAATAAGATACGTACAATGTCATAATATGTAGACCAATTTATCTTGTGGGCATTTTGGCTTGACTGTAAGCCCACAAGACGTTCATCATAAAGAAATAAATATAAATATGATTATATTAGGGGACAATTTTACACGAATCGAACTAGTCCCATGGTAAGCTCAATAAGGCTTGTGTTCTGAGAACTAGACGACGATAAATTGAATAGGTCAAACTAAAAACATCCCAGTTTCAGGAACAAATATTTATGCTCATCACACAAATATTTGCCTTTACCGGGATTTGAACCCAGGACTGTCAGCTTCGCAGGCAGCGTCACTCTCGCTGAGCTAAACTCGTCGTCGTACTATGTACTGTTTGCATCAATTATATAGTCTATCTATAATACCGAAATAAGATTATTAATTAATGGACTCATAGTATTTCTGAACCTGACTTGTTTTCAGTTTAAAAAAGCCAACTTTTCAAAACTCTTATAAAACCAACTATTTATTGTAAAACTTAATACAAACTAGCCAAAAAACATGCAGATACCTACTGATTCTGTGTATAAAATTATTAAATAAGTGGCTACATCACATCATTAAGACGTGATAATCATGATATTATGACATGTATGAATTTATAAAAATAATTAATATCTCAAACACGCATCAAGCGTTTTTGGACTACATGTTATAAAACTTGATATGCTCCAATTAGGCTCTACATTGGATGGTTAATCTGTCTGGTTGTCTTGGCTGGTGTATATCGGGAAAGATCATTCTTCTAGAAACGTTAAAATCATGTTTTCCTTAAGTGATGATTACTTTGATTGAAGTTACAGGTTAAATAAGAGCTGACGCGGATTTTGTATGCAACGAGTATTTTTTTCATATTAAATCCGTGCCAGCTCTCGTGAAACGACCTGCGCTTTTCATAACTCTTTTTATTTTGAGACTTAACGTAGTTTAATCATTAAAAAAACCTACGCAGAAGCCAGACCAGTTCAAATGCACGTACAAATAACCGAATGACGAATATTCGGTGTGCTTAGTTTTAACGACTTCGGTGTGACGGCGTCTGATTAGCATGTAAGGGGTTAGGACCATTTTCCGGTGTTAAGTTGCGATGGTATCTAGTGGCCAGCTGCCCTTACACGTCATCCTGACCGCGTTATGACCAGTGGACGGGTACCCTTACACGCCATTTTAACATAATCATTTTGAAGCTAATTGAATACATTTGTATGTATACTAGCTTAAACATTACAACATTTGTTTAAGACATGTCTGGCTTAAAATGTTATAAATGGCCTAAACTATCACCTACTTTCAGCATTGCATCCTGTTACCAAACACCCTGTATATATATATATATTTATAGTCTAAAATGGCATCAGTACATAACAAGAAAATATCTGTAATGTGTAGTAGCATCTGTAATGTTAATCCTAATACTACAAGAAAACCAGAACAGCCATTTGAAAATTCTGGAACAGAAGTTAAAAGTTAGGTTATTATTTGGTTATAAATCAAATGCAATATTAATAGTACAAATGAAACTAGCTAACGTTTTCCTTTAAAACTGTTTACAACCCGCAGGTGTATAGCCATCTCAAATTCCTAATTAATTCATATTTTGCCAACAGCCAACCGCCATAAAAAGCTAATCGATTCGGTAAAATATCGATTACTTCCACACCGCTAGTGAGATTGTATCTGTGGTATCGAGTTACCATAGACAGCGTGGGAGGTTGTTTTATTCGTTTTAATCGAATAGTTACAATGTGTTCCAAATTCAAATGTTATTTTTATTTTTTGATACGTAAGGTGGCAGATTGAAATTAAATCATAGGTAATCTACATTAACATACTGTATCGTTTTACTTTAAAGGAGCAATTTTTGTATATAAATATACTCGGTTCCATCGACGTGGATGAAAATTAGTGTGAGGATATTAGAGGTGGAGTCTCGCTTTTCAAATTTGTCTAGATTGGTTTTATCTTTAAAACACGCAAAGCTCGGTTGCCCAGGTTCTATTAATTATATTATAAGTTATTCACATTTATGTATAATTTAAGTGTTCTCCCGGTATTTTTTTTGCAGTAACATTTCCAACATTTGATTTTACTCTTTATTCCGATTTCGTAGGTTTTTTCGTACAAAAGAGGAATGTATTTTACTGTTTTGTAATTACTTAATTGCCAAATTCCTTTTACAGCTAACCTAATAGATATGATATTTTCAATAAACAAAACTATAAAAAAACTGTATAAACGTTATATTAGTCTCTTTATGTGGCGTTTTTCACGTGTCAAACGTATTTACAACCCTTTATTTTAATCAGGCGTGTTAATATGTCAGGTTGGGTCAACTCTTGCAAGTTAAATTTCTCCCACTTGCCGGTTTCCGACTGAGCTAAAAGGCATACTTATACAATACAATACAACAATTATTTATTCCACACCAACAAGCGGAACAATACTATTGAGCCTTAAGTTAAACTACATGAGATAAATTATCTCACCACCTAATCATTCTTGGCTATTTCTTTTATGTACATCAGGTCCCAAGTAGCAAACAAGCTGTATAAGATCTTATACAGCTGTTACACAGCCAGTTTAAGCGTTATAACGGCTGTATAAACTCTGATACAGTATTTGTGCTACTTGGGGTGCCAATGCAATATTATGACACCATCGAGCTGATCTGCTGATGATGGAGCCAGATGGTGGTCGTAAAATAACGCAAGACTACCGAGTTTGGGCTTTTTAGAATTGTCTTGTTCTTCTGTGTTAAGAAAAGTACAGTCGGCATTAAAAGCTAGTCTCAACAATGAAATTTATTTTCTTATCCTTCGAGAAACTTGTATATGTCATTGAAATAAAACAATTTAACGGATTATATCGCGTATATTATCTCATTTTAGTTCCCGACGTTTCGGAAGCTTTCCAGCTTTCCATGGTCACGGGAGGACAATGAAAGCTGAAAGCAATGGAAAGCTGGAAAGCTTCCGAAACGTCGGGAACTAAAATGAGATAATATACGCGATATAATCCGTTAAATTGTTTTATTTCAATGAGTAATAATCGCGGAAACAGAAGATAATATTGTATATGTCATGTTGTATACTTCTATGCCATCACGCTGACTTCTCACTCCGTTGTTGCGTGCAAGAAAGAAACTTTCGTGTTTATATGGGGCAGGTATTATCTATACTATTATAAAAATTAAAAATGAAATTTCTGTAATTTATAGATATTTAAAAAATATATTGTAACGAACTATTTGGAGGTCACTAAATCGAAAAAATGTATCCATTATTTTTTGTATGTGTGTATGTGTTGTAATGGCTTCGTCACGCCAAAAGCGGCTAAACGGGCTTCAACTATTTTTGATACAATGGTAGCTGGGCATAAGCAGACGGTTATAGGATACTTTTTACCCGACTACACTGAAGTAAAAAAGAGGGTTATGAGTTCTGACTTTTTTTACTACGCGAACGTAGTAGCGAGCACCCTCTAGTTTATGTTTTTTGTGTAAAAGATAGATAGGTCAATGGGTGTTTTCTACATTTCTTAGGAACAATATGTTTTTCCGTAAGGTTAACAAAATTAGGGAGTGCAACATGCATAATACAAAAATAGTTGAAAGTCATTAATATTCATTATTATCATCATTAAAATTATTATCTATTATATATTTTTGAGTAGAATAGTACTTTGCTTGAGTTTGGGTAGACAATTTGACTTAAACCTATCGCAATCCAGTTACCAGTACATTAACATTAGGTTAACTTTATGACTGGGTGTGACGGGATGGCGAAATAGTTTACACTAACAGCCTTGCGACATGTCATCGCGTTTGTTGCCGGCATTATAGTTGACCTTTAGAACTTGACCAAATTAGTTAACTAAATTGAGTAATTTATATACTACTTGGTGTCCGCAATAGGCTACTTTACTTTTTTTAGAGCAGGTCTTAAAATATTCATTATTGTCCGAATAGCAGAATAAAAGTATTACCAAATTTTTATGGGACCTAGAAAACCGCAGAAAAAAATATTTTATAAGTTTACTTGACGTAAACAGGCGAAAACGCTGTATGCCATATTAGTATATAGATTATTTATGCTGTCACGTCACACGGGTTGAAAACAAACATTTGACAATTTCATCAATGTAAAAACATCGATACTTTCTATTAAAAATCATGACTTCCACCAGTTTACATGGAAAATATAATTATTATCATTATTGTATTGTCCGAGAATGCAAGAACACATAAAAAATTACCGACCATCAATGTTTCGATTCTTGGTAAATTTGTGTTATCTGCCTTCATAAATCCAACGATATATTTTAATTGCTCCACTATCAACGTGGCTTGAAATATAGATTTGTCATCGATTTTGTCAAGAAAAGGGTTATTAATCAAAATATGGCGTTCGTGAAGTCACCCACTAGGTCTACGCTTAGATAATAAAGTAAGTAGTTACAAATTAGTTTTAAGTTACAGGGAACCACCGAAAAGCAGCGTCACGGCTTGCTGAAAAGCCTTGAAAGCTGAGTGGTGACCCCTTTCAGCGTCGTCAATTGATTTGTTATTTGTTATTTTTGTTAATGCTGGCGTTGCTTTCTTCTTTTCTAAATGTTGCGATATATTTGGCACATTGGACGTTACTCACTATTTGTGCTGATATTTTGATCTAGTCTAGCGCAAGGCCTTAGGGAATTCAAATAAAATCCTACAAAAACATACCTTTCTACAGTACCATTATTTTAAAAAGCCGACATTCACGTGAAATAAACCGAACAGTATCCATCGCTCGTAATGCATGAATCATGTCCGATTTAAACATGCGATCGCATGCAATCAATGCCGAATCGGTTCCGATGTCCGAAAATTGTTCACCGAATTCGTACTTGCTCGGTTGCCGGCGGCAGGCAAGCGACACTTTCGCGGTTTCCATTTGTAAATCGGTTTCATTATATTACCAATGCCAGAGATTAGGAACGAGAGAGAGTATACAACAGGCGCACCTGTTCATCCACTTTAATCTTATAATCATAACTTTATTGATAATTGCTAATTACAAGTCAATTCGATTTTAACAATAATTTCTTAATTTATGACGTTATTATGATTATAGCGGTAGATGCGCAGATTATACACTATGATAATAATCCGATATCTCTTTCCTTTCAATGCAATAGTTCTAACATCTGCTGGGACCTGCTCATGGACGTATTCTCTTATTGATATGATCAGGAGCGATTCCCAGCAGAAGTATAGTCACAGCAAACTTCTCGAAAGGGCTTCTACGTATTGGATCCATATCTCCACGCAAGCCTCTCAAAAATCCGAGACGTACGAGCCCGTGACTCAATGCGAGATACAAACATATTAATAATAAAATTGATTGAAAAATCGTTACTTACAATAATGTTAACAATAGGTTAAAAACAAACAATTTAGGGTAGATACAAGTACTTATAAGCCTGAACTAGGATTCCCTGTGTTTCAGGCAAAATAGGACTAACTATGTTGACGAGTATATATATCTTGGCCAGTTAGTCTCTTTCAGGCCAGTTAGTTTCCATTGGGTCTTAAACGAAAACTCGTCAATATGTGTATTCTGCCCGTCCTAACCTGGTCTGCGTACGGTGCCCAAACGTGGTCACTCACTTAGAGTCAGAAATCCAAATTGAAGGTTTGTTAACGGGCAATGGAGCGCAGCATTGTAGGTGTTAAAAGGACAGAATCGGGTCCGGAACACTACGCTGCGCCCTGTAACACGAATAACGGATGTTGGAGAAAAAACCGCTAGGCTAAAGTGGGACTGGGCTGGTCACGTGTGCGGCACACGGTGTGCCGCACACCCGGAAAGGCGGGCTAGTGTGGTCACTGAATCGGTGCTGGTCCGTGGTCACTAATCGGCCGGATAGTAAAATGTGGCCGGATAGACCTGATACCGGATAATGACCGGATATCCGTTGCATCTCTAATTTGCATCCATCCTTCGACTGATACAAATACGACCGCCTTGGTAGCTTATTACAAGATAAATTTCTTTTCTTAACATCGCAAGCCACTTACAATCCATTTTACTCTATTACGCCCAAGATCCAGATAATACATCAAAAGACAATCCGGTTTCCGTGAAATACATATTTCCTAATGCGATTACATCGCATTTTTTAAGACGGAATCCCTCATTATTTATGCAGAACCCTCCCTATTTAGGGTCCCCGGGGGTCTGACAATAACGCACTTAAGAGCCCTGAATAATGGAGAGCCGTCTTTTAGTGGAGATGGAAGTTTTTAGTAGAATTGGGGAATATTACGCTGGTAATTTTGGGAGAAATGAAGAAGCCGGATTTGACTTAGATCTTAGAACACTTTAATAGTTATTTGTTATGTAAAGCAGCAAAGTTGTTATTTGGTGCGAATGCTTGAATTGAAAGCCGAGTAAGCGAAGGAATCTTAAATATAGATTCCTGCGCGTAACGAGGCTTTCAAGGCACGAGAAGCCAAATAATTTTGCAGCCATGCACGCAACTTTACACCTCACTACTGCGAGTAAAATATGGGATGTAAAAAAAGATGAAATTACAACAAAACAACAAATAAATATATAATAAAATATAAATTCGTATTTCAAATGACTTTTCCACGCTAGCGGATGAAACGAACTTTTCCACGCAGATTTGGCGCTGTAAATGGAGCGTTTTCAAGCGAGTGGGGCCAAAATGTTTTTAATATTTGTTTGTATGTTTCCGGCTAAAGAGAGATAAGATATTTTCAAAAAAAATATTGTATTGAATATTTGGAAGTCAGAAAATCGAAATATTTTTTTTCCATTTCTCTTTGTATGTTGTTATGTGTCGTTGTGACTTCATCACGCCAAATCGGCTAAACAGATTTCAACTATTTTTGGTAAACTGGTAGCTGGGTATCGCTGTCGAAAAAAAGACGGGATATGACTCTTTCTCATCTTCAAACGAAGTAGAAGGCGCCCTCTAGTTCTCAATATAACTTTAAACATGACGTTCTTCGCAGGCCAGCAATGCACTAGCCACCATGGACTCTCCCCTCTCCTCACAAGACGAGCGTGACATCGAGGTGAACGTGGTCTCCGGAGCCTCCAGCCCCGACATCTCTCCCTCTAGAAGCACGCAGAAGAGCCCCTTCTACGAGCTAAAGAAGGATAAAGAAGAGAAAGCGACGGGCAGCGCGCCGTACACGAGTTTTTCTATCAGTTCCATCTTAAACCGAACCGAGCCGAGAAGAGAGAGTAATGTGTTGGAGGCTGCGCTAGCGGCGAATCATTTTGGGAATAATGATGCTATGCTGTCAAGGTGAGTCCTGCTTGATTTCTTACTTATTACAATACTAGCGGCCGCCCGCGACTTCGTCCGCCTTAGATTCGTTTATCGTGGATAAAAGGTATTTTCCGGGATAAAAAGTAGCTTATGCCTTTCCCCAAAATTCGATATTTTAGTAATTCAAATGTGAAGCATATTACAAAGATTTCAAGTTCCTAGCGTAAAAAAATATTTACTGTCCATACAAATTTTCATTCCTGTTTTCGTCCCTAAAAGGGATGAAATTCGACATACATTATAGCCTATATCCTATTCTGATATATAAGGTACATAACTGGAAAGTTTCATAAAAATTCGTCCAGTAGTTTTTGAGATTAAGTGGAACGTACATTCACACAAACGTATTTTCACGTTTATAATATAGTAAGGACAAAGATTTTACCCTCTTCTAAAATCTTCTGTCTCGTCAGTCTGCCTAATCACCTTTCTCAAAAAGCGACATTTGGTGTTGCTTTTGAATTTGAGGATTATAAGATAATATTCCCAATATTTAACACCCTGATTCCAATAATTGACACCCCGTTGATCACCTCTATTCTAGAGCATTTAACTTGTGTATTTTTAGCGGGGGGTAAGGCAAACACGGACAGCACACTACGAGAATATTCCTATTTTTTACAAACGCACACAATTAAAAAATCACCTACAAATAAAAAACACTCACACACTGAAAATTTTCCGTATAAACTAACCAGAGATTTTGCGATTACTTTGGCAGAGGGAAATGTTTGTATGGCATCTACATTAGTTAAACGCTCTAAGCCTCTGTTGCTATGAATTAAGGTTGAAGGTGCCAATTAATAGTGTCAAAAATCGACCTAACCTTAATATTATTCATAGCTTAGTATAGGTTTATACTACGAGACCTAAATTTAGAATAACTAATTGACAACATCACAGACACATAGACAAAAGTACTCAGCCTTACCAAGAATCGCAACCGGCGCACGAAATTTTGTGAATCAGATAAAATCTTTATAAACTGAAATTACGTTTGACATCGGTCTAGGAACTATATTTATTTATTTGGACCTTCAACAATAAGCGTACTTGTACATGTGTTATAGTACATTTACATCTTAAGACTAAGCATCTTATTACTTCCAGAAGGACACCGCATGCACAAATTAGCAGTACAATTCAATTATAACAAAAAAATTGTTACTTACTCCACCTTATTTAAATAATAACTTTCGCTAAACTTAAGTTGTATACCGTTATTAACTAAGTCTAAATCATATATCTACAAGCAGTTAAGCATTTTTTGCTTTGCCTCATTTCCTACTAACTCGTGTGGCTTTAATCTACGGGAAAGTAGATGAATTGAGATCATTGTGTGATCATCATATATCTAAGACTAGTGCAACAATTAGTTGAGCCAAACAGTTTGATATTACGAGTACCAGGCCTATGCATTTTATACTGTACTTACAAGGAAATTAATTTTCTTCGGTAACACGACAATTTAGGCTGCCAGTGACAATTATTTTTAAGAAAATTAAATCGATCATGTGCCTTCTATCTGACTACGATCCTATTAAGTATTTTAGACGCGCGTGATAGCTTTTAAGTTATTTTTTTTATAGCTGTATGTGTTGTACATACACAATGAGTCTTAATCGGTGATCAGGAACCATTTTTTCCAAGTAAGTAATTGATGGCGGTCACGTTAAAGTCGTAAATAGGTACATTTAAACAAACTTTTTTATTAGATGAAATCATTAATTTGAAATTAATTTTATCCTAAATTCCTGGTCACCCTACTAATCTATATCTGTGAGCCTACAACCTCTTCAGATAATTAATGGCAATGATAATTTATGAGTAATAATTCGTCAATCTTGTAATTGTCATATGCATAAAGTTTATTGACTTAAGACATATCAAATCCCCGCCTGGCACTTGACGTATCGTACGTAACTTCAATTGTAGGATAACCATGTATCCAGTGGTCCTTAGTTTTGATTATGTTTTAACTTTTAATTAATTAAACAGTGAGGTAATTGCGTGAGACCTCGTCTATTTTAGCTAGATATTAAAATTTTCCTACTCCTGATCACCAATTAAAAATCATCGTGTATATTGGCTGTACAGGCGTTAACATTCAGTTTAAAAAAGCAATTTATCACCCCATCTGACAACAGAATTCACGAACCCGTCCCAAACATTCGTACTACACTGCATGTCCTACACGGTATCCGTCCGTTCTCATTTGTCCTGCCATTCCACAGATAAAGGGATGTCTGATTAGGGGTAATGATCTTGGGGTTGTTTTATGAAGCCTTGGGTTTATCTTTAAGTCTATAGCGGTTGTTCGCAGTAAAAGCACCGCTACCATTACAGATATAAAACAAATGGGTAGAAACTGTGCTCTGTGGAAAGAAGAAAATTTATTTTTTGCATTGGACTAATAAATGCAAAAATAATGCTAATAAAAAAGGCTTTTCCAATGGTTATGCTCAGAAAGTGCCTCATTGTTTAGCCATAGACGACGTACATTATTTTACGAACATTTATGGGTTAAAATAGATATCTAAGTATCTATCTATTAAAGAAAACGTATCAGTTTTCAAAACACAAATTGTAATAATGCAAATCATTGAAATAAAACAATTTAACGGATTATATCGCGTATATTATCTCATTTTAGTTCCCGACGTTTCGGAAGCTTTCCAGCTTTCCATGGTCACGGGTGGACTGACTGTGTTTCCTCGCGTGTAGAGGAAAGTGCGTAGCGCTACGAAAAGCTTGGCGGCGAAAATAATAATACAAGATTTTATTGTGGTAGTAAAATAAAGTCATCGTATGTAAATAAAACAACCCGTGACCATGGAAAGCTGAAAAGATTCCGAAACGCCGGGAACTCAAATGAGATAATATACGCGATATAATCCGTTAAATTGTTTTATTTCAATGAGTAATAATCGCGGAAACAGAAGAAAATATTATCATCGTATGTAAGTCTAGCCTGCTCCATCATCAGATCCGGACCTATGATGGTCGCGTTTGTCACGCGAAAAACGCGACCATCATAGGTCCGATTCTGTTGATATATACACGCGAGGAAACGCATGGTATGGGCTACGCGTCTTCGATCAGAGCGCCCGCTAGGCGGGTTCCTGGCATTGGATGTGTTAATGTAATTCATAACAAACACTTATATGTACATATAGTAGACAGTAATTAAATCGAAATTCCAATTCCAAAGAGCTTTATTATACCTATTTATATCACAAATCTCTTGGAAACTTGAACATGGCTTGAACTTCGGTAATTATTCCCAAATAGCCTTAAAGTGCTGGAAACCGAGCGATCGACGATCTTCCCGATTAAGCTTCGTTTGGACATTAGTTAATCAGGCAAGTAGCAAGTTCGCTAATGGACAAGTAGCTAAACTTTTCCAAATAGCCTTAAAGTGCTGGAAACCGAGCGATCGGCGATCTTACGGATTGTGCCTCATTTGGACATTTGTTGGTCAAGCAAGTAGGTATCTAGTTAGCTAATGGGCCAGTAGTCTCTACCAAATAGCCTTAAAGTCCTGAAAACCGAGTGATCAGCGATCTTCCCGATTGAGCTTCGTTTGGACATTAGTTAATCAGGCTCAGGCAAGTAGGTAGCTAGTTAGTTAATGGGCCAGTAGCATACCAAAAACCCTCAAAGTGCCGAAAACCGAGCGAAGATGCGTTAAGATGCAATTTATAGCCTATGTGTTATTCTGATGTTACTGGAAAGTTTAGTTGAGATCCTTTCAGTAATCTTTAAAATTAAGAGGAACGTACATACATACTTACATTGGCGCAAACTTCCACGTTTATAATATTATTAGGATGCTACTAGCTGCAGGCACTTGCCCTTCTAAACGTGTCATGGTTGCGATAGCTAATGCCATGTATAGTAAGGTCCAGATTCCGTGTTACTGGCATGCCTGTGCTAATTTACTTGCCGCTGCACAGTTGTGACCACAACTAATCCTGTATCCTATAGTAGCCCCAAATTACTTATTGATCGTCTAAATGGCATGCCAGTTACTCACCCATCTAAACGCATCATGAATGTGGCCACAGCTAATCGAAGCCGGCATTATCCAACGCCGGCAAGTGGCCGTACTCTGTTGAATAGCCGGCCGAGATTACAGACCGACGTTATCTTAGAAGGAAAATGATATATGGGTGAAGCTCAAAAAATAGGACCATCGTTAGCTGTAGACCATACAAACCCGACGAAAGTGAAATGTTGCGTTGCTTGTGCAAAGATTATATTTAATGCAGTTGTAGGGTTAATTGTGTATGTAGAAAATTTAATGACATGAGTTAACGAGTCTAACTTTGTGAACTCCACCCATAACCCTATTAGTTATTTCCATAAATTGAACTAAGATCAACTGGGATAATTGGGATGTTGATAATTTTTGACAACTTTTTTCAGCTGTATGAATATAACACAAACATTACATATTTGTGATAGTGAAAACATCACATATTTTTTATACAATATTGATAAAAAGATCTAAGTTCTGTTTCTAGGTGCTACGTGAATCCTCAAGCATTTCAATTTAAAGCAATTTAAACTTTTAATTTCGTTGACAAATTTTCTTGACAATAAAACGCCAAGGACATATTTCAAATCTTAAAACCTCCCCTCTTAACGACCCGATGTCCGACATTTTGTAAATTCGTGTCCTGTCACCGCCATTTTGACATCTTTAACTTTTTAATTCTTTGGCTGTTTATCCCTGTTACGCTAATTAAGAGAGATACGGATTTAGGGGAATTTCTTTGTTTTGGCTATCATGTTTTTAGGGGAAAACATGAAACAAAGCATTTTTTTGATATTTATTTCTATTACAGAGTTTAAAAATGAACGTTTTCTATTGAGTTAAAAGAAAACATCTACAATACATTGATAACAGGTAACTTATAACTGAAATCAGTATGAATAAAGAATGGTGTTCATTTGTAAAAGTGAAGGTAAATATATTTTTGTATTCTAAATGCATGAAGGTTTTTTTTTTACACATTTGTTTTAGACACTAGCAAACTGCGTTTAGTACCAACACTTAAAAACAGATCCTGACCCATCAAGATTGTCTAAAATCATAAATCTAATGTGTATTGAAACTATTTGCTTTTATTTTTAGAATCCGGACTCTATAAAAATAAAATTAAAGTTCATAAGATGTATTTATTTACTAAAACAAAACAATTCAAATTACATGATAGGGATTCGATGCCTCTTTTTAAGTATTTATTATTACCCGTATTAAGAGGCACCGGTCTTCCATACACTGAAAATTGATATGTATTGAGATACAGTTTTCAATATAAAATTAAATTACTAGTCTCATATAAATTTAAATAATATAAATCAACCTTTTTGTTACTTTTGCTCATACTAATAACTAAAATACTCATACTATGTAGAGACAAAACTTTGTATACGTATGTATTTGTATATGTACTAAACAAATTTTAGTTTCGGTATCTATATCTATAATATCTTTGTAGTTATTCAGTGAATTCTCTGTTCCTATAAAAGCATTTCATCCCAGTATTTTAAGGATAATATAAATTCTTCACTGTAAAGGTAGTTGCCCCGCAGTTTTACGGCCAAAAGCGATCTCGTCGAGTCAAAGTTAAAATCGGGGTGTGATCCCTTACTCCGAGTTATTTACGAGATCTCAGCAAGGTGGGATTTTACCCTCCCTGACTTCCCAATGTTTGCTACACAGATCGAAAAAGGAGCATGTGTTTGTATGTCATTGGTTCTTGATATATTTCAAAGTTGGGGGAGTATCTTCGGTTTAAAAGTGATAACCGTAAATCAGTCTACTTATAACTAGTTACAAAATTCCCCTTTATAACTTTCGCAACCGACGTATTCTTAGCGCTACGCTCGTAGCCAATAACATGGGAAAAACCGTATGTAGCGAAAACTTGCTACAGCAGGATCGCGGTCGTGAAAGTGTTAAAGGCAATAGGCTTTTGTAACTAACCGGAAGATTACAATCGGCGAATTGAATTCTGTCAGGAAATGCTGAGGAGACAAGCTGAAATCTCATCGTACTCGGCGATAGACGAAGAATTAAAAAAAAAGTCATAACTCCGAAAATACGAAAAATCGCGGAACATACATAGGGGTGATTTAGATAGCCCTCTAGGTCCTCTACGTCCCAGCTTCAGTATATCACTACTTCTTGGGACACCCTGTATATATTTTTACGTGGTTTGTACAAAGTGAAATAATTTTATATCACTTTAAAAACTGTAAAATTGACTGAAAATTTCTGGGAAGTCCTTTAACGCATTCACTACCTGTAACCCGTCTAGCGGGCGCTCCGCTCATAAACTCTAATCCGATTCCATGCATTTCCCCGTATGAAGAGAAAAGTGCGTAGCGCTATGAAAAACTTAGAAGCGAAAGTATTAAGGCCTCTCATTATATATCAGTTGCATAAACTACTATTATTTACTCACTAAGTTCAGTGATACTGCTGTTCTATACGCCTTTAAGACTCATATAGATCTTCAGGATCGTAAAATTCATGATATATTCTTCCTCATCATCATTATCATCATCATTTTAACCCAAAGACGTCCACTGCGGGTCAAAGGTCTACCCCGAGGATCTCCACTAAGACTGGTCATGCGTCGCCCTCATCTTGAGTTTTTCTGCGACCCTGACCAGATCATCAATCCATCTTGTTGTGGGCTTTATCACGCTGCGTCGTCCTATACGCGGTCGCCACTGAACACCTTTTCTTGCAAGAAAAATCATATATTATCCCGCAACCCTAACCAGGTCGTCCGACAACCTTGCAGGTGACCTTCCCTCGCTGCGCTTACCGGTACGCGGTCTCCACTCGAGAACCTTTCTGCCCCAACGGCCATCGGTTCATCGAACTATGTTCCCTGCCCATTACCATTTCAGTTTGCTTACCCTGTTTGCTATGTGTGACCTTGGTTCGTCTACGAATCTTTTTTCTAATTCGATTTCGTAGAGAGATCCCAAGCATAGCCCTTTCCATAGCTTGCTAAGTGACTCTAAGCTTCCTTATATAGTTAGAGACCACGTCTCGGCTCCGTAAGTCATCACCGGTAATAGTATCATATATACCACAATTATTGATAACGTTTTATAACTTACAAAATTGGAGTCAAGATCTTAGCCTTTATAAAACATATACTTCTGCAGCGTCATAAGATTCATACGCATCATATAGCAGACTATAATTGATTATTTCCCAGCTAATGCGTCCATAAAGAGATTAGCCAGCTCCGGTAATACACAACAACAGTATGGCGAATCGTGTCTTGAGGGAGAGCCCTTCTGATATAAATAATTTAACGCCCTTTAGTTACGGTGCAAGCCACGAGATAAAGCGTAAAGCCACACAAATAAAGTCCAAAATTACGCAACTATGATCTAAATTAAATCAAACTTTACCCTAGATGTTTATATTAATAATAGAAGGTGCCCGCAACTTCATTAGTGGAGGAGAGAAAAATCATAATCCTATTTTTTTCTTCAGCGTAATTGAGTAAAAAGTATTCTTTAACCATCCGTATTTGCCCAGCTACCTGTGTACCAAAAATCCATTTACGAACTACATCTATGAACTGAATTACACGGATTTTGTTTTAAATGAAATCCTTAGGTCTAATTTCACATTGAACTGTCATCTATTTAATGGCTGTTTACGCCTATCATGTACACAATTTGATTAGATTTGACACGATTTGAGGTATTCCTATAGAGGTGTAGAAAACTAAGAAGAACAATCTCTATATATCCAAAGTGTCCGTCAAAAGACGTTAAATTCGTGGCGCCACTGTAGCAAGTACATAAAATAAATTACCATAATAATTCCAAACAATCCAAAACCACACAAATCTTTAAAAAAATATATTATGAACACGGTTGAAAATTTACATCAGAAGAGGAATGAAGTATCAAGCTGCATTTTGATAGAAATGTTTTGTAATAGATTTTTTATTAACTGTTCACCTTACCTTGTTTATACTCCATGAGTCAATGCTAATGCTGTACGAACCTTTTTAAAAGTACGAGTTTACCAACACTTCCCAGAAGTGTTTCCATTTTCGAATTTCATCCCCCAAATACATGACAAACCTACCACGCTAGGGCCGACTTCATCAACATGAAATTTAACGAGAGAGGCTACCCCAGTATAACTTTACTCTAACGATTTACTCGATGGTTGACTTCAATTTCGTTACACCCTAGTCTACGAATAACTTACTCTCGCATAGTTACTCGTTAACGTTGAACGACTGAATCGAATGAAATCGTAATGCACCCAAGTAAGATAGTTTGTCCCATGCTTGAGCAATGGTGCTGCGTATATTTTTGTTCGGGTAATACATCAATTAGGAAATAAGTATGGAATCCACTTGATAGCGACAATGATAGTATTAATCTACGTCTAACAGTCTACTCAGCCGAAATTGGCCGTATAAGATTTTACTCTAGTGTAGAGATTTTATTATTAGGTTAAATAATGGTAAAACGTAAATAAGTTTACTCATGAGCAATTAATGATTTATTATTGAAATAAGATTGATACTACGTTGGTGAAATCTAATCTATACCATAAATTATTATTTTTTAATAAATAAATATCAGGGACAATGTTACACAAATCGACCTAGTCCCAAACTAAGCAAAGCTTGTACTATGGGTACTAGGCGACAGTATACATAATATATAGATAAATTATAATACTTAAATACATATAATACGTCCAAGACCCAGGAACAAACATTCGTGCTCATCACACAAACACTTGCCCTGGCCGGGAGTCGAACCCGGGACCGCCAGCTTCGTAGGCCGTTATACAACCCACTCAACCAAACTTGTCGTCGATATTGTTACCCGTTACCCGCTTTAGTTTGTGGCACAACCAAATCTGAGCCTATGTGCTAAGTTAAGAGGTTACTTATCGGTTAAGTCGATTTGATATAAGGGGCGATGGAATGTTTTTATATCAAGGGGCGGTCCCCACTCGGATATTTGTTGGTCGGGTGCTTCACTGATTTCGGTATTCTGAAGATTTTGTTATTTTTTAACATTCCTGCCCTTCCATATTCATATTCGAGGTGTTTAGTCGTATTTTCTGGGTGCCATAAGTAAATTTGGGTCAGGAATCGATTACCGGTATTCTTTTCATGCAAAATAACGGTATTTCGGTTATTATTAGAGATTTTTGTATTTGAATGAGCTAAATTTAAAGTTAATTATAACCTAAATACATTAACCTAATTAAATATCGTGAGATTGGTAACATATTTCATGTTAAAGTAATACCGGTATAGAGCCCTAATTTAAGTATACAACACAATCTGTAATTAATTTTCAATTACAATTAATTTAAACACGCACTTAGAATTTCTACACAACAAGTTTCGATTAGTTTCTGTCGGTGACCTGGCCGGGATTCGAACCCGGGCCCCCCAGTTTGGTAGGTCATTGTTCCGTACCCGAAGGGTAATATGGGACCCTATTACTAAGACTTCGCTGTCCGTCTGTCACCAGGCTTTATCTCATGAACCGTGATAGTGATGTCTAGACAGTTGAAAATTTCACAGATGATGTATTTCTGTTGCCGCTATCACAACAAATACTAAAATTAGTATAATTTTATGTCTGTTTGTCTGCGTCAGTAACCAATATAAAATGATCGAACACCGTGTACATTTTGCTTAGGAATTAGGGCTCTGCTAACATTGGATTTTCACAGATACAGCCGTTTGTAGCGTATATTCTATACGGAACCCACGGTGCGCGAGTCCGACTCGCACTTGGCCGGGTTTTTTATCTATTCCAAGGACCATTAATACAAAAGGACTGCGAATCTCCATACAAAAAGCCGTTCCCCAATAAGTACATCGCCGTCTATGTATAGGTAGGTAAGAATTATTATTTACAATTATTCAACTTTGCAAGCATGACATATTTCAATATTACGATATATTTATTATAAGCTGTTTATGAACAAACTGTTACTGTACCATGTTTTTTGTCCAATAATAACATCATTAAATGTTTAGTTTTTAAGCGCCATCTAGTTTTTGTCTGAATATTTCCGTGCGCTCGGTGCACGATCTAAAGTATGGCGATTGACAGTCCTTTTGTTTTAATGGTCCTTGATCGTCTATACATGTAATCACTAATAATAAACCAGAATAGAGTCAAAATTCATAAAATTGATTCTAAATTAGTATGTTATTAGATGATTAGATAAATTAGATTTCATTTCTGATTGGCTTATTATTGGAGCGTTCCAACCACCTTTTGTCGATGTCTAAGAGCATTCCTAGTACAGATAACAAGCCGTGTCATTAGCAAACAAATTGTTCATGCATTTTTAGCGGGGGTGAGATAAAGTACGAAAATAACGAAAAGAACCTATTACTACAAAAGCACACAATTAAAAGAAATCACCTGCAAATAAAAAAACACCAACACACTGACAATTTACCGTAAAAAACAAACGGAGATTTTGCGACTACTTTGGCAGAGGGGAACGTATTTGTATGACATCTCCAGTGGTTAAATGCTCCGTCGAAGTATATTTCTGTGGCATTTCGGGCTATTTAATGAAGTTCCCAGACTTCTAACAAATAGTTTCAAATCTCATTAAAATCTGCAGGCGTTTCGACAAAATGTCCACGAACGTAATACGGAAAAAACGGTCATATAACTCGGTTATATAATTTTCATGTCCTTTGTAAACCGTGAATTTAGATGGAATAAAAATGGCGTTACTTTTTCAATCTATATCTTATCTTCATGCAAAAATATCGTGCCCATCCAATACACTGTTGTCTAACCAGCGCACTTCCATTAAACATGGCTATTTATAATATCTTTGTCTAAGGTAAAAATGTAAGAAGACTATGTATTTGTCACACACATGTATCATTTATAAACGTGACATTAACAAAATAAGATAGTATATTCATACTAGGTAGGTTCATGATACATTTTTGTACAATACGACAGCGTATTAGGCGCAAAACCTGAAAAACTCGTTGTGAAGTTCCAATCTGTAAGCAAGATGCATCTATTGTCCCCCGCTCGGCTAAAACGTCTTCACTTCCTCAAATAACTACTTACAATAAGTAAAAAGCTAACTCTCAACAAAAGGCGACAGCTCAGATACAACTAAACACTTTAAAGTGAAAAAGCACAAATGCCATTATTAGCAGCATCAGACGAAAGTGTCGTGTGCCGCGCCGCTCCAAAAAGAGTAAAGAGATCTGCGTGCATCGATTTTTATACCCCCGCAGGGGGGCGGGGTCACGCAGACGGCCAATCAGCGCGCGGTGAACCGACCAATCGCGTGGTTTCTTCCATTCCTCTCTTAAAGGAACGCTGTAATGGAATTTGAATTCCGAACTTTGGAACGCGGGGATTAACCGTTGGATTTTTTTCTTTATCGATTTTATGGCGTTTTTTCGGTAATTAGCTTTGAGAAGGGTTAGCCCTGGGCGATTTTAGGAGTTTTTAATTGGTAATTGGCGTGCCAATTATTTTTATCTGTTTCAAGTGGACGTTCACGTTTGAAGTGAATTCATGAATTTATTTGATTTAGACGTTTTAAAAACATGCTTTATCAAAGCACCTACATCTTCATACTGACAATAGTAGCTTACAAATAAGTCTTAAAGAAACATTGCAACGAATTTCTCAGGTAATCACGCAATACTGCAATTATCCTCTATTCAATTTTGTTTTATTTTTGTTTATCTTGTTTTAAATGTATTAAAAATAACAATAAAAATAATTGAAAATAGTAAACAAGGATAAAAAAAAATATATAGATGTAAACTTTTCACAAAACATGTTTACGAGACATTTACGAATACCGTCTTACCTTCCTAAGGTTCTACGCGTGGATGTTCTACGCGACACGCCTACGACGCTACTACGCCGCTACGCTTGTAGCACCGTAGAGCTTGCTACGAGATTTTATAGCATACAAGTATTTTCACATGGCGCCGTCTACGAGGTCAACGTATTTTGCTTTTTTTGAGAACCGTGCATTTTTAAAGATTAATATTCGATTACGTTAGGTCACATCAATCCGTTGCTCCACAGTTTCGTGAAAGAAAAATAATCGAATCAACCAACAAATTGGAAAAATAAATGCATAATTATAGATTCAGTTTTATTGTTCATAAATTTTCTGGCATCCTAATTTTATAAGCTAAACACAAATAACAAAAACTTTATAGGTATTTTCGCTTCGTTTTGCCCAATCTCCGTCAAAGAGAATATAATCACTAAGTTATTTCCGTCACGTATAGCAAAAAGCTGTTCAAACACGTTTGCGAGCTGTTTACCTCATAACATTGACGTAGGTTCAATAAAAGTAATAATACCAAATTTTGCATAGGAGTACAAATTAAAAACTAGCATTAACAAAAGTATTTCGTTTTCATAGGTCTAGTTAATAGAAGCGCTGATTCATGTTAGGAACAGTAGAGTAAATTTCTCTTCAAATAACTATACAAACAACCAAGATATAAGCCTTCAAACATTTGATTACATCTCTTACTAGTTAAACAGAATTTAATATGGAGTTAATATGGCCGTCATGTCATGTGACGTAACAGTACATGTCGGACCTCTCTGTCAAATCGCTGTCTAATTAGTATGTAGTTTAAAATGTCTGTATCATCCATATTTCTTGGCCGATTTAATTTTAATTTCACTTTTTGGCATCTTTATTACGGTTTTTTTATATTTTGTTAAGAAAAGCTAAAAAATAAAACATGCAAATACCTGCATGTTGTTCCCTTATTCCCTATTGTTCCAAAATCAAAAACATTGATGTATGTCAAAAGTCAAACTCTTTTTTTTTTATTCAAGTACGCACAAAAGGACTTTAGAGCAATTTATTGACTAAAATCGGACAACATAAAAAAAAATACATAAGTAAGTTAAGAAACAAAAAATGAAATAATAAATTTAAAAAAAAACTTCAGAAGGATCGTCAAGAAAATACAAAAGAATTTGTATTCGTCTACAATGTTTCTATGTGTCTTTATGTGTAAGTGGTGTAATCGGTGATTAGAACGCAATGCAATAAATTGGAAACCCGAGAGCTTCATTTGCAATCCGACACGCGCATCACTGGCACCTTCATGATTTTCAACCCATACATACGTGTATGAGGCATATATAGGTCACCATTTCATTTCACATTACTATTCCTGTATTGGGATGTTGATTGCTCAAATAAAAATAAAATGTTGATTTGAGATGGTAGTTTTTATGATAGAATTTCAAAAAAAGAGTTTTATACCTTACGTGTAGCCTTTAACACATTCACGACCGCGAACCCTCGGCGGGCACTCTGCTCATAGTTAGTTTTCGCTAGATCCGTTTTTCCCTAATTATTGGCTAAGAGCCTAGCGCTATGAAAATGTCGGTTGCGATGTTAAAGTTGAGTGGGAAAATCCATTTTTTTTTGTATGAAAATGTTAATAACTAATAACACCACTGAATAACCCATGACATGTATAGTAACTTTTGTTATGGAACCGTTTCGGTAAACGCAAGTTTTAACATAGCTGCAGAAGAAAGTTCTTAATTTTCCCATACAAAGTTCGGAACGTGTGACGTCACACGTTCCTAATGTTTTGTATTTGAAAGTCCAAAAATGGGATTTTAACATTGTTGTATCTCGTTGAATTTTCATGATTTGAAGTAGTTTTTCCACCAATGTTTATATTATTAGGGGTTCGTTCTATAACATACAAACGAAAAAATATGTCAACATCCCAATCGCCTCCTTACCCATATCACGTTTTACTCCGAAAACTATTTTTCCATGAATTTTAATCATAATATAGTATTCTATCACTAGAAGTTATGTATTACGGTTGTAGCTCGAAAAAAACTGCTGGTTCATGCTATGGTGCGAGTTTTAATGACAACTAAAAAACGAAAACATCAGAAAACAAAAGTAGTAAAAAAACATAAAGAAAAACTGTATAAAAAGGTACAAACTTTATAAAAAGAGGTGCGTCATGCACAATATTTTTTTTTGTTGAATTATTTTTCTTTTTTTCAAAATTGCGTAGACATGAGGGTTGAATAATTCACGAGGTCTAGCTCAGAGAGCCAGTAGTAATATTAATAGGATAATTCGTACGAAGTGATTAGAGCGCGGGTGCAACAAATTGGTAACGCGAGACCCTTGTTTGCAACCCGACGCGCGCAGCACACGGCTTCACGATTCGCAACTCATGCATGACTATATATATGGGGTATGTATGGGATTACCCTTTCGTTTCACAGAACACGGCACCATTTTTCCCACAGCTACCTAATACATCTGAGATTTATGTATAATTCTATCTATACACATAACTTTAACGTGATTTATCTATTAACAAACAAGACATGGAATGAAATGTGCCTTTCGTTGGCTGTCGCCATATAGCCCGGACCTCGCACCTTGCGACTTTTTCTTATTTCTGAAAATAAAAGATAAGCTTAGAGGTTTACGATTTACAAGCCCGGAAGCGGCGGTGAATGCATTGCACGAAGCCATTGAAGGAGGTCCCTACTGAAGACCGGATCCACTGCTTCACACAATAGTTCCAACGAATGCAAAAATGTGTAAATAGTGCGGACATATTACTTTGAAAAACAGTAAATTTGTAAAAACCTGTCTTTATTTATAAGTATTTCTACTATAAAATATATAGCATTGTTAAACTGTCCTTTTTAAAAGATTTAAAAAAGATTAATGACCGTTTATAATAATGAATCTGGTAACGAATGATCACTGGGTCATCGATGTCCCCACTTTAGTATAGAAACAAGGTATTTACCGCTCGCTGCGTTACCACCTTTTTACGGCTATGACTTTTCGCATATAAGAGTTCATAAATTGGCCACGGAAATTTTGCCTAGGATGTTAATTTAAAAGGAAAATCGTTTAATATTGGTTATTCATTGTTAATGAAAAGAGAATGACCCAGTGGAATACCAAAATAGTGACATCTCCTTGCTATTGTATATAAATAAATAAATTAATTAATTGTCTTATATAGATACTGTGTTATAGTATATATCTTTCACGAAAGAGTGTGACCTGTGCAATAAAGAGTAAACCTTTTTATATAGGTATACGATCGCTCTTTAGCGATAAGGCCACCTGTTGTCTAACTCTAATTGTGTTTTACAAATGCATTATTTGTAAATCCCTGTATATTTGTGAGGTGTGTAGTAAGGAGTATGGAACAGCTGATTTTTTTCTCGATTTCATGTTTGGCGCTATAGTAAAAGTTGTTCAGTGTAGCCATCCCCATCACACCTGTCACTTTCGCACATGACCACAAAGTCACCTAGTAGGTATGAGTAGCCAACAAAATAGGATTGGCAATATTGTCTTTGAGGCCGAAAGCCGTCGGCGATATGTCCAATCGTCCAATTTAGCAACCACAATGTTGCTTAAGATAGGCAGGTATCGTTGACTTCGAGATATCTAGTGAGATTTATATGGACGACACGCCACTGACGATATACTCTTTGTTTGATACAATATTATTATTTCGAGTTTGTGCTTATTAGAAAGTTGTAAAAATGAAATGTATACATTGAAAATATTTTCAAAAAATATGTAATATGGACAATTTGAAGGTCACAATCGAAAAATATTTTTATTTTTTGTATGTTTGTTTGTCGATACCCTAGTTCACCCTCGTACTAATTACAGTATTTTTGCTCATGGAATTTGTGCATTAACGTACTAATTACAATCATTTTTCTCAAACTTTTAGTACGATTGTGCTCTAAGGTAATCGATGCGTCGTTGTGATTTCATCACGCCACATCGGCCAAACGGATTTCAACTATTTTTGGTACACGGGTAGCTGGGCAACCACTGATGGTTATAAGTTATAGCATAGTTTCTACTGGACTACGCTGAAGAAAAAAAAGAGGGTTATGATTTTTTTCTCCTCCACTAATGAAGGAGGCATCTTCTAGTTATAAATATATATCCCTGCGCTCAGATCAAATTCAAATTCAAATTCAAAAGATTTATTTGCTAGGAATACAGATTTCATATAGGTCTTACAAAATTTTTGGTTTCATGTATTCAGCCTACACGTAGGCATGCAAATATTTATCACACTAAATTATATTAATATTAAATTTCCAATCTAAATAATCAATAATAATATTATAATGTCAATAATCAATAATAATAGAATAATTAAAATAATCAATAATAATAGTATAATTAAAATAATTACCTTATTCTACATGTGTCAACAAAATATTTTACGTTATAAAAACAATTTTCAATCAGCCAGCTATTTAGAGTAGTTTTAAACCTACTCCCCTGAAGAGTTACAATTCCTTCACGGATGCGATTATTTATGTCAATACACATGTTATAAATATTATTTTTGTATATAGCTTTGCAGCATTGTGGTTTTAGTAGCAGGAACCTTCCTTTCAATCGTGTCTGCCTCTGCATGGTTTCTCCACGCTTTTGGAAGTAGTGTAAGTGGGAGTTTACAAAAACGCATACTTCTCTGATGTACAAGCATGGCAAAGGCTGAATGTTTAGTTTTTTGAAAAGGGGACACAGCTATCGTCATACCATGCATTGCAAATTACTCTCATTATTAACTTGCTACTATTTGTTCCCAAGCCCCACCCGATATTTCTACAATATAAAATGCTACGCGAATAATCGATTTGCTAACATAGTATTAACATAGGTATTACGTGTCGACTCCTCGGGGAAATATCCAGACATGTATATCGCCATTGCAATTAGCTAGACTGAATGCCCATTGACTAGTGTCGACGTCGATAGCTTACTGCCGTAGAATAGCTGACAGTTGCAATCTAGTATCGATGGTACGGCCCTATTATAGTGGTGGACTATATCAGTCCATTGTCGATTTATTATCGCTATTTAACTATACTTTGTTTTTTTAGCACTAGAAAAAGGACAATTGCAAAACGCGAAGTAGACAAATAAGATAAACTAAACTGCTCTTTCAACTCTGCACAATAATAACTAGATTGTTTATACTGTTTATATTAATATATATATAATTACTATCCCACTACTGGGGAAAGGCCTGCCCCTCTTCTTCCACTAATCCTGGTTCAAAGCTACCTCTGGCCAGCAACGTTATTTGTTAAATCAGCAAACGGTGATTTATAAAACATAGTTTCAATTTGCTTATTCTTTGGGAACTGTATTCAATTATATTATATCTGCATACAAAAAGAAATCGCCTAGTCGTTACTCAGCAATAAAATTTATTAAGTAAATTTGGTTGAGGGAGAGTCTAGTCAAACACTTCGATTTTGTATGAATTATTTCAGAGCTTTAGTTTTTTTTTATTATTTGCTGGTAGTGATGCTTAACTAGGTCAATTTGTCAACGATTGACACTTCTTGAAAAAACCGCTAATTAAAATTAATGGCGTAAAAATCATTAACAATAAGTGCATATTTTTGAATTTCTGGTGATGGTATTTGGCTTATATTTAGTTTTCTTTAAGTATAATTAAATGCATTTTTTAGAATATATCGATAGTAAGCAACTTGGAGCGCACCCCTAGCCCCCAGGGCAGCGCAATCCTCTTTGTTCCCAACAATCGATACTTTCGATATCTCGATTCCCCGCAAAGTGAGAAAGCTTGTTTCTCTACAATAGACGATTTTCGCTATTTCCTTGTGATTCCCACCAAAGTGATTTATTACTTTTTCTTTTTGCTATTCTTAGATTGTGAGTAAGTGGAAAGTTAGATCTTCGCTTGTGAACGCGGTTCTAGTGAAACTGAAAGTGTGAGGAACATTGCACTTGAATTCTGAAAATAATATAGTTTCTAAGTTAGTTTAAGTTCTGGATTGGCTGGAGTTCTTTGAGGATATAAATATTAGAGTACTTTTTATAACACGATTTGTGAATTTGAAATCTGCAATACTTAGAAGAGAGTAAAGACTAGTGGCGGGCCACTTTTAATTTAGTTTTGCATGCAGGAGAAATTTAGCATGGTTTTTAATGCAACGGGCGAAACTCCTAGCGTGGACTTATTTAGGTTTGGCAATGAATTTGAAATCTTTATATTGCTGATGTCCTGAGTCCTCAGGGTTCGCTTACTCTCAGCTAGCGGGCTCACTTGCCCACTTATTAAGGTAAACGTCCCAATCTCTGACACCTTAATGTAAATCAAATAGTTCAGATTTGGAACCGTATACCCGTATACCGTACCGTATACCGTTGTTACATGGGTAATTGATCATCCGCAGATGGTTACAGATTATATTTAACGCGACTATACTGAAGCAAAAAGAGGGTTATGGCTTCGTTCTGGCTTTCGCCCTCTAGTATTATATTAAATACTAGAAGATGCCCGCAACTTTGTTCGCGGAGGAGAAAAAGTCATAACCCCTCTTTTTTTCTTCAGCGTAGTCGGATAAAAAGTATCCTATAACCGTCTGTGGATAACCAGCTACCAGCTACCAAAAATAGTTGAAATCCGTTTATCCGTTTTGGCATGATTAAGCCACAACAACTCATACAAACATACAATAAATCCAAAGAAAATATTTTTCATTCAGTGACCTGCAAATAGTCCGTTACAATCTCTTTTTTTTATATCTTCAATGTACAGACATTTCCCATTTACAACTTTACTTCAAGATCCATAAACTCTAATATGTTCTGCCCCCCTATTGCCTAAGCCTAACGCGTTTGACGCTCGCAATCAGAATCAAATGTTATGATTTTGTAGGGGCTATGACAGTTGATTCGGATACCAAGTGTCAAAAATTCGTTAGGCAATAACCCCCCTGGTATACGCCCGTTTTCATGATGTTGCCTTGTTGCAGACTGGGGCTGATTTCACAATGGAGTGCTCTGGCGGGTCGGTACGGAGGACTTATGCCGCCCTGGTACTGGCGACCGCACGACCGGTCACCCCCGAGAGGTAAGTTCTATTTATTTATACCTACCTTACCAGTTTCACAGACACAGGACCATGTTGTGAATTTTTGAACCAACTCAATATGATCAACTGTAAGATCGGTGGGTGTGCCTCTATATCAGTCATGCTTAGCCAGTGGCAGCAGTTCTAACTAGGGTTACCAACTTTTTTCCTATCAAATCTGGTATTTTCGATGTTGTTACCTCTAAAAATATAGTAGACGGCTAAAAATATGGGGTTAAAATATATTTACTTACTATTTTTTGCTGCAGTGCGGCTTAATATATTTCTTTTTTTATTTATGAGAAAATATTGACAGTGACAGGTGTCACGCTTGACACAAAATATAGTAGCTTCGTCTACTATATATATATTTTTGAAATATAGTATCTGATCCCCTAATACAGGGTGTCCCAAGAAGTAGTGACATACTGAAGCTGGGAGGTTGAGGACCTAGAGGGCTTTCTAAATCACCCCCATGTATGTTCCGCGATTTTTTCGTATTTTCGGAGTTATGATTTTTTTTTTAATTTTTCACCTCTCACCGAGTACGATGAGATTTTTATTTATGGTGACGTGAATTATTGCGGTAGATGCTTGATTTTTTTTGTGTGCTAAGCTGATAGATAGGCCAATTCAGTATGGTAACATTTACTATCGTTAGATCTTTGAATGGAATAAAAAAAAATTAAATGCCAAGAATGATAAAATTACCCAATATTTTCACAACTTCAAGGGGCTTTAAAAAGATAAAATCACATTAAAAAAACTACCGTTTGTCTTTTAAAAACTTACTCTATCTATCAGGTAGCTACCCTGAAAATTTCATTTTATTATTCATAAAACTTCAATCAAAAAATTGAAAGCTAAATGTGGCAAGTGCAAAATTAATTAACGTTCTAAATAAATTTCGTTCTAAATCACGCACTGGCCATCAATAGAAAAAGAACAAAAAACAAAAGACGGTTGACGCATGAGAAAATTTTCACGTTGTTTGGTCATTGTTGGTACTTTTCAATAATTTAAAAATTGTGTTTTAATACTGCTAATTGTTCGTTTCTCTAATCATTTTGGCTATTCATATGGACTTTGACTTGCATTACGATTTGGATTAGTATTATTACCTGGAATCGACGACTTGGCATTATTTAACTGGACTTGAGTTTGCGTGTAAGTGATCATGTTTTACTGCACGTGACTACGCAGAAATGCATTACTATTAGGGTTATGCTAGGGGGAATGCGGCGGAAGCTTCAAGGCTGTACCGGGAACATGTGGAACGAAGAGGCGGGCCTCAACCTGAAACGTTTCCTGACTATCGCATGATCTTAAGAGTACATAATGCGTATTAGGAAGGTTACATACCGGGTACCAGATCAGGCCGTATGGCCACTATGCCGGATCCTGATGTAGTAGATGCAGTGGTTGAAGAAGTAGAAAGAGACCCGTCGACCAGTGTGAGAGTTATGGAACGTCGTACCGGACTTTCTAAATCTCAGGTACACCGTAGACTACAGAGCGTAGGATATCATCCATTTCACATTAGAAAAGTGCGACAGTTGAAACCGGAAGATTACAATCGGCGAATTGAATTCTGTCAGGAAATGCTGAGGAGACAAGCTGAAAACGAAAACTTTTTTAACCAAATCTTGTGGACGGATGAATCCCACTTTAGACGCAATGGGATTTTTAATATCCACAATTCTCACTCATGGGCAATTGAAAATCCAAATTTAAAAAGGGAATCGACATTCCTAGAACACTTTATTGTTAACCTTTGATCTGGCATACTTAACGGTCAGCTAATCGGGCCCTTTCAGCTGCCAGACCGCTTGGGCGGCAATCACTTTTTAAATTTTCTACGCGTCGATCTGCCCCTGCTGTTAGAAGATGTGGACTTGGAGACACGCAGAAGAATAGTACTGCAGTGTGATGGTGCACCATGCCATTTTGTCTTGGACGTAAGAAACTATTTCAATCAAAGATACCCTGAAAGATGGATTGGTCGTTGCGGCCGGGGTGACGCCTGCCTTATAGCCTGGCCTCCACGGTCCCCCGACCTAAACCCCATTGATTTTTTTGTATGGGGATACTACAAAGACCTCGTCTACTCTACTCATAGAGAATGCCGCAATTTGGACGAGTTAACCCGGAAATTGAGAGTAGCAGAAGAAACCATTAAAAATAATAGAAGTGCATTCAGACGTTTAAAAGACAACTTTTTTCGGCGATGTCGCACTTACATTGAGCAACAGGGGGGCCATTTTGAAAATTTCTTGTAATTAAACACCTTGTAATTGGTTTTACTTTGTTTGTATTAACCATCATGTAAATTAAAATATTGCACTTGCCACATTTAGATTTCAATTTTTTGATTGAAGCCTTATGAATAATAAAATGACATTTTCATGGTAGCTACCTGATAGATAGAGCAAGTTTTCAAAAGCCAAACGGTATTATTTTTATATGATTTTATCTTTTTAAAGCCCCTTGAAGTTGTGAACATATTGGGTAATTTTATCATTCTTGGCATTTAATTTTTTTCGCTGATTTTAGCCAACACGGCGTCTGTTGACACATCGAATGGCTGAAGGTGAATAGTATATTTAGTAAATAAATATTTACTTACTGAAATAACAAACAAAGTTAGCAAAAAAGTGGCAGTAGGCAGGGCACATAGTTCGAAGAATCAATGGCCGTTGGGGCAAAAAGGTCCTCGAGTGGAGACCGCGTACCGGCAAACGCAGGGTGGAACGACGATCCGCTAGGCGGTCGTCGATGCACAGATATGAGGCGTGCAATAAAGAGTATTGCATTGTGCCCGCTACTGGGCAAAGGCCTCTCCCCTAGATCTCCATGACTG
The DNA here is from genome assembly GCA_905404275.2 of Hedya salicella. Classification (NCBI taxonomy): domain Eukaryota; kingdom Metazoa; phylum Arthropoda; class Insecta; order Lepidoptera; family Tortricidae; genus Hedya; species Hedya salicella. Next base: position 4,052,887 of record FR990115.1, on the reverse strand, counting down.
TCTCCTCCGGCCAGTTGTTGAGGAACACGTTCAGATCATCCCTTTATCTCCACCTAGACCTGCCCTGCCTGCCTGTCTGCGTTACCCATCTTGTAGCACCTATTTAGCCCACCTTTCCAGGTGCATGCGGCAGACGCGACCGGCCTATAGACCAACTTTAACCTAGCGGTTTTTCTGTAACAGTTATAGAAGTAGTGTTCCGGATGCGCTCTGTCCTTCCAACACCTAGAATGCTGCGCTCCAAAGCCCGTTGGCAAAGCTTAAATTAGGATATGTGGCTCTCAATGAGTGAGCACGTTTGGATAGCGTTAAGACGGGCAGAATACACATATTGACGAGTTCTCGCTTAAGTGACAATATATACCTTGAAATAAAACAATTTAACGGATTATATCGCGTATATTATCTCATTTTAGTTCCCGACGTTTCGGAAGCTTTCCAGCTTTCCATGGTCACGGGAGGACACAAATGAAAATGAGATAATATACGCGATATAATCCGTTAAATTGTTTTATTTCAATGAGTAATAATCGCGGAAACAGAAGAAAATATTAATATATACCTTATTACAATACAGTTGTATAATGCGCCCGTTACATTGTAATTGTGTAACGTCGCTTATTCTAGCTCAGTAATTGGTAACGTTGCGTCAGCGGATTACATTGGTAAGGCGTCGTTGTAATCGATGGCCACTTCTCTCGCCGCGCTTCCACTGGCCTTTATCGTGATTTAAATAAGGACTGAATACCGGTATTTCTTTCGGTATTTAAAGGTGCGTCCACATTTGTATCATTTGCCCGTATCAGATCATCGTCGCGTAGCATGATCGCGTGTCACGATCACGCGTTTGGACGTTGCGCCGATCCGATCACTCGAAATCCATTTGCTACGCGTATCACACACTTGTATCGGAAGAGTGCGGCATTATCGGCGCGCCGACAGTAAGCGTCCAAGCAGCGCGATACGCAGTCATGCTACGGCACGGTGTTCGGATACGAGCAAATGATACAAGTGTGGACGCACCTTAAGCAAATCGTGCTAGAAAGAGAAGGAATGAGGTTTAAAGGTCTAGCACCTGCTCATATATATCTTATACTTTCGGATTTAGTACAAACTATCATAAAATATCCTGTACTGTGAGTAAAAACATGTTTATTGAACATTACGACTAGTACTAGAATAGTACCGGAAATCCGATTTACCCGGTTGTAACAACTCTATATTATATTATTTTGTAACTTTAGTTATATTAGCTTTACCCTACCCATTCCGATCATTGCTAAGAACGGTTGAGTCACTTTATAAATACAAAAAATTAAATCAAAATCGGTCCTGACTTTCAAGCGCTATGATGCTACACACAGACACATAGACCAGAAAATACACCCCTGTGTTTCGTCGGGTGTTAAAACGACGTATGTAGACAAATGTTTAAGCTTGTATTAAGTCACTGCACTATTACCTACATTGTATACTCGCACACTGACGTTACATCATCGGATTACACTAATAAGGCGTCAGCTGTAATCGATGACCACTCCGGTTACCTCACTGATTACTTGCCGCGCTTCTGCCCGGTTTTAACCTGATTTTTTAACCTATTCGACGCAATAGCCCACAATTCATACAAGTACAAGACCCTCTTTTTTGATCTGAGTGAAAAGTGCGAGCGAGAAAGCAAGCTGCGTTTAAGCGAGTGAGCTAGCAAATTGTAACCATTGCGCCGCTTAAGCAGAGGACGTTCGCTTGTTGCTCACGATGCGCGGCAATGTATACCACTTCCTGATAACAGAGAAGGTACTCGGGACTCTCGAAATCCGACGTTCGTATAGCGCTGTCACACTCTTACAAATACAACATTATGGGCATTACTGGTCTGACCGTGTCAGGAACACGGGGGGTCCTTAGACCTGCTAATGTCGCAGGAATAGAGGCTTATCTAATGAGACAGCTGCGGTGGTGCGGACATGTCTCCCGTGTGTCAGAAGTCAGAGTCGCAAAGCGCATCTTTTACTGCGAATTACAGAATAGCAAGTGAAACAGGGTGGCCAAATCCAGCGGTATAAAGATGTGCTAAAACGTCACATGAAGAGGGCTGATATAAACCCGCATACTTGGGAGACAATCGCAGAAGGCCGGTCACAGTGGAGGCATATTGTGAACACGCAGGTATGGAATTTTGAGACGGATAGACGTAATGAACTCGACGACAAGCGCGACGAGCTTAAGGCGCGACTACCAGCGGCCATACAATATAATTATGCCGGAAGGGTGGTCGGCTAGGAGATCAGAGAGATAGATACAAATACAGTGTAAATACGAGAGCGCTGGTCTCTCTTTCTCTCTCTCTCTCTTGTAGAACCGTTTAGCTGCGCGGCGTAATCGCGAAATGTTTTCTAAATGACAAAAGTTGTCACTCAGACTACGGACCCGTTTCACAAAAGCTTGTTACTGGATACAAGCGGATATCTCTTTCTAACAGTATGTATTAAAAAGAGACTTCCACTTGTCATGCAAGTTGCTTTTGTGAAACAGGCACCGGTCATAGTATTGTCAAATTATATGTTGAACTGTATGTAAGTACATTTAAAATTCTAAAGTTTATTTATCCTTACTTGTCCTAAATAGTAAACAACATTCTAACCTAAAAGTACACCTTTTTTGTCTTAAACTCCCATTTTCTCGTAAATAAAGCCACATTGCCAATTTCATACATTAAGTTTTTTTCTTTGCGAGAAAACAGCTGGTATTGGCATTCAATGCATATTTTTAGGTTAGAATATTGTTTACTATTTAGAACAAGTAAGGATAAATAGCGTATAAGTCTCTGCGTTTACTGGATATATCCTATAGATTGAATAGTAAAATCAGCTATTCAAATAAAAAGGAATGAAAAACTTACACAAACAAAACTTACGAAAAGTTTTAAATTCGTGTCCCAAACGATTCCGGGACGACTGGGACGCTAGTTTCTTTTTCATCCGTACGATTTCCGTATGCCTTGATCGTGTGGTAATATTCATTATCATAAAATAATTAAGTTTATGATTATTTTTAAATGTTTGACTTAAATATCGTAACATTTCATTGAACGTATTTACTCTAACTCTCGATACAATGTTTTTCCTAAACCCGCAAGCACGGACGATTCAAAGTGCGTGGTGCCGCTGGTAATTTAAATAATACATGGTGTAGGAATTGTATAATAATCCGATTATGGAGTCGGTAAACAGGAAAAAAGTCATCAAAAAATGTCTTATGATTAATTAGTTAGTCTTGTTTTTGCACCACCTTAGTAAAAAATAATAATATGAACTACTTGTTAAAATGATTGGACATGCTCTCTTAAATTTCAAATGAACAGCACGACACAATTCTTATAACCCCAGTAAACCCCAATATTCAGAACCCACATCTCAACTGGAAAAGCAATCATCATCACATCTTTGCTCTCTCAACCCCGCGCATCCCTTTAATACCCGAAAACCCGTCGAGACAAAGAGAGCCATTTCACGCGACCCAAACCGACCGAACAATGCTTTTCCTACCATCCTCCTACAATTATTCGCGTATAGCAACACTGCTAGACGGCGAAATTTCAGAAATATATCTATCCCGCTCGCGCTCGGGCGATATACATCTATCGTACTCGCGGCTCGCGTTCGCGCCAAAAGCGGTGTTGCTACGCTTTCAGATGTAATGTCGCGTGCGGTTGTTTTAATTTTCGAATGTGGTTTGTCCGGATTGCTGTTTAGTTGGGTAATCTGAGGTTTATGCTTTTTGTCTCTAATGTTGGTAGACCGTTAAAAGCGTCCGGTAATATTTTATTCGTTATTGTCCATTTCGCTTTTGTTAAATGTTTATTGGTCTAAGTTTGAACGTTATGATTATAATAATATTCCGGATAATATATATTTTCATATTGCTTGGTTAATAGATTACATAAACATTATTACTTAGTAATTAAAACAGCTTTGCAAAATTTATGTATGAAGGCACACAACTTAATAATGAGTCCATTAGTACAAAGCAAATTTGAAACTTGATAATACATATTTAGCACTCAACCAAATCTCACTTCATTTGGCTTCTTATTATAAGCCGTGCATTAGGCAAATTGGATATTCATTCAATATTTAGATATTGCATGCAATATCGAATGCATTCAACTAAACAAACTCATAAACTGCTTAAACTAGTAAGCGTTTGTGTAAACCAAGCAACGGCAACAAAGGATTACTGGAGTACGGTTTCGAAAATCAATTCCAATCACGACCAACTAACCATCGTAACAAGACCCTTTGAAACATCACGAGCAAACGAATCGCAAAGCTCAAGCTTCGCTGGGAACCTACCTTTGTTTTAACTTTAAAAGTACCGACGTTCTGATCGAAATTCAACTCTATCTTCCACTACAAAGCCGCATTTTAGTTTAAATGTGGAATGGTATGAATTCGATTGTAGTGATTCGTTCTACAGTGTTGATGACATTCGGTTTCACGCGTACGTTTTCCAATTTCGTATTTTGAATTTCGAATGTTCGCCGGAATGGCGTTCGGAAACATGGTGGCGTCGAATTTAGCTCGACACATTTGAGTTATTAATTTATTTTATGTAATTTAATTATGATTGCCTATTTGTACATTCTAGTGCTTCATTTATCAGCCAATTAATGGGCGTAACTTTGATCGAACTTTTAAGGTTATGTAAAGGCGTGTTAACAATTTTACATTGACTACGAGTTATCAAGCAGGTATTTAAATAAATTGTCTAGTCGTACATCCACTTAGTTGTATTATAGGAAATTAAATGTTTTGAAATATGCATCCTTTTTGAGGCAACCGTATACAATGAAATTAGATATTGAATATCTGAATTTAATAGATACTCTCTTGGACCATCGTACGCACGTTCCGACCACAGGTAATCGAGATACCGACACAGATACGTCGAACTGTGTGAATAACCGGCATAATCTATCACTCATGTTCATGTTACAAGTGTGTTTTACACAAAATAATGAACCTACAGAATGGTTAAAGGGCATATATATTCATAATTTATTGCATTTAGTATTAAAGGGCAATTTTAAAGTCGCAGGGTACGGTTAAATATTGGCTATTGGTAAAAGAATGATAAGAACAGTAAGCTAATTACACAGATTTGAAATAATTATAACCTTTGGTTTATCCACAGAACTTTAAATAAAGATGACGCGTATAAGTTAGCTAGTTTTTACCGTCTTTTCACAATAGTACGTCTGTAGTGTCCCGTTAGAAAACCTCAGAAAGGATTTTACCTTCCTTTGATTTAAAGCTGAACTTGTTGAGAAAAAGCAGCTCATTCCTCAATGTCTGTTACTTTGTGTAAACTCCAAGTTGTCGTAAATCGGAAAACCACTCCTAAACCATTAACAGGTGCTTGCGTGATTGTATTAGCTTAGAATATAGACATTGCCCCAGCACAACAAAACGGGCATTCATCGCTTATAAATGGGTCGTTTCTAAAACATTGTAACTAGTTAAGGGCTTTAATTAAGAAACAATTTTTATCGATACTTGTGATAAGTAAAAGTAATTGATGTATACTACTATAACGTGCCCGCAAGTTCGTTCGTGGAAGAGGAAAAAGCGTAATCGGATAAAAAGTATCATATAACCATCTGTGGATACCCAGCTACGCGTGTTCCAAATAAATATATATATATTATAGGAACCAAAAATAGTTGAAATTCGTTTAAGCGATACATATACTCTTTACCTGAGTATGTGGAAGTAAAAGAAGATTGTGATTTTTTCTCCGGCCCGTATTATTCATAAGGCGATGTAAGCAACTGCCTATGAGCCCAACGCTTCCCGTTCCACCTTGAAACCTACCTATAGGTAAAAAGGGCCCCGAAACTCAGTGCCTAGGACCTCTGTAAGTTTAATCCGGCCCTGCTTTTTCTCTACAAGCGAAGTTCTTTTTCAGTCTACTCCGTGAACAAGCTGCAGAGCTTGCAAAACGTCGAGGACTCAAATGAGATAATACACGCGATATAATCCGTTCAAATTGATTTATTTCAATGCTAGTAATTAAATGTTTAAACCGCTCCCACACCATCACTCGCCGCGCCAGTCTGTAACGTAATCGAAGGCGTAAAACGTTGGTTCGCATCGGTAATTGGATCCGACGCCTCGAAGCCTCGCAACCGATTGTAATCAAATCGAGGATCACAGTAAGCTGTTTTTGTAGGTTAGCTGTGATTTAATGGGCCGACACACGCTCAATAATAATGACAATTGTATCAATACGTCATTTCCATAACAAAAACACCGGTCAAGTGCAAGTCTGACTCACGCACCGCGGATTCCGTACAAACTTTTACTTATTCTGACTTAACTGGCCGGTGGAGTTAAATTTGCCTCTAGTATATATGGCATCACATACACATGAGGAGCAAACTTAACCAAACCGGATTATTCAAAAATGATTTCTGGTGATTAATGAATAACACTCAATGCGGTTCTCTTTGTTACCGATAACTAAATTATAGGGACTTAGAATTTCTAAATCAAAGTTAATGTGTACATGTTGCAGAAAGCCATAGAAGCTTCAATTCACTTTTGCTAAACAGTGTGTTTTAATTCCACATCAGCAAGTTCGTGTCTCTGAATGGGCATTGAACGGTTTCTGTGGAATATGCTGTGATTTAAACAAATGCTTGAACCGCTTCAATATAGCAATCGTTTTAAAAGAGATTTTTAGTTTAGCAACATGAGTAGCTGTATTGTTTTTCGTGTACTAAAACTTCTTTTATTGTTACAGAAGACATCACAAACGAGGAAGGCTCAGCAGGCGGTTCACCACGTCCACGCAGCCCACCACGCGCTCCCACCCCTCCTTCCCCGTCCCGTTCCTCCCCCCGCTCACCACGTCTCCACCCCGCACTGTACCCTCAGCAACAAGACCCCCAAGACTCCGACCCTGACGTGGACGAGAGCGATGACTTCGACAAAGACGAGAAGCGAGACCCAAACACGAATCTCGGGAAACGGAAGAAGAAGACCCGCACGGTCTTCTCACGATCCCAGGTCTTCCAGCTCGAATCGACCTTCGACATGAAACGCTACTTGAGCAGTTCTGAGCGCGCCGGCTTAGCGGCGAGCCTTCATCTGACGGAAACGCAGGTCAAGATATGGTTTCAGAACAGGCGTAATAAGTGGAAGAGGCAGCTCGCTGCGGAGCTGGAGGCTGCTAATATGGCTCATGCGGCGCAGCGTTTAGTGCGCGTTCCGATTCTTTATCACGAGTCGAGGCCGTCCACGATGCCTCACACGCCACTGCCCATGCACCCGCAGTTTTCGAACGAGCCTGGGGTCTATTTCCCCCAGCAGGCACCGCAGCCTCTCCAGCCGCTGCCGGCGTCGCCAGTGACGTCCCGGGCTCCGCTGAGCAGTCTAGTGTAGTGTCAAGCGACCGCCGCTCGGGCGGCCGAACAGTTTTTGAGTGACTCAACGCCCGGTACCTAAATGCCAAGAAGCCAAGTCGTAATTAGTGTCCAGTGTGTAGATCGGTACTATTCGTCACGACTTTGAAAAAAGCTTTTATCTGAAACCGACTTGAAGAAAAAGGCTGTAAGTGCATACTAGGGTCATATAGAGTTAGCTTTATATGACGCTAGTTTACTACGTTTTTCGTTTGAGTAAATTGAGATGAGAGTTTTTGTTTTCAAAGTAGTGACGATATGCAAAGGTCTCTGAATAATCCGCGAATCTTTTGCACTGCGTGTTCGAATCGTTTACGAAGTACGGTAAGTGAAAAAAACGTACATTTAATCTATTTTGGTTATGATTCTGAAATCCATCTGATCTGGTCTTGAAACTGATCGTTAAATAATATGTGTATGAAGAGGTTTTTCATACAGTTCGTAATTTGACATGGACAGAATTTGTGTAAAGTATTGACAAAGCTTTGACAGCTGTAAGAGACAGTTGACAGCTTTAGGGACCCGGAGTTAGTGTTCAAATGGAAGGACTAGTCATATCATGAATGTCAAATGCCAAATTATTAATGTGACATATATGTATAGGTATTGTAAGCTAGATTACGTCTTTTAAAATGCCTATTTATAAAAAAATACAAGGAAAGTGAGAGGTCAATGGATTATTAATATACCAATCTGTAGTCATTTAATATTTACTTGACCACTTACTGTCCAGTGTAAACGAGGCTTAGCGCAATAGTCAAATTGAAAAAATGATGTCGATTTTTTTGCTTTAAAGGTGCTAATCAATACTCATAGAAGGGTATAATAATAGGTGTGCATGTTAAAAACGGAAAGTTCTTTTGGTTTCTGTACTTGTTTAACACTATACCGAGAACCCGCTAGGTAGGCGCTCTGCTTGTACAGTTGAATTTTTCTAGCAACGACTTTTTGACAGCTGTCATCATAGTACATTTACGCCTTCGCGCCTAGTAATAATAGCTCAATGTTCGCGCCATTGCGATTGTACTGGGATGACAACTGTCAAAAAGTTGTTGCTAGAAGAATTCAACTGTAGTAAGTTTTCGCTACTATATTATCGACTACGAAAATTTTGGTCGTGAATGTTCATATATCCTCATGGATTTAATATGGTAAAAATCATAGTGCCGTTTTTTAATAAGTTTGACTATTGTGAAGCTTAAGTCAAATGTAGGAATAAGTAAATGTTGCCTCCAAATCCGTCAGATTGGGTACAGAAGTTATTTTATTATAATTCAAATTTGAATTTTATATTAACAATTTGATTTTATAGGTGCGCTCCCATCCAAAATGCCGATTTTAACGGCATACACACCACTCGATCTGACGACTATTTCGAAGTGTTTTTTGTTATACAACAATTTTTGAATTTCGAACCTTGAAGCTTTGGTTGGAGGCATAGACAAGTAAAATTGTAACGTACAAAATCGTCATTCCATGTTGTAAATTATTGTAAATAGAAGTTAGTAAAATTCTCCTGTATTTATTCAGTAGTAAGCTAGTTTTAAATGTAAATATATCGCAAAGAACTGACTATGCTTTTTATCAATTAGCTATAATTCTATTAAATTTAAATATTAGGGCGTTTGGAAGGATGTTTAAATGTGTTCTATATTCAAAGGTATATAAAAGTTCGTTCGTTACTTAAAACTCACTAAGACATTCTACAATTAATTCAATTTTAGTCGAAAGACGAGTACTTCTTGCCTAACGGAGAACATTATTTTTTTAGCAACGCTGTGACTTTTTTTTCATTGGCACTCTGAAGTTTGAAATTCGAATAGTGTCGTTCGTATCGTTCCATCCCTTTCAATCTTCTGTTAAATTGTATTTGAGTACTTACGTGGGACGGAGCTTTAAGTATTTCGAAATTCGGTATAATCCCCCATATTGATGCTGGTGACTATACAATCTTAGTATTAGACAATTTAACAACTTGCTAGCAAAAAGTATATTCTTGGAATATAACATCCATTGCCGGTAAAAATGGAAATAAATTCCAATGAAAGATAAACCATTAAAAAAAAAGTCACTCTTAATTTCTTTTAAAGTTTCGTCACCCGCAGAAAAAACTGAAAAGTGAAAAATAAAGAACGCATTTAAAAATCCTTTCAAAATAACGTTCATAAGTTTTTGTTAAATATGTAGAAACACATTTCGAATTTGTTTCCAGACTATATAAAAATACGTTTCCATATTCCAAGCGCAAAGTTTTTAAAATTTTATCAGCAGTTATTGTTTATATTACCAGGTGCATAAACATTCATTAGGTTTAATATCACATTATGACGCGTATTAATGCTTTTTCATTTTTTTATTTAACTTGCATATGTTTGTATTTAAATATGTATGTTTGGGTCAAATCTTGCAAGTTCCCACTTCCCGGTTTCCGATTGAGCTAAAATTTGGCATACTTACGAAAGTTTAGTGACCATGCAATATTATGATACCATCGAGCTGATCTGATGATGGAGCAGGAAGGTGGTCATAGGAACTCTGTAACAAAATACCGCAATCCTACCGAGTTTGGGCTCTTTAGAATCGTCTCAATGATTAGTTGACGGGTGTTTAAAGAATGAAAGCTTATCTCAAAAATTGTATGTTTGACAGAAACTTATTACATTGGTAAATGCAAAAGTAAATGATAGCATCAGCACATGTTGGTTTATAACGCGATAGGCAAATTATAAAGCATCTCGAATGTGGAATGACCTCCCTACCGCGGTTTTCCCTGGAGGTTACAGTATGGGGCTCTTTAAGAGGGGAGTGAATAGGTTTTTAAAGGATCGCCAACACGCACGTAATGCCCCAGGTGTTGCAAGCGTTCATAGGTTGCGGTGACTGCGTAACATGAGGCAGGCCGTATGCTTATTTGCCACAAACAAAACCGTCAGATTCTGACACATACCCGATACAGATGATAGATGCGAGAGTGCCGGATGCTTTATCCTATATCTATCACACTAGTCAGTTTCTGAATTTAAAAAAATAATCAGTTGGTATCAGCTCGCGTTCTACACCTTCCGATCCGATTTATTCTTCACGATCCCAATCTTTTAGGATTGTACACAATATACTATCCGATTTCATCCGATAATTAGGACCGGATCGGATAGGATGCGTTAAAGGCGTTATACACCTTTCAATCCTATGTGTGCAACAGATCCCAATTTTTAGAGTCTGTAGCACAATACACTATCTGATTTTGGCCGATGATTAGGATCGGATTGAGAAGTGTAGAACGCGTTTTAATGTCTAATAGGTGTAAGATTGCGTTAATGTCTTAAAGGTTTCTTATGTTAATGCTAATTAATGTTTTTGCAACTGAAAACCACAGAGAAAGAGAAAAAGTCACCTCATCAAAAGTTGTATATTTTCAATAGATTGTTAACAATTTACGCATCGTTTTCTGTTCAGTTGCAATATTTTTCATACATACAGTTGGGACTGAGTAAATAATGGTAAAGAGTTCACTGGCGTGCCAGAAAAAGGTTAATTTTGACACAGGATGTGGGTTTTTAGGTTTAGTGTTCAACTGTATGTCAGAGAGTCAACACTAAATACGACAAATCGCAAAATAATTATTGTGTCTCTTTAATTATTTTAGTATTAATTCAATTTCATGTATGTAATCATTATCTTTTATTGTTGAAGGATATATTAGTTCGTCATTTAATACAATAAAGACTAGATCACCGTTCGAAGGTACTTGCGCCCAAGATGGCCCGGTTCTTAAGATGGCCCATCATCATCATCTTTTTAGTTCATCTTCTTTGGTTTCGATATAAAATTGCAGGTTTATCTCTGGTATCTTAGTAGGTATAAAACTGCAATTTTATTTACCGAACATGGGCGAGAAATTTAAACTCATTTCAACTTTAAAAACTACAAAATAATTGATAGTGGGCCATCTTAAGAGCCGGGCCATCTTAGGCGCAAGTACCTTATACCCCGGCTGAGGTGGCAACGATGTTTTTTTTTTCGTTATTTTAGTTCATTACCTTAATTTTCATTACTTATCGGAATATGAATGAAATTGAATATATATTATTCATACAATCTTCAATCTTATTATTGAGATATTTATGTAAAAATACGAAATAGCAAGGATATGTATTACACTTCAAAAGCAACGCTCGACGCTCACCATTTTAGACCCATTCTCTGCTCTCATACTAGACTCTTAGTGGTAAAAAACCGGCCAGGTAAATTCAGACTCGCACACCGATGGTTCCGTACAAAATATACGCTAAAAACGGCCGTATCTATGAAACTCCAGTGTTAGCAGAGCCCTACTCCTAAGCAAATTGTACGCTGTGTGGAGGTTATTTTATATTGGTTAGATTACTGACATAGACAGACAGATAAAAAGTTAAGATTTATTTCGAGGGTTGTGCTATTAGAGGTACCTTCATACCAAATTTCAAGTTTCTAGGATAATTGGAAGTACCCTAGAGGTTTTCGTTTTGTATGAAAAAACCTTTTTTAATTAATGGCTGTATTTTTAGAAAGCGTTAACTTAGAAACTTGATTTTTTTAAAGCTTTAAGGAGCCGCAGACATAAGTATTTTATGTTAATTTCGACTTGATACCTTTTCGCGTTCCTGAGATAAAGGATCTTGACAGACAGACGGACAACAAAGTGATCCTATAAGGATTGCGTTTATTTCATTTTGAGGTACGGAACCCAAAAAATGAATAATTAAGAGCTTAGTGAATCGTTGCGGATGACGAACGTGTTAACATACTGTTATTTTTTAAGGGCGGTTTAGGTGTTGCGGATTTTTTTCCTTTTTAAAGTTTTATATGAGTGTCGTATCTGTTCATAAGAACTAAATATAAAGTAATCTGTGCTTATACTGTCAACTCACTGATTTGTTGGTCTATGGGAGTATAGCTTGACAAGTACTATGGTCTGCGGATGACGGGGGGAAAGACAGCGGGAGGAGTAAGAAATGGGCGCGCGGCAGGGCCATCGTGCTCCGCTGCACGCATTCTTTATGCTCACCCCCGCTCCCCCGCCCCCCCCCCCCCCCCCACTCCACCGCCCGTACGAAAGAACTTGTCACGCTATACTTACCGCCTCTTATGACATAGTGATTATAATCTCTTTGGTACCTATTATATATACCTTTTAATAGTTGATTTTGCGATTTGTCTATTTATAAATGACATTTGTACAGAACTGTGTTGCCATGTCGCTTGGACGTTTGTTCCGTAATGTTGCTAGCCTAAATAATTAAACGAAGCTTAATTCTAAATATTAATGTTATTTATTGATAGTGGTTGCGATCTTCGTCATATTGTAATATTATTATATTAAGATAAAAAAAATAAAACGAATATGCTGATGTATATTTTTTCTTTTATTTTATTTAAAACATGCCCTATTTTTTGATTATTACATTAGTTATAATTTTGGTACTCCTACAAATGGTAAGTCAATATCTATACTAATCCATAAATACCAAAGTAACTCTCATTGTCTGATACGGTAACACCCCAAAATGCCGAAGTTTTATTAGTCCGAACACATAATTATTCTGAATTTTCTTAATTCCAAATGCGTTTTTCTGTAAACGTTATTTTTTGCCGTAGATTTCATTACGCAATGTTAGTAGCATGGAGTATAGAGGTAAAGAGGACAAACTCATATCATATAGAAAAATTGATAAAAACTGTGTCCAGCGGAAGGCAGTAAATAATAGTTCCAAGTTCGTCCACAATGGTGCCAGAGTAGCAAGATAGTATGAAGTCAACAAACAATTAAAAAACAATGCTTCGTTCTTCTGATATAAATATTCAATTGTGTTCCAAATATTTTCTTGCATCATTGTGGATTTTATTGGCATTATTATAGAAATTTATTTTACGCACTTGCTACTGTGGTGCCACCAATTTAACGCCTTTTAACGGACACTTTGGATATATAAAGATTGTTCATCTTATTTCAATAGTCCATGGTTAGGGTTGTATAATATAAATAAATAAATATCACGGGACAATTTTACACAAATCGAACTAGTCCCATGGTAAGCTCAATAAGGCTTGTGTTATGGGTACTAGACGACGATATATTTAATAGATATATTACTTATATACATAGAAAACATCCAAGACTCAGGAACAAATATTTATGCTCATCACACAAATACTTGCCCTTACCGGGATTTGAACCCAGGACCTCAGCTTTGCAGGCAAAAATATTACAAATATACCAAAAAAATATTTTTTTCTCATATGAACATACTTTTCGGAATTATGAAAATTCGGAACGATCATACTTTCGGACAAATGAAGCTTAGGATTTATGTGGTCTTACCCTTCTGAGGGGCTACTCTGAAATTCAAAGTTCGTATGGCGTCATCTCGCTCACTCAAGTACAGTTTAACATGAGAGCGAGAGGGATGGCACGTTACGAAGTCCAAATTTCGAGATTCGGAGTAACCCATTAGCTTTTTACGCTTAAACCGCTAAACCGATTTAGATGAAATTTGGTATGAAGATAGTTTCACAAGGACATAAAATAGTTTTTAATTTCGGAAATTATCCTTTAACACTTTCGCAGTCTCGGTCGTGAATGTGATAATAACCACGTACTAGAAGACGCAGCGTAGTAGCTGATAAAGGACGCGGAAGTCCACTGGATGCAGGCGACCGACTGAGTTCTTTTTTGGAGAGTATTATATCCAGCAGTGGACATCTTTTAGCTGATTATCACAAACAAACGGGTCTTAATCGCGTATAAATATGATTTATTTCATTGTCTTTCGTTGGTAATTCTTCGAAAGGTAATTCTTATACTCGATTAACCTTTAACGTGTTATGATAAGGAGTAAAAATCTTGTTAGTTTATATCAATATCTCTCGGTTGATAATGATGATGTAGAATGAATAGTCAGTGTAAGTTTTATTTTTTATTTATTAAATCGTTATTGCCCAAAAGAAAAACTTATATCGTACGAAAGGCGGATGTAATGCCATTCTCTACCAGTCTACCTTGAGGCAAAGATTAATTGTGGGCGGTGCAACTAATTTAGAGACTTAATTTATTCACTTATAGCAATACAAAAACAAATATTAACAAAACGAGCTAAACAATAAGGACTCTTATCGCTTAGAAATCTCTTTCAAACAACCTTAGTTCAGCTACATTTTTGAATTACGTGCTAAAATCGCACAATTTAAATGTGTCGTTATTCTTTCACAATTTATTCAAATTCCCGAAATGGTCGCGTGGCGGGTTAAACGCAACAATTTGATGCGTATCGCAATTACCCTGCCAGAGTAAATTTACCCCACTTTACTGGCAACACTAAACGGCCACATCCGGCCGCGCTTCCGGGTAACACTGTTTTTTTAATGCACGGAAGTGGGCAACACTGTTTGTCAGGGAACGCGTTACCTTTTAAAGGCTTCTATTTAACATTTTAATCGTATAGGGTATATTTCCAGATTTACTTACTACAGTACAGATCATTACATCAATAAATCATTACTCGGTCTTATTCGGAGAAGGTGCAGCTTCGTTCGCGGAGGAGAAAAAGTCATAACCCCTCTTTTTTTCTTTAGCATACTCGGTTAAAAAGTCTCCTATAACCATCTGGAGATACCCAGCTACCCGTGTACCAAAAATACTTGAAATCCGTTAAGCCGATTTAGCGTGATGAAACCATAACGACACATACAAACATACAAACATACAAAAAATCCAGAAAAAATATTTTTCAATTCAGTGACCTCCAAATAGTCCGTGACAATATTTTTTTGGAAAATATCTTTAATGTACATACATTTCATTTTTACATTTTTTTAATTTTTAGTTTAAGTTTATTTATTATAATTATACTTTAAGTGTGAAATAAATTTACTTTTTAACAAAAAATAAAACCCACTAAAAGTTAAAATATAAATAGTAAAAATTAGTGTTACACAGATGTATATATTGTAAATGTTATCAATGTGTCATAACTTACTAAAATCATAAATTTTCAACATTTTACACATTCTTTACATGACACCGATGGCAACCTAAGATAAATTGTATTTACATATGTATTGTAAATATTGAGAAGATAAGCGGTTACTTGTAAGTAAATTGAAGAAACTAAATTATGCAGTTATTATGTTTTAGAGTTTTCTTTTTGGAGTCGGTTTTATATATTGTTACTATTTTCTTCTATTGCCCTAAGGATGGAGTCAACCAAACTGGGATAAGGCTTATTCCGAGATCAATTCACGAAATATCGAGCCTAATATTAATCTCATAATTAAATTGACTTGTAATACTAACAATAGATAACATTTGAAAAAAAAGACAACATCTATATGCACTACATTTATCTGAATAAGGAGTTTATATTAATGAATTAATTAATTACAAAACGATAAACTTCGCTTTGATGTCCTCATCAGCCGGAAACAAGTTGAAACGTCAAAGCAAATCATCCGGCAGCCGCCAAACAAAACAAATAACAATCGCGACAAACCGTCAACGAACGTTCCATTTTCAAAATTGGTAATTAAGTGACAGCTGATAACCGAAAAACCACCAAATCCCCCCGAATCGGAGCGTGGCAACACTTGGGGGCATGCGACCGATCGCACGATAACCATTCCAATTTTAATTAAATTAAGATTCCTCCCGCTTTTAAAAACGTCAAGAGATGGCGTTGTCATGAAACTCTCTACATATACTCTGTGTGTACGTAAAAAGGTTTCATTTGGCGATTTTGATGATATAATTAAAAGCTTCTCACCCATAATAAAATGTACCCGTATTGTTTTAAGGTCCATTTTGATTGTGATTGAATGTTAGCGTGCGATACTGCGACTCGGTAGCAGTAATTAAAGATGCGACGGTAAACCAATGTAATCTTTATTACTGGGCGATATAATTGAAATTTCTTTACGGTTATTGAGGTATCGTGTCGCGCCATCGTTTGCGCTAAAATGACTGTGTTGTAGTTTTTACGGGAGGTAATAATCGAATTAATATTGCGGATCGTTTAATTAAATAGATATCCTTATGAAACGGTTTTATTGGAATTAATAGGCCATTGATAACGTTATTGGCGAGTAATTATAAGTCAGTTCATTACGACTTTTTGTGAATTCGTGTATAAATGTCATTTCGACTTTTATTATAATTAACTTTTCGTCCTAAGGCGTGGCAAGCTATATAAAAACGTTCATAAGAACTGTAAAATGTTGTGCTTACTCTAAATAGACCTTTTAACCTTTAACCTTTTTCATTTTTAGACTCCATGAATATTAACCTAACCTCATTATCATCATCATTTCAGCCATAGGATATCCACTGCTGGACACAGGCCTCCTCAATTAACTTCCACATAGGCCGGATAGAAGCGACCCGCATCCAGCAAACTAGGTCGTCCGACAACCTTGTGGGCGGAGTTTTCACGCTGCGCTTGCCGGTACGCTGTCTCCACTCACGAGCCTTTCAGGCCCAACGGCCATCGGTTCTTCGAATTATGTGACCTGCCCATTACCACTTCAGTTTGCTAACCCTGTTTGCTATGTCGGTGACCTTGGTTCGTCTACGAATCTCCTTATGTCGGAATCGTTCTCGTAGAGAGATCCCATGCATAGGCCTTTCCATAGGCCTATAGTTAGATGATATTAACCTACCCTAACCTATGTCTATTGACACAGATGAAAAAAATACTAAGTATCTCTACCAAATAACAAGATTTAATCATGTCATAGAGAAAAAAGGCGCTCGAGTGGCAATTGCGAACCAGAAGACGCAGTGTGGGGATCTTTAATAGGAGATCCCCACTGGAGGGGACTGGCTGTTTCATGGGTTGACTGAGAAAAGATATATTTTTCTCTGTCACAAAAGTCTCTTTACACAAATTTTTACTTTGACAGAGGAAAATATATCCTTTCTCAGTCAACCCGTGACTATGGAAAGCTGAAAAACTTTCGAAAAATCGGGAACTCAAATGAGATAATATACACGATATAATCCGTTAAATTGTTTTATTTAAACGAGTATGGTTAGCAAACGTATACCCCGGGTATAGCCGCATGGTGACAGTCTCAACCGACCAGATCCGCTAGATGCCCGGCTGAACAAGCACCCTGCTGCGCCAAGCTGCTCGCTAAGACAGCACCAGCGGTGCCGCCCACCACCGCGACACTCAGCTCTGCTCTCTGCTCGCGCGGCCCCGACACCAGCCAAAACGTTCACCTCCAAATGAGGACATACGCCCTACCCGTCGCTACGGGTCGCGACCCAGCCACTGCCCATCATGCGCAAGGCAAGATGGGCCCCCTACACCCTTTACGGGGTATATAAGAAGCCAGTATAGCGTATGGTAAGATAAGATCCTTTGAAATATGACAAGATATTTAGGTGTTGCGATGTAGGTATATTACTCAATAACTCTTAGATGAAACTACACGTAAAGCAAAAAAACATGCTAGATACTCGCTGGCGCGAATGACGTCACAATAGCAGAAACATTTATTGTACGAGTGTGGAATAAAGTTTCCTTGAATGTCATACAATGTTTATTGCAGTACGGTTGACGTTTGCTTCTGTTATTATGACGTCACATAATGGCGGCTAAATATACATACTATTATATAGTTGTAAAAATAAAATGTCTATACCAAAGATAAAGAAATAGCATATATGGACTGTATTAAGTTGAACAGAGGTATCTATGGTAAGCGCTCTTCTATACAACAGTAATAAAAAAAAAACTACTGCTGAAACGAAATGGCAATAGTTTCTCGATCGCGTCTTAAAGCGCTGCGCGCCACTTAGTTGTTTGTTTGGTAGCCAGCTGGATACCAAAACCGTCGCCGTATTTAGTGGAAAAAATTACAATTTCTGAATGAATGTGATCTTTTAGTTTAATGTGCATGTTTAAAATAAACTGTGGCGTGTGTAGTGCCCGGGTTTTCACACCGAATGGGTGTTTTCGAAGAAAACAATACAAATATATCTTCTCACAGGTAAGCTGACCTCATGATTATTGTACTTAATTTGTAAATTACAATGCTGATTCTTATTCAAGGTGTATTAATAAAAACAAATACACATTTTATACATCGATTTGCAACATACGAAGGAGTTTGTAATTGTATTTCTTATTTAAATAACGCAAGTAAAGAATTTTGACATTTAACCTACTGCTTGGTGTTGTAGGAGTTTATCGTTATATCGATAATTTTACTAGGAACGTTTGTATTAGTAATTTGATTTTGAACCATAAATGAACGAAACTAACATCAGCAATTATAAACAGGTTTCCAGCTGATATAGAGCTAAAGAAGCCTTGGATAAAAAATATAAAGAGAGAGAAATGGACTCCTTCGCAGTACTCAAGAATATGATCTGCGCATTTTGAGGAATCTTGCTTTCGCATGGGATATAACCGAAGAATGCTCCATTCACATGCAGTGCCGACTATATTTGTGAACCATCCCTTATCTTTTATAAACAAAGATCAGAAACAAATGAATTTTTTTTTCTACGATACTGGACTTGAACTAGTGCCTTGAGCCAGACCGGGGCAGCACGCTCTACCATCTGAGCTAATCGTCCACACCAGTAGTCGACGAATTTTGTCATCTGTTCTTGCTTATGGATCTCTGTATGGTGCATCCGACTCTTTAGCCGTTAGCGCCGCCTAGTGCAGTGATCCACTAATAAATTGCAAAAATTGTGATTATTATCATGATATTTGTAAAACAAAAAGTACATCCCTTATCTTGTCAACCGGTAAGTTTTATTTATATATATGTTTCTCATTTTACATATGGGCAATTTTTAAATCAGTTCATAATTTTTTTTCAGAAATTAGACGAATTGCGAAATATGACTACATTAAGTTATTGACATCAACATCAACTGCTACAATTGATGAAGTTGTGGTGAGCTTTAAAGCTCCTTAAGAACAACAACATTAATTTTGTACCTGAAGAGTTCAATCCACCTAATAACCCGCAGTGTCGCCCAATCGAGCTAAAAGAAGACAGGTAAAGCTGCCAAAAACATGTACGACTTCCGTAGGAATAAACCAGCCAGGAAAATAAAGAAGTGCGGTAAAAGCGATTGTGGAAGGGGTTTGGAAGAAACTGTATCATGATGACAGGAAGTATAGTGGCGAACAAACATGAAATATAATGCAAGTTATTATTGTTATCGTCGTAAAAAACGCAGCTTGCTATATTGCTTCGATGTTTTCATTTTATATTTACAGTTTTTTCTTTCAGTGAAATCATTAAATTAAATACTGTTAATTAAACTTTCATTTATGTACTGACCTCTTTTATTTTGTAATATATATCTTGATATGTATATATGCCTATAAAATCATTATATACCTAAAAATCGTGCTAATTATGATGCATTATTTTTATTTCACATAAACAATTAATGCCCTTAATGTCGATGAAAAAAAAACCTGTTTTTTCTGAAATATAATAAAAATACACATACCAATTAAGAATATAAAGTCTGACCAGCGAGTGGTGATAATACGTTCTTTCTATGCATTCCGTATTACCAGCTCATGATTTTGCAAATTTGCCGCATTTTTTGTGTATCACGATTCACTTGTCAGACTCTAGTACTAGCGTTTGTCCGCGGCTTCTTTAAATTAAATTAAAACAAAAAAAAAAAAATTAAGTATGAAGAACCACTATCATATTGTAGATGCCACGACAAGGTTTTTAAAGTTTAGTCAAGTGAAAGTAGAGAGCAAAGAGATCAGGGTTCGTGAGTAATTTCGGCCAACGCAGAATGATATATCAAAAATTTATGAACAGAGGCGCCAGATATATCACTCCGTCAAACGTATGATGTTCTTAAATCAAAGACAGGTATACAGTTACAAAAAAAATATTTACACTAAATGCATACCCGGGGCAATCCGGTAAGTTTAGTACACCTAGGTCCGAAACATGACCTTTATATTTCTATCCAGTTTTATAGTCTTTTACACTGTTACACTAAGCACAAAACTACACTCCTAAGACCGGGTTAGAAAATCACATTAGAAAATAACAGTACGACCTGATATGGGGATTTTCCGAGGCGGTGCCTTAGCACGGGACGGGTTGTAACCCCGGGTTACAGCACACGTGGAGAAGGCAGGTTAGGTCCTTTACGGTGCGTCACCGAGACCTCCTGGGGCTCCCTATCACCTCACCGCGTCCAAGCAACCAAACTCTTCATCACAGTTATTTCCACAGTAAAAAAGAACCATTTAAGGGTTTTTAGATCACGGCCGGCTTAACCGAACAGACATGCGCACATGGCGACTTTTGAAAAAGGAAGAAGTAGTTAATACGGCTTTGGATTTGGGTATGTGAGGTTGGTTTAAATTATACCCTTCGTCATCCTGGATTTCCGAATGAAAGGATCGCACTCATTCCGAGATGCGCAGCGCCAAAAATCATTGTTTTTACGGCTGCAGCCAAAATGTCGGAGACGGAAAAGAACGAGAAGAAAGCAAATAAAAGTTATACATAAGCGCTATTGGCATTTATCTGTGAATGTCATTATCTCGCTTTTAAAAGCTTAACTTGTAATAACTTACAATATAGAGATCAATGACAAAACTGTGAATCATCGATAATAGTCGATGAAAATTGCAAAACACTATTGCCCAATATATGTATAGTTAGAAATGTATACCAAAAACGGTGACATTCAGCAGTTCTCGACCTTGTAGTGACTAAGTTTTTCTCTTTTGTCTAATGTGTTAATTTCGAGGATACAAGAGACGACAATAGCTATTCAGGTTCTGCTTAAATAGGTACATTCCATCTATGCTATTTCTTTATCTTTGGTCTATACATTGAAGATATTTTCAAAAATAAGGTAAAGAGATTATTTGAAGGTCAATGAATAGTTTTTTTTTATGTATGTGTCGTGGCTTCATGACGAAAAAAAGGCTAAACAGATTTCAACCATTTTTGGTACACGGGTACTTACCTGGGCATTCACAGATTGTTATATGATACTTTTTACTCGACTACTCTGAAGAAACAAAGATGGTTGTGATTTTTTTCTTGTCCGTTGATGAAGTTATTTTTTTAGCATTTAGCGATTTATGTCACGAACAAATTTAAATATTTCAATGGGAATGGTCAAATAGCATTTTATCTGAATTATATAGATACGTAGGAATAATCGAAAAAAAACTACTTAACAGTGCATCCACGTCCACCCCACACGTTGTAAATTGACTATAGCAATTTCAAGCACACGTCAGCCCAAAAAACACACCAATTAATAAATGGTTAAAAGGTAATTTACGGGACCGTCAGTTTTTTAACAGGCAACATCGCCTAATGGCCGGTTCCATGTCAGGCATGTTTGTTTTTAAAACTGTAATTATTCAAATTTCGAATGGCAGATGCGTTCGAAAACGTAAATCGATTCGACTCGCATGAATTCTGCGGATGGTTAGATTTAATTTAAGCGAATATAACCTTTAATTCTTTGTTATTACGGGCTTGTGGTTTTTATTTGAAGTTCTAATCAATGTTGTAAGTTCTGGATATGGCCAATTTATTTTAACAGTCTGATAAGTAAATTGTTTTGAAAAGAGAACTTTATCACATAGTGTGAAGGGACGAGGAAATATAATTGAAAGGAACAGGATTTAAGTTCTTGGTTTAAATCTACAATTACAGCTCCATGCGTTTTGTTCCTTATAGTATTAAGGTGCGTCCACACTTGTATCATTTGCTCGTATCCGATCACCGTGGCGTGGCATGACTGCGTATCGCGCTGCTTGGACGCTCACTGTCGGCGCGGCGATGACGCCGTGCTTGTCCGGTCTAAGTGTATACGCGTCGCAACATGGATTTCGAGCGATCGGATCGGCGCAACGTAGAAACGCGTGATCGAGACACGCGATCATGCCACGGGACGAACATCTGATCGGACAAATGATACAAATGTGGACGGACTTTTATGTGAAACGCGTATTTACTTTATTTATATCTATACTATTATAAAATGGTAAAAATCGAGTATATTGTCTCAATAAGCTCCCAGTTGAAATTCGTCAATATTGAGGACAGAGTAATACGTCGGTTTAAACGCTCAAATAATCAGAATCACCCAAATATTTTTGTATTATCCCTAAATGCATTTGTTTCAAAATATCGTTCTTAGTCGGAACTTGGAACAAAAATATAGGTTTTTGTCAGTACAAAAACCTAAATTTTCTAAATAAATGTGAGGCTAAAACCTGCTGCAAATAAAATAGAAACAGCATATTGAAACTTTGATGCAGCACAGGTAAAAATGGAAAGAGATAAACAAACAGAAAAAACTAGGATTACTCTCTTTACCTGAAACGCTGTTATAAAACCAAATATTCTCTGTTACTTGATGAATAGTCATCATCATCCTCATATTAGCCCACGGACGTCCACTGGTGGACAAAGGCCTGTCCCAAGGATCTCCACAATGATCGGTCGTGCACCGTCCCGTCTGCCCTCATGCAACGGTTTCCCGCGATTGTCACCAGCCCCCATATTGCCTAACGCGTCTGATGCTCGCAATCAATCAATCAATACTATTCTTTATTCAAGTAGGCCTAATTACAAGCACTTTCGAAATGTCAGTTACATGAGAGTGAAGTGTTTGCTGGGAGACATACAATATGATCCAACATTTGCTGCAAGGATTAAGGAAAACCCAGAAAAACCTAATCAGATCATTTAACTTAAGTGTAATATTATTGATAAAATCATAATTTTAAAAATTAAAATAATTAATAAGATAAATTCCAAAAGGATTGTCAATAAGAAAGAAAAAATAATAATCTAGAATATGTCTAGAATAAAATTTTAAATGTCAGAGTAGGTATATAAAACAATTAAGATTAAAGTAATAATAATACCTTAGGTATTCGTTAAAATAATTATACATATACCTATGACACTATAATTTACATTAATCCCACGCGGCTGTATCATTCATGTAGTCTTGTGTGAATAATAAGCTTTAGAAAATAATTTTCGTTTCACAATATTTTTAAATTTACCAATAAACAACTCACTTATGCTGCTAGGAAGTTTACTATAAAACCTCACATACCCATGAATGATCTCCTTATTTTATGGAGCCTAGTAGCAGGCACAATCAATCAGAATCAAGTGTCATGATTTTGTATGGGCTATTATGACAGTTGATTCGGATAGCAAGTGTCAAAATTTCGTTAGGCAATAGGGGGGCGGATCTTCTAGTATTTAATACTAGAAGGTAACGGTAGCCGATTTGGAATAATGTAGCCACAGCACAGCGACACATACAAACATACAAAAAATAAAATAAAAATATTTTATGATTTAGTGACCTCCAAATAGTCTGTTACAATTTTTTTTTAATATACAATATACCTACAGACACTTAATTTTTAGGGTTCCGTAGCCAAAATGGCAAAAACTGAACTTTTAGTATCGTCCTGTCTGTCTATTCCGTCCGTCCGTCCTGCCGTCCGTATGTCACAGGCATTTTACACAAAAACTACTAGATGTATATGAATAAAATTTGGATTATAAGTGGGTGTCTAAGCCGCTGTGTAAGCCGCTACTTAGTTTGTTAGTTAAATAAAAATAAATATATATATTTGTAGGGGGAAGGCACTGCATACCTACATGAACCCAATACTGAAAAAAATAATCAGTAAATATCAATGTGTGACACATATTTCAACAGTTCCTTTAGAAACATTTTGAAGTTTCTAAAATATTTTTTGATTTAGTAAATTTTTTCGGAAATAATCGCTCCGAAAGTAGGATAAATTGTGTCCCCACCTCTATTTTCTAAACCTTATGTCCAAAAAATAAGAAAAATATTACATAGTGAAAGCTTAATAGATATTCTGATTTAAACTTACACGATCTTCACTCATTATCACAGCACAACAAAACGGCCCGTTTTGTTGTTATTATAATTAATAGATACTTTCAACGAAAATTGTTTTCAACGTGATCGGATATACCGTTTATGAGTTATTATCGAAAAACTGCGCTTCTCATCAAACGGACGTATGTGCCGAGGAGATACGCTCTTTTGCTAGTGCACTTTTTCATATCGTATTTTTCATCTGTTGTGCATTTTTTTGTATGAACGGCGGCGGAACCCTACACTGAGCATGGTCCGACATGCTCTTGGCCGGATTTTAACAACTTTATATAGTACTAGAAGGTGCCCGGAACTTCGTTTGCCGAGGCAGGAAAAAAGTCCTAACTCCTCTTTTTTTCTTCAGCGTAGTCGGGTAAAAAGTATCCTATAACCATCTGGAGATACGCAGCTACCCGTGTACCAAAATTAGTTGAAATCCATTTAGCCGATTTTGCGTGATAAAGCAGCAAAAACGTACATAAAATCCATTTTTTTTTTAATAAAATGGTCCTCCGCTGACCATGGAAAGCTGGAAAGCTTCCGAAACGTCGGGAACTAAAATGAGATAATGAGATAATATACGCGATATAATCCGTTAAATTGTTTTATTTCAATGAGTAATAATCGCGGAAACAGAAGAAAATATTCTATTTTTTTGTTTTAGTGACTGAAATAGTCCGTTACAATAGTTTTTTGAAAATATCTGCAATGTACAGCCATTTAATTTTTACAACTTTATAATAGCACTAGCTTCTGCCCGCGACTTCGTCCGCCTTAAATTCGTTTATCGTGGATAAGGGTATTTTTTCCGGGATAAAAAGTAGCCTATGTCCTTCCCCGGGACTCAAACTATCTCCATATGAAATTTCATCCAAATCGGTTCAGCGGTTTTAGCTTGAAGAGGTAACAGACAGACAGACAGACAGACGGAGACACTTTCGCATTTATAATATTAATATAGTATGGATTAGTATGGATAGACGAGGAAAAATAGATATTATATTAGTGTTCTATATAGATATTCGTAGTCAACTAGTAACATGGCGTAGAGGTGGTAGTGTGGTCTGGCTGTTTAACGAGCGAATGCCGTGTGCAAACCTCACAGTTTTGTAGTGTTAAGGAGAAGGACTACATTTAGGCATTTATACCTAATTGATAGATTCCGGCGTTACTTTGCGGAATTCCATACTAGATCAATGGATTACAGTTCCTTTCCTGTTCCGCGAACTTGTGTCTTGGTTAGATGTGACATATTTTCACGCCGTTTCCATAAAAAAATATATATATACGCATGCAAATACAACAAACCAACACCAAACAGTATCATCCTCGACACGTGTTTTGCCTCTCTACGAGGCCTCATCAGGAGATGCAGGAGTTGTTGACGATCCGGCGTCCACCCGAGAAATATCTATAAATATAGCATTTATACCTATCTATAGATTAGATTAGATTACTCTATTTCATAACATAAATTACATTTTTGTCAATTTATACGAATTGAAATTATGATCGTCAAATACAAGAAAAAGAACAATTTAGTCATTAACAGTATACGTATGGGAATGGAATGTCACGTATAAAATTTAAATATGCCCAACACTTCGTTCACGAAAGAAAAAAGCTCATTTTTGCGTACCTAGTTGTGTAAAAAGTACCTACCATACGGCTAGGGCATGCACCCGGTTGTACCCGGTTCTGAAATTACTGAGTATACCCGGTTTCTTTAAGGTTTGCGTTGAATTTTTAATAAGATTCATTTACTTAGACACGAAAGTAAAATAAGTAAAACTGTTTTAAAATCAAAACTGAAGGACTTCCTCCTCGAAGATAAGCCAGTGTCATCGTAAACTCGCTGACGCGCTGTCCTCGAGGACGAAGTACCTACATAATAAATATGATGCGTGTGCAGATTTTTCTAACCGGCTCATTTGTATATCATGTAGTGATATAATTCAGTTATATTAAGTGTTTGAAATCTGAGCGCTTCTCGCCATTAAACGTCACAGTTTGGCGAGTAATAATTAGTTTGTAAAATGTTATTTTTATAAGTTAAATAAATAAAAATAAAAAAAAAAGAACCGGTTCCAAAAGCAATAATCCCGGTTCCCCCGGTTTGCAAAAATAAGTAAATGTTTTAATTTCACAGAATTTCTTTTACTAAAACTTTCATAGAATGTATAGTAATTACTTATTTATGTTGAATGAATGAATATATTACTAATATATTATTTTATTTATATCATCACATCATGCCTATAAGATTTTCTAAAATGTAGTTGATTTTTAAATGTGTTTTTTTTTTAGATTTTATTCAACTGCTTGGGTTTGATTTTCGAATACCTACTAATATTTAACAAATAAATAAATAAAGACAACTATTTTAATAATTAATATCAAAATCGTTCAGTAAGACTGATTTGTATGTTCTTTTGTTACTTTTGTGAACTTACGATAATAAAAATAGATATTTATCTTATTGATTATTTTAATTTTAAAAATGATGATTTTATCAATCACACTTAAGTTAAATGATCTGATTAGGTTTTTCTGGGTTTCCCTAATCCTTGCAGCAAATGTTGGATCATATTGTATTTCTCCCAGCAAACATTCACTCTCATGTAACTGACATTTCGAAAGTGCTTGTAACTAGGCCTACTTGAATAAAGAATATTTTGATTTGATTTGATATTAACATAACAAAGAAGTATTAAGTACGCGAATAAATGTTGATTACATAATTTAAAACTTTTTCATTTCATATTCCTTATAATAGTGCTTTATCCTCGTAAATTCTCTCTAATTTATGTTTACCGCAAAAAAGTTCCAATAATAAAAATAAAAAAAACCAGCGGAACCGGTTCCCCCGGTTCTACATACATCCCAGAACCGGGTATCAAAAATCT
Source organism: Hedya salicella (assembly GCA_905404275.2). Classification (NCBI taxonomy): domain Eukaryota; kingdom Metazoa; phylum Arthropoda; class Insecta; order Lepidoptera; family Tortricidae; genus Hedya; species Hedya salicella. The sequence continues at coordinate 4,025,565 of FR990115.1, read as the reverse complement.
GAAACCGGGACCGGTTCTGCATGCCCTACCTATATCCAGCTATCCTTGTACAAAAAACCGGCCAAGTGCGAGTCGGACTCGCGTACCGTTGACTCCGTAAAATATATACGCTAAAAACGACGGCTTCTATGAAAATCTAGTGCTAGCAGAACCCTGCTTCTAAGCAAAAGGAACCCTTATGGCGCGACTCTGTCTGTCTGTCTGTCCGACTATTTGAAATTTGGAATATTTATAAACATGGTCAGCCGTCATGTATTGCTCGGGAAATATTTTAAAAAATATTTTTATTTTCTAAAAAAACGACGAATGAGGGGGGGTCAAAATTAAAAGTCTAGCTACTAAGTCAAGTGGGATATCATATGAAAGGGCTTGACCTGCACATTTTTGAACAATTTTTTTATTGTTATTAGTTTTTGCTTTATTAAGGAAAATGTGAATAAACATAAATATTACACGTAAATTATAGCCATGTCTCTAACTAGCTAATATTTTTTTAATTTGCAAAAACCTATTTGAACAACCCGGTTGCGTTAAGTTTGCACCTGATTTGTATGCAATGCTCTAGATATCAGGTGCAAACTTAACTCAACCGGTGCCGGGTAATAAAGTTAGGGTAAGTAAAAATTTGTACGGTACCCTCGGTACGCGAGTCCGACTCGCACTTGGCTGGTTTTTTATTTTACATTGGTTACTGATATAGACAGAAAAAAAATAGATTTTCAGATTTAATTCTTGGGTTGTGCTATAAGAGCTGCCTTCATACCAAATTTCAAGTTTCTAGGACAACTCCAAGTACAATTTAGGTTTTCCATTGGTATGGAAACACCTTTTTTAATGACTGTATTTTTGGATTGCGCGGAAAAGCTTGATTTTTCTACAGCGTCAAGGGGCCGCAGATATAAGTATGATTTTACATCTTACCTCCACGCGTTCCTGAGAAAAATGGTATTGACAGATGGATGGACAGACAACTAAAAATGGTTGAAATCTTTCCAACCGTGTTGACAAAAAACAACGGGTTGCACTCCGGGAGTGGCGGCAGAAATGAAAACTTCCTCTCCTACGCCGCGCCGGCGGTCTACTGGCTTCATTGACATTGTAACAGTTTTTCAATCAGGTCACGTGTCCGTCTTACGAATTCTTAATCTGTCAGTCACGTGACCTGTCGCGAGTTTAACATTTTATCGCCACCATAACAAGTGCACAGCGCCGCTAAAGAAGTTTTCACATAAATTAAACAAAAAAATAAAACCGACTCCAAAAAAACTAAAAAGTAAAAAATAACGCCATAATTCAGTTTCTTCAAATTACTTACAAGTAACCGTTTGTATACTCAATCTATACAGTATATACAATTAATCTTATTTTGACGTCGGTGCCATATAAAGAATGTGTAAAATATTGAAAATTGTCGATTTTAGTAAGTTGTGACACGATGGCACCGACTCCAAAATAACATTAATTGTATATACTGTATAGATTGAGTATACAAACGGTTACTTGTAAGTAATTTGAAGAAACTGAGTTATGGCGTTATTTTTTACTTTTTAGTTTTTTTGGAGTCGGTTTTATTTTTTTGTTTAAAAGTTTATTTATTTTACACTTTTTAGTTAATCGTTACTTAAAAGTGTATCTCGTGACGATTCGAACAAGCCCAAACATGGCTAGGATACATTATTTTATTGCATAGATCTGGTCCCTACCTTCCGGCTCCATCATCAAATCAATTCGATGGTACCATTCTCATCAGGAATATTTAAATTTGTGAGTATGAAGTTGCTTAGCTAAATTAATCAAGATATTTTGTCGCCACCCGAAATCATTTATCATTGAGGAGTTCCGATGGCATTCTGTGGTCTTCTGCATCAGTTCCACTTCACCAATTTACACTTTCTGAATGCAAATGCTTATTATGTTTCTTATAATACCAAAATCGCTATATGTATGCCTACAATATATGAGGAGTTCCTTCAATTCCTCATGGATTCCATCATCAGATCTTCACCAAAATTAAATGGGACCAACTAGAAAGTACCTTCTATAAAACCAAAAAAAAAATTTGAAATCGGTCAAATAGTCTTTGAGTAATCGGTGAACATCCATAAAAGAAAAAAAAGAAAAATATAACTTTCCGTCGAATTGAGAACCTCCTCCTTTTTTTTGGAAGTCGGTTAAAAAAACAATTCAGTTACTTTCAAATACTGCCAGCGCCTATGATTCATTTTACTACTAGCTAGACAGTGACACCTATAAGCCGATTACAAATGTATTGAATATTTACTGACGAAAAGGAATCACTTGTGTCTCTCCTTAGTCAAAATTGTCCTAATAATATGTGAAAGGTACTTATTATTTTGTCTGAGCCTTAAGCGTCCACTTCTCGGCGCAATAAGCAGGAGTGGGTCGTTAGCGCTGCCGATACAACTATATAAATAAATGGTTTTTAACTTAAGTGCCTTATTAGTTAGAAGAATGAATCAGGGAACATAAGCCGAAACAAACAATCAAACATGGCGGACTAATTATTGATAGTAATCATCCCCATTCTTTATTGCACACCAACAATCACCACAGCAGCACCAAAAGAGAAATAGTTCAGTAGAGCATTAATAAAATAAATAAAATAAATAAAATAAACTGCAGTAGGCAACAGGCGGTCATGTTGGTAAAGCGAGCGATCTCTTCCCGACAACCTTTGGGAACCGAATACAAAAATATACTGGAATTGAGTAGGCGGTAGTACTTAAAATTATTAAAAACAACTTTGTTCGCGGAGCTGGGGTATCTCCAAATGGTTATAGGATACTTTTTAGCCGACTACGCTGAAGAAAAAAAGAGGGGTTGTGACTTTTTCTCCTCCTCGAACGCAGTTGCGTACGCCTTCTAGTCGATTTATAAGACGTTATCACGTCAAAAACATTATTTAATCATTCGCTAATTTGACTGAAATAGGGTTACCGCCAACAACTTCATTAAAACTAAAGTTGCATCAAAAACACGCACATCTAAAACAAAGCGCCGTATCGTGCGAAAAACAAATAAATTAAATTAACAATATCATTTCTGAAGTAAGCATTAATTATAATGAGTTTTTAAACAGAGTCGCGCGACCCCCGAAATGTCGAGCGGTCGATAGCATCGCGTTAGAAGCGATGGCCACAAGATAGGGACCTAATAACGGACTTTCCTGGGTTTTGGTATCCGTTATTAGATGATGACGTAGCTTGTTATTTTGTTTAACCAACTGCGTCAGAAAGAGGGTCATGTTTTTCGATTGTATGAGTATAATCTATTCCATTGGCACGCTTTGCAATCTTAAAACTTTGAGGTTAGATTCGTCTTGCCTGTGATAGTGACGGGCTATAATATTTTGCAGTCAAGTTTTTTATTATTTAAAGTGTTTTGCTCATTTTAGTGAATCAATTGCCTGATACATTTTTCAACATTTGTCTCAAGGAATGGCAGAACCACTCTGAATCTGAGTGGGACACCTACTTAAATACATTTTACCAGTAATTTATTACATATAAATACGTAAACACAATAACTAATGTAACCTACTCTCCGGCTCTATACATAACCACGTGCTCCATGAAAGAAGAACTAGTAAAAACACATTTCAGTATTTAAAATATCCTTTTCTCTCGCTACTAACATTAATATCGTGGCCTCAAAAAACTAAATTGCTCACATATCCATAAAAACGTAATTATATTTACAAGAATATTGATTACAGGAAAACGGAAATAAAATGTTAACCATTACCTTTGCTTATATCTTAGCTATGTATTTACACATATTTAAATATCACAATACCTTATTCAAATTAGTTCAAAGAAAGGTTTAAACTGGACCATACAAATTTCCATACACGCCGACATGCGTGTTTGTGATACCTTCTCGACAAGCTCGAATCGTATCACTTAATGACGGTTCATTTCATAAACGTGACATAAAAACCCACCATAGCCTAAGGTAAGCATTTTTTGTATACAGAAAATACTTTTGAAAATATGTAGGTAATAGTGCTCTGGGACTAGACGGAACTATGGAAAAGACTAAAACGTAAAGTTTTTAGAGAAAATGCTCTTAAAAGCGTTGATATAAAGTTCATCTTTCGAACTTCGACCAACTTCCGTCTTACACCTTACATTATGATTTTAACCACGCGTTCCTTAGGAGTAGAAAATATTTGTTAACTCTAGCTAAATTCAGCTTGGTTTTCAAGATATTATCAATTTTCATGTATTGCCCGTTGGTGTTTCACTACCTTCCTATATCCGAACCTATGTGTGATCAGGGCTACTCTCTGAGCGTATAGTCCCACCCAACCCTTAGACTAAGTTCCTCTCACTGTGGCCAAGACACCTTCAAGCCTTAATCGATCAACTGAGTCTGGAAGATCGGCAGTGAGAAAATCACCATTCCAAAAACCCTATTCCTCCCCGTAGGAATCCATCTGTTACCTTAGGTCTCCTGGTAACAGATATCCTGGTTAAAGTCGTAAGTTAAGGTTAGGTTAGGGACTTAGGGCAGTAGGCTCCCTTGGCATAATCAACCCTTAATCTACGGAGTCTTCGCAAACGCACGCTGAACAATTTACTTACTAACTTACCTAATTTTCCAATACCAATACAAATAACCTAATTTACCAATACCAATACAAATCACCAGATTTGTATTTTGTCCCCATCAGGGGACCCTTATTCAGCTTGTGCTTGTACAAACCATTACATGCGATTACTAGCGTTTAAACATAAATGTTGCCAAGTTTGGTGTCGCTGTTCACACACATCAAAGTGACAGCTATCAAACACTAAACTCATCCTTTTTGAAAAAAAAAACCGTCACTAAAAGTAGTTTTTTTTTGCTGTAAGTGTACTCGTATTTGACTTTGGTTACTATCCTCCATTACAATACGGAACCCTAAACCCACCGCCACGTGGCTCCATCAATAAGATGTTTAAACCTTATCTACCCTTATTACCAAAAAACAATTAATATACCTTACTCAATTTAATTGTCCCCATACAAACTCCATACAAGAACAAGTAACACCAAATATCACACACATTTTTAATCTTAATTCCATGCAAATAAAGTTCTTAATATATTTGTTTAAATATTAGAGTTATGGCGTTGTGGTTGTAACAGGTAGGTTGTGCGTTTGGCCACATTTGCATATGGACGGACAGACAGACAGATATGTGTGTAATTAGACGATAAATTAACTTACTTATGAGCGATGTGAGAGTGAGATAGACGGTTGTACGTTCGACTAGCATAGGTGCGTGTTTTAACCCCAAAAAGAGGGCCTTAAAGGTATGCGTGTGTGTCTATGGTGTTGTAGATTTGCTACTGAGAGCAAGCCCGTTACGCGGGTCCATATTCAAAGATATTTTTTTAACGACTTAAAAGAGACGGTTCTCATTGATTTTTATACAAGGTGACTTCTAAGACGTGATACAAAATGTTACTTTCCGAGGTTACTCACAATGACGATCAAGTATGAGACCAATCTGGAAATCGTAATCGGTCTTCACTCATGGCGTCCGAAACGTCAAAGAATTATCAACGAAAGGTAATTAAGTAAATCATATTTATACGCAATTTCGCCCCGTTTTACTGTTGCGATAATTTTATACAGTTTTAGCGTACATAGCAAAAACAATTCTGACTTTTAATAAATTAATGTTTTTATCTTAAAAGTGTATATTATGATTTATTGACACCGGTCACTTCTGATTTAACCACGCAAGGACATCCTTGCGTGGTTGAATCAGAAATGAGGAGATCTGCGGAGGAACCAATCGTCGTCAAACAATCAAGTCGTCGACGTAGCTCCGTTATTTTTTTGTTTGGTTTCCTTGTCTCTTGGAAGTAGAGGTACCGGTAGCTCAGAGTTGCTAGACTTCAATGGCAGTGGGCACAATGCTAGTAGAACCGATGGTCGCTGGGGCAGAAAGGTTCTCGAGTGGCGACCGCGTACCTACTGACGCAACTTGAATATGGGCCGACGATCTGGTCAAGATCGCAAGAAACCGTTGGATAAGCCGCACGACCGGTCGCTGTAGAAATGCTTGAAAGGAAATAATAATATACATTTACTCACTTTTTGCATGGGTTCATAATTAGATTTAGACTTTATAAAGTGCAAAACAATCAAACGATGAACGATGATGTATTCCTGACACAGGTATACTTTTTACACTGTTTTTTTTTTGTAATTTAATAAAACATAAAAAACCTGTAAAATTCTCGAAATTTCAAAAAAATAACGAAGTATTATGTAATTTTATATAATTTTCATTAATTTAACGTGTAAAATTTCGTAATTTTCCTTGCACTTTTGGGAATCATACAAGTTTTTGCGTTCTTTTAGCATTTTAAATTAAATTTAAACAGTTTACTTACTAGAAGGTCCCAATCCCCACATCTGAAGCTGAACTTAATGTGTAAACGTAATAAACTAGTTTTATTCAATAACAACTTTCATTGTGTTTGAAATACAATCTTTAGATACAATTATAACCTAGTTAGTCATAAAATTTAAAAAATCATGATATTTTTTAAATTAATATAAAGTCTCACCCTGTATAGTTATACAGGGTGTACCGACGGCGGGCACGCGTTAATGTTTATTTTATGTAAAGCGCGAGTTAGACGTAATTGGATAATGCATTACCGCTGCGGCGAGAGTGCTCACAACACGCAGTCACTCTCTTGCTATCGAGAACCCGTGACGCGGGTTCATGAGGACATTTGGCACTGGTTAAAAGGACTCCTAATAATGAATAGGGAGGTCAACTGTACTCAAATGTTAAATTGATGGCGCCGCTATAGCAAATTGGTAAAATAAATGACCATAATAATATGTTGATGAAGCGGCAGTTGTATGCCAGGACCGTAGCAAGTGGAAGGAGGTAGTCTCTGCCTACCCCGTAATGGAAAGAAGGCGTGATTGTATGTATGTATGTGTGTATGTATAATAATATCAAGTACAAGGATGCACGAAAAATCATTTTAAACACGATTTAATAACGAAGGATTGAGTAGCATTTCGATAAAAAACATTTTAATTGGTTGTTGACTTCATTCTATCTTTTATTTAAATAAAACAATTTAACGGATTATATCGCGTATATTATCTCATTTGAGTTCCCGACGTTTCAAAAAAATAAATGTATATATATATTAATATTTTCTTCTGTTTCCGCGATTATTGCTCATTGAAATAAAACAAAAAGCTGTAAAATATCTTATCTGTTTTAAAAGTACTTTAATAGTCCCTGTTTTTAAAATATTATAATTAGTAATGAGGTAGCCTGGGAGTTTTTTTTGTAGCGTTTCTTTTCTCCTCAGTACGCCTCATTTGTGAAATGCTGCTTGGTAAATTATTAAAATAAATTAAGCCCTTCTGGCACATATGTAACTGTCTTTACGGCTTAGGCCCATCTGGCGTGTATGTACACCTTAATTTGTTTTTTCTAAAATGGGTAGTTTGCACAAATTGTAATTTTGACAGAGGAAAATACATCTTTTCTCAGTCCACCCGTGACCATGGAAAGCTGAAAAGCTTCCGAAACGTCGGGAACTAAAATGAGATAACATACGCGATATAATCCGTTAAATTGTTTTATTTCAATATATATATATTATTCTATCTTGCTACTCTAGCGCCATTCTGGACGGATTTGGAACAATCATTTACTGCTTTCCGTTGGACAGTTTTTCGTTTGTTTTCCTTAATGAGATTGTTCTTCTTGCCTTTTTATTCTCCGTGCTTAAAAATATTCCGGCAGTAATATTTTCTCAGAATCTACCTCTGAGTTTTTCGGTCGCGTTCCTTCCTAACCATTGCATAATAAAAATACCGATTTCAAATCGCTCCTAATCCCTACCTGCCTGACGCGATTTTATCTTTAAAGAAAGCTACAGATTATAGCGACAAAAGAACGAAACATACATACGACGAACACTTCGATACACTAACATAGACCTTATAAGCTTAGAATTAAACATCATGACAATAGTAAATCTTATTTATAATTCGATTCCAAGGTGTTAAACTGACGACTATTCGAACATCATTTAGGCGACATTTAAAAACATTCGATTCCAATTTCAAAATGGTGAAGTTTGTGCACGGGCAAGCGAAATTCCAGACGCACTTTCAACAATACATAATACCGTTTGACGGACACCTACTTTTTTTAAATATCAATGAAATGATAGGTTAGCTTGAAGTTTGGAGGAAAAGGTTTTTGATGACTCTCACTACACCCAGTATTCAAACTGCCTTTTAAATTGCGTGTGGCTACAAAATCCAAAATCTAAATGCTTAAAGTGCAAACAAACCAGGTAGTTCATCTATTGAGATGAACTACCTAGTTTGTTTGTTGCCTGTATTTTCGGTTGTTTGATTTGTTGGTTAATTGAAATAAAACAATTTAACGGATTATTTCGCGTATTATCTCATTTTAGTTCCCGACGTTTCGGAAGCTTTCCAGCTTTCCATGGTCACGGGAGGACCATGTTGGTTAATGTAAAATAATCGCGTTTTACTGGCGAGAAAATTGCTATTAAATTGATGAAAAGAGAACTGGTTTAACGCCACATTAAATGTTTGGTAATATTATGTTGATCGACACATCAGTTAATTAAGTGTAAGTGATTTAATTCAATTTGTCAATATTGTACACTCACTGAAATGCAATTAAGTTACATTAATGATTGCAAGCGCAGTATTAAAATAATTGTACGATAAACCAACTATGTACACAGTGGTTTTTGTCTATTTTTATTGGTTTTGGTTTTATATTTTTATTTAGAATAAAAACAGCATAGGCTCTAGCATCTACACAGACGCAATCTAACAAATTTCCACATAAATCAATGGAATGGTAGCTGCGGCATTAATATTTTTTTTTATTATAAAATAGATGGGCATTTGACCGCAATCTCACCTGGTGTTAAGTGACGATGCGGTCAAGGATGTATCATGCCCGTCTAGAAACAGCCTATTCACTCTTGTCTTGAACACGCCCAAATTATAATGGTCGGGGAACACACTCGCAGGCAACGAGTTCCACTCCTTTGCGGTACGCATGATAAAAGTTGCACCATAGCGCTTCGTGCGGATTCGCGGAATATTGACCACGTGCGGATGGAACGAACGCACGCGTCGTGTGTCCCGATGATGGAAAGGGGCTGGTGGAATTAAATTATGTAATTCCCCCGCACACTCACCGAAATGTAACCTGTAAAAGACCGACAGACGAGCGACCTATAAATACTTAAATATTAGGGGTAATGTTACACAAATCGAACTAGTCTCATAATAAGCTCAATAAGACTTGTGCCATGAGTTAAGAGTACTAGATGACAATATATTTCATACATATTTCTACTTATATACATAGAAAACATTCAAGACTCAGACACAAATATTTATGTTCATCATACAAATATTTGAACCCGGACCGTCAGATTCGTAGGCAGCTTCACTCCCGCTGTGCTAAACCGTTGTCGATTGAATGTATACATTATATGTTACTTATAAATATTGATCAGGAAAACCGCAAATCTGCAGTGGGCCACAGACTTTTCGAGATATAAATACCTATAAATATATTCTGTGGCCCGCTGCAGATTTGACGTTTACGAATCTGACGGTCCGGGTTCAAATATTAGGCTGGGTGCAGGCATATTTTGCTTATTATTCAGTAAATTAACATTTTTCAATATATAAATACGTATAAATATAATGTTAATTTCTTGAATAATAAGCAAAATATGCCTGTACAAACCGCCGATAAAACCTAGAATTAAAATAAAAAGACGCGCACAAATAGATTTTTTTTCAATAACGAAATACATGTATGGTTTATTCGCGTGAGACGATACTAAAAATTGTCCCAAACAGAACTTTCGATCTGCCGTACAAAGGAGGGAGTGTCCAATGACACCTCGCTGATGTTTTGAAATAAGAACGCCGCATTCGCAATTCGAACCTACGAATTACAATTCGAAAAAAGAAGGGAGCTGTTTTTTATTTTTTTTCTCTCACTGAGTACCATCTTGTAACGTGCAGTTAGTTACATTTTTCTCCCTATGAATGTCAACAATGCTGTTTGTTTTATTAACGGTATTAATAAGTTTGTCGAATTATATAAAGCCGTTTATTTTTCTCTTTGTAAGCGATTATTGCGTCGATTTGGGCGTTAAGTTCCTTTTTTGAAAATGAATAGGTAAATACTAGCGTCTCATGTTGCAAAGCATTGAAACTATTAGACATTTAGGGCTGACATGTTTAAATTAAAATAAACCTTACAATTATGCCATTAAACTTGCTTTCTGGGTGAGTTTATGAAAAGATTAATAAAAATAATTTATAATTTACGAATTGAATTGTAATGTTAAAAGGTTTTTGATAGGGTCCGTTTAAGTTAAACGTAGATTAGCGTAGAGGTAAGTATTTAATTTTAGGAAAATTCGCTCTGTCAGTTTAGTATCAGTAAAATTTCCTATTCTTCTATACTAAATAACCTAAAGCGGGGCTAGAGTCAAACCATTACATAATTAGGCAGCAAAATCTTTCGTGCCAGTAAAAAAAAGGTTGTTTGGAAGAGATCACTGTTTAGCGATAAGACCGCCTGTTGTTTACCTCTCCTTGTATGTATTGTTTTCTGTACTCTGTTTTGTGAGGTGTGCAATTAAGAGTTATTGTATTGTATTGTCCTAGTCCCTTATTGTCATAATATACATAATAATATATAATATTACACTACTGGGTTATTCACCGGTCAAATAAAATATAACACTTAATCAAAAATATATTTCAAACATCTACTACAAACTAACTATACCTCGGTAGGTAGGTAGGTATATCAAGTCACTTGCATATACTTTAATTACTCCTTAATTATATCAGAATAAAATCGTACACGCCCTTACCCAAAATTCAAACGCGATTAACTTCATTAAAATTAATTTTATTCATACACAACGGTAATTACGTTCATTATGCAAAACAGTGCCAAAATTTAAAAATAATTGCACTACTAATTCAATCATTCCTATGGGAAAACGTATAACTAACATTTTCAGCATACAAAATATATAATAATGACCAGTTACAGTCCCATTGGTAACAGAAAATATAAATTTGTCAAACGCTACCTTTTGTTTCACCATCACCAAGTTATTTTTACAGTTAGCTAACACTATAACTAACACTACCTTAAATAAATTCATACTAATCTTCCAAGTTAGCGCCGATACTGTCCGCAAATGTAAGTTTGTCGAGCGTTCGATTTTCAAATTCTTATCGGAGCATCCAACTACTTTTAAACATCTGCACTCGTTAGGATCTTATCGCATTAACTTTCTTGATAATTTTGTATGGATTATCGTTGATGACGTTAAAGCGATATGGTACTAAGATACCATTTGAATAAAATAACGATTAGTCCCTCGTATGTTGTGACGTTACGTAAATTCAATTTTGAAGATTACTTTTATCGGTGGTTGAGCAGGAATTAAAGAAACATAAATAAACGTTAGTAATTATCATAAGTGTGTTGAGGTGACAAACCGATTGTTAATTTTTAATTTAATGCATTTAATTTAACGAATTATATTTGAATTAATTAGAAGACGTTTCGAGTCTTTACTAGGCAAAAAGTTAAATTTGATGTAAAACGCTTAATCACTCCAATGATAATTCATATTTCCTTTTGATGATTTTAATGGCTGTGCTAATGTTTAATATCCCATGTCTAACATCTATACTATATTTTCAAAAAATAATTAATATGTCTTTGTGCCACCATCATGCCTAAACGGATAAACAGATTTCAACTATGTTTGGTCGTTCATGTATACTATTATTATAAAACTAGCTGTGCCCGCGGCTCCGCCCGCGTGGAATTCGGTCTGTGTCAATAAGCGGCTAATTCTCCCCTCTCCCCTGGAGCCGAAACTTGAAGTAAAGTCCAGATAAAATATTATACAAATACCACAAACTAAAACTACACTCCAAAATCAATAGTGTTTTGCACTTATTTAAATTTTTGACGTGATTTAAAAAGACATAGAGTATATACTTAGAAGTGTATATCGGACGATACAGTACCACTTGTCTATTTTTACGTCCTTGACTGTAGTACTATCTAAATCAAGTCCATGCCAAATATCACCCAAATCGGTCCTCCAATCAATCTGTCTAAACATGAAAAGGTAAGAAATATACACATCCATACTTACAACCTTTCGAATTTAGGTCTAATATTATTTAGAAGTAAGATTAGAGGAAAGGTGAATATAGATATTGAGGCCAAGTATTTACATTTTATTTACAGTTAAGTTTATGTATGCACAACTAAATATATACATATAATTATATCTACACTTACATACTCCAAAAGTAGGTATCTAAAGTATATTTATGTACATAACATTGACATTCTACAATATTTTTTTGTACTCCACATTGTGAGTCTTCCCGGCGGGCATCAGCACGAACAGCTCCGTGCAGCTGGTGACGCGCGAGCACGGCACGTAGCTGCCCGTGCGAGAAGTAGCCCGTGCGCAGGTCTACGCCGGCGGCGCGGCGCGCAGCGTCTACCCCTGCGACTTGTTGATGGTCATGGCGAAGCAGACGCTCATGGGGAACTGTTGGCGCTTGAAGCGGAGCGGGAAGTTGCTCGGAATGAGGGGGGTGCGGGGGATGAACACGGCTTCTCCGGCGCCGCACCCCATCAGGATTTGCGCCTCGATGAGGTTTCGCTGCAGCTGCACTACTTTTAGCCTTGTTCCGTTGCATAACTTTGGAGGTGACAAATTCCGAAGAAGCATGATCGGAACTCCAACTTTCAGGGTTAATGTGTGTGCTGGGAGTCCTGAAGCGCTCAATGAGTTTAGGAACTCCATCAAGTATGTTGTGACGAAGCGTTCATCCAAAACAGTGATAATGGAATTATATACTGCCCGTTCACCTTCCATTTCCGCCAATATCCGCGCATTAACGGTTCTCTCACAAACCGAAGAGTTCTCACGTTGCGTCACCTGGCTCAGGTCTCTGTATACGCTCCAAATGTGGTCTTCAACGGAAGGAACGATCTTGCATAACGTCTCTGGAAAATGTGAACTGTCTACAATGAAATGTCTATGTACATTAAACATATATTGATAATCTACTACTATAATATAGAAAATCTAAAAATAAGTCATATGGAGTATTTGAAGGTTACTAATTCAATTTTACTTTAAAACGGCCAAACATATTTCAACTATTTTTGGTACACGGGTAGCTGGGCATCCTCAGATAATTATAGGACATTTTTTATTCGACTACATTGAAGAAAAAAAAGGGTTATGTTTTTTTTCCTCCGCTGACGAAGTTGCCTTCTAAAAGGCTACAAATTTCACGACGACGAAGTTTTGGCCAACAGCTAGTGGAGTTATATACTGCTTGTTCACCTTCAATTTCCGCCAATATCCGCGCATTAACTGCCGCTGCCTGTTCAATTTTCGGCGTAAGTAATGGCTCTCTCACAAACCGAAGAGCTCTCACGTCACGTCACCTGGTTCAGGTCTCCTTATACGCTCCAAATGTGGTCTTCAACGGACGGAACGATCCTGCATAACGTCTCTGGTAATCGAACCAGTTCGTTGGTTTCCTCCAAAAGTCCTTCTCCAACCTGAAGCAGTACCTGGGCGAATTCTTGCACATGTGAACCGCCTCCTTGTTGATACCACCGAGCCACGTATCTCGTATTTTGTTGTATTATTAAATCAATTATTCAATTAAATTGGTTAAATATCCGTACCCCCTCTTCTAAAATTAGAGTTAATTTGGCAAATAGATATTAATTTTAGCGCCACATGTTAGTTTAGAAAAGAACTCGATACTCGGCTCGTACTCAATAGTAGTTGTAGGCTTGTGTAGCACATATTTGAGAAAAGTTTGCACCTCCTTCCTAAGTAGCGCCTTACGATTCAGGCTACCCCCCCTTTTAGGGGTTGAATATTTATAGCTTATAACCTGACCGGAAATTTTCTCGATAGATTAGTAAAGTTTGCATCAAAATCTTTTCAGCCGTTTTCAAGTGATGCGCGCACAAAAACTGTTGGAACGTGTTTGTTATAGATTTTAAGTAACCCCGGCCAATTTTATTTCGAATATCTTCCATGTACAGACTTTTGACCCTCTTCAGCTTTTTTATATGTATAGATGTATAGATTGTGAAATGCCTTCAAATTTGACACATTTCCAAAAAATAAATTGTAACGGTGTATTTGCAGATGAAAAATATTTTATTCTCAGTCATATTTATTGGCTTCAGTGTAGTCGATTAAAAAGTATCCAATAACCATATGTGGATACCCAGGTAACGGTATGCCAAAAATAGTTGAAATCTGTTGACACACAAACATCCAAAAAAAAAATCGATTCAGTGAACTCGAAATAGACCGTCACTACCATTTTCTTGGTAATATCTTCTATGTTCAAACATTTCATTTTTACAACTTTATAATATTATAGTATAGAGGACTAACTATACTAATATTACTCAGCCAGATAGTCGACTTTAGAAGTATAAAAAAATTAAAGCTTCCAGTTTCATACTTGATTTTCGTTAAACTTACACATTTTCGAGAGCTATAATGGCACATTAATGGCAAAGACAGGCACAAGCCTCAAATATCACCCCTATTTTCGTTGGGGGTTAAAACTCATGACGGAATTAACAGATTATTGTAATGTTATAATTATTCATGTCAGTGTGACTAAGCGGCTGACAGACGAATAAAAATAAAATTAGGGCGGTCTCACAGCACACATATTTTAATTTAACGCAGTACTTTGAGTTACAATAAGCGCCCGAACTGCCGAATGTCGTGGTAAAAGGATATAATGAGACACACTTGAGTGACAGTGAGTCTTAACATGGACTCGAAAAACCAACACATTGACGCCAACAACCTGTTTTAGACGCCAACGAACTGTTTTACAGTTTGGCGTACTGTAAATATATTGTTAAAAAAAAAAGCGGCCAAGTGCGAGTCGGACTCGCCCATGAAGGGTTCCGCAGCCATTTATACAAAAAAATGCACTACAGATGAAAAAAAATACGATATGAAAAAAAACACTAACAAAAGAGCGTATCTCCCCGGCACTTACGTCCTTTTGCTAAGAAACGCAGTTTTTTGGCAATAACTTAAAAACGGTATGTCCGATCATGTTGAAAACAATTTTCGTTGGAAAAATTCATTAAGCTTTATATTTGTTAATGATTTTCATATTTTTTTAACTTACCGTTTAGAAAACAGATGGGGGGGGACACAATTTTTGCTACTTTCGTAGCGAATATTTCGGAAAATATTCACTAAATCAATTTTTTTTTAGAAACCTCAAAATGTTTTTAAAAGTTCTGTCGAAATATGTGCCACACCTTGATATTTGCTGAATTTTTCTTTTCCAGTTTTGGTTACATGTATGGAGTGCAACTCCCAGAAATATATATTTTTTTTTTTAACTATCAAACTAAGTAGCGGTTAACACACGACACCTATGCTCCAAATTTCATCAATGTATATCTTATAGTTTGTGAGTAAAATGCCTGTGACATACGGACGGACAGACAGACAGACAGACAGACATGACGAATCTGTAAGGGTTCCATTTTTGCCATTTTGGCTACGGAACCCTAAAAACACATAACTCCAATAAGGTTAGTGAATTTGTGTCGCTTTTATGAACAAAAGCGATATGATGATCATCCGCGTTGCGCGATACATAAATATATGATCGTTTGAGCGTTTTAACGGTCTTATTACTCTATTCGCCATATTGGCCAATGTATAAAAGCAATGAACCTAATTTTGTAAAAAGCAGCGACTTCTACAATACAACGAGCACTGGCGCCACAACTCATGTAAATATGGAGACAGAGTAATAAGACGATTAAAATGCTTTTTTTATGACATAGGAGGCAAACAAGCAAACGGGTCGCCTGATGGTAAGCGATCACCGTCGCCCATAGACACTTGCATCACCGGAGGATTTACAAGTGCGTAGCCGGCATTTCAGGTGGGAGTACGCTCTTTTCTTGAAGGTTTGAAGGTCGCATCGGTCCGGAAATACTGCAGGCGGCAATTTATTCCACAGTACAGTCGTGCTTTAAATTTTTAGAAAAACGCACAGTTGTGGACTGCCAACCATCTAAGTGGTGAGGGTGGAAATATTGTCGCTATTGATTTGATACGCTTACCGAGACCGGGAAACCTCCTCATGCTATACTGTTGCGACTACATAAGAAAGAAAAGCATTTAATGCGTATCTCAGTCTTAGCGAACGGTACAGTCAAGACGAGAGAGCGCAATTTATAGCCAGATACATACATACAAACGTACTCACCGATGATATCTGAGTTAAGAAATTATATTGCGTATGTCGTTATCAATCAACTAGATCCTGCAAAACTTGAATAATATATTCAATGTATAGATAATTAAAAAACAGGATATTTCCTTTAACATTCACTACTAGTAGTAAAATCAACTATTTTCTTTACTATTAGCTTCATCTAGAGTAAAAAGGCCAACTACTTCAACCAGTTAACAAGAACAGTCAATATTTAAATCGAAATCTATAAATTTAAACGTTTGAAAATCTGTAAGTACTTTTAAACAGAACTTTTTCGACGCGCGGTTTCAATTCAAACGTTTTTAGGCAGTCTATATACTGTTCACGATATTTATACTGCGGTGACGGGTACGTTAGACTAATTTAGTTCAACTGATAAGGGAAGCACTTTTTAGTTAAGCTTAACTTTAATTTGTATTAACTTTGAACTAGTTTAAATGTACATTTTTCATTAACAATAGGTTAAAGTACCGTGTCACTGAATATTCTGGCTGAGTCATTCGAAACGCAGGCTAAGTTTCTAACTTATGTTTCAAAGTTGTGGTTGCTCTTCTTGTGGATTAATTGTCTTTATACATCAATGCTATTAAATTATAAAGTAGTAAAAATTAAATGTCTATTACATTTACATTGAAGATATTTGAACAAAATAAGTGATACGGACTATTTGAGAAATCCAAATAAAAGTTACCTCCAAATAGTTCGTTACAAATATGTTTTTGAAAATATCTTCAATAAACAGAATATTTCCTTTTTACAACTTTATAATAGCATAGATAAAGTTGTAGGTGTCTATGTTTTCTATTAGATAATTTACGCGAACGAAGCGGATATTGCTAAAGAGGGGTTATGACTTTTTCTCCTCCGCGAACGAAGTTCAAGGACCATAAAACAAGAGGACTGACCATCTATATACAAAATGTATAAGAATTATTTGCAAGCGTGACACGTAAGTATTAAATGTTACAATTTATTTATTATTAACTGTTTGTGAACTAATTGTTACTATACTATGTTTATTATTCAATTATAACATAGTTAAATGTTATTTTTAAAGCGCCATCTAGTTTTTGCCAGGATATCTCCTTGCGATCGGAACACAATCCAAAGTATGGCAAGTGTCAGTCCTCTTGTTTTAATGGTCTTTGCTATTACTTAGATGATTTACGCGAAGGTATAAATTTACGATTAGTAAAGCAACAAGGGCATAGAATGAAACATTTTTATAACCCCATTTATTAACCCCATATATTTTAAAGCGATAAGGCAAAGTTAACTCCCATGTTTTTGTCAAAATGGAATTAATTGACCAACGTTAATAAATATTAATAATTATTTGAATGAGCGGCCGATTATTACTTAAGATAATATTTGAGCTTCTGTCTTCTATAATTGGTATAGAAATAGAATGTTACTATTTTTTGTATCTCACCTTGAGTCACGGGCTCGTACGTCCTGGATTTTTGAGAGGCTTGCGTGGTGATACGGATCCAACACGTAGAGGCCCTTTCGAGAAGTTTACTGTGGCTGTACTCCTGCTGGGACACGCTCCTGACCATATCAATGAGAGAATACGTCCAAGAGCGGGTCCCAGCAGATTTTGGAACAATTGCATTTTATGAAAAGGGCTATTTATACTAATTTATTTTTAATTCCTGTTACTTGCCTGACTCAAAGTCCTAATTTTTGTCTCTTTGTTTATCTACTCGCTGTTAATATCTCAAGAATGGTTTTAAATTATTTTAAACAGTTAAACCAGATATCTGTTTTGAAGGTTTATTTCTGTCTTTCCGGCTATAGCGCTATATCTCAGGAACTACTTAAGCTATCAATTTGAAATATTTGTAAACATGGTCAGCCCAAATAAAAATTTTGATAATAAGTATTTAATTTTCTATGAAAAATAACCAATATGAGTGGGGACAAAAATTAAAAGTAAAGACTAAGTCTGACATGCACTTGGGCGGTTTTTAGTTTTTTGACGCCTAGATACCCTTTACATTTCTGTAAGTGTAGGTTAAGTTGTAATCGGATGTACCGGGATATGTCGATCTAAGTCATCTTACTCATAAACAATATTTTAAAATCTTTAAGCCTGAAGCATAAGTTCTTTATTCCTGATCCTAGTGCTTTTAAGTGACTCTGTTCCAGCGTGATTTAATCTATATAAATTTTGTTTGAATCTAAAACCATACTGTTGGTCTGTCGCAGACAACACATCTTAATAATATTTTCTTCTGTTTCCGCGATTATTATTCATTTAAATAAAACAATTTAACGGATCCTATCGCGGATATTTTGGACTGTCCACCCGAGACCATGGAAAGCTGAAAAGCTTCCGAAACGTCGGGAACTCAAATGAGATAATATACGCTATATAATCCGTTAAATTGTTTTATTTAAATACATCTTAATATTTTCTTCTGTTTCCGCGATTATTACTCAATTAAATAAAACAATAAAAAAACTTATCTGTTAAAAAGAAGTTTAATAGTGTCTGTTTTTAAATATTATAATTAGTAATGAGGTAGCCTGGGAGTTTTTCTTTGCAGCGTTTCTTTTCTCCTCAGTACGCCTCATTTGTGAAATGCTGCTTGGTAAATTATTAAAATAAAATAATTAAGCCCTCCTGGCACATGTGTAACTAACTGTCTTTACAGATTAGGCCCATCTTGGCCCCTATTTCACAATCGTGAGATTTGTCAGGTGACAATGACAATTTTATGTTCACGGCGATCTCCGCAAGCGCGATACATCTCCTTAGTTTATACTGGGCACGCAATGTACGCGAAATTGTCGCTGTCACCCGACATTTTTCACGATTGTGAAATAGGGGCCTGGCGTGTAAGTATGTACACCTTTTATTTGTTTTCTCAAAGTGGGTAGTTTGCACAAATTGTAACTTTGACAGAGGAAAATATATCTTTTCTCAGTCAACCCGTGACCATGGAAAGCTGAATAGCTTCCGAAACGTCGGGAACTCAAATGAAATAGTATACGCGATATAATCCGTTATTTTTTTTATTTGACCACATTTTAATTTATAAATACTAGGCACGGAAACGTGCCTTTCTTTTCTTTATTAAATCCTATAAAATACTTCAATAATTATCCTGTCCCTGATCTCATGCTCCTTTCTCCCGGCTCATACACTACACTTACATCTCCCTGTAAAGTGTGTTAAGGTATTTGTCAGTTGCATTAATATTGTCATTATCTAGATACTATAATGTCATTATCTAGATTAGGGGTCGCCAAACTACGGCCCGCGGGCCAAGTCCGGGCAGCAAAAAAGTGGGAGAGCCCACGGTCTGGCCCGTGATGAGACCACCTCACTGGGATTTAATAGTTCGAAATAAAACAAATCCATAATCACCTTTTTACTCTATTCATTTTTAACAAACTGACGGTAATTGGTCATAATCATAGCCACTCAACATAGTCAACACGAA
The DNA here is from genome assembly GCA_905404275.2 of Hedya salicella. Lineage (NCBI taxonomy): Eukaryota > Metazoa > Arthropoda > Insecta > Lepidoptera > Tortricidae > Hedya > Hedya salicella. The sequence goes on along the minus strand of FR990115.1, from coordinate 4,005,681 downwards.
GTGCGTTCCTTATGCGTTATCTAGGTACCCTCTATAGACTAAGACTACTTAACTAATGTATTAATTACCCTATGACCAGCCATAAAACCAAAATCTTGGCCCGCACGAATTTATATTAAGTGCAGTGTGGCCCTTTAGTCAAAAATTTTGGAGATTGTGAGTGTTTTTCTGTTTATTGTAAAATCGGACGTGTAAAAGTTCCCTTGACGCCTGCATGCAACATAAAGTTGTGAGTATGAATTTTTAAAATTTTCTAACGACAAAAAATACTGTCCCAACTATAAAACTTTAATCATAATGGTCATAGACACCAGATGCCTGAACAATTAAACCCTAGAGCCCGCTAATTGCTAACGCATCTATTAATTGCTGTCCCCGTTCCGATGCGCGCACACGCATGTTGTGGATCGGGAATATTTCAATGTCAATGCGTGAAAGGTGAATTAATGGCTTCATAGAATATTCTAGTCTATACCATTATAAAATTGTTGCAAGTTAATCTATACTATTATAAAGTTGTAAAAATGAAATGTAACCTTGAAAGTAAACATTAAGATATTTAAAAAATATTGTGTAACGGCTATTTGGACGGCACTAAATGGAAAACGATTTTTATTAGGATTTTTGTTTGTATGCGAAGTTGTGGCTTCATCACGCCAAATCGGCTAAACGGATAGAATACTTTTCACCTGACAACGCTGAAGAAAAAAAGGGGTTATGACTTTTTCGCCTCCGCGAACGATTGCGGGCACCTTCTTTATTATTAAAGTTGTAAAAATGAAATGTATATACATTGAAAATATTTTCAAAAAACAAAAAAAAATGTTTTTTTCTGTATGTTTCTATGTGTCGTTGTGGCATCGTCGCGCCAAATCGGCTTAACAGATTTCAACTATTTTTGGTACACCGGTAGCTGGGTATCCAGAGATGGTTATAGGATACTTTTTAACAGACTACACTATCGAAAAAATCTATATAACTACGGTTATGACTTCTTCTTCTGCTCCGCGAACGAAGTTGCGTGCGTCTTCTAGTTACTAATATATTTCTGCTACTTTTGCTTATGGAAGGCTGAGAGAACGAGCCTTAGTTTTTCTCACTGGAGGCCATCTCCCTATTTGTGCAATAATCATGTAAACTATATAGCGGAACAAACCAACAAACACGCTTTTGCGTTTGCCAAAAAGCTTAGGTGAATGTAGTATGTATGGTATATGCTCTGTCCCACTCACCGTGAGCATCGTCCGCGCGTCCCATAAGTCGGGATCGCCATAAATATAATAAAGCCGAACAGCGTAATGACTGCATAACTGATATTTACGCGCCAGACCGACGCATGCGCGGTGCTGACGACGTATTGGATACTAAACCGGCAGTTACATAATGCCAATACAAAATATTAAAACACCGAAAAAATTATTTCAAAGAGTGGAATTAAATCAAATCAAATCAAATCAAATCGATGTTACGTCATAGTCCACGCCGGCCATTTATACTCCATATTAAATACTGTTTTGAGAAAGAGATAAAATGAAAAGTTTGATGGCTTATATCTTGGTTATTTTTATAGTTATTGTCTACTGTTTGTCACATGAATGAGATTTTAATAAAGCAAAAGAAAAATATCATGCATATTATTCCCTATTACAATAACACTTTAACTTATAAATTAGAAAGCTAGTTTCCTCGACAGAATACGTAACCTTGAATGTATCCTCTGTCGGTAACAATGCGATATTTAGCCTTAGAATTATAGTGATCTTACTGAAAATTCCAAGTTTTTGAACAAAGTTGTAGACGGTAAAATTCGAGGTGTTTTTAAGATATTCGAGTGGACGGCTGAACATGCTGACTCGACGCACCGTGCGGTCTGCGCGTTTGCGATGCGCTCGAGGCACGTGAGTAGGTATTGCGATTATTCGAATACGCATTTTTGTGACCCGAATTTACAAAAATAGCACTCTGGTTTCGGTGTAAGTATTGCGAAATTGGTTTTGAAATGAACCGTTATTATTATAATCTTCCCTAGAACTTCGTTTGTAAGAAATGTGTTTCCTATACGATGGTCTGCTGGACGTGATATGCTCGTCAACTGCTGCTCTAATAGCTTCAGGCAGTGATGAAAATTGACGAGATGCAATGATGGTACTGAGACGCTGGTTTGCAAGTCCGTCAGCAAAGCGTTTAATTGCCGTTTTCTCGTTGATAGGACGCAAAACATCAAACTTTAGGCTATCGTTATCGGACTGTGCGATAGTCAAATTAACAAAAAGTTCTTCCAGCTCGGATCCGAAAGATTCTATAGATCTACGTCCCTGTATAGCCCTAAACAATTGCGACTGTATCGCCTGTGGCGATTTCTTTGGTAACAGATACTTCTGTATATCGCTAACTAAATCTAGAGCTGAGCTGTAAGTGGATTTCAACCATAATTTGGCATTGGTTGAAAGTCTAGTTAACAGGACAAATTCAATTAACTGATGCTGCGTTTTCTCAGTTATCATGGAACTATATAAAACGATTCCGTCTGTCAGCTGCTTAGTAACTTGCTCTTGTCCTGTCATAACAGGTAACAAGGCTATGGCAGTCCTAATATCAAAGTCAGCCATGTTTTGACAATTATTTTCCAAACTAGTTTGACTGCTACTATCTACGTAAGGAACTAAGGTCTGAATTTTCTTAAATACGCACTGTATGTTTTCACTTAACTTTTGTACGGCATCTACGGTTTTAACATCTAATTTTAACGATTCTATCTCATCATTCACTTGAGACACAATATAGTCCAATCGCTGATACAATGATTTCGCTTCTCTTAATTTCGTATATGCGATTTCCTTCTGACGCCTCACTGGGCCAATTTTAAATAAATACTCTCTTATATATTCCAACTTTGTATATAAGTCTTTTAACTCAGCAGACATAACAGAATTGAATCATGCGTAATTATTAAAAATAGTAATCAAGGACACAAGTTATAATAAAATATTCACTTACTTAATTTTATGCTAGTGAGGGAGTTACGCTAAATTGAGGACATGACGTTATTTGTCACGTTGCTCGACGCTTGGCGATGACGACGACGATGATGTGCTGGCAGTCGCGTGGAGCTCGATTCCGCTGCTGATGCTCGATGACGGGCCGGGATAACCCTGGACTCTCTCGAACATGGGCCGGGATAACCCTGGACACCTCTTGATTTGCGAGCCGGGATAACCCTGGACAACGCTCTTCTTTCTTGAGACTTGATTCTTCTTAAAAGATTTTTCATAATTGTGTTTCTTCTTTCTTCATATTAATAGGAATATTCTTGCTTGGTAATTATGTGAATCTTCTTTCTTGAGTCTTCAGCAGTGGTATTTTTCTTCGCGATTTTCTTTCTTGATCATCGTCTTTTTTCTAGCAGGTTTCAGTTTGGTTACAGCTTCATATTTTCCGTACAGAACTGGACTTCATTTTCTATCTTCTTTTCTGTTCTAGATCCATAAGTCGGTAGTCAGGTATGCAGGTACTCCGAAAGGCAGGGTCGCCATGATGTATGATGAGATAGGGTTCTTCATGAAAAGTCCATGTAGTTGAATATAGTATATTGTTATACCATTAAATATGAGATAAGGTATACGATAAAAGAACATTAAAATAACGTTACATAGAGTTTTATATTATCTATTTGCACACTATATGTTTTTATGTTGCTGTAAACAGCGAAGTTACGGTGAAACTATAACTGAGGCATACACTACAATAAGACAAGATATCATTTCTTTGCTAGAATTATGGTCTTACATACATAAAATGGTACATACGTTTTGAAAAGACCATCATAATTCCGCTGATTAGACCGCGTGCAAATTATGACTAAAAGTCAAATTTAAAAAAATACTAGAAGACGCTCGCAACTTCGTTCGCGGGGGAGACAAAGTCATCACCCTCTTTTTACGACAGTGTAGTCGAATAAAAAGTATCCTATAACCATCTGGAGGTACCCAGCTATCCGTGTACCAAAAATAGTTGAAATCCTTTAAACCAATTTTGCGTGATGAAGGCGCAACGACACATGCTAACATTAAAAATCTAAAAAAAAAATTTTTTTTCGTTCAGTGTCCTCCAAATAGTCCATTACAATAGTTTTTTTGAAAATATCTTCAATGTAATATAAGTATCGATAATACTTTTAAAGGTACCAGAATAACAAAACTGAAGTGTCAGTGGGCGGGGCATATTTTTCGGCGAGCCGATAATGGGGCAGACGAGTCCCGGAGTGGAGACCTCCACCGACTCACTCTATGGGACGACCCCCCGCTAAATGGACCGACGATCTGAAGAGACCGGCGGGAAGCGGTTGGATGCGCAGACCTGAGGACCGGGTGTGGTGGTGGTGGGAATTGGGAAAGGCCTATATTCATCAATGATGAAAGGTGCCACATTTATAGCTCTCACTTCGGAGTATGCGGACTTCAGAATACTATTGACAACAAACGCTTATCATATTATACATTAAAATATGCATCTCTCCTCAGATAATCGTTTAAATGATAAAAAATCTCAAATTGCCTAGCACCTATGTGAGAAATGTACATGAAGATGCTTATTTTAGAAACTTCTAAGAGTTTCTCAACTTATTGTTATAGACTGCTGACAAACCATATGGTCTAAATGCAATGTTTTCTGCCACAGTTTTATTCGGAAATTGCGGGATTTATGGCGTTTTACGCTTTAATATATTTTTCAGAAACGAGGGCTAATATACAGTGCTAAACGCGAGTGCACCTCACATCCACACCGAAAAGTAATACACGTCAGATAAAAAAGAGATTCTCCCGTGCCGAGTTATCATCGCAAAACGAATTAAAAAGCGCCTGAAAGTATGGTTTCGGCAAAGGATTGGATGGAATGATAAAAATGAAATATGGACCCGCCTGCGAGGAGATAGGGATGGGGTTGTGGACTAGGGATGCGGGGTTATCGATGAATATGATGAAATTATTTTAAATACTAATACGACAGCAGGATTTCTATGTGACTTTTCCCGAATGGTCTACTATCTTGTTTATCCCTACCGCACCGAGCATTTTCCGGGATAAACCGTACCCGTATGGAGTGAAATATGGACAAACCAATAGACCAAGAAACGTACTTCCGTATTTATAATATTCATCATCATCATCATGGTGGCCTTTTGGTGATCCAATCTTGGATGTAGGCCTCTTCCCTCATCTTCCACTCCTGTCGATCCTGTATAATATTAGTAAATGAACAATTTCTAAGTGGCAATGGACGGGCCATATTGCTCGCAGAACTGATGGCCTACGGGGCCGACGAGATCTTGAACGGCAACCACGTACTGGAAGATGCAGCGTGAGCAGGTTCCCACAAGGTAGACTGCTGATCTGGTTGAAGTTGTGGGATCTACATAAGGACTAGCCAAGTTGCCTTTGTCCGGCCGTGGACATCATTTGGCTGTTAACGATTCTTATCATTACTCAATCAGATTTCCCCAAAGTATGCACTCTATGCGTGCACAAAAGTAACTCATTTCTGTCAAAAATGTTTTCGGCAGAAGCCTCCGATCAAAGAATATTTCTTTGATAAAAATCAATATTAGATAAGGAAAGGATGGCTATATAAACATGACCTCAAAAAGAATTAATGAATTTACGTATAAAACTACAAGCTTAATATGCATTCTGTATCTACAATTCCTAAGCTTACAATATTGCTTTAATACTATACTATACTATAAAAATATCTATAGTACATTTCCTGTGTGTCATATGAGCCGTTAAAAACATATTTGTTTCGTACAATCCTTTTGAACTTATGGGTTTTCTCAACTGCCGCCGGTACCCTTAACCGTACAGCCAGTGTCAAAAGAATTAAAAAGCACCGCACTCCAAATGGGTTGCAAAAAACCAGCATCGATGATGAAAACGTGGAGTATTAGCTTTGAGGGATTATGGTCTTACAGCTCTGTGGATGTAACGAAAGTTAAGTGAACTGGCTTTAGCAAAAAATTTCGTTATACGTTTTTCATTAATTTCTGCGGCATATTTATATATCAGGCGTAACGCACTCCACTGTTACGCCATGCAGAAGTACCTACTGGCTTTAGCCCTGAAGCTTAGGGCCTAAGCACACGGCGTATTTTGACGACGTGCGTTTTGCATTCCATGGTGAAGTTTGTATGCGGTTGTCTCAAACGTCGCAAACAAACTGCTCTGTGGAATGCAAAACGCAAATTTTGATGATCTCAAATATGCCGTGTGTTTAGTCCCATAAGATTCATTAACGTGCACTGTGTGTAATCCACGGACGTTCAGTTTTTATGCGCCGCGATGGCTGATAATATTGCTCGCTCGTTCGGGTGCGATTTGCCCTCTCGCTTGTACTCGGACACTCAGAAATTCGCTAGAATCTAAAGAGAGCATTATATTTTGTGTCTACCATTTAACATACGGAGAAAGTGTTGACAAGTTAATTCGAACTTGATTGAATTTATAATGAACTTGTTTAGCGCAATCCATTTATCTATCTATCTTTGATAATGAAGCAGTAATCAAATTAAAATTGTTGTTACAACCATTGCACTTGATATGCTCTGGTTGAAACAAGTTTCTTGTTTGATTCAATCGTTTTTTTTTTCAGTTCACGGTTACGCCATGCAGAAGTACCTACGGGCCTTCAATCCTGAGGCTTAAGGTACATTGACATGCACCCTGCGTAATCTTCGAATCTTTACTTTTTGTGCACCGCGATGCCTGAAAATATTGCTCACTCGTTCAGGAGCGATTCGCTCTCTCGCTTGCTTGGGAATTCGCTAGAAACAAGAGAGCATTTTGGGTTAGTATTGTACTACATACATCTATATCCTGTATGTATCTATACCGTGGTTTTTTTTATTTCGTGTCCGGGATGTCGCCCCATAGTAGTTGTTAGTATTGACGGGTAATACCACCTGTTAAAATTAAAGGAAATTAAAAAACACAGTGTATAAGACCTTAAACGTTTACTTTGTTAAACCTTGAAAACCAATTTTAATATTTTCTTCGGAATTTCACAAACGTGTACAAAAAATAAGAATATTTTGGCAGATGTATGTGCTAAATAGGTTACAAAATTTGAACCGCACAAACAGAAAATATTCGATGAAAACATCGTCTATTTGGTCTATAATTTAATGTAATTGCAACGTGTACAATGATACTCCTAACAATCCAACTTAGCTACCAATTCCAACTATAAATTCAAGTTAATCCAGTCGATACACCCAAACCACTTAATTTTGCTAACTGATGTCCACACGATTATTACACTACAATAAATAACAACGGAATTGTCAACAGTAACCAACTTCAAATTACGCCATCTGCCGACGTCCCCAAAGGGTTTGGCGCGCTTTTTGCATCTGTCAAACAGACATCTTGAAGACTACGCAAAGTTAGAAATGCCGTCAGCAGTGGCGCTAGTGTCGCGCATTGGCGTTCATTTAGTAGAAGCAAATTTTAGTTACTATTTTCTCCGCTAGCTTTATTAAGTTTGGGATACGATATGAAAAGACAAAATTAACTTTGCTGATACTAACAGCGTAGTTGTCGCTCGTTACACGAGTATTGTGTATGAAGAAGTTTTAGTTACAGCATTACGCCGGCTGTATTAGCTAAGTTTGTGGTGCCATAGACAAATTTGCAATTTTACGCGCCATTGCATACAACTGAGTGAAATTACCCGCACTCTATCCTTTTAGTTTTCCCATTATTGTTTTGTGTGATTGTTAGTTCACAGATGATTTGTTTTGTAAACTGGCCGAAGGTTTAATGCCGTTATGTTTAATTTGAGTTGCCATAAAAACTGTTTGCAAAAAATACGACTAGATGTATGTATTCTTTCTCAACTGCCATTTGGCACCTACAGATCCAACTGAGAAACGCGACCGTTGCTACACTTAAAAACATATTTTTTAAAATGCAAAAGTACAATGAAATAGAAGATATGACGTGAAGTAAAAGATAAAGGGAAGAATGAAATTTTTAGATAATTGAGCCGTTTATTAATCTGTCGTTTGTAAAAACTAGAATTTCTATCGAGGAAATTTTAAGAAATCATGGTACCGCGTTACGCTCTGAACCGGCCTGAAATCAGCCTGTTTCATTTACTAGATTTGGCAAAAATCTCACAAAAAATAGCTTAAATTTTCAATGCACCCTCTTCATTGCGATGTCGAGAAGCTCACCGCAGAAGTTAAATAGTTGACATCACACGCAATGTATTAGGAATTCGCTTGCCGCGCCGCTGGTAGCTTCTTCCGGGCTCTTAGTCTATTATTAAATAGACTTGATAAAGACTAACGTGAGCTCCGAAGCCGAATCAAATCGCAGAAAATGGTCTAAAACGTCCATAAACCGTAGTAAATCAGAGTAAACGTCTGTCCGGAGTGTCTATCGGCTATTAAGCCAAAGTCCAAACAAGCCTCCCGCACGGTGCGCCGAGTATTGGGCGGGGGGGTCATGCCCAGGGGGGCACCACAATGGGGGGGTCGTGTTGGTCGCTGGTCATAACCCTCTCAAACCGTACACGTCAATTAAAATAATTCCTAATCATAAGACAATTTAAGAAAAATTCACTCTGATACTCCACCTTGAGCCTGGCTGCCTTAAGTCAAGCAGTCTAAAAAACTGATCTTGATGATCATTTATGATAATAAAATGATACTACATTCAAGCATTGGTCGCTTCTTACGACCGATTTAGCTCAGCGGGAGTAACGCTGAAGGTTCAACAACGCATACAAAAATACAAAAAAAAAATCGATTCAGTGATCCAAATAGATAATATAGAAATACATATACATATAATAGTATAGAAGATCTAATGTCAAATACTATTTAAAGGAATGACATGACCATTATCTATACTATTATCAAGTGGTAGAAATGAAATGTCTGTACATTGAAGATATTAAAAAAAAAGATTGTAACGAACTATTGAAGGACAATGAAGTGAAAATCCATACTAATATTATAAATGCGAAAGTGTGTCTGTCTGTCTGTCTGTTACCTTTTCACGCTTAAACCGCTGAACCGATTTGGATGAAATTTGGTATGGAGATAGTTTGCTTCCCGGGGAAGGACATAGGCTACTTTTTATCCCGGAAAAATACCCTTTTTCCGCGATAAACGAATTTAAGGCGGACGAAGTCTCGGGCAGAAGCTAGTAATAATGTAATTGTATATTTGTGTGTTAGTATGTGTCGTCGTTGTGGCTTCATCACGCCGGAACAGCTAAACGGATTTCAACTATTTTTGGTACACGGGTAGCTGGGCATTCACAGATGGTTATAGGATACTTTTTACCCGACTACTACTTTACTTTACTACTTTACTTACTACTTTTTCTCTTCCGCTAACGAAGTTGCACGCGCCTTCAAGTTTTGCCACTAAAAATCTGAATTTAAATCTGAAATCATATATTTTGATTCAAAACCTCTGCACCCGTAAATCTAACGGGCATTAAGCCGTCCAAACAATGCCCTCCCACACGGTGCGCCGGCGCGGGAAACAAGAGCACTCCACAAAAGGGCTAATAACTCGTATGAAGCACCCTTAACGTGCGGTGGCTAGACAAGGCCAAGTGATAAGTTGAAAGCGGATAGAGTTTTTATACAAAAATATATATTATTTAAATTATAGCTTTATTGTACACAGTATTTTTACTATTTTTAATTAAATTAAATTATACCTAATTTATTTGTCAATAGATCTTTATTTGTACCACCGAGAAAATAGAATCCTGAGCCACGCTGCTGCCGCTGCTATGTCAAATGACGTTATACATTAAATCGTAATGGTGTTTTTTTTACTTTTAATGTTAGTCAACAGAGGCTCAGGTTCGTTTACAGAGGAGAAAAAAGCAATAAGCCTATTTTTGCTTCAGCGTAGTCAGGTAAGAAGTATCATATCAGTGCATGGTTAGGCCACGCAGAAGTACCTACAGGCCTCATAAATAACACGCGGACAATCTTACACAAATCGACCTAGTCCCAAACTAAGCTTGTACTATGGGTACTAGGCGATGATATACATAATATATAGATAAATGATAATACTTAAATATATAGAAGACATCCAAGACCCAAGAACAAACATTCGTGCTCATCACACAAACACTTGCCCTGGCCGGGATTCAAACCCGGGACCGCCAGCATCGTAGGCCGTTGTACGACCCACTGAGCCAAACGTTTCGTCAAATATATATATGTATGTTTCAATATAGGTACTCAAAAGCAGATAGAGTAAAGAGTTTTATGGTGTTTATGGTCAATCGGCGTCCAAAGGCTGTTTGTTTGCAATTGTTTAATTATAATTCGCCACATATTCAGAAATGTCTTAGGGCTGGTTCATTTTCCTCGACATTTTTGGAAGCTACATTGGATGGTTATTATTAAATAATGTACATTGACGTATTATCATTCCGGAAGTGTTTATTCAAGGCTATATAACCTTCATAATATAGGCTTAATCTCCTCACACACAAACACACACACACAGAATATGCTTTATGCAGAGCACAAGATATGTTTTACTAGTAAAGAGCTACGGTAACGCATGAGCGAAGGGCAGTCTGAGAAAGTCCATAGGAACAAGCACATTGAGGTCCCACTCTATTTGCTATTCTTTATCCGTGAATCTTACAGTTCCGCCTTTTCACAAATCCGCTTCCGCCTATGGCTTACCAAAAACCAGCAAGCGGCGAATATGAAATATTATTTATCTATGGTTCGATCAGCTCCTTTGTTGGCATTAAAGCCGATAGCGCTATTGTTTACCATAGACAGCTCTTTTTTTTCTTGGCGTCTGCCATTTTTTTAATGTTTGTTGATGCCGCCTTTTTGAAGAAAGTGATTGTTTAGTCTTTTGTTTAATTTTGTAAGTATATCGGAATCGGATTTGGTATAGAAATATGAACCACTTATAGTGTTATGGTTGATTTAGTACTCGTAAGTTCCTAAATATTGCGTTTTATAAGACGATATCTAATCTAGAATCATTTAAGTTTTATTGATACGATTTTAATATAATTTTTACTTCTCTATTTTTCTCCATTAAACATTTTTTACTGTCAAAAAATATCTTAAAAATAAATAAAGTTTTGTTACCAATAGCCAGACGAAGTGACTGCCAATGCCAGGTGGAATGTTAAGTCATATCGGTAAACGTTATAATACCATAAAAAACAGAGCTTAATCGCGTATAAATATGATGTATATAATTACCTTTAGTTGGTAATTCTTCGATGTTTCAGACGTCGCGTTACGTCCATGGTCTCGAAGGAACTGGAGAGGCGGGTAAGTATCAACATCTAGCCGCGCGAGTTTGTCGATCTACCCGCGCTTGGTCTGGTTTTTACCCGTCTGCGCGACGCAAAGGAGGGTAATGTGTTTATCAGTCTATGTATGTATGTATGTATGTATGTATGTTTGTTTGTTCCTATCTGGCACTCTAGAGACCAAACGCGTGGACTAATTTTGATGATTCTTACGTCAATCGATTCGTCTTAATTGGGCGAATGTCACTAAAGACATGAAAATGATGAAAACTCAAATAATGAGACGCCATATTGTGAAAAAGAAAAAAATGAAAATCGACGTACTATGTCAAGTGGGGTATCATTGAATAGGGATTTAAAAATAATTATTAGGTTTCTTTTATCATTATTAATTTTGAAGGACCAGTTAGGAACTATAAGGATTTAAAGTTGGTTAGCAACCCGTTCTCACTAAATTTTCATTTAATTATAATAAATCAGTGCAAACTTCCCAATAACCCCCACGACAAAGATTGTGAAATTTACTGACTTATAATTTTAACTAAAAAGTATAAAATAAAAATAATCATTAAAAAACAAAAAACCCGACTGCTTAAAAAACTAAAAAGAAAAAAACAAGTCCCGTCAACCTACCCTTGTTAAGTTATAATGGAAATGTTTCATGACTCATGATCGATACTCACATAAAACAAATAATAAATTTTAATCTGGAACATAGCGATTTTAAACAGTCGGGGCCCATAAGAAAACTAAGGTTGTTACTAAGGTTGTCACTAGACCGACACACTACACTAACGACATCTGGCGATCGGATGGTGTTGGATGATGTTGGATTTTGTGTTGTATGTTTGTATGTGTCGTTGTGGCTTCATCACGCCAAATCGGCTTAACAGATTTCAACTATTTTTGATACACTGGTAGCTGGGTATCCACAGATGGTTACAGGATACTTTTACCCAACTCGCTGTAAAAAATAGGGGTTATGACTTTTTCTCCACCACGAACGAACTTGCCACCATCTAGTTTAAACTGAAAATAGAAATAACAACATTTCTTTTTCGCATAAACGATATGACAGATAAGTAGGTAAAAGTATAAACCCCTTTAATGCAATTATGATAAATATCTCCCGAATGCAACAAATTGGCAAACACATTACGCTCCCTTTCCGACATCGTTCGGCAATTAGACCCACGCACGAAGCGGCCGGAGAGTTAATTAAGTGTGTGCAGATCTGGAAAATGGCTTTTAGGTGTATTTTGATTATCCTTTGGGATTATTGCATTGTCCCGGGATAAAGGTAGCCTTCGCTTACCTTGAAATGTTTAGTTTATATCTATACTATTATAAAGTTGTAAAAATGAAATTGCAGATATTTAAAAAAAAAGATTGTTACGGACTATTTGGAGTATTATATACATACTAGAAGGCACAGGAAAAAGTCATAACCCCTCTTTTTTTCTTCACCGTAGTCGGGTAAAAAGTATCCTATAACTATCTAGAAATACTCAGCTACACGTGTACCAAAAATAGTTTAAATCCGCTCAGCCGATTTAGCGTGATGAAGCCACAACGACATAAACGAACATAAAAAAAATATTTTTCGATTTGTTGCCTTCTACATAGTCCGTAATGCATACTAATATTATAAATGCGAAAGTGTGTCTGTCTGTCTGTCTGTTACCTCTTCACGCTTAAGCCACAGAACCGATTTGGATGAAATTTGGTATGGAGATAGTTTGAGTTCCGGGGATGGACATAGGCTACTTTTTATCCCGGAAAAATACCCTTTACCGCGATAAACGAATTTAAGGCGGACGAAGTCGCGGGCAGAAGCTAGTAATATATATTTTTTAACTAGCTTCTGCCCGCGACTTCGTCCGTACTATCTCCGTACCAAATTTCATCCAAATCGGTTCAGCGGTTTAAGCGTGAAGAGGTAACAGACAGACAGACAGACAGACACACTTTCGCATTTATAATATTAGTATGGATATCTTCAATGAACAGACATTCCATTTTTACAACTTTATAATAATACTAGCGGACGCCCGCGACTTCGTTCGCCTTAAATTCGACTCAAACTATCTCCATACCAAATTTCATCCAAATCGGTTAAGCGGTTTAAGCGTGAAGAGGTAACAGACAGGCAAAATTTTGGCATTTATAATATTAGTATGGATAGATATGGAGTACGTAGTTAAAATGTTCAGGAGTCCTAGCGGGCACTTTGTATATACACAGATAAACAAATAAATAGAAAACAATTTTCCACAATTTTAGTGCCTTTTGAAGTGGCACTGCAGCATTCTTAATTAATATTACCGCACGTGATACGAGTACCTATACAGAGTAATGAGGGTAAATTAACGCATAAGCATACAGGGTGATCCCCGTAACGAGGTTGTTAGCGGCGGGCTCGGGTTACGGCCCACTGCTGGGTTGGAGTCTTCTCCATTATAAAGATTAAAAAAAATGTCTTTGAGTACATTGAACATATTTAAAAAAAGTGTTTTTTTTTCTGCTTTGTCCGATGGTTGACTGCTTTTTTTAGGGAATTTTCTTTCGAGCAATAAATTAATAACTACGGACTATTTAAAGGTAATAGAATCGAAAAATATGTTTTTTTAAATTTCTTTGTATCTTTGCGGCATCATGAAGGAAAGAGGTTTGAGATTCTTATCAGTTATCACCTCCACTGACAAAGTTGTCGTCTAGTAATGGATATAATTAACTCGCCTCTTTAACCAATGTGTTCTGCCCACCATGTCCTACGGTGCCGAGACGTGGACGCTCACTAAGGAGGCTGTGCATAAAATCCGCGTGGCACAGAGAGCCATGGAGCGCGCCATGCTCGGCATCACACTTCAAGACCGAGTGAGGAATGACGAGATCCGACGTCACCAAACTCAAATGGAGCTGGGCGGGACACGTAGCTAGGCAGAGTGATGGCAGGTGGGCCAAAATGTTAACGGAATGGTGGCCGCTTTCAGACGAGAGAAGTGCCTGGCGTCCGTTGGCTCATTGGGTGGACGACATTCGTAAGATTGCGGGTCACTCCTGGATGAGATTGGCTCAGGACCGGGATAAGTGGCGTGCACGAAGAGACGCCTATGCTCAGCAGTGGGCGATAAGGGGCTGATATGATGATGATGAATGGATATATAATGAGTTGACATTATTTATTTCAAACTAACATATATACGCGGCATCGCCCGCGTTACCGAGAGCATATGTTTTAAGAAAAATAAGAATAAGAATGCTTTATTTTGTAAAACATACGTAGGTTAGGTGACTTATAAATTAAATAGTAGTTTTGCCAAAGGACGTACAAAATGGTTGGAGATGGGCAGGCAGCATCTATAATAAGTACACGATTAAAATAAACACTTTTTATTCTATGTCATCACCCATAAAGTATTCTGGAGTTGAATAGTATGCTTTCTTAACTAAAAATGTAAACAATGTTTATTAATTTATTATTATTATTATTGAAGATCATGCAGTTTTGTATATCTTTCGGTAATTTATTAAAAACTAGCTTCTGCCCGCGACTTCGTCCACCTTAAATTTGTTTATCGCGGATAAGGGTACTTTTCTGGGATAAAAAGTAGCCTATGTCCTTCCCCGGGACTCAAACTGTCTCCATACCAAATTTCATCCAAATCGGTTCAGCGGTTTAGGCGTGAAGAGGTAACAGACAGACAGACAGACACACTTTCGCATCCATACTAATATTATAAATGCGAAAGTGTGTATGTCTGTCTGTCTGTCTGTCTGAACCCGGCCCCGTCCCGGGGAAGGACATAGGCTACTTTTTATCTCGGAAAACTACCCTTATCCGCGATAAACGAATTTAAGGCGGACGAAGTTGCGGGCAGAAGCTAGTTCATAATATTAGTATGGACTAGCATGGATTAAAGGTGCCATTCCAAAAACACTTTTTGCAATCAGGGCAGTTTTATGAGGTCCATGGTTAATTTTGTTATGCATACGAAGACTGTTAAACATTACAAATTGATTAAAATATTTTATTCACATAAACAGCGGTCTCGAAGATGTAAAGAGACGGAAATGTCAGTGCATGATTCTATGGGGTTTAGCCACAGACCGATCGTATACATTTCTTTTGGGCTTTAAAAACTAAATGTCTGTCTGTCGCATTGCCACAGAATATTACACCGTATCGTAATGTGGACGTAGCGTATGTTTTAAAGAACGATTCTCCATACAAACTTCCACGCCGGTTTTTACAACATTAAGAGATGATTTCCGAGAGAGAAACTATCCTTTGTCGTTCCCAGGATCTCATACTATCTCCATGCCAAATTTCATCTTAATCAGTTCAGCCGATTAACACATTCACGACCGGGAACCCAATAGGCGAGCGCTTTGCTCGTAGTTTATTATATGTGATAAGTGACTCAAAGACAAACTCAGATAAGGCCCAATAATTACATCTACACGAAACAACCCAATCATGCACCCAAAACAAATCCTCCCCATTCAATCATTTAACTGGTGTTTATTCCTATTAAATACCCCATTGCACTCACGGCACCCCATCCCTGGAGGCCCATCGGGGACCCACGAGATCCACTGGGGCCTAGCCCTATTAAAACCCCCTTTTAACAAGGGCATAAGTGACTAGCACTCGGTATAGACATAAAACCTTTTGAGTGACATGTGACCATTTTGCCAGTTGTTTAGGCAATCTTTTTATGAGTCTGATGTTACATGCGGTTTTTTAGGGGACGCGGTAATGAAATTTAGTGGTTTTTGGTGTCGAAATATTGTGATTATAAATATACTTTTACTTGACATCCTGTATGAAAATAATTGGTACCTTCAGTAGCGTGGCGTCCATAAAAGCCGATTCCCATCGGGTTGCCCAAGGAAAGGCTTATAACTACCTTTTTCTTTAAAGAGAAAGAAAGAAAGAAAATACATTTATGACGAGGGCAAATGTATACAGCAATACAAAAATAATAAACTAAGTATGCCCCGAAATGGTCCCACCTCAGCATAATGCTGGCTCTAAAGCCAGCGCTGATCTTCGGGTGAGACCATAGGTGGCGCCACGGAGAACTTTACGCACGAAACCATTTTTATTTTGAATGCAGCGTTAAACAAGCTGTGCAAATGTGATTAAATTAATATGCTTCGGCTTCCCTAGTACTTTTCCTGACGTCACGTCTCTGTTGCCTACGGTATACGTCCCAGTGCTCAATATTATTCCATTAGTTGGCACTTTCGACCTTAATTCACAGTTATAGAGATGAGAAGCAGGTTGTCAATTATTGGAATTAGGGTGTCAACTATTGGGACGTTTAACTTAATTATACCTTTTTTGCTTAAGATTAGAATTATACATACATAGCATAAAGACTTAGAGCATTTAACCACAGGAGATGCCATACAAATACATTCCCCTCTGCCGAAGTAATCGCGAAATCTCCGGTTAGTTGTATACATTGTAAATTGGCAGTGTGTGGGTGTTTCTTTGTTTATATGTGATTTCTTATAATAGGGATGATTACTTAATTTTAATAATTAGTCCACCTTGAAGATTAATAAAAAATATTGGACACGTATTTTTTACATACCTAATCAAAAAAATTAAGGCGATACATTGAGTTAAAATGTCGCATGACGTCACTGCTAGGCATAAATTTTACCTAGGAGTGACGTCACGAGCCCCCGCTCCAGAACTTTTAATGCGATTTATCGGAGTATTTTTTTATTTATTTTTTAAAACAAAAAAATACGTGTATTTATTTTTGTTATTTATCTGTAGGACTAATTAAAATTTTGATTTTCATACTCCGTCAGTAGGCATGACCTTATTGTGTACGTGCGTTTGTAGAATTTTGAATATTTCCATAGTGTGCTGTACGTGTTTACCTCACCCCCCGCTAAAATGAATGAAAAATATGTTCGGTGATGACACGGCTTGCTATCTACATTAGTTGAATGCTCTAAGGGTAAAGAGGGCGAACAAGAAATAAAGATATCAAAATTTAATGTCTGTACATTGAAGATATTTTTAAAAATGTATTGTAAGGCACCTTTTAACCGGGAAGACAGTTTCAAACTTTTATCTTAGTGGAATCCAGTAATTAGTAAATGTTAAAAAACATCAAATAACATCCGATAAATCGCCTGCCGTCGTGAGTGTAGTGTGTCGGTCTAGTGACGACCGTAGTGTTCAACCTAATAATCAACACCAAGCGCGGGTAGATCGAAAAACTCGCGCGACTAGAAGACCTTGATTCGCCACTCCAGTTCTTTCGAGACCATGGACGTAACGCGACGTCCGGAACGTCGAAGAATTACCAACGAAAGGTAATTAAATAAATCATATTTATACGCGATTAAGCCCCGTTTTGTTGTTGTGATAAGGGACTATTTAGAGGTCACTGAAGCGACGAATAAATTTTTAATTTTTTATTGTATGTTTGTATGTATCGTTGTGGCTTCATCACGCCAAAACGGCTAAACAAAATTCAACTATTAGGTACACGGGTAGCAGTGTAGTGTAAGTTTCGTGAAAAAATTGCTCGTATTCTAGATAATAGATACGCTAAAGTATAGTGCAGAATAAGCTGTACTATAGTGTGATTAGGAAAAAGGAACTAGGGCCTGGATTCACAATATCACAATCTGGTCTGGACTTGATTATTGGCAGTGGTGCATGTACGAGATTCGCAGTCAATACGAGAAGGGTGCGATGGGGTAAGATCGAAGTAGGGACTAAAACTTTACCGAAAATGATCTTCAAGGCTTTGAAATAAAGTTAACCTTTCGAACTTCACCCTACTTGGATCTTACCCCATCGTACCCTTCTCGTATTGACACACACACACACACTTTATGGTTAACACATAACACAGATGGTTGTAGCATACTTTCTACCCAACTATGCTGAAGAAAAAACGAGGGGTTATGACTGTTCTTCTCTGCGAACGAAGTTACGGGCACCTTTTAATATTTAGTATAAAGCCCAAGTTACACTAACCGATATTGATTCATTATATAAAGCTCAGATTACACTAATCGAGGGAGGTGCGCATTGTAAGTGGAAGAATAGCCGGTAACCACCAAGACTTGGGGTTAACGGGTGTCAATTTGGAATCGAAATAGTCGAATTTCGAATAAATTCTACTACCAGTAGCAGTTTCATAGGCACCAGAGGCGTCACGTTTGGAAAATACGGATGATGACTAAATATTAATAATTAGTCCGTCACGTAGAGTAATAAAAAATATTGGACACGTATTGTATTGTATTGTAAACACTTTATTGTACATAAAACAATAAAACAAAGAAATTAAAATAATACATTTGTACAAAGGCGAACTTATCCCTTTAAGGGATCTCTTCCAGTTAATCTTAGAGCAAATGAAACAGAAGAGTAAACATCAACGCAGATAGACAAACCAACAAGTTAATATGCACAATGACATTAAAACTGTTAAAAGCTAAAGTAGCATACACATACACATAAACCCTAAATAATAAATAGTAATATAATAGCATATATATCATTATAAATAAATAAATATACGTCTGTAAATATATATTTATATATACATAATAAATATACACAAACTGATAAATATTAAATGACGAGAGCAGGGGTCTGAAAGCCATAACTTTTTTAAGTTTTCTTTAAATGATGCCACGGTTTGTGACTGCTTAACGGACACCGGCAATGCGTTCCATAATTTAACTGAGTGGACTGTGAAAGATGTCCTATATGTGCGCGACTTATTGGGAGTAAAGGCGAGAGAAAGATTGGCACTTGAGCGCTATTATTTCTGTTGTCACATAATCGAAAAATAAAGGGCGTATGGTTGGGTCAAAATGTCGCGTGACGTCACTACACGGTACAAATTTTACTTAGGAGTGACGTCAAGCTCCCACATCTAAACTTTAATGCGATTTATCTGAGTATTTTTTTTATTATTGTGAATAGACAAAAAATAAGTGTCCAATATTTTTTTATTTTCTAACTGGCGGACTAATTAGAGTTTTGATTTTCATACTCAGTCATCATGCCTATTATAAGGGAAGCAGAAGCGTATTCATTTAATCGTATAGATTAGGGTACTTTTTATCCCGGAAAAATACCCTTATCCGCGATAAACGAATTTCAGGCGGACGAAGTCGCGGGCAGAAGCTAGTGTGCTTATAAGCCTTTCCTTGGGCAACCCGATGAGAATCGGCTTATATGGACCCCAAGCCACTGGTAGTGTACAAAGGCACTGCCTACTCTGAACCAGTTTATATAGAAGCATAGAGAAGCTGCTTACCCTGAGTTTCTACGACCATGGCTCCATATAGGCAGAGAAAATCTGCTACCTTGGCCAAAAACACTGAGCACGAAACTATTATTGTATAAGGTATACCCTGGTAGGGTAGCTTATTTACTTTATATTAAGAATATATATGAACACATATTATAAATGTTAACAAGAACACTGCGGCGATACTAAGACCTGTTTAGATTACATTATAATAAATAATAATAAATAAATATTAGGGACAATCTTACACAAATCGGCCTAGTTCCAATCTAAGCAATGGTTATACTATGGGTACTAGGCGACGATATACATAATATAAATAGATAAATTACAATACTTAATAATACTTGAATATATAACGTATTAGCTTCTGCCCGCGACTTCGTCCGCCTTAAATTCGTTTATCGCGGATAAGGGTATATTTCCGGGATGTAAAGTAGCCTATGTCCTTCCCCGGGACTCAAACTATCTCCATACCAAATTTCATCCAAATCGGTTAAGCGGTTTAAGCGTGAAGAGGTAACAGACAGACAAACAGACAGGCACACTTTCACATTTATAATATTAGTATGGATAAAATGCATTTTTAATGATTGCGTCTAGATTTATGTACAGTCAGCGTCAAATAGACTGTACAGCCAGAGCTGCAAATATATCATTACACATCCTTATGCCTATAGTAATAAGATGTGCTGCGATATATTTGCCGCTTTGGATGTTACACACTATTTGACGCTGACTGTACATTTAACTAAATGAAAATCGATTAAATAAATATTGTGATTTGTTTTCGGAACAAAGCACGCAAAATAAAAATTGGTTATGAAGGATAATCGCGATTTCCCGGCAGCCCCACGCTACCCCAAACGCATGCGCGATGGAGTCATTATCCTGCACTTTGATCTCTAACGCTGCGCACGATTATCGTATAGTAGGTGTTCCCCGCGATTTCAGGTGGCTCTGTCAAGAACCTTATATTGTTATATTGCCAAACATGATTTCAAACAATGAGAACAAGTTATGACAGCATTTAAAAGTGAAAGACCTATTTTTCAGAATTCTGGCTGTCAGTGATGTGTCAGTTCAGTTTTCAATTTACTGGCTACTCTCTCCATCAGGATAATCTTGCCAGCGTCAATTAAGCCAAGGTAGGTGAGGTTGTACATTAAAAATATTAAAACAATGAGTTGATCAACACCTATTCATTTCGCCCGTCCAAGATGACAAGAATCCACTGAAGTGGGAAAACAGCGCAGTGTTGACATAACAGTGACTGAAGGATACATTATTATAGTGTCTTCTGTAGCGGTTAAATACATTTTCCATAAAGTAATTTACCACGACAATAACCTGGAAAACTTGGGCTAAATCGTAAAAGGTAGGTAAAGTATTATTATAGGCATTGATTTATGCAAACCTACATAAAAGCCCCAAAAAAATTAACGGTTAATCAAGACTCATAATCATCGAACTTCAAAAACGATGCAATAATTTGCAAAAAGACCATCAGTTATTCAAATAAGGAATAACTAAAAGTATTAAACAAAAGCGTCAGCAAAATTAAGGACCAATACTCACGATAATCGGATTCCAAAATCAAACTCAGTGTTTGGAAACAGAATCAAATTTAACCACCGACTCGAAAACAAACATCTCAATTCAAATTTCGAACAGGCTTATTCTGAATTCAAATAGACAATGCTGACTGAAGAGGAACATTAGGGATTTGAAGGGGTGCCGGACACAGGCGTTTGGGGGGAATAAAATTATTTATTTTATTACAATCATGCGCGGTTAAGGTTTAATGTCGTAATTGGGATTGTATTTTATTTAATAAGTTGTTTTTATATGTGTATAAAAAATAAAAACAGGTGAACGTAAGGAAAAGGATCAAAATCCACACCAAATTCACACACATTTACAGGGAAATATAAATAACTAAATAAAGTTGATGATGACTGCTTGTCGGTTACATCCTTTTTCCTTAACTTCGTTTAGTTTATTTTGAAAAAGTAATTTAATCGTTATGAATTTCGTGACAGGTATGTATTTATGGCAGACAACGCCGAAGTACAACAAAAAAACCACCATTGCACGTCAACCGTGTCATGCCATTGGATATTTTCGCTGTCCATAAAATAAAGAGTTACTAGGCTCCATAAAATAAGGAGATCATTCATGGGTAACTGTGTGAGATTTTATAATAAACTTCCTAGCAGCATAAGTGAGTTGTCTATTCGTAAATTCAAAAATATTGTAAAACGAAAATTATTTTCTAAAGCTTATTTATAGCACACAAGACTACATGAATGATGAAGCCGCGTGGGATTAATGTAAATTATAGCGTCATGTAGGTATATGAATAATTATTTTAACGAATACCTAAGGTATTATTATTATTTTAATCTTAATTGTTTTATATCCTCTGACATTTAGAATTTTATTCTAGACACATTCTATATTATTTATTTTTTATTGACAATCCTTTTGGGATTTATCTTATTGATTATTTTAATCTTTAAAATGATGATTTTATCAATAATATTATACTTAAGTTAAATGATCTGATTAGGTTTTTCTGGATTTCCCTAATCCTTGCAGCAAATGTTGGATCATATTGTATTTTTCCCAGCAAACATTCACTCTCATCTAACTGACATTTCGAAAGTGCTTGTAACTAGGCCTACTTGAATAAAGAATATTTTGATTGATTGATTGAGTATAGCTGTCTCAATCAAACCAAATCCATAGCCATCTCCTTGATTTCCCGGTACCGAATAGGGATGAACACGCCCATCATCTAGAAGAGAAAAGAAAATAGGCGCTATATCGTATAGGTCTCACCTAGAAGATTGCCATTTCGTACCTTTAGAATTGTAATGACCTAATTCAACATTTTAGAAATTTTCCTTTCAGTAAATAAAATGCCTTTTAGAAAGAACGTTTTTCAAAATGCTAATTTTCAACTAGGTTTATATTTCTAAGTTGGCGACTTATCTCATCTGTGATTTAGATGATCTGAAATATATTTAACGGAAATTATTTTCCTTGAACAGTAACGCAGCGTCCGCTGCCCCTTACAGGGAGCTATTACACGACCGGTTGGCCAAATGGCGCGAAACCCGACCCCCGCGCACAACAGATTACACAGATAATGTGGACCATAGACAAGGGGCAGTTAAGTAATGATCATGTGTCATTACTTATTGCTTCAGTGTAAAGTGCAGATATTATGCACTTAAGTTTTTTTATCTATTTTTGACTATGACTATATCGTTGGGTCTTCTACTCATCTATACTATTTATTAGTACATTATACACCTTGGGCGGTAAAATAAATAATGTCTATCTCAGGTTTTTGTCGCACGAGCCGGAGGCGATGCGATGAGAAGTGCCACGTGCCTATGTTGACCCATACACGCATAGAAAAATGACTTTACGTGTGCGGTAATTAGCACTATACGTTGCTATGTGTGCCCATACAAAGAGGCACTTTCTAAGCATATGCATTGTAAAACGTTGTACGATAGGCGTGCGAATAGGTAATTCCCTACTCGTGACGTGTAAAACATTCGCTTTTCATACATCACCGCCACAGCTTGGAAGTAACCTACTTACGGCACTTGTATCGTAAATGACCATAAATCATCAGCATGATTGCCATTTAAACACCTGAAAGACAACAGCATTTTTAGGTAACGTCAATGTATTTCGGCCTCTTCTCGACTCTTGCCAATGTATCATATATCATATCCAATCCGCTTATGATTCATCGACACTTAAGGACATTCGTTTTTTTACTATGTTATAGAAGACAAACGTCGTAAAAAATCGTAAGCGATATGCTTCTTTTGTGCATGAGTAGCGTTGCGATCGCTGTCCACACATTACGTATATTTACTCATTATATATCTAAATTCAAAACAAAAGGCATTTGATCTGCTACATTTTTCAACCACCCCCATTTTGAGCTCATAATAAACAGCGCCAATAAAACGCTAATAGTGCGGTATGAATTGAAAATGTATGTCTTTGCCATTAGACCGCCATTGTTGTGTCTCGCGGGAACCCTGATGGCGAGATAGAGGGGTTCTGTAGACTTTTGTTAATAGAGTCGTCTAATTTAGCCACAGATAGTAAAAAAAATTGTCAAGTGGCCATATATGTCGAATTTAATGGAATTTGGCCAAATTTAAATAGTGTTCTAACTTTCAGGTGATGATCATGAATGTTATTATAATCGTTTTAAATCATAATTTAATTCCATAAATATATATATGATATTAAAAAATATTTATTATCTTTAGTGTTGGTAATTCTCAACAGATGGCGCTAAACATGAAATGAAATGAAAATGAAATAAAAAATGTTCGGGTGATACTAAAATATCAATTAATTAAATAAACTCCTATGTTTATTTTGGTCATAGTTGGCGTTTTTATGTTAACTTTACAGAATAATTACATTAGTTTTTAATTTTGAAAATTATAAAAGCCTAATGTTACAAAACGTTCGAAAAATTTTATTATCTGACACAGTCCAATTTTTGAAGAATACGTGAACAATAAACTTCAGTGAAGGAAAATTTACACGTTTTACAGATTTCGAACGGTACAGCTCTGTGTTATAATGAATTGAAAATGTGTGTGGCTGCCACTACACCCACACACATTTTCAATTCAAGAGGCCATCGAAGTATCTCGCGGGAGACCTGATCTAAGAACAAAGGTAGTTTTTGAAATAAAACAATTAAACGGATTATATCGCGTATATTATCTCATGTTAAATTGTTTTATTTCAGTGAGTAATAATCGCGGAAACAGAAGAAAATATTTGAGGTAGTTTTTGTTAATTGAGTCATTTACAGAGCGCCTAATTGTGCCTACAGGTAGTAAAAAATAAATGTTTGAATTTGGCCACAGATTATGTAATGTTCGATGATACTTATAAATAGAGCTATTCAATTATTGTAACTTATTCTGCCATAGCAACGTTTATTTTAAGCTTTGCAAATTCTCATCAGATGGCACTAAATGTTGAAATGTTTCAGTAAATTTTTGTAGGTAATTTGAATACTAATAAATATCTGTGAAGGATAATGAATTTCAAATGTATATCGGTGCCATTAGGAGCCCATTACAGTGTCTCGCGGGAGCCATGATTTAGGAACAGAGAGAATCTGGAATTTTGATAATTGATTTGTCTATCTATAGTGCCTAAATTTGCCAACAGATAGTAAAAAGTAAATCGTGGAGTATAGAGTATAGTCACTGCATGCAGATTCATGTACAAAGTAATGCATTATACTAATCTAGTTTAATTTAATTTAATGAAATTTACTTCTTAATGTTATTGTGGACCTGTGTTGTTCTATGAATAAATGAATTATTATTATAGAGGTAAGGAGGCGAAACTCATAAAGGAAAACAGATGAAAAAGAGTCCAGCTGAAAGCAGTAAATAATAGTTCCAAATCCATCCACAATGGCGCTAGAGTAACAAGGTATTATATAATTATATGAAGTCACCAATCAATTACAAAATATTTCAATCGTAAGCCTTCCAACTCTTTTATGATGTAAATATTCAGTCCTGTCCAAAATTATTTTTCTTGCATCGTTCTGGATTTTTTTGGCATTATTATGGTCATTTATTTTACGCATTTGCTACAGTGGCGCCACCAATTTAATGCCTTTTGACCTTTGACGGACACTTTGGATATAATAGAGATTGTTCTCCTTAGTTCTATACTCCATGAACGAAATGTTTGAAATTAGAAATAGATGACGTAATGCCAAATCACCCACTTTTAGTACAAACAGCAACACAGTTAATGATCATCTGTGACCATGTAGGTCTTATAGCAATATTTATAAATGTGTCATAAAGCCCATTTGGTCTTATGGAATTCAACTCTTGGGAACTTCAAGCAATAGTCATACTTGTTATGGACAAAATGCTGCACTTTATGATGAAAGCAAGTCGCTTTGCACTGTGATAGTAGAGACCAAACTGAGTGATTTGACCCGCAGCAGCGGAAGTTTCACCAGGTACAGAGATGGCGCCACTTCTTTAAAAAAAAAAGATCCATAAGCCAAAGTTATAGACCGATTTCAATGTTTAATATCTCAAATGAAAGCTTATTATATATGTTACTATAAAAAAATATTGAAAAAAAATATACTGTAAACTCCTGGCGAAACACAGCATCTTAAGTTTTTTTTTCTTACTTGATTTGTAGTTTTTACTTAATTTCTTAAAAAAACTGTATGCAACATGAATGGTTTAATGCAAAAACATATTACTCAGTAATTAACAAGTATTATATAAAAACCCGACACCGATACCTTCCATACTTCACGAAATATGAAAGTTTAAATGTGAGCACAAATTTCTTAAAAACTATTTCAAAAAATTCTACAAGCTAAACTAATTCACCGATTTTAATTTTTTTAATATCCCAAATGAAAGCTGATTACATAAATTGTGTACAAAAAGATTATAAAAAAATATATAATGAAAACTTTCATTAACTTTTGGCAAAAAACGCCATCTTAAGTATTTTTTTCTTATTTAATTGGTTGTTTTTACTTGATTGCTTAAAAACATTGTATGTTGTATGTAACATGAATGGCTTAATGTATATGTATATATTTCTGAGTAAATAATGTATTATAAAAAACACCCGACACCGATACCTTTCATACTTCACGAACTATTTAAGTTTAATGGTGCACGCTTTTCTGACAAATACATTTCAAAGAAATGTTCTAGTGCAAGTGCAACGAATGCTTTGATTTGAATGTATAATGTTGAACGAAAAGAAATTACCTAATTCATATAAAAAATTGTTTGTCCTTCAAATACTCACTTATGTTTTCGAATATAACAATTTAAGTTTGACAACTTTATAATAGAATGGAATCTATACGAAGTTCTAATAGTTAGTTAAAAAACAAATTATGCATTTCATGATTCGAGCTGTACCTTTAGTTTTTCATCGCCACTTGACATTTTTTTCACGGCGCAGGGGCGGGCGGGGGCGGCCTATTGACAAATGCCAATATAATTTATTGGGGTGCAGGCGCCGGCGCCGCTTTTTGTCGCGTTTTGCAGACACGGTGCGATAAGCTGCTACTTTCCTGCCTTGTTCCTGAAAAAATGTGTAGCTGATACCGTGACGTCACATTAAAGGCTGAAAATTGGGTCCCTCTTATAGACAATTCAAACCTTTTAGATTTCCGTTGTTTAGCTTGTAGCGGATTTGCTAAAAGAATTTTTGATAAATCCTTTTTTTTTAAGTTTACCGCTATAGTACTCTAAGGTTAACCGTTATATAATTTATTAAAATAAAAGAATTAAGCCCGTCTTGCACATGTGTAACTGTCTTTACAGATTAGCCCCATCTGGCATGTATGTATCTACCTTTAGTTGTTTTCTCAAAGTGGGTAGTTTGCACAAATTATGGGCCAAAGAGAATTTAGATTATGGGCCGAAAAGTACTGGATTTTTTTGCAAAAAAATGACGATGTAGCAATGCGCTGGCCCAATATTACAGGGTATTATGTTTTACTTTTAAAGAATTGCAGTTATAACATTGTCATAGTGACATAATAGTCTAATTTTGACTGCCTTGAAAATGTAACGTCAGCCCTGGGTCAGCGAAATGACGATAAAAATATAGGTAGAATAAAAAGTTTTTTCCTGGTGCTGAGTTACGAAAAACTATAATTACTTTAAAATTAGCAATTATTTTTATTCTAAAGTGACTACATTTGAAGACAAAAAATAAATACTAAGTATAGGTCCCGGCATAGTTGGTTCTGAGATATATTCAATGTGGCTTAGTATTTAGCGGTTTTATTTTAAAATTTAGCTTTTTATCTGATACATACAACTACATTTTAGATATGTTACATTTGAAATAAAATACTATGTACATAAATGTTTGTCAAATATTTTAATTAAAACTTAAATGTCCTCTTCGGGTTCATCAGCAGATGTAGAACTGAAAAGGAAAGTCGTTTTGAAGTACTTGTGCCATTCCAAAACTACAAAATCACTGATATTTTATACATGGACTGTGTTACTGTAGGTTATTTTATTTTTCTGCTTAGTTGATTACCATTAGACCTAAAATGTTGTGCCTACCAGTAGAAATCAGTGGTTAGCATACAAAATTACCTTGCATTAAATATAAAATTGACTTACTTTTGATTTGTACCTTTGCAGGATTTACACTGGGCAGTGCATGGTAAGCTGACCCGATGACACCCACAACGCATAATATCGCAGCCAGATTTGCAGACACAATGGTCAAAGAGGCTTGATTGCGACCAAATCGCCGTAACTGCCGACCATTCGCGAGTCCAACTCTCATTTGCCTTAGTCCATCCCCAAGAAGATGGACATGGTACGAAATCTTCTGGTTTCAGACCGTTTTCCCATATGTGGGCCGCTTGGTAAGCTGCACGCAGTGCATGCTTCTGATGTAGGTGGCAGGCTTCTCACGAGCTTGTTTTTTAAAGCAAACCAGTCTTTACGAACTTCATTTACACACATGTGTTCCGTTTGAGCATCATATAAGCGGCACATAAATCTCAATTAATTTTAACTGTAGCAAAATAATAATAACACAATTCTAGGGTCACTTTATACTAAAACCTAAATACGTAGGTACACACCGTTCCAACTGAGCCATTAACTCCTCTGTGAGGGTTTCAAGAGGGCTTGAAATACATGCGGAAGCTGTAGTTACTTCAGGGTGCGATATCTACGTTTTGAGGGCAGATTTTTTACCTTTACGTCCTACTTCAATTCAAAAGGACAAGCCTGCCACCTACACCTACATCAGAAGCATGTAACATACAAAGCGGACCACATATAGGAAAACGGTCTGAAACCTGAAGTTTCCCTACTATGTGCATCTTCTTGGGGATGGACTAAGGCAAATGAGAGTTGGATCATCGGCAGTTATGGTGATTTGGTCGCAATCACACCTCTTGGACCATTGTGGCTGCAAATCTGGCTGCGATACTATGCGTTGTGGGTGTCATCGGGTCAGCTTACCATGCACTGCTCAGTGTAAATCTTGCAAAGGTGGCTGTACAAATCAAAAGTAAGTCAATTTTATATTCAATGCAGGGTAATTTTGTATGCTGACCAAAAATTTTAGGTCTAATGGTAATCAACTAAGCAGAAAAATAAAATAACCTACAGCAACACAGTCCATGTATAAAATATCAGTGATTTTGTAGTTTTGGAATGGCACAAGTACTTCAAAACGACTTTCCTTTTCAGTTCTACATCTGCTGATGAACCCGAAGAGGACATTTAAGTTTTAATTAAAATATTTGACAAACATTTATGTAAATAGTATTTTATTTCAAATGTAACATGTCTAAGATGTAGTTGTATCAGATAAAAAGCTAAATTTTCAAATAAATTCGCTAACTACTAAGCCACATTTAATATATCTCAGAACCAACTACGCCGGGACCTACTCTTAGTTTTTATTTTTTGTCTTCAAATGTAGTCACTTTAGAACAAAAATAATTACTAATTTTAAAGTAATTATAGTTTTTCGTAACTCAGCACCAGGAAAAACTTTTCATTTTTTTTTATATATTAATTAGGTAACTTCTTTTTATTTCACATTATACATTGAAATCAAAGCATTCGTTGCACTTGAAGATTTCTTTGAAATGTAATTGTCAGGAAAGCGTGCACAATTAAACTTAAATATTTCGTGAAGTATGAAAGGTATCGGTGTCGGGTGTTTTTTATAATACGTTATTTACTCAGAAACATATGCATTAAACCATTCATGTTGCATACAACATACAATGTTTTTAAGCAATCAAGTAAAAACTACCAATTAAGTAAGAAAAAGATACTTAAGATGGCGTTTTTGTCAAAAGTTACTGAAAGTTTTCAGTATGTATTTTTTTAATATTTATTTGTAAACAATGTATGTAATCATTAAAATAAAACAATATAACGGATTATATCGCGTATATTATATCGTTTTAGTTCCCGACGTTCCCGACGATTTCGTGAAGTACGAAAGGTATCGGTGTCGGATTTTTTTATAATACTTGATAATTACTGATTAATATGTTTTCGCATTAAACCATTCATGTTGTATACAGCTTTTTTAAGAAATCAAGTAAGAAAAAAAAAACTTAATATGCTGTGTTTTGCCAGAAGTTTACAGTATACATTTTTTCAATATAATAAGCTTTCATTTGAGATATTAAACATTGAAATCGGTCTATAACTTTAGCTTGTAGATTTTTTTGAATTATTTTTTATAGAAGTGGCGCCATCTCTGTTCCTAAGAGGTGAAACTTCCGCTGTTGCAGGTCAAATCACTCAGTTTGGTCCCTACTATCACTGTGCAAAGCGGCTTGCTTTCATCACACGACTATAACTCCAACCTCGAAATCCTGCAAAGGTTCCAGAAAACTGTTCTAAGGGCTATATCTAGTGCACCATGGTTTGTGAGAAATACTGAAATACATGAATATTTGGAAATACCTACTATCAAGGAGGAAATTAATGAATACTGTGTGAAATACAAAGAAAGGCTCCAAATGCATTCAAACCAACTTGCCAGGGACCTCGTCCAGACAAATAATGATATCTCAAGGCTAAAAAGATGGCAAATATTGCAATTAGACCAGAGACACTAGACTGTTCTCTTCTGTGAAAAAGGGGGAGAGTACTCACTGGATTACCTCTCGAAAACGCCAGTATTATTCCAAATTATCTGATTATGACCAGAATGGTCGATTGCAGATTATAAATTTTTTATTTTTTTTAAAGTAAAAAAAATAAAAAAAATCCATCCACAATGGCGCTAGCAAGGTAGTATATAATTATATGAAGTCACCAATCAATTACAAAATATTTCTATCGTAAGCCTTCCAACTCTTTTCTGATGTAAATATTCAGTCCTGTTCAAAATTATTTTATTTGCATCGTTCTGGATTTTTTTGGCATTATTATGTTGATTTTATTATTACGCATTTGCTACAGTGGCGCCACCAATTTAATGCCTTTTGACCTTTGACGGACACTTTGGATATAATAGAGATTGTTCTCCTTAGTTCTATACTCCATGAACGAAATGTTTGAAATTAGAAATAGATGACGTAATGCCAAATCACCCACTTTTAGTACAAACAGCAACACAGTTAATGGTCATCTGTGACCATGTAGGTCTTATAGCAATATCAATAAGGTCCAATGGTCACTTAAGTGTTAAGTGTGTGGCTGATGATACGGTTGACCTAAATTCGGCCTTTTAGCGTCCTTTAACTTTCCACTCTCGTCTCGACAATGCGCCGGCATTTTACTTTAATTACGCCGCATGCGGACTTTCATTGGACAACTTTAGTTTGTAAATTGACCCCAGAGACGGCCGCCGGCCCAATTATATTACATACAGTAATTTTCAGCATTTTAAGGGTTCCGTACCTAAAATTCAAATTCAAATTGTTAATCTGTAAGTAGGGAGCAAGGGCACTTTTACAAGTCTGACTCTACGGCATTTCCTAAGAGGAGAACACTGTTGAGAAGAAAGCCGAAACAAACTCAACAGTCAGTCGTTTATTCAAAATAATTCTTAACTATTACAATATTGTCTTAATTATACTTAAAACTTTTACAATTGTGTTATAACTAATTTATATTTGGTACCTCAAAAGAAAAAAACGGAACTCTTATAGGATCACTTTGTTGTCTGCTAGGCCCTGTTTCTCAGGAACGCGTGGAAGTATCATGTTGAAATTAACATCAAACACTTATGTTTACGGTCACTTGAAGCTGTAAAAAAATCAAGCTTCTAAGTCAACGCAATCCAAAGATACAGTCATTAAAAAGGTGTTTCCATACAAATTACCGTCCATGGAAAATCTATATATAGGGTACTTCCAGTTGTGCTAGAAACTTGAAATTTGGCATGAAAGTAGCTTTTATAGCACAACCCACGAAATAAATCAGAAAATCTTAATTTTTAGGGTTCCGTACCCAAAGGGCAAAACGGGACCCTATTACTAAGACTTCACTGTCAGTCTGTATGTCTGACTGTCTGTCTGTCAGCAGGCTGTATCTTATGAACCGTGATTGCTTGACAAATTAAATCTTCATTTCTGTCTGTCTATATTAGTAACCAATATAAAATGATCGAGCACCGCGTACATTTTCCTTACTAGTAGGGCTCTGCTAACACTGGATTTTCATATATACGGCCGTTTTTAGCGTATATTTTGTACGGAACTCTCGGTGCGCGGGTCAGACTCACAGATGGCTGGCTTTTTAATGTATAATGTCTATGTCAGTAACAAATATAAAATGACCCCACACCACATTTTGCTTAGGAGTAGGGCTCTGCTAACAGCTAACAGTGCTAACACTGGATTTTCATATTACGGCGTTTTTAGCATATATTTTGTACGGAACCCTCGCACTTAGCCGGTTTTTTTTTTTCCCACAAAGCCAATGACAAACAAGCAGTAAAGAGACTCGTATAATACATGCATGTACTCTACCGCAAAATATGCGTTTTGTTATCGCTCTCGCTCTTTGGAAGCGGTTTCTGGAGTGTGGATTCTCTCAGGGATCAGGGATCAGGGATCAGGGATCAGGGATCAGGGATCATCGGAAGAACGTTCTACTACGGGGTAATGTTGCGATAGCCCGGCAGACCGAAAATGAGATGATCAAATGAGCTGAAGGCTATGATCATTACGTAAATCGTGCAGATACATGATACAGCATCCGTATCTCTCGCTGTCATGGCTCGTCCACACAATGGCCCATGATGGGCTAAAAAAGTGGTCATCATCGTCGCCATCATGATTTACACCTACACCTGTGCCTGTTCATTTACTCACTGTACTCTGTGGAACATTGACGTCGGAGTTATAACGGCTGCTGCCATATATTCGCTCAGTATGCAGCCCTGGATCTAAGGGGGGGCAAACCGGGGCATGCCCCGGGCGGCCGTTTCATAGAGGCACCAAATCCTTCAGACAAAAATTCGAAATATCGAATGATTCGAAAATGAAGCCTCTTTTCCTACAATCTCATAGGTTGTGGTCACAAAAAATGCTACTCATTGGCAGTTTCAACAATTTTTCTCAAACACTGAAGGGAGGACCACCATCAAGGTTTTGCCCCGGTTCGAAAAATCGTAGATCCGGGGCTGACAGTACGTATGTTCGTTATATATATATAGTCCTCCTCATCGTATCCGACGACGGCGACTCTCACAACCTCCGTCCATGTGCACGGATGTGGCTTGCAAAGCCAAACTTGGTCGTGAAAACCCGGTCACAATGTGCGCAGTAGAGTCCCTGGGTGTTAAATGTGTAGTTGTAGGCAGGTTTGGGTCAAGTTTTCCGTAAATGGTGGTTTTGGTCCAGGTATTCGACTCTATTGCGCCACTCCGGTCTCCTCGACGCAAGCTCCTCCCAACGCCCAGGTGGGATGACGCAAGACTTTTAAATGACGTTTTAAGACATCCTTGTAGTGCAGGAACTGCCCCCCAGCTACGTTTTCCGCTCTCATTATACGAATGTGGCTCAACAAAGGGTCGTGAAAAGAAGATGGAAGAAAAGGAGGTGGTAGATGTTAAGTATTCACCGTAATAAAAAAAGGTAGTGATATTGTAAAATAATCAGACTGATTAACGGGCTATTGTGCGGATTCACGCACGATCATTTATTTATTTATTTACAAATAACACAGCTAACATTAGAAACTAAATTACTGTGAATTACAATATGTATAAAATGGAGATTTTTAACTAAACAGTTTATCGACACTTAAATCATAAAAAAAACGAAATTTAAAAAACCTGCCGACACAAATGAACATAACTATAAATATTGGAGTATAATAAAATTTGGAGTTTCTACTCGTAGCTTCAATATTGGCTGAGATCCGGTCACTTGTTCCACTAAAAGCTGAATATCTTGGAGACGAGTGCTCCGATTTTCATTAAACAAATTATCTATGACAAAAAAAAAATCGCACTCAAATCGGTCCATCCGTATGGGCGCTACGATGCCACAGACAGAGACACAGATACACAGAGTCACAGACACGTTAAACTTATACGAGTAACACCCCTCTTTTTTATCGGGGGTAAAAAACTCTAAGTATCCCCGGCATATATCACTCCAGGTGCTTGCAAAAATATCCCAGTCAGGTGTTGATGCGAGATATGCATTCGGACAGTGCAGAGCTCGAACTAATGGTAAGCTTCTGCGAGAGAGGGTGCACGCCTCTGATATAGCGTGGGCGGAAACAGATCCTTGATAGCAAGAGGACTTGCAGGCGTACTACTCTGTTTACTAATTCCAAGCAGTCGGAGTCTGCTCGTCAAATTCTAAAGGACACCGTCAGAAGCTGATTATTACGCCTTACTTCGAGAGTGGAACCCCAAATACTCCTAGAAGGAATTTTGTAGGATAAAGTATCATCGGCACGAATTACTTTGATGTACCTACAATAGGGAATATTCATGAATTTTAATATTTGCTTATTAAAAGCTCATTCATGTAACAAACAGTAGGCAAAAATAATTTTTCGAATAGCTATAAAAATAACCAAGATATAAGCCATCAAACATTTCATTCTATCTCTTTCTTGCAAAACAGAATTTAATTTGGAGTTTATATGGCCGGAGTGCACTGTGACGTAACAGTGCACTTTGGACCTCTCTGTCTAATTACTAGTTTAAAATGCCTATATTATGCGTATTCCTAGGCCGATTTAAATTTTAATTTGAGTTTTTACGGTATTTTGATATTTAGTTAAGAAAAGCGTTAAAAGAATTTCTGCATGTTCCCTATTTACCGATTACTCACGATCACAGGCGATGATGGCCACTGACAGACGATTATTATTATAATCGTGCGTGCCTGTATTTGGCCATTATGGCCCAATGAGCCATACGAGTCGGAAACTGACGGATATATGCTTTATGGGTTATCTATCTTATGATAAACGCAAGCATCGATTCACCTGGATAAGAAGTGTGGCGAAATACGGCAACGGCCTTTGCCTTGCAATGGGACATACACTTGTAGATAATAAAAAAGTTAAGAAACACGAGCTTGCATGAGTTTTTTAATATATTATGGTAATGAAACGGCCAGCAACGCATTAACGCAGTATTATAGCTATAATCCATGTCAGCTTAAATAGGTTACCATTTTACACTAATAAGCCAAATTAAAACCGCGCCCAAATAAAAACACGGACAGTAGAAATGTTATTCATAAACACAAATTGACACGACAACTGATTCATATAGACTTAATTACTTTGCCACCCTCTACGAATTACTTAAAGCACTTCACAATCCATCTTCATATGCTTTATAAAAAACGCCATCAAAATAGAAGCATCAGTAATAAAACGCCGTATAAACATTTGAAAATAACAGCGTGTATTACTTTCTAACTCTCAACACGTCCGCAGTTATAAAGTGACTTACGAAACAGTTTTCATATATAGCGGTTTGGTCTTTTTGATTTTGAGTGCATGAGTTGTGACGTTCGTATTCTATATTCAAACGGACCATCTGCCGCCACAATGGGCACTTACATGCACTTCGAATGCTTTTTTCGAAAATCGAACGTCTTTTTTTATACGAGACTCAACGCTATGAAAAAAAAATAAAGCTCACATTACTCTGTCCGTTCGGTGAGGTGGATTTCTTTTTCGAAAATCGAATACCGTTCATCTTCAAACGAACGAGTATTATATTAAATGGAGTTAGAGTGCATATTCCTTTGTTATTTTATCGAATCCTCCCCCGTTTTTGTACAGATTAAGTATAATGAATCGTAAATTCGATCTTTGACACCTTTTTCATTTGGTTTCGGGTGCGTACATTTCTATGATTGTGTTTAATGCTTAGAGATGTCATTCGTTCCCTTATATCAGCATTGAACGTTAATGTTCCTTCTTTAGAGTTTGTGTTCGTCTGTTATGTTGTTCGGGTGTAAATTAAAATATGTTTAGCGGGATCGGGATGATTCGAGGGGTCGGAACGGTTTTTAGCTTAGCTCTATTTGATGTAATTGTAATTTTGTAATAGAGAACATATTTGTAAAGAGGGTTTGAGTTATTGTAATATGGAACTGGCATCCGCTATTAAGTAATATATTCTTTAAGATTTATAGATTTGGCGGAAAGGTTAGATTAGATTAGGCAATTTTATACCGATCCGGGTATTTGCATATATAGAGGTGTGGTAAATTTAATAGTATTTAAAACTACTTTTCTATTAGGGCATTGTCGGGTATGAAACAGGACGCAGTATGCAGATTCTGCCAAGAGACAGAGGAGACTGCAATGCACATCCTCTGCTTCTGTGAACGACTTATGAGGAAAAGAAGTAGGTATCTACCTAGGGCAACATGTCGTGCTCCCGGAAGAGATACAACACTTCACTGCTCAAAGAATCTGGGAATTCCTAGACTCAACGGGTCTCTAACTGACTACTGTACTGAATTCTAATAAAGGGCTGCCACAATAGTTTAAATCTGATCGAAGCGGCATACAGAAGGCCCACAAATCAACAATAATAAATTATATAGGATATTGTCGACACTAAGACCTTACCTTATTAAATTGTTCATACTGTTTATAGTATTTACGAACAAAATCGAATTGCAAACAAACGCGAATCGAGCTGTCAACATTCGTAAATAGTTCCAGATTCAAATCCGTCACTCGGAAGCGCTCGTCAGTGTTCGGGCGCGCTCGGCGCGAGTAGTATTCGGCACGAGCATGTCGCGATCACACTGCGGCAGCCAGAGTAAGCGCAGACAGAGCTTACAAACGGACCAAGTCCAAAAAAATAATTTCAGCGTAAATGGGTCAGTCGACTTTTTTCTGTACCTCTTCTCTCTGTGATACTCTTTAAAATTTTAAACGATATACAGGCAACAAAAATATTTTTTTCTACCCAATAAAGTCTATTTTTCTGGTCAGTGTGTTAATAACCTAGATTATTAGCAACTCTGTCATTATTGTCTCCTGGGTTACGGGACAGAATAACAACGAGAAAAAATTGATCCATCCATGTAATAGAATTGTAGATATCGCTATAGCGAAAACTTTCTACGAGCAGAGCGCCCGCCGAGCGGGTTCACGGTAGTGAATGTGTTAAGACTGAATTAAGCCATTTGATTTTGAATTGAAGTATTCTGATTGAGTGAGCCCTTGAGAGTACAGGTGTCGACTTCTACAATTCTATTACATGGATGAATCCATTTTTTCTCGTTGTTATTCTGTCCCGTAACCCAGGAGATAATAGTGACAGACTTTGTTTTGTCATGTTATTAGCTACGAGCGTAGCGCTACGAAAATGTCGGTTGTGAAAGCGATAAAACCGGAACCCTACGGCTGCGCACGCTACGCACGAAATCTCCCGCTCCCAACTCCCCACACCCCCGCACTTCCCCGGGCGTGGTGACATTCGTGCGTAGTTCGCATTAATTCTCGTTAGAGTAGAAGTAAATATGACCCTTTTACGTAACACATTTTATCGAATTTGAATAGCAAATATCATTTTAGACACTATGTTTCGGCGCTACGTGTCTACGAAACGCGTAGCACATATGTTTCTTACATGCTACGGAGGACCTCGATGCTTAATGAAGAACTAACCAGATTTTTAGAACTAATGTTTTTTACCGTTTTTTTTTCCTCAGGCAGCTTTTGTCGCCGTGTACTCTGTACACAGGCGGAGTAAATACGGCCGAAGCTGATTTCCCAGCGGCACGTGACGATGCTCCAATCACAGCGCGCCCACCGCCAGGGCTGCCAGTCGGAAGAAACTCGCAAATGATAAGGCCATTTATTTTAAATTAAAAACTGCCTGCCATTTGTTTCCGAAGGAGGTAAAAGTCATAATCATCTTTTTGCTTCAGCGTAGACAGGTAAAAAGTATCCTGTATACTTATCCAGCTACCCAGCTATAATATAA
This sequence comes from Hedya salicella, assembly GCA_905404275.2. Lineage (NCBI taxonomy): Eukaryota > Metazoa > Arthropoda > Insecta > Lepidoptera > Tortricidae > Hedya > Hedya salicella. Next base: position 3,968,039 of record FR990115.1, on the reverse strand, counting down.
ATTATGTCTGAGTCTCAAGTAGCAACCCAAAGCCCGGAATTTACGCGACAAAATAAAAAATTGACGCAATCTAGCTTGTGTTAGATTGCGCGCCGACACGATCTTTTTTTATCGACATTGATAGAAGAAAAAAATGGTTATTTGGTGGACCTTATTTTCTTTAACAAATATTTTTCCGTTCAGTAAGTAAGTAAGTAAGTAAATATCACTTATTTTTTTTGAAAATATCTTCAATGTACAGACATTTCGTTTTACAACTCTATAATAGTATAGATACTCGATATCGATAAAAAATGTTTCTAACACTAGCTAGATTAAACGATACGTCTTTTGTTTTGCCGCGGAAATTCTGGGCTCTATGTTATACAACAATTAACAGAAAATAACTAAAGAACTTAATGTGTGACAGCCCTATGACCTAATACCGGTTACCTCACCTCCCCCTAATCAGCGCGGCGCAGACGATTCCATCTTCTACATTTTAAATTTCGAACGGCCTCAAAGAGAAGCGGGGCACCGACTGCTTAGCACCGTGTCGCTTTAACGTCACGTGTGTTGAGGAAGGAATGCAAAGAGTAGGTTACAATGACAAGGTATCAGTTAGTAGTTAGGATGACCTGATAACTAGTGGCTCACCTGTTATCGGCATTTGAGCAACTTGTAAGGTAACATCCATACTATTATAAAGTTGTAAAAATTCAATATCAGTACATTGAAGATATTTTCAAAAAAAATATTGGTCTGTATGTGTCGTTGTGGCCTCATCACGCCAAATCGGCGAAACCTTCAAGCTCTTCATTTTAATGAGTTTTTAAAAAGGTTCCTTTTAATGTCATTAATATTTTTTTTTTTTCAGCATATTTGAATTTCAATTGAATTTGAAGTGAAGATATTTTCAAGAAAATAAGGGATACGCATTATTTGAAGTTCACTGAATCAAAAACTTTTTTCTTATGTTTGTACGTTTGTTTGTAAACAACTTACGTACGTTTGATACGAGTATGCCTTCTTATGAGAACCGTGTCCTGGTAAAAGTAAGCTATTTGGTTTCTGGTTTGGGCCATGCATTTTTGTCTGTTAAATTATCCTTTACCCTATAATACGGACCATTAAAACAAGAGGACTGACCATCTCCATACAAAAAGCCGTTCCCCGATCTGTACAACGACATCTATGTAAAAGTTATTTTTTACAATCATTCAACTTAAATGTTACGATTTATTTATTATTTTAATTGTGAACTAATTGTCTCTATACTATGTTTCTTTATTCAATTATAACATAGTTCAATGTTTAGTTTTAAAACGCCATCTAGTTTTTGCCAGAATATCTCCTTGCGATCGGAACACGATCCAAAGTATGGCAACTGTCAGTCGTCATGTTTTAACCCAAGTAACACCACCAGCTGTATTAGAGCGTATAAAGCTCTTATAACGCTCAAACTTGCTGTATAATAGCTGTATAAGCCCTCATACAGCTTGTGTGCTACTTGGGAATGGTACTTGCCCTATAATATACCTTTGTCATTGAAGACTTTTTAAATTTTCAAACTCGTTAACACTCTTGATTCTAAGCTAAACGAACCCAATAACAATACATTTAAAATTGTAACTTTGAAAAAGGAAAATATATCTTTTCTAAGTCAACCCGTGACCATGGAAAGGTGAAAAGCTTCCGAAACGTCGGGAACTCAAATAAGATAATATACGCGATATAATCCGTTAAATTGTATTATTTAAATGAACCCAATAAGTTCATAGTCCGAGGCAACAGGTGGGGTAGTTACACATTTTTTTTAATCATCATCATCATCATTTCAGCCGTAGGACGTCCACTGCTGGATCACAGGCCTCCTCAATAGATTTCCACATGGGCCGGATAGAGGCAACCCACATCCAGCGAGCCCCCGCAACCCTAATCAGGTCGTTGGACCACCTTGCGGGGGGGCCTTCCCACTCTGCGCTTGCCGGTACGCGGTCTCCACTCAAGAACCTTTCTGCCTCAACGGCTGTCGGTTCTTCGAACTATGTGCCCTGCCCATTGCCACTTTAGTTTGCTTACCCTGTATGCTATGTCGGTTTTTTAAAAACCGATACATAAATAAACAAGCCGTATTTAAAAGGCCATAAACCATTATGGCGGCGAAATGCCGAGAGCGTTGTAATCTTTCAGCGATTCATTTCATTTGCGATATCGCTTTTATACAGGGCTCGTGCTGTGAACCGCTAGAACTGGGTAACTGACACTTTTTGCTCACTTATTTCTACCATGTTGTTTCTCGAATCGTCAAAAAAATGTTGCTTATCTACCCTAAGCAACATTTCTTTGACTTCGAGACACAGTTCTCATGTATAAAGAAAAAAAATGTGTCCAATGACGGCATTGATAAGGTTTTAAAGTTGTGTTGTACAGTTACCAGCATTGATACATACATACATAAAATCACGCCTTTTTCCCATTACGGGGTAGGTAGAGACTACCTCCTTCCACTTGCTACGGTCCTGGCATACAACTGCCGCTTCATCAACATTCGTTAATCTCTCTATTTCTCGCATCCATCATCTGACATACTTCATCTATTTTATCATTCATTCCTCCCCTTATATTTAACATAACAAAGCGGCTCTCCATAGCCCACTCTTCACTCTCGCTAGGACCGAGACGTGATGGGTTGCGAACCACATCATTGCGTTCTCACGAGCTACTAGGGATAAAATATTCGAACCCAGCAGAGCCCCGCATACCAGGTAAGGGTTTAGCCTTATTCTGGGGTCACCAGTCCCAGGGCAATTTGGCACGCTAACGACTAGACTTGCCTCTAGCCACGCATAGGAGGAAGGATAACAGGGTAAAGAAGCATTAATATCTGCCACAATAAAGCGCGCATAAATATCTGACATGAGTCTATTTCTAGCGCCGTTAGTACGTGTCAAATATTTCCGCCTGCTGTCTTATGGCATATACTGATTCTTGTGATGGTACCTACTAGAAGTTTATTTTTTGCCCCTGAATCCGTCTTTAATTAAGTTTGGAAATAATTAGGTAGTAATACTTCATGAGGGTTACTTTACGTTTTACGGAAACCGGCATGTTACATCGGATACAAATGTCTAGCCATGCCGCCTCCGCCGGGTCCGGGTAAAAGGGGTAGACCCAAGAAATGCTGGCTTGACGTCGCCAAGGATGACATGCGGGCCACTGGCTGATGCAGAAAACCGTGCAAAGTGGAGAAGAAAATGCCGGAAAGCGGACCCCGGGCTCCGAAGCAGCAGCTGAGGACGCAACCAGGAAAACGCTACAATGATGATGATGACTTCATGAGGGTTACTAAATTTTATTTTATTACTAGAAAATGCCCGCAACTTCATCAGCGCAGGAGAAAAAAAATCATAGCCCTCTTTATTCTTCAGCGTAGTCGATTAAAAAGTTAAACTGATTTCCAAAAATTTTGGAAATCTGTTTAGCCGATTTTGCGTGATGAAGCCACAACGACACATATAAACATACATAAAATCCAAAAAAATATATTTTTAGATTCGGTGTCCTCCAAATCGTCCGTTACAATAGTTTTTTTGAAAATATATTCAATGTACAGACATTTCATTTTTACAACTTTATAATAATATAGATGTTTTGTAATTGGCTGTCGACATCATAGTATCTCGCTCTTGCTAACGCCATTCTGGATTGATTTGGAACTATTATTTACTGCTTTCAGCGGGACACTTTTTTTATGTTTTCCCATATGAGACTGGCCTCTTTACTCTTTTATTCTCCATGCCCCATAATAAAAAAAATAAGTATACAAAATGGCGGGTACCCGCTCCAAAACCGATGCGAATCATTGGAACGTCATCCGCGGATGATTTTTCCGCGCCACCAGCCGCGCTCGAGCAATGCCATTTGACGCTCGCCTTTGTCACAGGCTGAAAAAATAGATGACATCTACCCCGATTGAAGTTCGCCCGTTGTTTATGGTTCTTTTTTTTCTATGTATGTTTTTGAAATAGGAACAAATTGTTTGTTGTAGAAATATGAGTGGGGAACTACATTTTTCTTTTTTTTTATTGTTTCACTGAATTTGAATGAAACATGACGATATGTTCAATACATTTTTTTACTCTCTGGTAGCTTTTTCAACTCCTAGTATAAAATGACGACTCTTTTCTTATTTGATCGAAATAATAATCTTTGGATAGTTCTACAGGCGATTCAATCGCTGTCAGTTCCATGTCGCATATATTGAAAATATAAGATTTTAATAAATTTAAATTGTGTCGCAAGAACAGTTTATCTGTTTAACCGATTTTTACGTTCACTCTGACTAATTTCTTCAAAATCATCATAAATTTAAGTGTCAAATTCTTGTCGGTGTAGCTGATGAAGCACGTAACTGCTTCCATCTCGCCCTATCCAGGGCTTCTTCCTTGGGAGTGGCTGATGTCACTTATCGTTAAAAATAGAGCTGCACGAATCATAGCACTGAATTAACATCTTCGCAAAAGATTGATTCATATCTTTCGCTCATTGAGATATCACTTTGATGTTACTTAACATAAGCTACAGAAAACTGATAGTGGTTGAAAGGCCTGTAGCGCTCAGACCATCCCTCTCTGAATTGCCTTACTAAATATCTGTCTACTTTAGATATCTATCAGGTGGAGTATAAAACTCAGGAGAACAATCTCTATATATCCAAAGTGTCCGTGAAAAGGCGTTAAATTGGCGGCGCCACTGTAGCAAGTTGGTGCAATAAATTACAATAATAATGCCAAAAAAATTCACAACGATACAAGAAACAACATTTTAAACACGATTGTATATTTACATCAGATGAAGAACGAATGATGGAATAGCATTTTAATGAAAATGTTTTGTAGGTAATTGGTTGTCGACTTCATACTATCTTGCTACTCTAGCGCCATTGTGGACGGATTTGGAACTATTATTTACTGCTTTCCGACAATTAAAATTTTTCATTTGTTTTACTGTGCGAGTTTTTTCTCCTTACCTCTATACTCCATGCGATATGGTATTGTGTTGTGATTGTGATAAATAAATATTGGGTTTTCAGGAAAGGATTGATTAAAAAAGAAAAATAGTAAATAAATGTTACCATATCTAATTAAATAAAACAAAAAAAAAACAAATAGGCAGTGTGGACATTGCATATATTCACATTACCTATTTGGTATATAATTATAACGACATTATTTTTATATAGCAGTATAAACCGGGAAGATAATGGCGAACTGGATGCAACTTGCACATGTAACATATAACAGGAGTGGAAAAAGAGAGGCGAGGCCTTTTGTCATCAGTGGGACACAAAAATAGGGTAAAAAAAAGAATTGTGTTAAAAAAATATTCTTATTCTCAGACAATATGATCTGATTTCAAAAAGAATTTCAAAATACAGAATACCCAACTCAACGAAACTTTATTAATCAAACAAAAGAAACACGGACCCAACTTATTAATATTTATCGAAAAAAAAACTGCGTCGAATGCTAAACAATTTCTATAAGGAGATGTCAAGTCGCGTAAAAGATATAATGGCGAAAACAAAGTTATATTGCGTTTAGTTTTTTGTAAAAAGCGAGAGATTTTATGCTTTTTCACATACAAGAATGCACAGATAAGTAAGAAAATTGATTTCGTCGACCGCAAATGCGGAGTTTTCCGTCAAATATACATTTTCTTATAAATAAATTCATTTAATACCTTAGTTCATAGCAATAAGGTTGTCATTCGTTGAAATTTTGTTTGTCTATGGTAAATAAGGGTTGGTGGGTATGATAATAGCATTTTTCATATTAAAAGTTGTCCCGGGCGAGGCGGTAAGCGTATTTCCCTCGGGATACTTATTGGGAATGTTTAATAACGTTGTTATATAAACACCCGTCAAATAGCGAGCTATGTCTCGAAGTGTGATTTGGGAAAATCAGCAGGTAGGGAAGCTTGAAAATTCTTTACGTCTAAACCATTAGAAAGTTGTAAAAATAAAATGCTTGTACGTTGAAGACTATTACCAAAAATAGTTGAAATGAATTCAGCCGATTTGGCGTGATGAAGCCACAACGACGCAAACTTTTTTTTTTTTTCAATAGATGTGTATTTATTTTGGGTTCCGTACCCAAAGGGTAAAACGGGACCCTTTTACTAAGACTCCGCTGTCCGTCTGTCTGTCTGTATGTCAATCTGTGTGTCGGTCTGCCTGTCCGTCTGTCACCAGGCTGTATCTCATGAACCGTGATAGCTAGACAGTTGAAATTTTCACAGATGATGAATTTTGGTTGCCGCTATAACAACAAATACTGAAAACAGTATAATTTTATGTCTGTCTGTCTGTCCATGTCAGTAACGAATATTAAATGATCGAACACCGTGTACATTTTGCTTAGGAGTAGGGCTCTGCTAACACTGGATATTGTATTGTATTGTATTGATATTGATATTTATAGATAAGGCCGTTTGTAGCGTATATTTTGTACGGAACCCTCGGTGCTCGAGTCCGACTCGCACTTGGCCGATTTCTTTTTCTTTTCTTCAATTCAAATTATAAATTTGAAGGAAATGAGTGAATATTCTGGTGGCCCTCTATGACCCTAATAAAAGGGTCCTTATTATAATAACTCTTTCAATGTAAAGAAACAAACGGTTAAAGGTTAAATAAAAACAAACAAGCCAAATTAAGGCAAATCCGTCCACGAAAGCTTTCACAACACAATAACATACTTGAAGAACAAAAGGCTTGTTAATGCCGTAATGAATCCAGTTTAATCCAGTTAAAACTGGATAACGCCAGATAATATAAAAACAAAGACTGCCGATACGAGTCTTCAGGGCATCATTATGAGAAACTGGAGCGATATCTTCGTTTAACTGGAGAAAATATTCGCTTTTTGTATTCCGCCCACAGATAAAATGGAACCTTAGACACAGAATAGGTAATAGTACAAATACAGAACCTGCACTACCTCAGAAAAAAGGTGTTTAGCCATGCGAAACCCTACTCTATGCCTCTCTGGCTATCGTATAACTCCTATTCACTCGCACACGACACGTGTAATGCTAGGGTTGTCACGCTAAGAACACATCAATTAGGTTTAACAATGTTCTACTTCTAACTCACCAGGTGTCATTGAAATAAAACAATATAAACGGATTATATCGCGTATATTATCTCATTTCAGTTCCCGACGTTTCCGAAGCTTTTCAGCTTTCGTGTTCACGGGTCGACTGAGAAAAGATTTATTACTCTGTCAAAGTTACAATTTGTGCAAACTACCCACTTTGAGAAAACAAATAAATGTACATACATGCCAGATGGGCTTAATCTGTAAATACACATATGCCAGATGAGCTTAAATTGTTTTATTTCAATGAGTGATCATTGCGGAAACAGAAGAAAATATTAAGTCGTTTAAGTACAATGAGCCGACATTAAGTACAATACAATACAATACAAAAAAATATTGCACACCGAAAACAGTACAATAGAGCCTTAAAATAAAATACGGTAGACAATAGGCGCTTTTATCGCTAAAGAGCGATTTCTTCCAGACAACCGTTGTGTAGCTGAAGACACAGAATAGTAAGAATGAATAGGTGGTGCGATAGATTATAAATTATACAAAAATAAATAAAAACATAAAAATACATATATACGACTATATATATACAAAGTAAGAAAGAAAACTATGATACAGTTGACATCAAACTGATTAACTGATTAGAAAACCAGCAGCAGAATTAAAAAGTCGATATTATGGGAGAGATAAATAATGATCTTAACTTAGTTTTAAAAATAGGCAATGACTTCGCTTGCCTTGTTTCAAAGTACTACATGGTTCACATAATTATGCCAATAAATCGATATTTCAGCAGTTTCGTAACCATCTTACACAGCGATGCGAGAAAAATTAAATATTTAAGAAAATCTCATTACCTGCTTAAGATAACAGGATAGGAAAGGATAGGTTAGAGCCTGCTAATGTTTCCACAAAAAATAAACTAATTTTGTAATCCATATTATTATAAAGCTATGAAAATAAGTGATACGGACTATTTGAAGGTAACTAAATCGAAAATATATTTTTTGTATTTTTCTATATATCTTTGTGGCTGTTAGAACATAGAGTTAGAGAATAGGAAGGCTCAGCAAACTATATGTAATGGATTTCTAAAAGGTGGTGAACGTTGGTATAGCCTCTGATATTTTTATCATGGTCATCATATCAGCGCAAGGACGTGCACTTCTGGACAAAGGCTTCCCCCAATTATTTCCAACACGACCGGTCGTGCACCGCCCTCATAACTTTTAATTACTTAAATATAAATTAAACCAGAGCACCCTTACTTATACGGTGCTTATGGTATTTTTATATGTAGGTAAGTACCCTGTCTATGTCCAAAATAAAAACTTAAATTTTACAAATATACTAACGGGCATGGCACTTACGGTTACGAGAGTTATTTAAAAAATATTTACTGTTTTTTTCTAAACGAATTTATTGTGATACACAACAAAGCCTCAAAAACATAAAGAAATATCCACTCATTCCACATTAGTGGGCAAATTAGACAAGAAGAAAATGTCACTATACCACTTTGATTCTTTGGAAGCTCATATTTAGATTCCAATGACGGCAATGACAATTTGCTGGTCCACACACTGACATAAAGGAGGCTTTTAGTTATGTAATGTAAAGCAAATATTTGCATGTTGACTTTTATGTCCACTACATTTATTTTAAAGTATTCAAGCAAAGTAAAGTATTCAAGCAAATAGTTATATCATTTTCTATTTTTATGGAAAAACATTGCTCCGTGCACAAGTTCAGCTCCACCTAGCGTCCGCAACTTTGTTGGCTCTGACGTTTTGACATTTAATCGCGACGTTGTGACAAAATATTATGATAATCCAAAATTATCTATTAATTTATTTCCACAATTACTGTGATACCTATCTTAATTTGGGTGGAAAAAGGGTTGTGAAATCAATTTTCGTCATTCAAATCAAATGGGTTAAGTAAAATTGATTCAAAAAGTGTGTTTTATTTTGAATATGTCATGGTTTGTTTACTTAATTTTTAATTTTAGTTTTACTGTAAAACAAGAAGCTAAAGCTACTTTAATGGTTTCATTCAATAATAATAAATATATATAATTGTTCCTGTATCGCTAGTGATAAATTAAATATCGTTTTCAGATCGAAATGAGTATTATTTTAAGGACCGGGTTTATTCAAATTAGGTAACCAAATCTAAACAAATTACTTTGAGAGATTACAACAGCGCCAACATTAGTTTTACTTTTGGCCACTATGAGCGCTGCGATCGATTATATTACCCTCACCTAGTACTTCGCACCAAGCGAATATTGGAAAATTCTATGCAATAGCTACGTAAGTACCGACATTACACTAGCTTGCACAGCAAGACAACAATAATGGTCACCCAACAAATTCAAATGAATCGATTGAACGCATCCCACACGGCAAAATTAATCACCAGTCAAATCGTACGCGAATCAAGAAACCATTAAATAACCAATCCGCATTATAACGACAGCGCGCGTTCGAAAAACGAATCCCCCGCGCATTTTGAACTTTACTCCCTCTCATTTGGCGCTAAATCTTTTTTTATGTTGGCATAACGTCTATGGTCCGTATTTAATCACGTTCAAAGGGCCTCGTCGAGTATTGCGCGATTCGTAGAGCATACGTGTATTCAAAACTGACAAAAGAAAAAAGCAATCTCCTCAGATTGGCATTTGGGGCAGCGCACAAAAAGGGGCTCCTTTAGGGGAATATTGTTAGCGGATTGAAAAGCGTTTTGTCGTCAACATGTTATTCGGTAATTTAGTGTTGCCTGATTGAAATAACGAGGGGCGTAATTGGAAAGGAGGTTTAAAGAGAACATGTTTGATTGATTGCTTTTTGGCGGGAAAGTTTTTACAGCAACCTTGAGGATGAATTACATCAAAAGTCGGAGTCGTTATGAGCAAGCCTTATCTTATCTTGGTCAATAAAATAAAAAAAATGTAGGTATACTATATACTAGATGACACCCGCAACTTAGTTCGCGGAAAAGAAAAAGTCATAAACTCTCTTTTTTCGACAGTGTAGTCGGATAAAAAGTATCCTATAAACTATCTGTGGAAACCCAGCTACCCGTGTGCCATAAATAGATGCAATCTGTTTAGCCCATTTGAAGCCACAACGACACTTACAAACATACAAAAAAGAAAAGCCATTCAGTTACCTCCAAATAGTCCCTTAAAATATATTTTTTAATTATCTTCAATGTACAGACATTTCATTTAACAACTTTATAATAGTATAGAAGTAAACCACATTATTGTAATTTTTACAAGTCCGAGTTTACCCGCTTTTTTCACAATGAGAACAATTTTAATAAGAAATGTTAAGGAAACTCAAAAGTCTGTAATTTAAATTGTATTTTATTTCTGCGTGCAGAAAGCTAATTTGTATGTGTAATTTTATTGTTTAATTATTTATATTGTAATTTATGGCATCCACACACAATAATAATAATAATATTTTATTTTCGACCAACTGGAATCATGGTGTTAGTTAGGACATTATTTGTACTTATATATTATTGTTAGTAAAACATTTTACCTAATATAACTTAATGTATTATTATACGACCGTTTGTGTAGCGCCACGTACATGAAGCTGGCAACAATGGTTCATGTACGGACAGTCTAGCCTGCTCGCGACCATGCTCAGGATGCTGTTGGCACTATCACGAACACTGCGCACCAGGGATGCACATCGTTTACGCATAGTGCTGTAAAAACAGTCTACTCGAGCCTCCGAAAACATCCCCGACGCACTGCAGAAACGAGGCAGCCCCATCAGCATCCTGAACGCGTTATTGTATTGCACACGCAGAGCGCTGTACTGTTTCTGCGTATAACTCACCCACAGGCTGCTCGTATAGAAGTTTGTACAATAGGCTTTAAAAAGAGTGACCTTTACTTCCTTAGAACAGCGAGCAAACCTGCGGGCTATCATATTAGCTCGAACAGACAACGCTCTGCGCTCACGTTCGATATCGGCATCGTCTTTTAAGCCAGATGTTACCAAGTGCCCTAAGTATTTAAATTGGTCCACTATTCGGAGTGGTACACCATTCAATTTTATTGGGGTACATCCAGTGGGCACTTGCCTTTAGCTGCAAAGACCATACACTCAGTTTTCTTTACATTATACTTAAGACCGTGGCTCGCCGCGTACTTCTCGCAAATACCAATAAGCTTATTGAACCCACAAACAGAAGCGCTCAGCAGCATCATGTCGTCTGCATAACTTATATTATTAACACATATGTCAATATGGCATCCGACATGAGTACTGCTAAGCTCCTCAATTAAGGAGTTCACATACAGATTCAAAAGGCTGGGTGAGGTCAATCCACCTTGCCTCACTCCACACTCCAATCCGTATGGTTCCGAGCACGAGTCTGCCCATCTCACGACATTGACCTGGTTGTGGTACCAGAATTGAAATATCCTGTTTATTCCAAAAGGCAGATTAATGTTGTTCAACTTATTCCACAAGATATCGTAATGTACCAGGTCGAATGCCTTGGATAGGTCCATAAAACAGCTGTATATAGGTGTTTGGCGGTCAATATAGTATCTGACAGTTCGCTTTAGCCCCAAAATTGCTGTTTCTGTTGATAAACCAGGCCTAAAGCCGAACTGGTTATCGTGCAATATTAAGTTTTTATTGAGTTGTGAGTTTAGCATACTGTCAAACACCTTAGCGACTATGGTGGCGAGTGAGATAGGCCTATAATTGTTTATATCACTGACGTCACCAGTTTTATTTTTCACTATTGGGACCACCACAGTCCTCATCATATCGGCAGGCAAGTAAGAGTGTCCCACACAAAGCGTGTAGAACATTGCGAGCACCCGGGCAACATGTGGGCCGGCGTGGTGAAGATGTTCGACATTGAGCCCGTCATGACCGGGAGACTTACCTCTAGATATTGACTTAATTGCGTCGTTGACATCCTTCACCGTAAACCTAGTATCCATCTCCCGTCCATGAGACCCAGCGTCATTCACGTGAGGCTGAGAGGGACCCTAAGGCGATTTTACTGCAAAATGTGTCTTAAACAAGTTAGCTATAAGCTCATTCTCACTCACCCCGCCAACAGGGACGCCGGGCTTACGATTTAATTTATTTGTAGCCTTCCAAAAATTACGGAAGTCTCGTTTAGAGTGGTGTGGCGCAATCATGTCCATTTTTATTTGCTCAGCGTTTTTATGGCACCATTTCAAACGAGACCTGAAGATCCTGCGGCTTTCGTACATGTTATCATACACAGGGCCCGAGGTGGGCTCCTCGTACCATTGCCATAGCTTAAACTTTGACCTTACCTCCCTATGAGCTTCACCCACATGTTTATTCCAGGCCACTACAGGTTTCCTCTTTTTGCTACCAGAGCGACCATTGAAACTTTCAATTGCTGGCTCACTCAGTGCTTGTATAATATTTTTGTATAAAGTGTCAATTACATGTCGGTGACCTATATTACTATTACACATATAATTACTGCAGCTTCGAAACTCCACGGGAAAAACTATTTGTTTTAATTTTTCATAGCATTTCGTAGAAAATAAACCAATCTGTTCGGGTGTCCTATCGCCCCAAATAACCTTGTTTATCACGCAATGATTATTTTCGGTTTCCTTAGGTCAAACCTCACATAAATCACATTATATTCATCTTTGAATTATGAATTATGAATTATATTATTAGTGGGAAATGATCAGACCATATTACATCGTATTTTACGTATATGTTACAAATTGACCTGACAGCTGATTTAGTGCATACACAATGGTCTAACCATCTCTTTGACCAATGTGCGTCACTGACAAATGTATATGTTTGAGACATCAGTCCAAGTCTGTCCACATCCGCACAAGTCCACTTTTGATCACTACAAAAACATGTCAGCTCGTTATAAAAAGGTTCACCCAACAATGTAAGTTGATTTTGAATTATAATAAATGAAATGAATGAATGAATTATTTTAGTAAAATCGTACTTACTTACTCAGAAACCGACAATTTGACCCTAAAGCTGTTTTATTAGGGAGGCACAAACTTTGGACTCGATAATAACAATAAAACCGATGATGGGGCACGCTTATCTAGATAGTGTTATTTAGTTCCGACTTAAAGAGATCGACGACAGATTGTTCGAAGAAGAGCTATGCCAAAGAGATTTTGAATATAATGTATTTATTATTTATATGTAATATATATTGACGACCGGTTTGGCTCAATGGGAGTAACGTTGCCTGCGAAGCTGAGGTCCTGGGTTCAAATCCCGGTAAGGGTAAATATTTGTGTGATGAACATAAATATTTGTTCCTGAGTCTTGAATGTTTTCTATGTATATAAGTAATATATCTATTACATATATCGTCATCTAGTACCCATAACACAAGCCTTATTGAGCTTATCATGGGACTAGTTCGATTTGTGTAAAATTGTCCCGTAATTTTTATTATTTATTTATATACATATTGTATATCTTATATAGTATAGGTATAAGTAATTATGTATGCATTATTTGCTTGTGTGTCCTAACACCCTCAGTACTGAATGATTTTTCTCATTGTAAAATGTTCAATGCATCTCTGTTTAGACCATCGTTGACTGGTAGAGAATGCCATTTGGCAATAAGTCCGCCATTTGTACTTACTTTTGTTTTGTGCAATCAAGCTTAAATAAATAAATAAAAACGTATATTCTTACAGTTTATAAACTTTTTCTTCTGTTTCCGCGATTATTACTCATTGAATGACCCGTGACCATGGAAAGCTGGAAAGCTTCCGAAACGTCGGGAACTAAAATGAGATAATATACGCGATATAATCCGTTAAATTGTTTTATTTCAATGAGTTTATAAACTGTTTTTTCAATGGCTCTAGCTTGACTCCTATAGTGAAAGTCCATATTCGAAAAGCCATAGACTACAGTCTATACTCACAAAGCTTGAGGCGTGTATACGTACTCATTCATCCAAACATTTCGAATTCCAATTTTGATTTGAGAACGCTGCGTTCCGTTCTTTGAGTCCATTTTAGCTGATTGACGCTGGGTTCGATTTTCAAACGTCAAAGACTTCAGTTCGGCGTTGCGTTTCGTTATACGTTCAAATAGCATGAAAGCGCGGCGACGAAATTGTATCTGGCTGGCTAGGGTTGTTGCACTAAATAGAAACATAATACGAAAGAAACCGTACCACATCAGAGCTAAAAAAAAAACCAATACATAGTTAGTTGTATTTTCGACTGTTTACATGTAGTCAGGGAATTGTAATCTAAGAATAAAGTTTTGATATAGAATTTAAATGAGATATATATATGATAATCTTATTTTTAACAAGAAGATGCTTGCAATTTTGTTCACGGAGGAGAAAAACTCATAACCCTTGTTTTTTTCTTCAGCGTAGTGGGGTAAAAAGCATCTTAATCATCTGTAGATACCCAGCTATTTTTGGTACACGGGCAGTACCAGAAATAGCTGTTGTGTAGCCGATTTAGTGCGATGAAGCCACAACGACACATACAAACATACAAAAAAAATCAGTGGCCTCCAATTACATTACAATTTGTTTTTTAAATATCTGCAATATACAAACATTTATTTTTTACAACTTTTAATATTAGTTATTATCTAATAGTATAGATAACTGTCAACTTTTACCAGGAATCGAAACGTGGGAAAATATTATGTTTAGGATCCCTGGACCGACAACCCTGTGTTATAACAGTTTGCCGCTGCAGTGATTTCTCGTGTGTTCGACTTGTTTCTCCTATTAAATGACTTTCTCTGTAAAACACCTCTCAATTTAATAGAATAATGTAAATGTCCCCGTGCCCGACACTGTACTATTGTTTTGATCCTTAATATAATTGATCCTTCAACCTTGACTCGCAGCAATAGAGATGACAAACAGGGTGATAGTTATTGGAATTAAGCTGTAAAGCATTGGCACGCTTACCTTAAATACGTTAAAAACCCCCTGACGTCTATTCATAGTACAGTTTTGCTTAGTTTGGGACTAGGTCGATCTGTGTAAGAATGTCTCTGTGTTATCTATTTATTTACTAGCTGTGCCCGCGGCTCCGCCCGCGTGGAAGTCGGTATGTTGTGTCAGTAAGCGGCTAATTCACCCCTCTCTCCTGGAGGCGAAACTTGAAGTAAAGTTCAGATAAAATATTATGTAATTGTATAATATTTTATCTCGACACTAAATAAAACTACACTCCAAAATCAATCGTTTTTGACGTGATTTAAAAGACAAAGAGTATATACTTAGTACGTGTATATCGGACGATACAGTACCACTTTTCTATTTTTACGTCCTTGACTGTACCTATCCAAATCAAGTCCATGGCAAATATCATCCAAATCGGTCCTCCAGTCAAATCAGTCTAAGCATGAAAATGTAAGAAATATAATAGAAATCCATACTTCCTAACAAACTTTCGAATTTAGGTCTAATATTACTTGGAAGTAAGATTAGAGGAAAGGTGAATAATAGATATCAAAAAGGTGAGGACAAATATTTACATTTTATTTACAGTTACGTTTATGTATGCACAACTAAATATGTACATATAATTATATCTACAGTTACATACTCCAAAAGTAGGTACGTAAAGTATATTTACTCGTACATAACATTGTCATTTAACAATATTTTTTTGTATACGACATTGTGAGTCTTCCCGGTAGGCATCAGCATGAACAGCTCCGTGCAGCTGGTGACGCGCGAGCACGCCGCGTAGGGCTGACCGTGTGAGAAACAGCCCGTGCCCAGGTACACGCCGGCGGCGCGCAGCGCCTGTCCCTGCGACTTATTGATGGTCATGGCGAAGCAGACGCTCACGGGGAACTGTAGGCACATGAAGCGGAACGGGAAGTTGCTCATGATGAGGATGAGGGGATGAGGGAGATGAACACGGCTTATCCAACGCAGCACTTCATCAGGATTTGCGCCTCGTTTCTTGCAGCTTGTTCCGTTGCATAACTTTGGAAGTGACAAATTTGGAATAAGTATCATTGGAACTCCAATTTTCAGGGTTAATGTGTGTGCTGGGAGTTCTGAAGCGCGCAATGAGTTTAGAAACTCCATCGGGTATGTTGTGTGTAACGTTGCCTTCATCCAAGACAGTGTTAATGGAATAGGGAATATGCATGAATTTAAATTTTTGCTTTATTAAACGTCACTTCATGTTCCAAACAATAGACAAAAAATATTTTTTGAATAACTATAAAAATAACCAAGATATAAGCCATCAAAGATTTCATTTTATCTCTTTCTTGCAAAACGGAATTTAATATGGAGTTTATATGGCCGGAGTGCGCGATGACGTAACAGTGCATATAGGATCTCGCTGTCTAATTAGCAGTTTAAAATGCCTATATCATGCGTATTTCTTGGCCGATTTTAATTTTAATTTCACATTTTAATATAATTTTTACGGTTTTTTGATATTTAGTTGAGAAAAGCTATTAATAAATTCATGCATGTACCCTATTA
Source organism: Hedya salicella (assembly GCA_905404275.2). Lineage (NCBI taxonomy): Eukaryota > Metazoa > Arthropoda > Insecta > Lepidoptera > Tortricidae > Hedya > Hedya salicella. Next base: position 3,951,430 of record FR990115.1, on the reverse strand, counting down.
TAAAAATACTCCACTAGAAGAAGTTAAAAGTTTTAAATACTTAGGAAGTTTAATCACCAATGAATCCAGATGTAACTCAGATATCGTTTCCAGAATTGCAATGGCAAAAAGAGCCTTTAATAACAAGAAACATCTTTTAAATGTAAATATAGCAAGAATGGTTCGGAAACGACTAATAAAAATGTACATTTGAAGTATTGCACGATACGGAAGTGAAACGTGGACATTGACACAAAAAAATAGAGAAAAGCTGGAAGCATTCGAGATGTGGTGCTAGAGGAGACTGGAAAGAATCAGCTGGACAGAGAAAAAATCGAATGAAGAAGTATTAAGAACGGTAGAGGAGAAAAGATGTCTGTTAAGAACCATAGAAACCAGAAGGGGGAAGATGATAGGGCACTTGATACGATATTACGGGTTCTTTAAAAACATCATAGAAGGAAAAGTTGAAGGGTAGAGAGGAATAGGAAGACCCAGGCGCACCTACTTTGCACAAGTAAAGGAAAAGTAAACGTCAGGTCGTACCAAGAAGTCAAGTCTCTGGCTGAAGACAGAGAGAAGTGGCAGTTACTCCACCGACAAGAGCGTAGCTCTTATATGAAATGATGATGACTACTGCCTGTTCATCTTCGATTTCCGTCAATATCCGCATATTAACGGCTCTCTCACAAACCCAAGAGTTATCACGTCGGGTCACCTGGCTCAAATCTCCGTATACGCTTCAAATGTCGTCTTCAAGAGACGTAACGATCCTGCATAACGTCTCTGGTAATCGAACCAGGCCTTTGGTTTCCTCCAGAAGTCCTTCTCCAATCTAAAGCAGTACCTGGGCGAATTCCTGCACATGAGAGCCTCCTCCTGTTGATACCACCAAGCCACTTATCTCGTATTTTGTTGTATTATTAAGTCAATCATTCAATTAAATTTGTTGATATCCGTACCCCCTCTTCTAAACTTAGAGTTAATTTGGCAAAATGCTTCCTCTTTCCTATGTCGTAAAGTATAAATTTTAGCGCCACCTGTTAGTTAAGCAGGGTACTCGATAGTCGTAGGCTCGAGAAAGAATTAGAGTAGATTTGAGAAAAGTTTGCACCTCCTTCCTAAGTAGCGTCATAAGATTCAGGTGCAAACTTAACTCAATCAAGTGTAGTGGCTACCCCCCTTTTAGGTATTGAATTTTTATAGCTTATAACTTAGCCGTCGATTTTTCGACAGATTAGTAAAGTTTGCATCAAAATTTGTTCAGCTGTTTTCACGTGATGCTCGTACAAATAAACAGACATACAGTTTTATTATATGTATAGATTAATATTTTCATACTTTAAAAATGGACTGTCCCATCCAAGTTTAAAGACTCATAAAATAAGCTACACGGAAGATATCGAACCCAAAATTGTTTTTGAGGATTTCTATCGTAGAAATTACCAATTCAAATTAAAATTATTTTTTATTTGAGTACAATCAACTTCTGTATCTATATCCCTCTTATCAACATACCTGTATCACAGATTTGATGAGGTCTGTTCACCGTGCAGGAGACCGCCCACGAGATGTTTGCCCTCGACTTTCTCTTGGACTACCAATCGCTCCATAGGTATTTGTTCATATTCTATTTTAAAGCCGCGATTTGGAACAATCCGTCTAAATCAGCGGCGATGTCAAGTAAATGGAGTTTCGATTAGAAACGGGATATTTTCGACACCTTCGCGAAATGCCATTAGGGCACACATGTACTTGTGACGTCAGCACATCCATTATATTACGGTTGCGTCGCGAAAAAAACTCAAATTGACATATTACGGAGCAAACATTGAATTTCTACATTGGTACAAAGCCGGTTACACACCAGAATACAAGGATTCGTAACAAATAGTTACAAAAGGTGATAAACTGAAGTGGCAGTGGGACAGGGCACATTAAAAAAACTGGCCAAGTGCGAGTTGAACTCGCGCACCGAGGTTTCCGTGCAAAATATACGCTACAAATGGCCGTATTTATGAAAATCCAGTATTAGCAGAGCCTTACTTCTAAGCAAAATCTACGCGTGGCTCGATAATTTTATATTGCTTACTGATATAGACAGACAGACATAAAAATTATACAGTTTTTAGTATTTTTTGTTATAGCGGCAAAAGAAATACATCATCTGTGAACAATTCTAACACGATTCATGAGATACAGCCTGGTGACAGACAGACAGACAGACAAACAGACGGACAGTGAAGTCTTAGTAATAGGGTCCCGTTTACCCTTTGGGTACGGAACCCTAAAAATTCAAAATCTCAAAAATCTATATAACAAAATAAATAAAAGAATGGTTTCACATTTGTTGTTGTTAGAAGTTGTTAGAAGGTTGGAAGCCTTCAATTAAGCGATGTAGGCTTGTATCGGAAAGTTCCGCTCTTCCTTCACTCGGTGGTTGGCAAAAACAAGTAATAGTTTGAAGAACCTATGCCGTTGGGGCTGAAAGTTTCTCGAGTGGAGACCGCGTGCCGGCAAGCGCAGCGTGGGAAGCCACCCGCAAGGTGATCGGACTGGATGCGAGTCGCCTCTAACCGGCCCATGTGGAAGTCAATTGAGGAGGCCTGTGTCCAGCAGTGGACGTCCTATGGCTGAAACAAATCATTATCATTTGATTTCTTTCGATGATGAGTGATAAAATTCGAATTAAACTTAAAATAAAGTCACTAGAAATATCTGATCTTAACGCAAGCCGATGTTCCACTCTGTACTTTGGAAAATCCGCGTTCCTAAAAACTGACACAACATCTAATAAAATCTTCAATTACACAAATTAAATGTCCCTGTTTCTGCGTAGTCGGCTAATTAAGGCGGCTAAGTACCTCTGATCCCTGTCGTTCAAATAAACACCAATCCAATTTCTTAATTCAGAATTACGAGTCGCCGAGGGTCCGACTTTAAAGTTGGCGTCTTAGCGGTGACTTAGGAGCGTGTAGAACCGATTACATAAGATGATTACGGAAAATTATTTTGCTTACTGTATCTAATACTTTTAAACATGAATTTATATACAAAGATGTCCTTTACAAAAAATATTATTTGTTGTCATACAAGGCTGCAAAGTTGTTATTTGGCGGGAGTACATGAATTGAAAGCCAAGTAAGCGAAGTTAGTGGTTCAAAAATAGATTCCTGAGCGTAACGAGGCTTTCTAGGTACGAGGAGGCAAATTTTGCAGCCATGCGAAACACATCACTTTTGACCTCAATACAGCGAGGAAAATGTGAGATGTAAGAAAAACTATGAAATTATAACAAACCGATTATATTCTCAAAAAAAACGAACTTTTCCACACAGATTTGGCGCTGTAAACGGAGCTTTTTCGAGTTAGTGAGGTGAAAAATATATTTTTTTATAGAAAAGTTCGTTTTATCCGCTAGCGTGGAAAGGTATAGTAACCTCAAGTGTCTAACTTGCTCACGTAAATTTATACCATCGGGATTATGGCAAGTGAGTGCCATAAGATTACTAACTTTTTCCTTTGGTATGCTATAGAACGATCTCTCAATACCAAAATATTGGTGAAAAAACTACTTATATCTCATAAAATCTCCCCAAGATACAACAATGTTAAAATCATACTTATTGGATTTTCCCAAAAAAAACGCTTCATACTAGCTTAGTGACGTCACACGATTAATACCTTGTATGGGGAAATTAAGGACTTTCTCTGCAGCTATGTTTAAACTTGCGTTTATTGGAACGGTTAAACTTTAAGTATTTTATTGTATTTTAGTCAGCATACTTTGTATGGGTTATTCAATGGTATTATTAGTTATTAATATTTTCATACTTTAAAAATGGACTTTCCCACCCATTTTTAAAGCCTCATAAAAAAGCTACACGTTTTTAATGTAGTTCCTTATTTTGCTTGTTATATCAGGATCTTATGTAATATTTAAAAAATTTGTGATCAGGTAACAACCCTATTGTAAAATATCTAAATAGCATGAACTTTGCTTAGCATGCGGTCAACGGTTTTTTTTATGTAAGATAGGCAAGCATTTGACTTCAGTCTCACCTGTTAGTAAGCGGCGATGAAGCCGACGATGGAGCATGCTTACCAAGATAGTGTCTATTCACTCTTGTCTTGAAGAGATCCAAGTTATATTGTTCCGGGAAAAGATATGCTGGAAGCGAGTCCCACTCTTTAGGCGCTCTAACGAGGAAATTATTCTAGTCCCATAGTGACGAAATGGACACGGTGGAATAGAGAATTTGACAGTAGAAAAAAAAGTAAGATCCTGATAAGACAGACACAATAAAAAACTACATTAAATTTTTGAGTTCGATACCTTCTTCTTAAGTGTAGCTTATTTTATGAGTCTATGTGAGATTAAAAAGCATCCTAATTTCAATAGAGAAGATGGATTGTCACTACCACCAGCTTGGGATCCTGTAATACATCTCATCAAGGAACAAGCGAGACACAGGACTGCAAAACCTGAATTTCCGAACGGTGTAAAATATCTTATCAGTTTAAAAAGTAGTTTCATAGTCTTTGTTTTTAAAAATATTATAATTAGTAATGAGGTAGCCTGGGAGTTTTTCTTTGCAGCGTTTCTTTTCTCCTTAGTACGCCTCATTTGCGAAATACTGCTTGGTAAATTATTAGAATAAAATAATTAAGCCCTTCTGGCACATGTGTAACTGTCTTTACAGCTTAGGCCCATCTGGCATGTATGTACACCCTTATTTGTTTTTTCAAAAATGGGTAGTTTGCACAAATTGTAACTTTGACAAAGGAAAATACATCTTTTCTCAGTCCACCCGTGACCATGGAAAGCTGGAAAGCTTCCGAAACGTCGGGAACTAAAATGAGATAATATACGCGATATAATCCGTTAAATTGTTTTATTTCAATATATATATTATTAAGTCGTCGTTTTATAACATACTATAAAAAAAATTGTCAATAAGCCTATTAGTTCATGCAGTCCCGCCGCACACTCCCCGAAATGGTCAATGGACATATTACATTCTAAGCTAGAATGCCATGTTGTCTTCAAGATGAGTGTGAGCCCAAGATTTATAGATCTTAGCGATATTATACTACAACCATGCCGTGTCTATCCAGCAAGCTTCCAAATCCACCGTGGAATCTGTCGTCAGACCCGCGGCGGGTCTAATCGAGATGAACGCGAGATCCCGCTCATAATTACTTAAATATACTCGCTGCCGCTGCTTTTAGGGGCCAGACGGGGACAGAATAGCAAGGATGTGACTGCGGATTATTCGGCATTGTCGTGTGTCAGATGACCGTGCACTTAAGTGGCCTACAGATGCTTAATAATACAATGTGACTCAAGGATCATTAAAACAAGAGGACTGTCAATCAAATATTAGCCAATGCAGAATTAGAAACTGATTATTTCCCTATTTGCTACCAGCGCTCAGGGGTGTATTTACCCTAGGGCCAAGGGGGCCATGGCCCGAGGCAGCAAACAACCAGGGGCGGCGTCGCGGCGTAGCAACTCTCGGTGCGCGAGTCTAACTCGCACTTGGGCGGTTTGTTTCCTTTACTTCTGGGGCGGCGAATCGTATTGGCTCAGGGCGCCACATTTCAAAATACGCCCCTGCCAGCGCTTGTTGTAATGTGACATAGTTAGTCTTTGCGATGACAACCTCAAGAAACTGGTCAATAGTCAATAATAGAGAATAGTACAACATACATACAAAGGTACCTTCCCTTGATTGTTATAGTAATATCTTACTTGTGATATTATTATTAACACATTCGCTCCCAGTGTCACAACGTTTGTGATCAAAACATTTTAATTCGTATGCCGGTGAGACGCTTGCTTTGTGTGGGAAAATGCATTTTTAAAGTATGGAAATTGTAACAAATTCGAGTTGTTTATATTTGTTTTTGCCACATTTGGGTATTTTACAAACGAAAGAAACGCGGAACGATGCAAACTGAGATTGGATAGGTATATGCTGCAATCGCTTACCTGATGAACTGGGTGCGCTGGTAATAGTGCTGGAGTCTTCAGGGTACAAATCATCACCTCACGTTCACACCACTCACACTTGATATTATGCCGGCCGGCTAAAACTTTATAATTTTCACGACAATAACGTTAGAGTTTTGGATTTTTTTATCCTAGACGAAATTCGTTCCTGCGTGCACGTTGTGTTCGAAAACGGTAGTGGTGAAGCCCAAGATTCTGTTGCAATCTTCTCTTTCGCACGCACGTGTAAGGGCACTCTTGCATCCCCTTCTAGCGATTGCAGGCGCAAGCAAGTGACTCGCGTTAACCCGTCAGAAAGCATCGCTGTATGAAAACAAATCGCGCGCAATTTTAAATACTTACTATGATTTTAATGTGAAAAGAAAACATTCCGCCCACCAAAATACAATAATTTGTATTTTAATTAAGAATATAATTAAAGGGAAATGCGATAAAGAGCATGTCTGCATGAACAAAACTTATCTATTAAGAATATATACTAATTAGGATTACTTAAACTAAGACTAATATACTACACTACATAGATCGTTGATCCTCTCTTTGGTTAGTCACACTGGTTTGGGAGTGGGCATAACTTGACCAATGGACGCTTTAAAAGTGACCCATTAGCGGTACGGATCGTGGCTAAGCGCACAACACCGTCCGGTCCAGGATGCAATTCTACTACGCGGGCGAGAGGCCAATGCAATGGCATAGTGTTTTCAGTTTTGATAATAACAATCGAGTTAATATCAAGGGGTTGACAATGAAAAGTCCATTTGGCACGTTTCGTTAGCGATTGTAAGTATTCTACTCTCCAGCGTCTCCAGAAGTCTTGCTGGAACCGCTGAATCAGTTGCCATCGACCTAGTCGATTGATTTTAACAGTGGATAAATCTTCATCAGGGACCGAAGTTAATGGTTCTAACGTAAGGAAATGACCTGGGGTCAGTGCGCTCATATCGTTAGGGTCCGAGCTAACCGGGCATAGTGGGCGCGAGTTTAATACTGATTCGATTTGAACGAAGAGTGTTGTCAACTCCTCGAACGTGAGAGTCTGGTCACCGATAACACGGTATAAGTGAGCTTTTGCAGATTTAATTTGTATTTCCCAGACTCCTCCGAAATGTGGACTTGATGGGGGATTGAACCGAAATTTTATATGTTGTGCCTTCGATGCGAATTTCATATAGTCATTAAGTAAATTGTTCGCACCTACGAAGTTTGTACCACAATCTGAATGAATTACATCAACGCGACCCCTACGGCCTACAAACCTACGAAGAGCAGCAATGAAGGCTTCGGAGGATAGATCAGACACCGCCTCAAGATGCACAGCCTTCGTTGTAAAGCAAACGAACAAGCATAAGTACGCTTTCCCAATTTTCGCACCTCTATACGAGCCTAGTCGGATACGAAACGGGCCAGCAAAATCCACACCGACTATGGAAAAAGGCTTGACTTGATTCACACGAACAGCCGGCAAGTCGCTCATAAATGGTTCAAGAGGAACAGGATTTAAACGATAACAGCGGACACATTTCGTTAAGCAATGTCTAATGGCGCGTATAGGGCAGAGAATCCAAAACTGCTGCGTTAACAGGTAATGCATAGTGTTTGTGCCAGGATGACAATTTTCCCGATGAACAGCCTCGATGATACGATAAGTTAATACGGCATTCCGAGGAAGCAAAGCCGGGTGTTTATGCTCAAATTCAAGTCCTGCTCTCGCTAAGCGTCCACCCACCCGGAGGATACCGAGTTGATCTACGAATGGGTTTAATTTACGCATTGATTTTGTAAGAGGTTTCTGGTCTTTCAATCGTGTAATTTCATTGTGAAAGTGACGAGATTGTACGTGTCTAACGATAACGGTTAACGCGTTATGAAGTTCCCAAAGACTGAGATGAACTGAGTTACAACGTGTACCCTTTTTGCGACTATTATTAATAAAACGATTACAGTGTGCTATTACTCTTTGAGTTTTCCGTAAGGACGAGAATTTGTCTAGTAAACTATCAATAAAATGCGGATCATCATGAGCTATTAGGGACTGTACACGCTCTTCTGCAATAACATCGGAATCGTCATGAGCTGCAAATGTCTCGAAAGCAGGCCAGGTTTCAGGAGTTTGAACGAGCCACTCTGGCCCCGCCCACCATAGGGGATTGTGAAGTAGGTCAGCTGGTAATTGACCTCGAGAAGCTATGTCCGCAGGATTTTCGCCGGAAGGTACGTAACTCCAACGTGCATATGGAATTGATTCTTGGATGTGACTAACCCTATTGGCAACAAATGTCTTCCAACGATACGATGGCGCCTTTATCCATGATAAAGCAACAGTGGAATCTGACCATGCAAAAAATTCAAGGGCTGGTAACGACGGGGCGTAAATCTGTTGTACGTGTTTTAAGAGATCAGCCAGTAGCACTGCCGCACATAACTCTAAACGAGGAAGGGGGACGCGTTTAGTAGGAGAGACGCGAGATTTACCGATTAGAAGGTTAACGTGTAATTTGTCATGATCATCAGTGGCAATCAGATACGCTACAGCTCCATATCCAGCCTCAGAGCTATCACAAAAACCATGAATTTGACAGTTCTTCATTCCCTCCACAGATATGCATCGGGGTATTTCCACGGACTGCAATAAAAACAGTTGATCAGAGAACTGTTCCCATTTTTCTACAATTTCCTTTGGAGGAGGCTCGTCCCAGCCGACTGATAAAATCCAAAGCTTTTGGATGAAACACTTTGCGAGTAAAGTAAGAGGGGACAAAAATCCCATCGGGTCAAAAATACGAGCCAATTCACTGAGGATAGTACGTTTGGTACATGTACGGATGAGTGGTTTAACTTCGAAAGTGAACACGTCTTTGAAAGGATTCCATTTTAAGCCCAGCACTTTGAGAACGTTAGCTTGATCGTAGTCCAACGAAACCGCATCAGTTAAACGATGTTCGATGGGTAAGTTTGATAATAAATCAGGGTGGTTACTCGCCCACTTGCGCAGTTCGAATTGACCCCGTTTTAATAAGGCTATTAACTGGGCAATCGTTTGTTTTGCCTGTGCGAAAGTAGGCGAGCCACTGACAACGTCGTCGACATACACGTTTGATTGTAAAACTGATTTTGCCAAGGGAAACTCACCACCTGCATCATTAGCGAGTTGTTTCACTGTGCGACACGCAAGAAAAGGAGCTGAACTAACTCCATATGTGACAGTGTTTAAGCGATACTCCTTTATAGTTTCTGATTGATTGAAGCGCCAAAATATTCTTTGATAATCGCGATCACTTTCTGCAATCAGGATTTGTCGATACATCTGACGCATGTCAGCAGTAAATACGATGGGATTGACACGAAACCGGCACAAGATATCGAGAATATTGGTTTGTAATTTTTGACCTATTAACAGGGTGTCATTAAGCGAAATTCCACGCGAGTCCTTTGCTGACGCATCAAAAACTACACGGAGTTTCGTGGTTACGCTATCTGGTCGAAATACACAATGATGGGGAATATAAAATTTACCCTGGGATAGTTCATGGATAGGAACTGGACTCATGTGGCCGCTTTGTAAGTAGTCTGCCATGAAGTCGGAATACTGAGCACGAAGTTCTGGATTACTCATAAGTTTTCGCTCTAGCGAATGAAACCGTCTGAGTGCCGCTTCACGCGAGCCGGGAAATATGGGAGTATTTACATTTTCCTTAAAAGGCAAAGTAACGATATATCTTCCAGTAGGATCACGAGATAAAGTATCATTATAGTGTTTTTCACACAGCCTTTCGTCTGAAGTTGGCTTTGGAATAGCTTGAGGCACTGAATCGAGTTCCCAAAACTTTTGTACTTGCTCTTGGAGGTGATCATCTCCAGTGATGAAAAAGGAGTTTACGTCTGTCGCCTGATTAACCTTAACAGTACCTAACAGAATCCACCCGAATATAGAATTAAATACAGCCGGGAAGTAAAAGTGTCGAGAAAACTTCTGCACCTAATAAAACGTCAATGTTACCAGGTATGTTACAGTCAGGGTCGGCAAGAGTCAGATTTTGAAGATGGGCCCAAGTCGTTTTATCAAGCCGTACAGCAGGCATTGGACTACAAATATTGGCTAAAGTAAGAGCTTCGATACTAAACACGGTATTTCCACTAACTCCTATCTCGAGCTGAACTGTACCTGAAATGGCGGCAGGGGTCTGACCAAGGCCACGAATGGTTCGAGATGTGGACGATCGACTTAAACCTAGACGGTTAGCCGCACGGTCGGTAATGAAATGAGCTTGACTCCCCGAGTCGATGAGTGCACGAAAAGATTGAAATTTACCGGTAGAATCACGGATGCTAATCATGGCAGTTGATAATAACACGAGAGATGTTTCACGACTGTTAGTCAACATGCTCACTTGAGTGCAGGTGTTAGAAGTTTCGCCCACGTTAATGCCGGTTTCAGCCACATTTACGTTAGAACTATCAAGATGAAGCAAAGTGTGATGACGTTGACGACACTTCTGGCAACTGAAAATCGACTTGCATTCTTTAAGTCCATGCGAGGACCTTAAGCAGTTGAAACACCAGTGCTGTTGCTTAGCGTGATCGAATCGCTCTTGAGGCGATTTTTGAGAAAACTCTTTGCAGTGGACAATGGCATGACCTTCCCCACAAAACGAACACTTGAAGGCAGACATAGATGGCGGAGCGGTTTCATGCAGGGAGGATGAGGACTGCAAGGATGTCTCAAGGTCGCTATCTGCGTTAGACAATAACAATGTAGTTGACGTTTGTTTCTGTGTATAATTTGACTTGTCATATAGTTTACCCGGGTAACGGCTTTTGTCAAACACTCTAGGCTTGTCAGATACGCGAGTTTTCTCGTTAGCCGAAAAGTGGGTATCACGCACAAGGGCATCACATTGTGAATACAAAAAGGTTTTCAGTGACTTATAAGTGGGCAACTCGGTTGCTGATGACTGCTGTTCAAACTTGAAGCGAGTTTTTGAATCAAGTTTTGAGAGAAGTAAATACGTCAAGACAAAGTCCCATTGATCAGTAGGTAAATCAAGGCGAGTCAGCATAGTCAAGTTTTCATTAAACGTGTCTAGCGTTCTACGAAATTCGTAAGGAGAATTATGTTTCAAATTAACGTCCAACATTTCCTTCCAGCAAGTGAAGGCCAAATCACGTTTTCCGCGATAACGGTCTACTAACGTTTCATACGCAATGCGGTAGTAAGTCCCTGTTACAGGAAAGGTGCGGATAAGCGCTAACGCATCACCCGACAAACATGACACTAGGTAGTGCATGCGCTCTGTGTCTGATAGTGACTTATTATCGTGAATGATAGAATTAAACACGTCATAAAATTCAGGCCATAATTTTATTTGACCCGAGAAACTGGGAAGGTTAATTTTCGGAAGTTTCACTTGCATGACGTCACTCAATGACTGTGACGGTTGGTTTGATTTATCAGGGATAACTGTGAATATTCGATAAATAGATAGAATTTCGAAATAACATTCGTCAAACTCGGACCGGATGTCGTCTTCCCTGTCCTCCGAATCACTATCAATAACGCTCAATATGTCGGCATGTGCCTCCTCAAAGTTAGCTACATTCTTTCGAACTTCCGAAAAGTATGTAAGAAATTTGTCAACTTTAGTTGCGTCCTTTTTCGCCTGCTGCGCAATTTCTAGCGTCTTCTTTAACCGGTTAAACGCAAGTGTACGTTTGCGACGCAACGCTGGCAAGTCGTTGACAGTTAATCCTTCAATTTCGAAGGATCTTGACTTAGTTCCCTTAATTGATTTTCTTTTATACATTATTATATATTACGGATGAACCAAATTCAGGCACTTCAATAACACTTTACGTTAGTACTTACTATTTACTGACGTATTATACCGACAATTAATAAGTAATCAGTTTATATAAATACAAACGAATGTTACGATTTATTATTATAGAAACTAAAGATTAGAATTAGAGCTAAAACGCTTACGATAAGTTATTATTATGATAGTATCACGATGAATTTTGCAAATTATTTAAGATTGAACTACGAGAATAATATGCATAACCGGAACGATAATTTGAGTTAAGTTATACGTACGTATTGAGATGTACAATATCTTAAATAACTTGACTAGATAAAACACAATCAATTTACAGGTTACTTTTAACGATACGTGCGCAAAGCGACCAAATTAAATAGGTTGTAGCGTAGTATGAAGTTCACGCCAGCATAGTACAATTACAAAGACGTCATAAATTGGTCAGGTTATACAAGTGATGCGTAAGCAAACGTTCTACTTAATTTTATACAATTTCCTAATGGTGTCTTGTTATAAATTAGTTGTTCTTACATGCATGCATGCCCTTTAATCATCTGGTGTGGGATTTATTACATTTATAAATGAGAATCAACAAGATAATAATCACAGGGCATACCGAGTATAAATGGCGGGTAGGTATTTCGCTATTTGTACGAACGTTCTAGAACGATTTTCGAAATTACTTATTGTATTTTGATGGCAACTATTGTAAATCAGAATAGTTATAATATTGCTAGTTGAATAATTTTAAAAGGCCTTGGTTTTTGTTAAACCACAGGTCCCTGGTTTCGGCACCAACAAAAATGTAACAAATTCGAGTTGTTTATATTTGTTTTTGCCACATTTGGGTATTTTACAAACGAAAGAAACGCGGAACGATGCAAACTGAGATTGGATAGGTATATGCTGCAATCGCTTACCTGATGAACTGGGTGCGCTGGTAATAGTGCTGGAGTCTTCAGGGTACAAATCATCACCTCACGTTCACACCACTCACACTTGATATTATGCCGGCCGGCTAAAACTTTATAATTTTCACGACAATAACGTTAGAGTTTTGGATTTTTTTATCCTAGACGAAATTCGTTCCTGCGTGCACGTTGTGTTCGAAAACGGTAGTGGTGAAGCCCAAGATTCTGTTGCAATCTTCTCTTTCGCACGCACGTGTAAGGGCACTCTTGCATCCCCTTCTAGCGATTGCAGGCGCAAGCAAGTGACTCGCGTTAACCCGTCAGAAAGCATCGCTGTATGAAAACAAATCGCGCGCAATTTTAAATACTTACTATGATTTTAATGTGAAAAGAAAACAGAAATAATAATACCATTGAAGAACCCATACAAGGTAAGGGAGCTAAAACTTCAGCCGTTTCGATAAACGTAATTTTTAACATAGCTGCAGAACAAGATCCGTAATTTCCCCATTCAAGGCACTAGCCGTGTGACGTCACTAAGCTATAGTATGGAGCGTTTTTAGGGAAAGTCTAAAAATGTGATTTTAACATGGTTGTATCACGGTGAGTTTTTATCAACATCCCAATTGTATTGTAATGATGACGGTTGATTTTGAAGATGACAATCGATTCTCCTTTTTATAAAGATCAAATGTCTATATCGGACTAAATGTAAGAGAGTGGCTGAACGAGAGATGCCTGCGAGCTCGATAGTGTGAATGGACGAACTTTTTATGTACATATAAATAAGGTAATCTACTAACTTTAAATTTGTGTTGTTTTGGCAATAGCTGTTAAAGCACAAATGTTTTGTATAATTAAATAAATAAATAAATAAATAAATACAAATAGAGTACTCTAAAAGTCAGAAATGATAGTTAAACTTCGACATTCCTACTGATAGCGCTGAAAACCCTCCATACTAATTGTTACTCAAATGTGACGTCATTCGTGAGTTGGCGTAACAAATTTATAAGGAAAAACAAAAGTATTTTGGCATTTGGGTCGTGAAAAAGTGCGGTTATTATTTTATTGAATTATAAGGATTAAAAAAAACATTTCATTATGGATTTAAAAAAATCACAACATTTGAGTAACTTTAAAGTTTTGTATTTCAGGGCCATTTAATTTTTTTGTTTTTTTTTTGTTTATTTCATGATGTATTAGTATTCATGCAATCATATAAGTACAGTAGGCTGTAAAGTATGACCTGCGGTTTTATTCCTGTTGTAAGTAGAGTCGGAACGGAGAGTAGCAATTTGTATAGATTTTGTGTTGGCAATGATGTCGACGACTGCCTGTATCACCGGGCATGTCCAGCATAGTCCCGCCGCGCGAGGTATGATTCAACATTTAAATGTTAGCAACGCGCCCAAATTTGCGGCCGCCGTCTTAGCGAGCCGGCGTACAGTCACGGACACAAGTGCTGCGTCACAATATACTGCCTTTCTACTTAACTCCAAATGAGTTAGCACTTTCGCGGCCAAGCTTTTCGTAGCGCTGCGCACTTCCATACTACCTATTATAAAGTTGTGAGAATGAAATGTCTGTACATTGAAGATATTGAAAAAAATAATTGTAACGGACTATTTGGAGGTCACTAACTCGATTTTTTTTTAATAGCCTATATAGTGTCCCACTGCAGGGCAAAAGCCTTTCCCCCCTAGACTTCCAGTCGGCTCGATCCAAAGCAACATCTGGCCAGTCGCTGAGGTATGCACCCAAGTCATCCCGACATCTCCTCTTTGGACGTCCGCGATAAATATTTATTTTGTATTTTTTGTACGTTCGAATCTGTCGTGGCTTCATCACGCCAAATCGGCTAAACAGATCTCAACTATTTTTGGTACACAAGTAGCTGTGTATCCACAGATGGTTATAGGATACTTTTTACCCGACTGCGCTATCGAAAGAAAGAGGGGTTATGTCTATGGGAAACGCATGGTATCGACTACGCGTCTACGATCAGAGCGCCCGCTAGGCGGGTTCCTGGCAATGAATTTATTAAGTAGAAAGACAGTATTCTTTACCATTATAAAGTTGTAAAAATGAAATGTCTGTACATAGAAGGTCTTTTAAAAATGAATTTTAAAACTTGAAGACGAAACCCTTCAAGCTTTGCGGTATTGACGACGGAAAGACTTGACGTTTCCTAAATGCTGCCCAGCCCAGCTTTATTTTTCTATGGGCCTCTCTCGAAGTTATTTTCTCTCTTGAATTTGGTACAGCTGTTCCTAATACGGTGGAGACCAATAATAAAGCCGGCTATTTCGTAATAGGGATGGTGATTGATCTCGAAATTTTCTAAAATATATCCTGCAAAAACTAACTAAGATTTTGAGTTTGATACCTTACGTGTAGCTTATGTTATGAGCCTTTAAAGTTTGGTGGGAAAATCCATTTTTAACCGACTTCAAAAAAGGAGGAGGTTCTCAATTCGGTTGTAATTTAGTTTATACCTCAGAACTCCGACATTTACACGACGATTTGGAAAATTATTTTTTTGTTCATGAGAAGGTATATCCAAATTGGTCCCATAAAATTTTGGTGAAGATCTGATGCCGGGATCCATGAGGAATCGAAGGAATTCCTCGAATATTATGAGCACATCTATGGCGATTTCGGTATTTATTACAGTAGTTTAAGCATTTACACTTGAAAATCACCATTTGGTGAAGAGAAACCGATGATGAAGACACAAGCCATCAGTTACCGCTGAGGGCTCTACCAGTGTTATTTAATTCGCGGATCGTAAGTCGATTTATAAAATTATATTTTCGATTAAGAGTAGGAATCTCCAAGTTGGTCCCATAAAATTTTGCTTAAGATTTGATGATGAGATTGATGAGGAATCGAAGGAATTCCTCAAATGTTATGGGCACATCTATGGCGATTTTGGTGTTTATTAAATTAGAACAAGCATTTACACTCGAAAATCATCATTCGGTGAAGAAAAACTGATGATGAAGACACACGCCACCAGTCACTAATAAGGGCTCAACCAATGTTATTTAATTCACTAATCGCAATATAATTCTTTATCATATTTTGCTTAGAGGCAGAAGTTGGTTAAGATCAGGGTAGCAAAGTGGAGCTGATAGTGGAGAACCAGAGAACTCCTCAACGGTTAACGGCACTGATTCTGAAACAGCAACGTTCAGCTAAAGGTCGTGAGCAATTGACATTAGAATGCATTATGTCTGTAAGTGGCGTATAAAAGTCGGAGAAGTCATGAAAGTCGTGTATTACGTGTGGCTTCGATCGTCAGAAGGCAGATTTCGTAGTCTTGTTATTTCCGTTAACGATCTCTCATCATATGGTCGATTTAATAATTTGTTGGCGTCCAAATCTAACAACGCTATGCCTTCCAAAGTTTTGACACGGCTTAGTGCAACATATATTTGCCCTTTAGCGTAAATCTTTTTATCAAGGTCTATCACAGCTTTCTCGAGGGTGGTACCTTGTAGCTTATGAACAGTAACAGCCCAACTTAATATTAAAGGTAACATACGACGCGCCACATCTTCTATTCCCTTGTCGATGTCGCTTAAAACGTAGTACATGATGGAGGTATGGGTATGCAACCGTCACTATTTTTTAACCTAAGACCAACAGTTTCATTCAAATCAAAATCAAATCTACGTAAATTCTACGTACAAATAGTCAAATTTTACATACACGGCTTCCGGGAGCTCCCCGTCTTCCAGCTGATCTCGTCTTATGGCCATAACATCACTCGAGATTCTACGCCAATTTGAGTTGCGAGATAATTCTTTAAATATTATGGGTCAGTTGAGACTGTTAGTCGTATTCTTTTTTAACCAGCAAGCTACTGGACTTTACCATTTTGACCTAGCCAATTCTTATAATTTAGATTTTATTTACAATAGTCTTATCTACTATTGGTCTTATTTATTTACAATAGGGCCTCCTCAATTTTCCCACTTTGGGCTCTAAAAATACTTTTTATGACTAAAATGCATCACTAAAAAGCAAAAATTAAAAAAAAAATTAAAAAAAAGAACCGACTTCAAAATAAACTAAATAGCCAAAAATTATCTTTTATTTACGGTGCGGATCACATTTGAATCACCTTTTGAAGTCGGTGCCAAACCTGAAGTAAAGTTCTTTATTGAACAAAAATACGAATTACTATCACTAAATTTAACTAAAGGCTCGCCGCTGCGGTTCTTGCGTGCCATTTGTGTTAATAGTAATAAATTAATGGTTTGGCACCGACTTCAAAAGGTGATTCAAATGTGATCCGTACCGTAAATAAAAGATTATTTTTGGCTTTTTAGTGTATTTTGAAGTCGGTTCCTTTTTTATTTAAAATTTTTTTTAGAGTATGCAAATATTAATAACTAATAACACCATGAATCACCCTTGAAATGTATAGTAACTTTTCTTGTGAAACCGTTTCGATAAACGTAAGTTTTAATATAGCGTCACAAGTTCGTTTTTCGTTCGTTCGTTCGGCTTTAGTATGGAGCGATTTTTGGAAAATTAAAAAAGAAATAACATTGCTTATATATTTAACTGAGCTTTTATGAAATTGAAGTAGTTTTTTCAGCAATATTTCAATTATTGAAAGGTCGTTCTATAACATACCTCCGAAACAAGTTAACAAATAACGTATTCCAACAGTGAATCTGCGAGCAAAAGATAGTCTAAAATAAGACACATTTATTATTTAAAAAAATGGCAGTTCGCAGCTTGTGCCAAAGTCAGTTTTGCCGAATCAGTTCAGATTTTAGGAGTAGATTGTTTATGTTTTGATACTGCTCGGAGTCAAGTTTTGAAAATAGCAAGATAATAAATTTTACGGATATAAATTTTAGCATCTAATAAAAACGCCAAAACAAAACGCAAACCAGAATACTGATATAAAACTATACTTTTAAGCGAAGCCTTTTATGTGCGACGGTACCGCATATTGTAACTTAGCTACACCTTTGAGATATTCTTCTAAAGAGCATGAATAAACTTTTACACGCTGACCAAAACGTCAAGACACTTTATTCGATCCTCTGAACTGTAATAGTATTTATTTTCCTCTTCTCACGCTCGAAAACACCTAAAACTATCTAATATTCCATCCGGCTTCCGCGATTATCTATACCATTATAAAGTTGTAAAAATTGAATGGCTGTACATTAAAGATATTTTCAAAAAATATTGTAACTGACTTGATTTTTTGTATGTTCGTATGTGTCGTTGTGGCTTCATCACGCCAAATCGGCTTAACGGAGTTCAACTATTTTTGGTACACGGGTAGCTGGGTATCTACAGATGGTTAAAGGATACTTTTGACCCGACTCGGATATCTCAGATATCTCGGTACTCGTGAAGTAATGATATACTTTCCGCACTAGCATCGAAATGTACTATTTTGATTCAGTTACCCCCCAATAGTCCGTTACGATATTTTTTTATATAATATATATCTTTTATATTGAGACATTCCATTTGTACAGCTTTATAATAGTATAGATGACGAGAAACAGGTCTAAACCTGTCTAAGTCTACATAAAGCCGTGTGCACACAAGCATATTCGTTTACTCAGCCAGTAATGGGCGGCGCGTGTCCGTGCCCGCCACTCACTCGCGCAAGTACTTAAATACTTCATCACAATCTCTAGTGTGCTTGAGCCGTTTTTGATCAATTATATCGTTTCTTGGTCGAAAGGTAGCGTTTATGGGAAAAGTTGCATATTTTGGAGGGTTGGCTTTCTATTGTAGTAAAATTGCGTTATTTTAGCGTTGTAAGTATCACATTGTTAAGTTATACTTGTTAATGGTTATAGGATACTTTTTACCCGACTGCGCTGTCGAAAAAAGAGGAGTTATGACTTTTCTCCTCCGCGAACGAAGTTGCGGGCACCTTCTAGTCTATACTATTATAAAGTTGTAAAAATGAAATGTCTGTGCATTGAAGATATGTATTTTCAAAAAAATGATTGTAACGGTCGATTTGTAGGTCACTAAATAGATTTTGTATGTTTGTATGTGTCGTTGTGGCTTCATCTCGCCAAATCGGCTAAACAGATCTCAACAACTTTTGGTACACGGGTAGCTGGGTATCCACAGATGGTCATAGGATACTTTTTACCCGACTGCGCTGAAAAAAACAAACAGGAGTTATGACTTTTCTCCTCCACGAACCAAGTTCAGCACCTTCTAGTAAACTTATGAAATGATGGTCTAGTCTATTGAGATATTTTTTTTTTCACGCTACCGCTTACAGAAACCCGTGTAGCGGGCACTCTGCTCGTAGACGCGTAGCCGATACTATGCGTTTCCCCATATGTAGAGGAAAGTGCGTAACGCTACGAAAAGCTTGGCAGCGAAAGTTCAAAGTTCAGTCCATTTGAGAGCTGCGTCCCATAGTTTGAAAATCACTGAAATAGAAAACCAAAATAAAAAGCAAAGTATCAAAACGAGTGGAGCGCGCTACCGACGAGATATCTTTAAGGCGACTCAACATAAATAAACTTGAGTTAGAGAGACTGACTAATTACAACTTATACACTTAAAGGTATATAGTAACTTACAACTACGGCTATATACGCCGTACCTTTCTATGTATTAAATTATACATTATTTCTAAGTGAAGCGTAACATGAATTTATAATATAACTAGAAGGGCACCTTCTTCGGTCACAAAGGAGAAAAAGTCATAACCCCTCTTTTTTCTTTAGCATCATATACATAAAAACATAAAAATAAAAAGTGTCCCATAACTATCGGTGGATGACTACTTCTGTACCAAAAACAGTTGTAATCTGGTGAACCGGTTTGCCGTAATGAAGTTAAAACGATACATACAAGCAATAAAAAAAATATAAAATATATATATTTTTCTATCCAGTGACATCCAATTAGTCCGGTACAATATTTGTTTTTCAAATATCTTCAATATACAGACATTATACTTTGCAACTTTATAATAGTTTAGACTAGAAGGCTCCACAATTCCCTTTTTAATCTTCAGCGTAGTCGGGTACCCTTCCTTAGATATCCTGCTAAACTCGTATCGAAAATTGTTAAAATCGATCCAGCGGTTTTGAAGACACAGAATTTCCTACACACATTTTTTGAGAGATGGCGTTACATTGGCCCGCTAACAATACCCGTACATCTTAAGAAGCTACATACTTTTAAGATTTTTTCTTGGAATGACCTGTGATAAACATTAGTCTAGATTTTATAAATATTATTAAAACATTCATAAGCGATATCTATATGTTTTACACTCTGAAACTAACACTAAAACATAAAGATGCTTGCCATAGTAGGTACGTAACATTTTGATATTATGCCGAAAACGTGACGGAGAATGCCCCATTCAAACAGTTTACTTTATTTTCGGAAGATAAAAAGTGAAAACACGTTTATGAAACTCCTCGCGACAGAAGTTTTTGAAAAAGATACCCAATTAACACTTACAACCTTATGCTTAAACCTTTTCTTACCATTTTATATGTATTTTCAAGTTACAATAGGTAAATTACTTTCCTATAAATATCTTCATATTCAATCACAGACACAATAAAAAAGTTGCAATTGGCCACAATCGTTAGACTTCTTTTCGAATTTAAAAAGAAAACTCGTTCTAAATTCGAAAAGGCGCAAAGTCCGAAGCGATCGCAGGAAGCGGAAAAGGGCGGGAAATAATTAGCATACTCGGCCGCGGGCGAAGAACACTACACTACCAACATCAAAAGGTTGTATCTTAGTCGAAATTTTAGGGCGGTTACGTCTTTTTCAAACTAGAAGGTACAGGGCAGGGAAAACGCACGATTTAGAATTACAGTTTTTTAATGTTGCCTGCCAGGTTTTTGTAAGGAATTAAAGTTTCATGTTGGCTGTTATTTTTCAGATTCTTTTTAATGTTAGCAGCCAGTTTTTTTTATCAAGTAAGGCCTCGTTTCTTGGGAAATTTTACACAAGTTGTTGTGTGTTTTGAGCGTATAAAAGGTGAGAAATAGACTTCCTTACATGAGTTTCCACGACGCGTTATGCTTAAAATAATGTACAGGTAACACGTTTAAACTGTCCACCGACAAGTATTTCGTGTACTCGTGCTGCCAGGCAGTGAGTAAAGACTGCTGCTCTCAACTCGCTGCTTATAATAACCGGTAATTTTCCGAGCAAGGCGGTAAAAGCGGTAAGAGCATTCATAGAAATAAAACAATTTAACGGATTATATCGCGTATATTATCTCATTTTAGTTCCCGACGTTTCGGAAGCTTTCCAGCTTTCCATGGTCACGGGAGGACTGAGAAAAGATGTATTTTCCTCTGTCAAAGTTACAATTTGTGCAAACTACCCATTTTGTGAAAAAACACAAATAAAGGTGTACATACATGCCAGATGGGCCTAAGCTGTAAAGACAGTTACACATGTGCCAGAAGGGCTTAATTATTTTATTCTAATAATTTACCAAGCAGCATTGCACAAATGAGGCGTACTGAGGAGAAAAGAAACGCTGCAAAGAAAAACTCCCAGGCTACCTCATTACTAATTATAATATTTAAAAAACAGAGACTATTAAGTAACTCAGCCATTCTGTAACTCAGCAGTCAGATGTTGATTGTCGCAGAACTCCATGCATAGTAAAATTAAATTCACTATGGAGTTGGAAAATCAAAATTCACTTGCATTCTTAGATGTGTTAGTAATTAGAGGTCCTAAAAATGACATAGGTCATACTGTATATAGGAAACCTACGCATACAGATAGGTATTTGAATGGCAAATCTCACCACCATCCCTGTCAACTTGCTACAGTGGGTACAATCAACATCTGACTGCTGAGTTACAGAATGTCACACGTGCGCTTCGAGCCAACGAGCTCCAGATACCACATTCCAAGCAGAATCCCAGTATGAAGAAACCAACAGTCGAGCGTAAACCTGCCGTATTACCATATGTGAAAGGGGTCACAGACAAGATCGGAAACATCTTCTCTCTGGCACATGTGTAACTGTCTTTACAGCTTAGGCCCATCTGGCATGTATGTACACCTCTATTTGTGTTTTTTCAAAAAATGGGTAGTTTGCACAAATTGTAACTTTGACTGAGGAAAATACATCTTTTCTCAGTCCTCCCGTGACCATGGAAAGCTGGAAAGCTTCCGAAACGTCGGGAACTAAAATGAGATAATATACGCGATATAATCCGTTAAATTGTTTTATTTCAATGAGTAATAATCGCGGAAACAGAAGAAAATATTAAGAGCATTCATACTTGCACTGTCTACTTCCATACCGATTTGCCCGCTCACTGCGGCGGATAAGGAATAAACGTAATTTCACGACCATAGGCATTTGCATCCTAGCAATCATCCAGGGTAAAACTTAGTCCTGATAACCTCAAAAAGGTTATCAGGCATAACCCTTAAGTCTTTTCCCCGCCAATACATAACCTTGAAAATGGTCACGTCGACGTAGTGCCCTGCCTCGGCGCTACGACAAAAAAATAAGATCCGGACCATAATCGGCTAGGGAGTTTGATCCAACACATTTACAGATACTGAAAATACACTGAAATATTTTGATGAATACTTTTTTATTGTCATCTAATCGGTGTTGTTGGCGTGTAAGCACTTTAAGCATAGTATCAAGATATTCATGACTCTACCGGTGAGCAAGTTATACCGAAATAAAAGTAAAAAAATAAAAATAAGGGGACAATTTTACACAAATCAAACTAGTCCCATAGTAAGGCTCTCTCTCAATAAGGCTTGTGTCAATAAGTTTTGTACCTTTCTGCCCCAGCGGCCATCGGTTCTAAGACCAATGTGCCCCCCTAAAACATTGACTTTGATTAAACTACCTGCTTATAACATTACCTATTATTGATATTAGAGGCGATCCTTGTTTTTCCCATAATCATTGAAAGTCATAAAGTAACTCATAAAATCATTTGTCATCATTTTGAAACCGTATTTTCAGGGTCTGTGAAATCGTCATCCTGCAGAATTCGTCATCCTGGTTAGGTTTAGGTTAGGTTTATTTTATGAGAATCCCGAAAA
This sequence comes from Hedya salicella, assembly GCA_905404275.2. NCBI lineage: Eukaryota > Metazoa > Arthropoda > Insecta > Lepidoptera > Tortricidae > Hedya > Hedya salicella. The sequence goes on along the minus strand of FR990115.1, from coordinate 3,928,634 downwards.
AATCACGATTTTGGAGAAAAATCGATTATGACTAACGAAATTGCTTATAGTAGTAATTTTTAATTTTATGGTAGTCAATGAAGACACATGTCCTCGTGTTTTTGTAAACAGATTTCTTAACGAATTGGCCACTTGGTTTATTCACCGAGATATGAACGAAAAACATTGTACTTACTTTAACTACCTACTTACAAAAGTTTAGCAAAAAGTAAAAATAAGACTATATATACTAAGAAACTAGAACTACAATAATATCAGTCATTAATTTTAAAACATGGTAGGACCTTTAAAAGTTTTAAAAGTTTTTTTTTTTTCAAATTTCATGTAATTTGATGGGAAAATCCTAAAAATTACATGAAATTTGAAAAAAAAACCTTGTTACTTAGAGAAATTACAATCTGTTTTTTTATAGTAGTGTATTGTTACTTGGCAGTTATTATAATCAAAGGCAGAAGCAGAGAGTGAAGTTCAAATAAAACATACCGAATTTTCCGCGAAATTTTATTAATTAAATTTCGACGATTGAAATCCCTAAAACGAAAACGAAATTAAAAAAATATGTAAATGTACATACATGTGTAAATAAGCTTTAAGCTTCTCGCTTGCACACAGCCACGATTACTTTACACCTTTTGTTTCGTTATATGTATGTGTGTATGCAAAAAAAAAACATATTTATTCCTTCTTCTGTCCATATGACCGAATAAATATTGGAAAATTACTGCCAACATCAGTGTGCTTAAAATAATGTAAGTATTGTATGTTTAAAATACTAGGTATATTGTGTAGTTTTCATGTGGCAAAATTCCTAACTAAATGTTTCTTACCAAAACCCTGGATTAGATACCAAAACCCCCAATTTTCCCCATAACAAAATAACACAAACGTATCAACTGAGAAAATCGAAAAGTAAATCCTTAAAATCGCTCACGTATCAGCCTAATACCCCATTTACGTCGCGTCCCATCTGGCAACACCGCGCAATGGCGTAAAAACGAAAAAGGGAACCTGTCACAAAATGGCGTTATTATCTGGGCTAATAAAAATTCAGCGCGCGAAAATCCCCGCACTCTGATTGGTTGGCGGTGGGAAGACGCCTCACACCATTGGTAGCGGCGTGTTTATTCCATTTTCAAATTAACTTTCACTGTCGTGGCGAGGTTCGCGCGGAATTTATTTCGTGCTCTTTATTACGGCGGGAAAGTGCGGATTATTAAAAATTGAAATTGGAAGAGGTTTTTTTTTCATTAGATTTTGTTGTATTTTATTATTTTTGTTTTTTTATAGATTATCTGTAGGCTATCAATCAAAGTTTTGCTTATTGATACGACTCAATTTTTTCTAAACATTACAAAACATTGTAATCAGATCTAGCAGCCAGAGAGAGAGGTAGTTATTTTCTATCTCGGGTATTACTACTGTATAATTTAAAGTACATTAAGTGTATTATGTAATTGTAGACCACTTCAAAGAATAAAACGAGACAGATATATGAGGTCTTCAAGTACACATATCAAGGTAAATAAGCAGGACAATATAATGGTTCACGCATTCTCTTTTTCCTACTGTTAACTCGACTATGTATGTACACATATTAACCGCTTCTACGCGTTTAAATTAACTGGACATGAAACTGACGCCTATGACGGATCGGAAATAATTACATAGTCTTGCTATGTAATTTTATAATGGGTAACTTGCAAAATAGACAAAAATATAATTTAAATAGAATTATACAACAATTCTTTATTGCACACCAACTAAATAAATAATAGGCGGTCTTATCACTAAAGAGCGATCTCTTCCAGACAACCTTTAGGTAGCGGAAATGACAAAGAATAGCTAGGAATTTCTAGGTATAATTTTAAATTATAGTTGTGAGAGTAGTTGGTATTCGAAACGTCAAATTACCTCAGTAAATCCTCATATATACCCACAATATAATTCCATATCGAAAGTAGACGAGAGCATAGGCGTACTAGCCAATGATTGCCGGTCATTGTTTTTATTTTATGTATATTTTTCGTAGTCACTTGAAATTAAAACAGTCATAACCGCGAACCCGCTAGGCCGCATTTTCCGATGTTATCTGCTACGCGCTACGAAAATCTCGTGTTAACAGCTTCCCTGCCAAGCTTTTCGTAGCGCTACGCAATTACGTACACGCGGGGAAACGGAGGATATATGCTACGCCTCTAAGAGCAGAGCACCCGCTAGGCAGATTCCTGGCAGTGAATGTGTTAATTTTAATTTATATGTTCTATTTTTTGTAGCGGCTATTACACGGTCTACGAAGCGTAGCGTCTTAATGATACCTCATCTAATTTAGTCACAGAATAAATAATAGTACACACCTCAAGACCTCAGGGATACTACATGTTCCCAATTTGGATGAATCAAACAAATATGCAGTTGTTTTTACTTTTTTTCGTTAAAATAGGCTATTCTAAGATACTAATTTCACGCGTTTTACATTTGGATTCATTAATTTTTTTTATTGCCTAGGAGATATTTCGAGTGACGTCACTACTGACTGACGTCTGTACTAGGGTTTGGCAAGGACAAATAAAAGCCAAAATTAAAAACACGAATAACTTATGCCAGAAAATATATATTTTTGAAATCTGATAGTAGCAAGCGGTTTAATCAACCTTGGGTTGGCTATAAATAATAAGAAATAAATAAATATTACAGGACATTTTTTCTACACAAACCGAACTAGTCCCATGGTGTTATGAGTTCTAGACGATGATATATCGAAACCTTAGTTCACACTCGTACTAATTACTATATTTTTACCCATGGAATTTCAACTTTACGTATTTGTGCACACTAACGTACGAATTACAAGCATTTTTCTCAAACAGTTAGAATGATTGTGCTCTAAGGTATCGATATTTACTTATATACATAGAAAACATCCAAGATTCAGGAACAAATATTTATGCTCATGTCACAAATATTTGCCCTTATTGGGATTTGAACCAAGAACCTGCAGCTTCGCAGGCAACATTACTCCCGCTGAGCTGATCTGGTTGTCAACCTATTCCTCAAAATAGTTTTTAAATGAGCATACCTTGAAAAAAAGAAGAAAAATGCCTTCTTAATTGTGGCGTAGTGTGTACAGACACTCAGTTCGCATCTACTGTTAAAACCCTAAAGGTTGTAAGATTGGGCCGGGTGAGTCTGCCAGGGTAATTCTCCTAAGGTAATTCCGGCGGGGTAAGATCGCCGTTATTTACGGGGGTAATCGACGGTCGGCAATTCACAAAAATGAGACGGCGCGGATCCCACTTTATGGTTCAATTTCTTTGCTTATTTAGTTAACGACTTGGCTGTGATTTGGAAATGTTCGGGAAAGGGTTCGCAAGTGTATGCTATAAAAATAACGACTGTGAAAAACGGCATTAGGTAAAAATAAGTTAACACTGAATAAAAAAGTAAATATGATATGTTTTTTTTATTTTAATCCAGTTTCGGTTTTTTTTTATTATGTACGTAAAACCTAACTAAAGCAAGAATGAAATAAATCTAAATACTTCAAAACATATAGAATAATAAAACAGATAGACTACTATCACTAACAGATATTTTATTATATTTACTAAACAGATATTCGCTAATTTTATTAAAATATTAATTATCTCTTATACTATTATAACGGGTACCGAAGACCGGTTTGACTCAGCGGGAGTAACGTTGCCTGCGAAGCTGGAGGTCCTGGGTTCCAATCCCGGTAAGGGCAAATATTTGTGTAATGAGCATAAATATTTGTTCCTGAGTCTTGGATGTTTTCTACGTATATATGTAAATAATATCTATTAAATATATCGTTGTCTAGTACCCATAACACAAGCCTTATTGAGCTTACCATGGGACTAGTTCGATTTGTTTAAAATAGTCCTGTAATATTTATTTAATTTATTTTTGTATATTATTATAAAATGGTAAAAATGAAAAAAAAAAAATGTTTATTTCAGACCGTTTTGATCCATAGGTTGTTAGTACACATATGACCTTATAACTATGTTAGTTGACATAAAAAGCTCACTTAAACAAATACAATAATAACTTAAATGCGTTGCCACCGTATTGTGACCGTAAGAGCGACATGCATTGTAATCAATTTATTTGCTCCTACCAATAGCCACCTCGACCCATTACTTGGTCATCGGGCAGTCCAGTCGCTCTGCCAACACCCTCAAAAGGCCGTTGCTGCTACCGCGCACTCGTCTCAACAGTGAGGCTACCCTTTTCCGCCTAATGGCAAACAAGTCATCTGTATGGGCCTCAGCGAACATGCCGGACGCACTACAGTACTTCGGCAGCCCCAACAGCATCCTGAGGATGTTGTTGTACTGTACTTTCAACGCATTATAGGCTCTTTGCGTAAATCTTACCCACAGTCTGCACGTGTAAAATGTCTGACAGTAGGCTTTAAATAGCGTCAATTTTACGTGGTTATTACAACGTGCAAATCTGCGGGCAAGCATGTTGCCTCTCACTGCCAAAGCTCTCCTCTCCCTTTCTACGTCCATGTCATCGTTCAAGTCCTCAGTGACAACATGTCCTAAGTACTTGAACTTCTCAACCCTTTTGAGAGGCACGCCGCACAGCATGATCGTAGGTACAATGGTCGGGTTGTATTTTTGTGCTTTAAAAATAACCAGCTCACTCTTTGACGTGTTGTACCTAAGACCATGCCGATTAGCATACTCCTCACACATTGCCAACAATCGTCGTATCGAGTCAGCCGACAGACCCAGCAGTCGTCCGCGTAACTAATATTATTAAAACACGTTCCACCAACATGGCAACCGACGCATGTGCTACTGAGCCCCTCGATCAACTCGTTTACGTACAAGTTAAAAAGAACAGGGGATGACAGCCCCCCCGTGTCTCACCCCACATTGGAGCCTGTATTCATCTGAGTCTACCCCTGCTCATCTCACGCTGTTGACCTGGCCGTTATACCAATACTTTAACAAATTGACACATTCTTTTGGTATACCTGTATTTAGTAGCGTTTTCCATAGTATGTCGTAAACCACCAGGTCAAAAGCTTTGGACAGGTCCAGAAAACATGCGTATATTGGCGTGTTTCTATCCTTATAGTACTTGACAGCCTGCTTAAGGCACAAAATGGCACTTTCTGTTGACAAACCCGGTCTAAAACCGAATTGTGCATCGTGCAACTTAATGTATGAACATAGTTGTGCGTTAAGCAGGCTATCGAGCACCTTAGCCAGTACAGTTGCGAGCGAAATGTATGTAGGTTCATATTAGTACATTAATGCAGAGGCTGCGAAATAGAGATACGAGGCCGACAATCCCTGTTCGCGCCGAGGCTTGTATAGTGCTTTTCTCAAACATGCAATGAAATAAAAAACAATATCTTTTATACAGGTTGGCACATTTAGATCGGTCAGTATGGAAAAGTCTGAAACTATAAGACATACGAAAATCTCTTCTTAGGAACCATGTCATCGATTTTAGTAATAAGAAGAACTGCATTCATACATCATCATCGTCACCATCACCAACACTACCACCGCCACCACCACGCCATGGCCCGCAATTTCGTATGAGATTATCATTATGTGCTCGTCGTCGCCCGCACCCGAAATGTGAAGACTTCGAGGTCCATTAAGGAACACAACGTCAATATTACATTGCATGTTTGAGAAAAAGATATATTCAAAAAAATAAGTTACATATACTATTTGAAAGTAGATAAACCCTTTTTTTTTTAGGAGAGTTGAGGCTTCATCAAGCCAAAACGTATTTACACAATTTTTGGTACACCGTTAGCTTGACACAGATGGTTATAGGATACTTGTTACCCGATTAAACTGAAATAATAAAAAATAATAATTAAAAAACAAAAAACCCGGCTGCGTAAAAAACTAAAAAGAAGAAAAGAAGTCCAGTGCCCTAGAAATTTGTTAAGTTATAATGGAAATCTTTCATGATTCATGATCGATACTCACAATATAACAAATAATAAATTCTAATATGGAACATAGCGATTTTCAACAGTCGGGACCCATAAGAAATCTAGATCGACGCAAATCTTCCCAACAATGGGTCCCGACTGTTTAAAATCGCTATGTTCCATATTAGAATTTATTATTTGTTATATTGTGAGTATCGATCATGAACCATGAAAGATTTCCATTATAACTTAACAAATTTCTAGGGCACTGGACTTGTTTTCTTCTTTTTAGTTTTTTACGCAGCCGGGTTTTTTGTTTTTTAATTATTATGTTTTATTATATACTTTTTAGTTAAAACTATAAAAGTCAGACAATTTCACAATCTTTATCTTTGGGGTTATTGAGAAGCTTGCACAGATTTATAACAATGCAATTAAATGAAAATTTAGTAAGAACGGCTTGCTAACCAACTTTAAATCGTTATAGTTCCTAACTGGTAATTCAATATTAAAAATGATAAAAGAAACCTAATAATCATTTTTAAATCCCTATTCATTGATACCCCACTCGATATAGTACGTCAATTTTCATGTTTTTCTTTTTCACAATATGGCGTCTCATTATCGCCATTTTGAGTTTTCATCATTTTCATGTCTTCAGTGACATTCGGACAGTTAAGACAAATCGATTGACGTAAGAATCATCAAAATCGGTCCATGCGTTTGGTCTCTAGAATGCCAGATAGGAACAAACATTCATACATACATGCATAGACTGATAAACACATTACCACTCCTTTGCGTCGCGCAGTCGGGTAAAAAAGAGGGCTATGTGCCTTTTTCCGCGATCGAAGTTGCGGGCCCTTCTAGCTATTTAATAAAAATTTAAGCTTCATATCGAAATTAGATCCTGGACGTTCTAGACAACATTTTTACCAATTTATTGGCAGCAAATTAATAAGTGCAATAAGTAATACAATAGTTATTTTAACAAGTATAACTTAACAATGTGATACTTACAACGCTAAAATAACGCAATTTTACTACAATAGAAAGCCAACCCTCCAAAATATGCAACTTTTCCCATAAACGCTACCTTTCGACCAAGAAACGATATAATTGATCAAAAACGGCTTAAGCACACTAGAGATTGTGATGAAGTATTTAAGTACTTGCGCGAGTGAGTGGCGGGCACGGACACGCGCCGCCCATTACTGCCTGAGTAAACGAATATGCTTGTGTGCACACGGCTTTATGTAGACTTAGACAGGTTTAGACCTGTTTCTCGTCATCTATACTATTATAAAGCTGTACAAATGGAATGTCTCAATATTAAAGATATATATTATAAAAAAAAATATCGTAACGGACTATTGGGGGGTAACTGAATCAAAATAGTACATTTCGATGCTAGTGCGGAAAGTATATCATTACTTCACGAGTACCGAGATATCTGAGATATCCGAGTCGGGTCAAAAGTATCCTTTAACCATCTGTAGATACCCAGCTACCCGTGTACCAAAAATAGTTGAAATCTATTTAGCCGATTTAGCGTGATGAAGCCACAACGACACATACAATTTTTTTATTTTTACAACTTTATAATGGTATAGAATAGATGATCTATACATCTTCTGCTTATATCTATTCTATAGGTACATATAATAAAGCTGAAGAGGGTCAAAAGTCTGTACATGGAAGATATTCGAAATAAAATTTACCGGGGATACTTAAAATCGATAATAGAATTTTTGTCTGTTTATCTATTTGTCTGTTTATTTGTACATGCATCACGCTGAACAGATTTAGATGCAAACTAATCTGTCGAGAAAGTCCCCGGCCAGGGGTGGGAGGGGGGGGGGGGGTAGCCACTACATTTGATTGAGTTAAGTTTGCACCTGAATCTTAGGAAGGAGGTGCAAATTTATCCTTATCTATATTAAATATCCTTATCCGCGATAAACGAATTTAAGGCAGACGAAGTCGTGGGTAGAAGCTATGTACAATATATAATAAAATTTACATATCAATAATAAATACAAAATATAAACCAGCTGCAGCATGGAAGACGCACGCTACTCTAGTCAATATAAGATTATTGTTAATCTTCTACAATAAATTAAAATTAAACTTAATTGATTGGTGAGGGAAATGTCGTATAAACGATACCTTTCACCAAAAAAACAATATAATTGATCAAAAATGGCTCAAGCACACTAGAGCTTGTGATTAAGTAGTTAAGTACTTGCGCAAGTGAGTGGCGGGTACCGACACGCGCCGCCCATTACTGGCTGAGTAAACGAATATGCTTGTGTGGACACGGTTTTATAGACTTAGAAATTACTTAGAAAATCTATACCATTATAAAGTTATAAAAATGAAATGTCTGTACATTGTAGATATTTTCAAAGAAATGATTGTAACGGACTATTTGGAGGTCACTGAATTGTTTTTTTTTTTGTATGTTCATATGTGTCGTTGTGGCTTCATCGCGCCAAATCGGCTTAACAGATTTCAACTATTTTTGGTAAACGGGTAGCCGGGTATCTCCAGATGGTTATAGGATACTTTTTACCCGACTACACTAAAAAAAAGAGGGGTTTAGACTTTTTCTCCTCCGCGAACGAAGTTGCGGGCGCCTTCTAGTTATATATATTTTAGCTGTACAATCGTATTTTTACAGATTTATGCTTTTTTGTTGTCACACTAAATACCAGCCTTTTACAAAAGGTAACCCTAAAACCTACTTCAATATTCGCAACCAATACACATTCACTACAAAAGGTATCAATTCCCACAGTCACTCGCCTCGAGGGCCCTCCGCGGCCCTCGCAGCGCTGCCATTGTTGCAGCCACCAATTAGGAGACCCATTACATCTCGCATTAAGAGGGCTACATGATTTGAGCATTAAAAATATTAATTATAACTTATTGGCGATGGAAACGTACCTACGTTAGATTGTATTCCACGCACGTGCAAATAAATGTACTTTTTTTATTTTATCTGACCCATATGGTAAATCCTCGGGACGTATAATATCCGTCCGTCGTTGGACTAAGTATAGATTTTGTACATAATTTTGATTTATTTTTGTCTATATATTTATGTTTTCAACGTTTACAACAATACATTTTATTTATTATTTATTCTAAAATATTTTTTACATAATTCTGAAATCTTCTAGCATAATTCATCGATCGTCATACACAAGCAAAGAATGTCGGGCTATTCAAAACCCTCTAAAAGCATCACATCTCAAAAAAATCCTCAAGTTCTTGTTAGACTTCGTGCAAAAGTAAATAGTTCGCATACGTAGTGTTGTGTTTTCAAAATAATGGCGCAGAGAGTCAAAGACAGCTATTATATAATAGTAGATTGTTTGACAAGGGGCTAAAATAAGCCATTATGACACGAAGTGATTATTTGGACGAGTGAGGACGAATATGTCTGAGTGTCATAATAGCTTTTAGCCACGAGTTAAACACTCTGCTTTTCACTGCGACTGCGAGAAAATAAAAAAATACTTAACATGAAAAACTAAAAGTACACTTTGAGCAATTCTATCAGAAAGTATGGCCAATCTGATCAGGTTGGTTTGTTTGTTTTTAATTATTCGTAAGGAGTTAAGTAGCTGGCCGCAAGTTTTTTTGTTCAGTGTCATATAAATTTGTAAGGGATTATATGGCTTTTTTTTAAACCCTAGGGGCTAAATGTACTATTTTAGTCTCGTTCGCGAAGCTAATATGACGTACTTTTTGAGCAGGAGAATTGAAAATTAATATTGTACCTCAGACTTGGATTGTAAGCGAAAAAATCAATGCGACCTCTTCTTAACACAGAAGTGCTTTGACCAACTGAGCTATCGCAACTTTACGTACGTAGCTTCAAATTCTCGAACACAATCTAGTTAGTACTGGTAACGCCATCTGTGTATATTATATATTACTAGGGCACTGAGAGTGTGAAATTAAACGTCATGTAAAACATTAGAGAGGCAAGGCTTCTAGTTTTAAACGGTACCTATATAATACATTTATCTATTAAGAAGATATAATAGAAGCCGTTCCTCCATACAAACGTGATCCCCCGTTTCCTCCCTGGAAATTCTCTTAGAGCTAATTGTCCTAATGGGGAAAGAATGAAAATTTTCCATAATCTTGAAATTTTGTTTATAGGTAGGAATAAGTCTCCTTATCGTCAGAAAAAAATTACAGATTTTTCTGTGGCTTTGAAAAAAATAAAAAGATGAAAAGGTGTTGGTGGGCCTATATGACAGCTTATACGGTACGGCAAGACGGTTGCAGTTGTCCCTTTTGCACTGTAATACCGTGGATTTGAGGCGATGCGATAGCAATAGTTTTTAAAAGTACCTAATTTCCAAAAGGCCTTTTGCTAGCATATCCTCTTAAATATATCGTTGTCTAGAACCTAATATTTATTTATTTATATAATAAACGATAAATCTTGTCTAAGTGAGTTTCTATCAAAGAATAAGAAACGTCGTAGGTAACTACTTTAAATTCCAATAATCCACTACTTAAAAGTATCACATCTCAAGAACCAAAGAAAAAACCTTTATTAACGAAAGCGTCGAATTCTCCTAATCGCACAAAAGTAAACAATTCGCAAACATAGTGTTGTGTTTCCATAATAATGGCGTCGAAAGTGTTCCCGCCGACACCGATCGAGCGATAGCGAGGATTACCATAGACTAGAGATTTAAAAGTAAGAGTGTGGCGGACGGTGTTACGGATTTTAAATTATAATGTTCCGTACATTAAAAAGATATGATTTAAATAAATATCGCATTCTCAATTAAATATTTTTAATTTATTAGGGTTCCATATTCAAAGGGTAAAACGGGACCCTATTACTAAGACTCCGTTATCCGTCCGTCTGTCACCAGGCTGTATCTCATGAACCACGATAGCTAGACACTTGAAATTTTCAGATATGATGAATTTCTGTTGCCACTAGAACTACAAATACTAAAAACAGTATAACTGTATGTCTGTCTATGTCAGTAAAGTGGGCTCTGTTAACACTGGATTTTCGTAGATACGGCCATTTGTAGCGTATATTTTGTACGGAAGCCTCGGTGCGCGAGTCCGACTCGTATTTAGCTGGTTTTTAATCACATATTCATTACGAGATAGGTTTAGGTGAGAGAAATAAAAAAGACAGTTTGATTTAAATGTGTGTCTGTATCTATGGTGTTGAGAAACACTGTAAGAAGGCGTTAATATTTTGTGTAATAAAGTAGAAAATTAAAAATTTTAAAAACCCCTCGACATAAATAAACATAACAAATGTTCCTAGCTTCAATATTGGCTGAGATCCGGCCACTTGTTCCACTAAAAGCTGAATATCTTGGAGACGAGTGCTCCGATTTTCATCAAAGCTAAGAACATAAAATTATCTACGACACAAAAAAAACCGCACTCAAATCGGTCCATCCGTATGGGCGCTACGATGCGACAGACAGATACACAGATACACAGAGTCACAGGCACGTTAAAATTATAACACCCCTCTTTCTTGTCGGGGGTTAAAAGCGCTAAAATTGATAAGGTTACTTGATCTAACTAAGACCGACTCAAACTTGTTGAAAGTAGAGTCATGATTATTGATTTACACTCAAGATCTATGTTGTATGGAGGACCCCGAGCTAGAAACGAATTTTCCGGATCTGCCAAACAAATTATATCCATAAAACATAACCCTGCATCTTTAAAATTCTGGTTCCTACGACTTGTTAAAATCAGCCTCATAATTATTAATTAGGAGATTAATTTTGTCCTGGCAAAGCGTAAAATTGGTAAAGATAACAATTTTGAGTAATCAGTAGGTATCGTTTAGCTATTTTCGACCGCCTAAATAAATAAAGAAAAATCAGTAACCGCACCAAATGTATCAAGGGAACCCATACATATATGTCACAATAGTTTCTGATAAAAACATTTTTCCTGCAGATCTCTAAACAAAAACTATAAAGTTGTCACAGAAATTGCATCGTATTTTGCGCGTGCGCTAGAGCGTCACCAATGTTTTGAATATCGCCAATTCCTCGACCCCAACCCTCGCAAACTATAACCGTCTTTACTCCACACAATTCAGTGCCGAAATTCAACGAATATTATTGGCTGTTATTACGTTGTAGTATTAAGTTTTTTGCATGCTCTTGCGCAACTTTCTGGGAATAATTTTGTTCGTAATCTCATGATCGGCGACATTGTGTCAGGATTAGTATGGATGGACGGTTTTGAAGTCTAAGTTTGTACAAGTTTTATAGATTAACACGCCTCAAAATACAATATGGACTTCACTTGAAATGTTTTTTTGTTAAATTGGATAAGATTATCGAGGCGGGTTAAGTAGTTAAGTTCTGTCGCGTACCTAATCTTAAGTTTTGTGAGTGTTTAAGTAAAAATGAGTCAGAATATTTTTAAATCTTCTGAGTAAGCTTGCTCTACTGTATAATGAGTTAGTGGTCGTAAATTTAAAATTGCTCTCGACTTGGGTAGCCGCCTTTGCAATTTGTCTCCACTTCATTCTGTTGGAAGTATTTCAGGAACACTCTAAAGTCCACATTTGTATCATTTGCCCGATCAGATCTTCGTCCCGTGGCATGATCGCGTGTCACGATCACACGTTTGGACGTTGCGCCGATCCGATCGCTCCAAATCCATGTTGCTACGCGTATCACACACTTAGGACAAGCGCGGTGTGATCGCCGCGCCGACAGTGAGCGTCCAAGCAGCGCGATACGCAGTCATGCCTCGCCACGGTGATCGGATACGAGCAAATGATACAAGTGTGGACGCACCTTATGATGCTGGTGACTGTCACTGCTTTTATAAGATCCGTCCATCGGGTTAGAGTAAAGTTACTCCTATACTAAAGAGATAGTCTTTCAGAAGAGTACTGGATAATAGTTCCTTCGCTTTTCCACAAAATAGTGGCTTGGTTAGATGTGACAATAAATTGTGCTATCATGCGCATATTTTCATAATTGTAGTTTCAAAAAAACGCATGCAAATACAACAAACTACCACCAGACAGTATAATCTCCTCGAGAAGTAACTTCTCGGGTGGACGCCGGACCGCCAACATCTCCTGCATCTTCTGATGATGCCTCATAGTAAGACGAAACACGTGTCGAGGATCACACTGACTAGTAGTGGTTTGTTGCAATATGTCAAACAATTCCGTATATCACAGCCCATTATACAAGCGGTAGAACACACATAAGGAGGCGAAGTTTCTCCTTAGACTTGAAGGTTCGATGCCGTTTGTGAGCATGGGATCATCAATAACTCGTACAGCGCATCTGTGAACCGAGTCAAGAGGGCCAAGTTGATATCCAGGTGCTCCAGCCCAGAGGTGACAGCGGTACTCCCTATGGGGTCGGACCTGCGATTTGTACAGCAGCAGTATATGTCCAGAAGTGAATACTGAACTACTTTTACAAAGTATAAAACCAGATATAGATACAGATCATTTTGTTGATAAAACAGATACATTTTACAGATCAGTTTTTGTCATGTATTACATAAAAATATTACCTTATTCGTTCCATTTCGGTAAATTATAATAATTATCGTTTGATTACAAATTATGGTTTTTTATATTTACAAATGCATCTTGGCGGTAGAATGCTAGGTCAACCAGTAGCTTTTTTAGGCTTTTGACGAATATTGCATCAGATGGCGAGTTTATTTTCTCCATTGGGAGGGTGTTATATATTTTAACACCAATGACAACGAGTGACCCCCGAGCCTTCGCCAGTCTGCGGCGCGGAACGAGCAGAAGATGTTGCTCGCGGATGTTTCTGCCGTGGTTTTGTCCACAAGTAGTGTATTGGTCAAGATTAGACCTCACAAATTTGCAAGCTTTCAATATATAGACGCATGGTAATGTGAGTGTTTTATGTTGTCTAAACAATTCACTTGCTCGATGAACGTCTCCTTCGGAATCCCTAATGCCGTTTGTCCTACTGTATCGTTTGTCCTAACGCTATTTATTCAGAAATCGTAAATCCTTCAGGATTTTTTAAAAGATCATCGTATAGATTAGGTTAGGTTAGATTTGTTTTATACCAACCCTGCAAAATTTACAGTTTCTTAAAAAAATGCGTTATGAGAAACGATACATTAGGACAAACAGCATTAGGGATTCCGATATAGATCCGCTCGATGGACATACGACTTCATTGAAATGATTCGAATGGCGCGCTTTTGCGTTCCCCCCTCCACCGCTCTGCACACTCCTGTGAAGAAAGCCCTTCATTAGAAGCCGTGAAGCTTACTACGAACGGACTTAAGCCCAAAATAACCATTAGTTAATCTTTATCGCATGAAGTCGGTCGACCGCAAGCGCACACACAATGGGCACCTGAGAACAGAACTCACCAGTCCGTTTTCTTTGACACGCAGTTTATCTATACTATTATGAGTTATATAAGTTATATTTTATAACGAAAACGTAGTCATCAAAACTAAAATATTGTAAAATATACGTGTACAATGAGGCATTAGATATCGAATGCTTGTAAGCCGAGTATCTTGGATTTGGGCTGCTTAGGCAACGCCTTCTCGGGGCAATTATGAAGTTGTAAAAACGATAGGTCTGCACATTGAATATAAAAAAAATATAAAAATTGTACCAGTGAGTAAATTTGGTACATAGCATTTTTGGGGCAGCGATCGTGGTATTGCGCTATAGATGTGAAAAATACCAATTTAAACGATTAATCATGGTTAATATTGTCGATAGTAACTTTAATCCATCATTTCGATTGTAATTTGCTACACCTATGCCTCTCTACCATGATCAATGCAAAATTTACGATAGCTGGTCATCACGCCAAAATGGCTAAACGTATTTCAACTGTTTTTGGTACACGGGTAGCTGGGCCTCCAGAGATGGTTATAGGATACTCTTTACTTGACTTTATGATTTTTTTTTCTCCGCTGACGAAGTTGCGAGCACCTTCTAGTCTATATTATTATAAAGTTGTAAAAATTAAACGTCTACACACGTCCTATGGTTGCAATAATGAGATGTGTACAAATTAAAAATATGTGTACGCTTTAGTAAGTTTACAATAATGAATTAAACTTACAGCTAAACTAAAATAAAATGTTCACAAGCCTAGTCAAAAAGCTCGCCCCGCGCCCTTACAGACGCCAGGGTGCCCATCACGCTTGCAGCTTTACCACGTTGAATCGCGATAGACAATATTTGCAACAGGAAAAATACGGAGCGCAGGTCAAGACAGATTATTTATTTCATCATATTTATTGCACAAAAGAAAATTTATGGTACAAAAGACGAACTTAATTTAATACAAGTCAACTTTAGGGCAAAGGAGAAAAAATGTGAGCGGTGCTGAGACTTGTGTAACAACAAAAACACATATGTAGATATATACTTAAAAAAATGAATAACATATACAAAAATATATGAATATCTATGTTATCTTTAACCGACTAGTGATTTGCACCAAAAAATATTGAAATCCAAACCAGCAGCCGTTAGAATTAGGGGTTATTTTTTTACAAATCCCTATAAAGCCACACATTTCTGGTCAAACTTTGATTATAATAGCTCTCCAATCCGACCACATCACAACAAAAAATCTATCAATAAGATTACTCCACTAGTGGGATTACGGTCGGACAGTCGACACTTAAGTTACTTATATATAGTGGTCTCATAATGGTCGCGGTGCATTCTTAAAGCTTTAGAGTTGCATTATAAAGGCAAGTGCGCGCTTTGTGCGATGAAGTGTAGATTCAAGCACTATTCACAACAAGCTTTTTGTTGCCGATACATTTTGCCTTTAGAATAATTTTGACATAGAAACCTAGTCAGTATTATTGCACGTGGTCTTCAAAACAAAGAGAAAAACCGGCCATTTGAAAATGAGTCACAAAATAGACGGACTTTATTTTAAAGACTTCTATCTTTTTCTATGGTTGATACATCTGGAATATATCGTAAGGTGAGTGGGAGTAAGACGGAAGTATGTAAAAGACAAAAAAAGTATGTCAAAATGGGTTAAAACCAAAAACTGTAGGTTAGGTTTGTATTGTGACCATGTATAGCGGAACGAGCGGAGCGTCAAAATGCTTGCATACTTGCGTGAGTGCTTAAAAAACAAATGAAAAAGACAATGAAAAATTTAATTTACTGCTAACAAAAATATTAGGTTTAAAAATGGTTGTCACATGCTTAAGTTTTAAAGTTTTATGGTCTTAAAGGCGTTGAAATAAAATTAACAAGAAGAAATAAGAAAAAGATTAAATAATACAGAATGGAATTAAAAACATTGCGACACTTTGTTTATTCTAAAACGATTGAAAAAGTTCGTAATTTTGAGTAGAAATTACATAAAAAATAAAGGTAAACGCTTTTCTATCTTTTAAAATTCTAAAATATTCTTTGTCAAAATCCTTAACAATGAAGTAGTAATATTATTTTCTTTCCTGCTCATAGTTGAGTGCTTGGACAGAACCATAGTTGAGAGATTTTACGGAATTGCATTTCATCAATACTTGAAAGTAATTTGTATCTGATACCTACCTCGGGAAAAAGGCAGTAAGTGCAAACTAGCGTCAAAAGATTACAACTGTTTTCAATTGATCAAAATCAGATACAAGGTTTTTCAAAGCAGTGATGGTTTTCAACTTTCAATTTGTGTGGAAACTACAAGCGTGCAGTCGTCGGGCAGTTGGTTTGCAGGTCTAATGCAGTCCGTTCGTTTAACCACCCGCCGCCCAAAAAAAATACGGACAATAACAAAATACAACTTATAGATTTAGAATACAATGGAACAAAAGGCCTTTTAAGGCCTCTGGGCGGCTAGAGGTTATATAATATACCCTTAACGCTGCGTATAAGTATTTGGTTACTATATGTGTAGATAGTTAGGACGCGACCACAATTGTACGGAACGCACAAACGCCTTCCATTCAAAACTAGCTTAATTAAATACCAAACAGTCGTGTAAAAATCTCTACTCGTTCCACTAGCGGGCAAGTAATTGCCCTCGTTAATAGACCAGTCAACGGAGCTGACGTTTACCACTGAAATTATTCCGTCGAATCTAAATGTAAACAACGACCATTAAAACAAGAGGAATGACACTTGCCATACTTTGCATCGTGTTCCGATCGCAAGGAGATATTCTGGAAAAACTAGATGGCGCCATAAAAATAAAAATTTAACTATGTTATAATTGAATAAAGAAACATAGTATAGTAACAATTATACTTCGCGAATAGCTAGTAATAAATAAATCATAATATTCAAAAACTGTGTCACGCTTGCAAAGTTAAATAATTGTAAGAAATAATTCTTATACATAGATGGCGTTGTACATATCGGGGAACCGCTTTTTGTATGGAGATGGTCAGTCCTCTTGTTTTAATGGTCCTTGATGTAAGTATGGTGAATACGAAGTGCATAAATCCATTCAGTAATATTTAAGACTAAGATTTGGTATTTTTTTTATATTGTTTGTTTCCAGTAACATAATGAAAAGCATATACGGGAGTGAAGATGATGCTCGCTGGTTCAGTAGCTACCAGCCAATAGAGTCTTACCTCAAAAACACCAAAATAATAAATATCGGGAAATGTAGATAACTTCTAATTTCTTTCTTAGCGATCATATCAGGATTTAGATATTCAACGATATAAAGAGCTAGCAATTTCATACAATCGTTGATAATTGTGATTCCTGCGCCTTCTTTTCAGAATATACCCGAAAGAAAGCAGACCAATGGCCAACTTCTTTTCTATTTCTAAACTTTAATTACATGCCCAATTTTTGTAATTGGCCTGCCCAGTGGCTCATGTACCAAATACTTCCTTACTTAAAACTATTTACTTTCTAAAGTAAGCAAAAATAAATGTAAGTAACTGGGTTGTTACAAGTGTATTTTAAAAAACTGTGTGTCTCATAGACGATAATCCTAAGGGGGCTAATCGAGTAGCTCAAACGCTATAGATTTGATTCCCATTTATGTTTTGCGAGTTGAAGTAGTTTCGAAAACTGGGGGTCAAGCTTTTGAAATGCTCTATCAGCTCTCTTAAGATTATCGTCGGTCTCTATACTCAGATTTTTAATTCAAGACCTAAATCTAACGCCAAAGAGCGCACATTCGCTGTGATTACTGCATATAGGTTTAAGTGTAGGTATTTCTATCAATAAAACTTACCCTAATATTACTGGTTGCGTGACTTCTCATTCATGGTTTTGTGAAATAATGTTTATTTGTTTAAATAATCAAGATGAGAACTGTCAGATTTTGGTCTTGAATTAAAAATCAGAGTTTAGGACAAACTATACAATAGTTATAAATAATAAATAAATAAATAAATATTACGGGACAATTTACACAAATCGCTCTAGTCCCATGGTAAGCTCAATAGGGCTTGTGTTATGGGTACTAGACGACGATATATTTAATAGATATATTACTTGTATACATAGAAAAACATCCAAGACTCAGGAACAAATATTTATTGCTCATCACACAGATATTTGCCCTTACCGGGATTTGAACCCAGGACCTCAGCTTCGCAGGCAACGTTACTCCCACTGAGCCAAACCGGTCGTCAAAGTCATTAGTTGATGTTAATTAACACTTTCATTGCCATGAACCCGCCTAGCGGGCGCTCTGCTCGTAGACGCGTAGCCAATACCATGCGTTTCCTCGTATGTAGAGGAAAGTGCATAGCGCTACGAAAAGCTTAATTCAAATTGACTTCAGGAAACTACTTTATTCAATTAAGAATAACAACAGTTTAAAAAGTATTGTCCTCATAGATTAGACTACGAGTAGTAAAAAGGTTATAGAGGTAATTATGATGCGCCGTCGGCGACGATACTAATTTGCGAGGGTAGGATGGTAAGGATGGTAAGGATGGTAAGGATGATAGGGCGCCCTGGGGAAGGAAGTCGACTGCCGTTTGCTGGCTACTTTTGTCTGTTTCAGTTTGAAAAGGATTTCATTTTTATTTAGACGATAAATTCGTTCGTATTTTTTGCTCTCCTAAAATGAAATATAACTTTTTAACAGTTACTATAACAACTAGTGGGGTTCATTTAGATAGTTTTACAAGACGTGGTGCGATACGTACCGTGTCTAGTGAGCTTTTATTTTCTGTTTGGGATTGAAAAATCCTGCCTTTTTTATTGTGATTTCGACGAAATCAATGTAGCGTGTCTTAATTAATAAAAATATTAAAACATTTGTTACCTACTGAAACGTAATAACCATATTCTTAAAGTAACCCAACTAATATAAATTACGGGCGTTTGCCGTCGGTAATATATCTTCCTTTATAACTGAATTAGTGCTCAACCTTTAGAGCCGAAGTATTTACCTATTTAATTTGAATAAAAATATATATACTTACCTTAATTCTGTAAAACATCTATGAAAGCAGTATTTCCCTAGATAATCGTCAAAAATGATTTCCGAACATAATATTGCATAATTCGTTAATTCTATTCGCAATTTTATTATCTTTGACAGAACATCTGATCAAACGCCATCTTGTGTCCAGTAGCATACGTCGTATCTTGGCACAGCGCCATCTATTATATTTTCAGAGCATTCATGACTTACATGTTGGTGTGTTTTACTAGATGTCACTAGTATAAGTGTTTTTTTATTATTCAAGTTTTGAGCGAACGGGACAGCACGATACAGGTTTCTTCGAAATCGAGATTCTGGATATCTAAATCCGATTTGTAATTCAATTCCAAATTTCACTGCGGTTACTATATTATTATGTTGGTATTTTTCCTTTTCAATAAAACTTACCCAACTTCACTCGTATAAATAAATAAAACACATTTTTTCACTTTCTGCTCAGGGACATAGTTGGGTTTTGACTTATATGGTGAGATACAAAGTATGCAAAACAACGAAAGGGAAGACGGCTCAGCTAATGTCAGTGCCAAGAGCCCACCCTCGTGACTTAATAAACTAAATACCTACATTTTGGCTGAGCATTATGTGCAAAACAATTTTTTTTGTAGATCCAACAGCAGTTTTTAAATATTTTCAGGGACTTGCTATTTCTTACAGGCGGTGGCAAGTTATTCCAGCATTTAGAGGCAGCGTATCAAACACTGCCCTATGCCTGAAGCTTGTGCAGCGGAGATGGAATAGCTTTGTGCTCTCATACCTTTTGCCTCTCATTTTTGTTACACGACTCTAGTAACAGTTGCAAAATGAAATGTCTGTACATTGGAATATTAACAAAAGTGAAACGACTATTTTAAGGTCACTGAATTAAAAAAAAAAACGTATGTCGCGCCAAAACGAATTTCAGCCGATTTTAGTACACGGGTAGCTGGTCATCCACAGATGCCTATAGGATACTTTTACCCAACCACCTTGAAGAAAAAAAAGAGGGTTATGATTTTTATCCTGCGCTGAACAAAAGGAGCCCACCTTTTAGTAAACAATATTTGTCGCATGTCACAGTGATTATTATAGGTTTTGTAAAGAGAAATTAAACACTTTGATAATTGACAAATATGTAGTTATGTATTAGATTAAATTAAACGTCCACATCGAGAAGTTTCCTTAAATATTAAACAATACAGTAATTACTAAATACAGAATTGGATCATACTCAGAGTTATTATATATACTAAGGGCATCTAAGGGCCTAAAAATAACGTTTAGGGGCCATCCACATATTACGACACCGATAGGGGGGAGAGGGGACATGCCAACCGTGGCAGGACATGTTATAAAAATCAGAAAAAGCCTGACAAAGGGGGGAGGGGAGTGGTCAAAAAGTATACATTTTGTGTTACGTAATATGTGGACGGCCGCTTATAAGGAACGACACTTTGTGAACGATCCACTAATTTTGTGCTAGTGATCGCTAAAGTGAAGTCAAGCATTTAAGTATTAAACCTAGTCATAAATATCTTAGCATAAACTGTATTCAGGTTTTATTTTACCGACAATGAATCTGATCCCCTTATAATGGGTTATTCCCACCTAGTACAGTCAACATCAAATAGTTCGTGACACCCGAAGTCGCCAAATAGTTCATTATACGAGTTTATGACAGTTAGAATAAGATTGTGTTCCACTACTTGACGACGTTGGGTGTCACTATCTATTTCATGCTGACAGTACCACCAACTTCTTATCACTGGGAATGTTTCCCCAGCTGTTACCACTAAAGTAATTGGTGCCATTGGTGGTCTTAACTACTGGGTTTTTTGCTACTTGTTACTAATGGTTACAAATTGGTGGTAACTGGTGGGAATAACTCCCGATAATCATTTAAATTACGGAACAAATAAGACGGTTTTTAATTTATTTTAAATATTAATTATCATTACAATATTTGCACCTGTTATCTGTTGTACTATGTGTTGTTGTTTGTGTTATTTCATGACATTCGCAGGGCCTTGGTTTTATGCTGTAATGCTGTGTAATTTTGTTAAAAAAAGAAAATATATTTAATGATTACCGTCATGGTGAGTTTGTGAACGAGGCG
Source organism: Hedya salicella (assembly GCA_905404275.2). Lineage (NCBI taxonomy): Eukaryota > Metazoa > Arthropoda > Insecta > Lepidoptera > Tortricidae > Hedya > Hedya salicella. Next base: position 3,907,153 of record FR990115.1, on the reverse strand, counting down.
TCATTTACACCTCCGCCACACATTTTTGCCATGGAGCCCTTGTCGGTAAAAAATATCGACCTATTTCTCAGTAGTCCGTGCATAGATATTTATGTAGTGTCTTCATTACTTGAATATTATTGCAGTTGACTGTACTACACGTTTTGATAAAGGCCAAATTATTTTTTTATTTTATTTTATAGTCTTTTAGAACGAGAGGAACATGAGATTTTTTTTTCAATTTATGACCCAAATACCTGATCATACTGAACTTTACCTTTTTTTAAAGTGAAATAATCTCAAAACAATACTTTTTTCGGATCCGTGAATTTCTAGTAGAGACATAAAACAATTTTTAATTAATTAATAAATAATGTTACTTAAAAATCATTATAGTCATAACAAAATTACGATACAAGGTTTTTCAAAAGACGACATATTGTAAAGGTACACTTCACACAAATGCCTTGTTTTGTATCTTGTACAGACAACTGCAAATTATCTAGACGTATAAATAACAGATGAATATGAATATACATGAATAACATTTGTATAAATATTTATGAGCTTGGAAGGACAGAATTATGTTTCAAAACTAGTCATAGTAAACTACTCGATTATTGGCACCTCTAAGACTTATTTCAACCTTATTTTGGGGTAGATCTTCTACTCTACAGATTAAAAATAGAATTAAGAATACCAACGAGTATCGTTTACCCTAATCGTAATTAATTATAAATCAGACCAGATGGATATAACACAAAAATTATATCTAATTTTTTTTCTACAGTACAAAAACATTGCATCTATTATTATCCAGAGATGATATAAAGAACTATTATTCGTATGTTATTAAACTAGTGTATCGAATTAGTGATAGTGACACTAATACAACATTTAGAAAACAGAACAGAAACGGAAACAGATGGAATAATTGAACAATAGGGATGACGAATAGTTTTAATAATAAGTCCGTATTGTAGTTAATTAAAAAATATTGGACACATATTTTTTTTTACGACAGGGTAATCAAGAAATAACGGAGATACATTTGAGTCATAATGTCGCGTGACGCCACCGTATGGTACAGATTATACGTAGTAGGGATGTCACGAGCCCCACTCGGTAAACTTTGATGCGATTTATCTCAGTATATTTTGATTAGTTTGAAAAAAAACAACAAATACTTGTCGTTTTTATTATCTTCAATACGGACTAATTAAAATTTTGATTTTCGTACCGTCGTCATGCCTATCACGAACATTAAGTTAACAGAGAGAAATATGAACGACTCAGGCCTGAATATCAGTTTCTCAAAATGTTATATTTCCAAATTGTCTGCATTCTCACAATTTCAAGCAGAAATTATAGCACAGACATGCTGACATTATGGAAAACAGACATATTGGGAAGAAGACTTTAGGAAAACGACCATTACACGGCCTGCGGCGAAAACATCTGGAAAACTTAATGTTCCCAATTGAGAATTAATCTTTTAAAATTGGACAAAAGTAAAGTTACATAATATGAGACACCGGGGGCCCGATTCTCAAAGGTTGTGACTTATATTACAAGCAAAAGTTATCTTTAATTCATATTGTTGGAAAGAGATTTCCGCTTGTAATACAAGATTACAAGCTTTTAGGAAGCGGGCCCAGTTCATAGACGGCCAATTTTAAGCCCTAATGTGACCGAAATTTAGGTTGAACAGTATAGACACTAAACCGTTAATATTATCATATCGTTATAATAACTACTTTCTATATTATAAGATTCACACTTAATGATGCATCGCAAATAATGATATCATGACATTTAACACTTGAATCGACGAAATTAAGTTAAATACTCCATCAAATTCGAAGTTCGTTTACAGTAGCACCACGAATATAAGTTACATCGGCAATCTTCGGCCACGCCAACGAGTGCTAACAAGTACCGATTGAAACCGAAAATGTGAACATTTTAATGAAGACCTTCTTGCACTATACGTACGGTATATGCAATGACAGGTGAACTCGTGCTCTCGCTCATGGCGACCGACGCGGCGCCAGACAAAATGGCGGGCGTCGGGCGTCGCGCGCAAAATTTTGGCCATTTTACCCGCGCAAACAGGCTGCCTTAGAATTGGTTAATCCGTTTCCAAAAAATCTGCGTGGGTACATCGTTGTAGCTTATATTTGTGGTACTGTAACGCCGTCTCACTCAAACAAGTTTAACATGAGAGCGAGAGGGACGGCACGATACAAACTTTGAATTTCGAACTTCATCTTCATTCCTAGTAGAGCGCTACGAAAATTTAGGTGGTGAACGTGTTAAAATTCAAGTTAGAGATAATATAAAATTTGCATATCTGTGAATCATACTAACTAAAAATCTATTCTATTCTATTCTATATATAGTCATAAAAGCACAACAGATCGCTGTTTTTGTCCCTCTCATACAAAACCGGTTAGAAAGAGACGGTTTTGTATACCGCGCGAGCGTTTCGTGATTAGAAAAGGCTCATAAAAGGTGGAAGGTATGTTTTTAAAACGGCCCATATGAGCCTCAGGTAGGTTTAATTGCCTAGTACTGGCCACCCTCCACTTACTGGCCAAATCACTAAAATATATATGTACAGCCAGAATCTAAATGAAGGTTATGTCCTAAAATTAGATTTTTGATAATAACTACATGTTGTTAGCAAGACCTTTAAAGTATTTTTTACAAATCGTGTAGTAAACCGACAGAAGTAGGACGCTGGTATGCAATAATGCGTCAACCTATTTGGTTTTCCTAATAGGTTGACACATTATTGCATAACAGGCCCGTTTCACAAAATCTTGTAACTAGCGTTACAATGGGAAGTCTCTTTCTAATACATATTGTAGGAAAGAGATTTCTGCTTTGTAAGACAAGTTACAAACTTTTGTGAAAAGGGGGCAATGAAATAATCTGGCCAGTTATTGACTATTAACCCTATATGCTATTGTGTCTGGTATCCACTCCTTATCGCGTAACTATTTTATTTCCAGTTTTCTCCGAAACCGAAATTCATTACGCATTTTTTTATCAGCGTATAGATAGAGTTGGTTTTTTTTCTAGTTCTGAAAGTTTACGGTATCAGACTAACTTAGTTGGCGAAAGGAAGCAGTTTGAAAATCATAAATTGGGCTTTTTCCAAAAAAAATGTGTACGTATAATTTTTTTTGAGAATATTGACTTTTCTCTTACTCAGAATCGTTTGTTAATTCAAACAGCATACACAATATTCTAATATTTTGTATGAAGAAAAAAAAAGTTGTGGAAAATCTATTGAGGCGTGTGTCCAGCAGTGGACGTCTAATGGGTCAAATGATGATAATAATGATGATGTTCATTGAAAAAGCAATATCATTCATACAAAAATGTGATGTTCCAGAATAGAAACATTGGGACACATTTTCATACATTTAGGTTGGTAAATTTAACAGTAAATATTCTGGGAATACAGGTCGCAACGTACACTTTTTTCGGAAATGTAAGTGGCCCACAAGCCAGTCCATGGAGGCTAGTAGCGGCCGCGGCGCGTGCGCACGGCGCGCGGCGACGAGCGCGGCGCCTCCGCCAGCTTGTCGGCGACCGGAGACTTCTCTTTAGCGGGTGTCTCCTCCTCCTGATCCTCTTCCTGTTGGTCTCCGTTCTGATCATCATCGTTATTCTTATCCTCAGTTTCTGTAGAATGAAAAATAATCACACTAAGCTTTCCAATTCAGTGCAAAAAAAACTCTTCGGACGAAAGAAAGTAAGAAATATAAATCAATAATCTGATGATTTCACTACATCAACTCAAAAATGGTCATTCCAACCAACCAACCGTCCAACACGAGATAAGGGACATTGAAAAAAAATAATTGATGATCAACTTCTTTCTGTCCCTCGTTACGTTTAATGAGTCACTTTTTAATACTACGATTTTAAACATTATAAAGGCAATTTTTTTTTAGCAGTTTCACTATTGTCTCCTGAGTACAGAATAATAACGAGAAAAATTTGATCCACCCACGCTTAATCTCGTATATAAAAAAATGTATCACAGTTATGGCGTGATCAGAACACAGTATGTGTCGTTGTGGCTTCATCACGCCAAAACGGCTCAACGGATTTCAAGTATTTATGGTCCACGAAGAAATTGCTCTTTAGCGATAAGACCGCCTATTGTCTACCGTATTTTATATTAAGGCTCTATTGTACTGTTTCGGTTGTTGGTCTGCAATAAAGAATTGTTGTACGCGGGTAGCTGGACATCCACAGATGGTTATAGGATACATTCTATCCGGTTACGCAGAAGCAAAAAAGATGGTTATAATTTGTTCCTCCTCTGCGAACGAAGTTCTATTGAAGATGTCAAAGCATTGTTGATCAACAAACCATTCTCATCTTGCAATATCTCGTCAACGCTCTGCTCCCAGTCCTCAAGCGCGTCGTCCGGAGGCAGCTCCGCGCCGCCCTCGATCTCCGGTTCCGCTGCAAGAAACATAACACTATTTACATACTTTCTTCCTGGTTATTTATTAGATCTTAGTCCAGTGACAACTGTATTAAGCGACAGCTGAATACACCTCGACTTATTGGAAGAAGCTTCTTGCAAACTGTCTTCTTAACGATTCTTGGAGAGAGTAAAGAGGGTCCAAGAGGGTTGAAAGGTTTGAGAACGGCCATCTTGTTGCCAAACGCAAAGCACGAAAAACAAGCTCCAATCCACAATTCTCTTGACCTATTTTTTCTACTGTCACTTTGGAGAGTATTAAGACCAAGTTCGGAATGGCGAGTCACATTCGGGCTTGTGGCCGAAATTGGCATCAAAATTTATAAAGATCTATCCCTACCAGTGGCGTGCACGGGTTTTTGGTCAAGGTAGACGGTTTTTCCGTGCCTATATGGAGCCATGATCTTTCAGGGTAGGCAGTGCCTTTGTGCCTATATGGACGGCTCCCCACTGATCACTAACTAGAAAGACCACGAATAACTAACGTCCGCTACTGGGCATCGGGTATTTGAGGAACCTACCCTTCATGACGACGTCATCGTCGTCGAGCCCGTTGGCGCCGTCGTGGTCGTTGTCGTCGGAGGTGCGGCGGCGCTTCCAGTTGCCGGACTCCTCGGTCTTCATGTTGCGCTTGTTGGACTCCTGGGCCTTCTCTTCCTCGGCTGCCTGCTGCTGCTGCTGTAACATACAGTGTGGGCTTCATTTAGGAGTTGATCAATAGTTTTTTTTGTTTGTTTATACTCTTTTCATAAATATTTAAAGCGCTTTTCTATTATTACACTTCTTTACTCTTTACCCTTTTTTTTTCTCAATGTTCACATCGGGCTCCCATAGGGCTTTGACAGAATAACAGCGTTGCAGTTTGCCTACATGCAAATTGCGACACCATGCTGAGTCAAAGCCTCTTCTTTATCGCACACATTGCTGGACTCTTTGAAGGAACTTTCACTCTTGTGTATTATATAGGTACGATGTATATATCACACTTGTTGCCAGCGAAGTCTTGTTCTGTGTGGTCAGTGTGCTTTATGGAATAAACGAGTTTTCTTTCTGTTTTTCTTTAAAAAAGCCAGAAAGTACTAAGTAAGATTCTACGTACATCTTTAGCCTAAGATAAGAGTACTCCACAATGCTCTTATTTATGTCTGTGAGAAATTGACGAGATTGTCTGAATGAGTTAATGGGGTAGGAGTAAGTTTTGGATACCTTGAACCTTCGGCATTGCGTAAAAGCTCGGCCTTCGGTATCGCAGTAGTTGACGCCTAAATGATAGACAACAATCGGGAAGCTAGACACATGAGGAGGTTAAATTTACATATTTTTAATATCAAGTTCTTAGCGTATTGCTTAAATTAATACTTGAATATTATGTCTACTCTTATTTATTTTAGTGACTTGAGTTTTCAATGTCATTGTTATTTAGTTACCAGAAGGCGCCCGCAATTTCGTTCGCGAAGGTGAAAAAGTCATAACCCTTCAATTTTTCGTCAGCGTAGTCGGGTAAAAAGTATCCTATAACCTCTGGAGATACCCAGCTACCCGTGTACCAAAAATAGTTGAAATCCGTTTAGCCGATTTTGCGTGATGAAGCCACAACGACACATGAAAACACATAAAATCCAAAAAAAAATATTATTCGTTTTAATGACCTCCGAATAGTACGTAACAATCATTTTTTTGAAAATATCTTCAATGTACAGACATTTCATTTTTACAACTTTATAATAGTATAGATGTGTGACAATCCATAATAATAGGGTCCTTATGGTAGGTATTGAGATTTGAGTCACGCATAGATCCATAAACTACATTATATATGCTACCTAAATCAAAAACAAAAAACTAGACCCTAAGTGCCTTTTTTTTAAATCATCAATCCTACACATAATAATAATAAGTACTACTAGAAGGCGTCCCGCAACTTCGTTCGCGGAGGAGACTCATAACTCCTCTTTTTGTCTTTAGCATAGTCGGGTAAAAATTATCCTATCTGGAGATACCCAACTTCCCGTGTACCAAAAATAGTTGAAATCCGTTTAGCTGATTTAGCGTGATGAAGCCACAACGACACATACAAACATTTTATTTTTACAACTTTATAATAGTATGGATAATCTATTCGTTTTCATAGGTTTCGCCTTTGGCTTCGTTTTGAAGTCAGTTTTGACAACCTGGTTGACGGACCAATATATTATGATCTGGAACATGTACCACTAGTTGACGTGTCTAGTTATATTAGGGCCGATACAGACGGACAGCATTTGAACTGCAACCCAGCTGCAAAATGGCAGTTCAAGTGCAGTTCTGCTGCAGTTGGTATAACTGCATCCGAACTGCAAACTGACTGTGCAGTCCGCTTGCATTTGCCGTGCAGTCCTGTCAACCGCATACCTACTGCAAGCTGGCTGGACGGTCGTAATGCAGTTACATTGCAGTTGGAACGACTGAACATAAACACTGCAAACATTATGAGCTGTTCTATTACAGTTCAACTGCAATACGACTGCAGCTGGGTTGCAGTTCAAATGCTGTCCGTCTGTATCGGCCCTTAGGGACCCTAGCGGAGCTGGACGCGGTACCTGCTTGAGCTCGTGCTGCGTGAGCAGGCGCGTGAACAGCTGGTGGTGGCGCCAGGTGCGCAGATGCACGGCTGCGGTCTCGTCGCCGTCCAGCACCTTGCGGCACAGCTTGCACTGCACGCAGTTGAACGGCTGCAGGAACGACGCGCCCACGCCGCGCTCCGTGCTGACAAAAAATAGTACATACTGCAGAGGCCGTAAAGTAAGGAATTGCTGGACGAGTTTGGGGTAGACGGGCGAGTTATAAAGGAGAAACTTTATGTCTTCATTTCGGGACACCCGACCTGACATTTGTACAATTTCCTCATATGCATACATTTTCATTGGGGACTAGGAACTAAATTTTAGAAAATTTAATGTTTTCTTAGTTGGCAAAAACTAGGCTTTAAATTGATGTACGGTAATAAAATACAAATTACCGTAATTTTATTTCATACGAGCAACTATACAAATGTCACGAGTGTTTAAAAAATATGTCTAAAAATAATATGATGTAAAACTAAACTATTTATACAGGATGTCCCTAAAACCAACGCCAAAATGAAGAGGGGTGATAAAACAACTCATAAGCAACCATATTGAGTATATTTGACTTTTAAAAAGTTAATGGTTTTAAAAAAACCATTTTAACGAACTTTTAAAAACGAAAAATTACAAAATCGTTTTTAAAAGTGCCAATATCTCGAAAACCATGACCTTTTTATCAAGGTCAAATTTACTTAATATGGTAACTCATGAGCTGTTTTATCACCCCTCTTCATCGTGGCGTTGGTTTTAGGGACACCCTGTAGATTCTGAGTTCACATAACGTATACTATCGGGAAAAAAATGCACACCTCTGAGGAACTTAATGTTCCCGATTGTTTATGCCTCGAGCGGGACTCGAACCCGCTTCTACAGATGGCCGTCAGAAACGAATACGATGATAGATGGTTTTGACGCGTTACCGAATTCATTTTATACTATATATTGAATAGTTAACACTTCGACATAATGTGCCGGAGAGGATTAGTGACATTCCCCTTCACGAGAACCACTATTTACAGGGAAAAAGAATCCAGAAAATGATCTAGATAGATGATTTTCCGGACTATAGGAAAGTTATTTTTTTGCCATTTGGGCAAAGCCACATGAACATACAATACAATAACTCTTTATAGCAAACCTCACAAAAAGTACAAAAGAAACCAATACATTCAAGGAGAGGTAAACAACAGGCGGTCGTATCGCTAAACAGCGATCTCTTCTAGACAACCTTAGGGTAGTGGAAACATCTTAGCGTAAGGTACACCTGTGTGCAATATAATAGCAGTATGTATGTACCATGGTAAGTAGCTTTTAAAATTATGCAGATGCAAAAAACTGCTCCTAAAGAGAATCTATGTACCCAAGGACTGTTTGTACTGCAGTGGCCAATTAATATTTCTAAATTAGTATAAAAATCACAAATTTCGAAAAGTACATTCCATATATAGCAGTGTCTTAAAAGTGTCTTTATTTTCGAGCCACCCACCATATAAAGAAATTTGGCAGTGGAATTTGAATCAAAAATGTAGGAAATTCGGTTATATTACCTTTGTGTTAAATTCGACCGACTAAAAGCTAATGCAACTCTATTCTGATAGATAATGACTCAAAGTTCATTGAATAGGAGAAGGCCTTTTAATAGGCCTTTGGGCGGCTAAAGGTTATTACATTGCTGTCTTTGAACCTGAATGCACTTTATTGTTAACTCATACCACGATTATAACTAAAATCTTAAGTCACATTTACATCTTGATTCTGCAAATCCGGCTTCACTGCTATTATTTTGCACACTACTGTAGATAGTCGATGCAAGAGTAAATTTCAAATATACCTGTAAGCGGGCAGCATCTCCGGAGTAATGTTGGACAGGTCATCGCCCTCCTTGTAATCCAGGATGGTGTTCTCGTTGTCAAGGCTATCAGGCTTCTCGGTCTTCACCGCAGCCTCCTCACCTTCCTCTGTCTCTTTCTTGACCTCAGAGGTTTCATCCTGTTCAATTATGTATATCAATTATATCTATCGCGGTTCAACCTGGCAACGCTGCGAGCGTGATGGGCACCTTTGCGTCTGGAGGGGCGCGGGACGAGCTTTTTGATTAGTTTTGTGAATATTTTAGTATACAACAACAACAACAACAACAACAACAACAACAACAACAACAACAACAACAACAACAACAACAACAATTCTTTATTGCACACCAACAATAGAAGCAATACAATAGAGCCTTAACATAAAATAGGTAAACAATAGGCGGTAGTATAGTTTAGTTCTAAGATTTTATTTTTTCTCTGTATGGTAAATTATTCTTGTTTGTATTGATATTAATAAACATCTTTGTTTAATATTATTATTTAGGGAGATAATAAAATAATAATGAAAATTTACTTAATTTACCTATGACTATGAATGGACATTATGATAAATTAAAATTGAAACCAAATAATAGATTATGAATAATAATTCAACATTCATCTAACAGGTACACGTCGTAAAAGCATTCCGAGGACCTTAGTCACCAGCTTATGAACTGGTTGCCGGTTTATAACGGGTTCTTTTCCACTTAACCACGTCCAAGAGTCTGAACGCTGGCTTTGGACCTCGCAAAATGCCGAGGTGACCTTTTCGTGGCATACTAGTTATTTATTGTATTTGTTTCTAATTTTAATATTTTTTGCTTTTTTATAAATATCAGAAACAATCTTACACAAATCGACCTAGTCCCGAACTAAGCAAAGCTTGTGCTATGAATACTAGGCGATATACATAATTATATCGATACATTATGATACTCAAATACATATATAAACATCCAAGACCCAGGAACAAACATTCGTGCTCATCACAGAAACATTTGCCCCGGCCAGGATTCGAACCCGGGATCGTCAGCTTCGTAGGCCGTTGTGCAAACAACTGAGCTATACGTGTCATCATGCTTACTGTTGTGCAATTTGCAGAAACTTTCCAAAATGCTTAAAACGGTAAATTAAACACGTAAGTTAACACTAGACTTAAGACCTTTTATATAATAAAAAAATGCTTAAGAAGGGTCTTATAAACATGTAAGTTAACACTAGACTTAAGACCTTTTTTAAGCATTTTGGAAAGTTTCCGCAATTTGCACATCAGTAGTCATGCTATTGTTATTCCAACGAATAAATATGTTTCTTTCTTTCTTTCTGATGAACTAGAAGGGACTTGAGGGGTACTCCAAAACTCGTAATTCGAAGTTCGTAACATGCTATGCACCTCTCGCACTCATGTTAAGCTGTATTTGAATGAGCGGGATGGCGCCATACGAACCCGTTTTTCGAGTTTCGTAGTAGCCCCTCTGTACATTGTTAAGCATACCTCATTCGCCTCCTTGTCGGCGGGCTTGTCCTTATCGGTGTGCTTGCGGCGCTCGCGGTCGTCGCGGAGGTACGACTGCTCCATCGTCAGCGTGGAAATCACCATCACTGTGGGAAATATATTACTGATACAGTCCAGTTACACTACAGACATATTCACTAGTGCTCTGTGACCTGTACACCTTTCAACCCTCATGTCTGTGGCATTAAAAAAAATAAAAAAACCTGAATCAACAAAGAAATCCATATAGTAGGAAAAATTAATGATTCACAGAACTATAAAAATAACCAAGATATAAGCCATCAAACATTTCATATCTATCTTTTTTTAGCAAAACAGAATTTAATATTGAGTTTATATGGCCATAGTGTACTATGACTTACAAGTACATGTCGGATCTCTGTCAAATCGCTGTCCAATTAAGGTTGAAACACACGGGATGCGTGCGCAGAGCAGGTGCACGAGCGCGTGTGCGTGGCGTGCGTGTTGTATCGTATGAAACGTCATAGTAGTTACCGGATGCGTGTGCGTGGCGTGCACGTAAACGTGCACGTGCACAGCGGTGTGTCATCTCTTATGGGTATTCGTACTTCACAACGCGCACGCCACGCGCACGTCTACGTCCACTCCACGCACACGCATCCGGTGTGGTTTGGCCTTTATTAGTTTAATATGCCTATATCACGCGTAATTCTTGGCCGATGTTTATTTTAATGTCACTCTTTGTTTTTTTTTTCAGTATTATGATATTTTGTAGTCTAAACTCTAAACACCTCTGAGAGTTTAGCCTAGTTTATTTAATCGTATGGCACAAGGTATTATTTAAAGACGGATACACAATTTACACGTTAAGGCTAGTGCTAGAATGGAGGAAATGCTGTTCCGACTGGTACATAGCAACAATGAGGGTGCAGATTAAGGTACACACCTTCGGGCTTGGGCTTGACGGCCATTTCGTTCTTGTCGTGGATGTTGCGCAGGTGCTCCGCGCTGAGCCGGTGCTCGTCCAGCTCGATGCGCGTGGGCATCTCCGTGTGGCAGCAGGTGCACGTCGGGTGCAGATATTTCTAGAACAATTCATATTTGTTACAAACTCAGCAAGTACCTTGACTTGGCTCATGAGGTGACCACCATGAGGGATGTTGATGTGACGATAATATGGCATTCTACTCTGTTTAAAAGTACTTCAAAATGTATATTTCCTAAAAAAATTAAGTAGTAACTATCTTGCAATAAAATAACATAAAAAATGTAACCCTTTTATTCCCGGGAAAACGCTGTCCGCCATGTACAATTCAATGATAAACAATGCTAACAATACAAAAGTGAACTTGTGCTGCATAAACAGTAAAAAATATAATTACATATGTACAGTCAGCGTCAAATAGTGAGTAGTATCCAAAGCGCCAAATATATCGTCACACAACTTTATGCCCATAAGAATAAAGATGTGTTGCGATATTTTTGGCAGTTTGGACGCTACAGATTATTTGACGCTGACTGTACAGCTTGTTTGTACAGTATGTCAACAACATTTACTAGAACAAAACATCATCACCCATCAGCCTCCCCCAAAGCCTCCCCCTCTTCACGAGCTCATCGGTCCACCTTGTTAGGGGCCTCGTTTTGTCGCTACTCGAGAACCTCTCTGCCCCAGCCGACATTGGTAACAAAACATAACCTAACACTTTCAAATATGATAGCGCTTTGACAGAATAACAGTGTTGCAGTTTGCCTACATGCAAATTGCGACACCATGCTGAGTCAAAGCCTCTTCTTTATCGCACACATTGCTGGACTCTTTGAAGGCACTTTCACTCTTGTGTATTATATAGGTACGATGTATATATCACCCTTGTTGCCAGCGAAGTCTTGTTCTGTGTGCTTCATGGAATAAACGAGTTTTCTTTCTTTCTGTTGAAGAAGTAAGTCAAAGCGGTACCTTGAGCTTGCGGTGGCCGACGGTGGTGCGGTGGACGGCGCCGTCGGCGGCGTACATGTCGCACATGGCGCAGTAGAAGTCGCGCGCCGGCTGCTGTCCCGACTTGCGCGTGCGCTTCATCTCTCGAATCTGCAAGTCGTGTCGGTGATATACCTGGGGCTCTAATCGAGGCCGTCTTTATACATGCGGGGGCCCTCGGGCACTCAATACCGGGGTGCCCTGGGGCACTCAATTATAAAATTTGAGACCTTGAACTGACAAAAAAATCTCGCAAAAGACCTTTCGGGGTCCCCGTAGGGTTGCGCAGTGGCAAAGAGGGGCCTGGCTCTAATACAAGTAGTCTTTGCAAAACTCACAGAATAATCAGGTACACAAGGATTACAATTTAGCATTCAATTTCATAGAGTTGAAATTAACACCATAAACTCAGGTCTTTTTTAGATTTTTATTTTCATATTTTTTTAAACCGAGACTGACAAAAAACGTCCATTGCATAGAGGAAAACTAGAACGCCCGCGTTCAGCACATTCAATGGCCCCTCTACACGATCGCCGATCATCGGCGAGCTCATGTAGAGGGGCCAAAATAAAATTCAACAAAGTTAACTGCAGTTTATTTTATTTGTTGAATAGCGGTGTAAGTTAGTATCTGTTTATGTAAGTTTAATTATTTAAAAAAAAAAATCCAACGTATCGTTTTTGTGGACTATATTTAAAACGGTAGTCTTTTGCGAGAAAGACTTAAAGGTGTAGTCTTAATACTAAGGAGCTGTTCTGGGTAGTGGACCTCCTTCGCCATCGGCTTGTTCTGTATAGGTATTTTTCTACATAGATCAATCCCATTGTAGGCTTTTTGCCATGGTGTACATTTTGCGAAGTAGCTATTGACACGTCCGCACCCGTTTACTTTTACTTTTGGATACCAAACTTCATCTATCTGATTACTAGAAAATGAAACTGGTTTGTCCTTTCACGAGACAACAGGACAACGGGAATGAAGTGTTACATTGGCTATTTTTTATACTGAAATGCAAGGGATAAACAATATTAGTCCACAAAGGCGAGACCGAGAAAAAATGATATTAGGTAATAATATAAAGAACCTCACCTTATACTCCTGCCTCATTGTATCGGCAGTGAGTGCGTAGCTCTCGGCAGTCTTCTGCATCATGATTGCATGAGCCCGGCCACTAAGATGGTTCTCAAACGACCTCCCGTCCCACATGCTCTTGTGGCAGATGTGGCACCGCAGCAGCGCAGAGTCAATGTCATCATAGCGAGTCTTCGGAGTCTCCTTCTTGGTCTCATCCTTGTCATCCTTGCTTTCGGACTTCTCGCCGTCCTTCTCTTGTTCGCTACTGTAAACTTGCTTGTTAATAAAGGCAGTAAGTGTGTCTGAAGATCTGAATTAGAAATTGCACTGCTGTTTCTTACTCGTGGGCTGAGTTAGTAGCTGCATGAATATCTCTAATTTTGAGCTTCAGAAAGTGTTCTGGAATTTTCGTTTTGAGTGTTGAATAGGTTATAATGGTTGAATCCTTTGGGAATCGGATTTGAGGATAATTGGAAGTTGTGCAGGTTAAGAATGATGTCTTCAAGCATCAAAAGTTAAATAATAAATGACCCAAAACAAAAATGTTTAAAAGGAAGAATGAATTGTCTGCTTAGTCAGCCAGGTCACTGAGAAAACTGCATTTTTTCTGGTGTCTTCATAAGAGAAAAAGTGAAGACGCAAGAAAAACGTGGCTCAAGCCACACAGACAGAACAGTCTGCCCGTGGTGAAGACGTGATGTAGAAATTTGTGTCGAATCTCCATCGAGCATCCATGTATAGAAATTTGTGTCCTCTGGAAGAGGTTCAGAGTGTTTTTACGCCAATTAGGCTAACCATACTGTCAGGTGAACATATGTGGCATAGTAGGACTCTGCCAAGGAGTCTACCGTTAGAAGTGCGGTGTCAGATCACCGGAAGGAAGCTGCTTACCTCTCCTTGACAGGTTTAGCCTTGGAATCGGCCTCCTTGTTTTTCGGGGAGTTCTTGTTCTGGTGGCGCCCGTCATTGGGCCTGAACGGCTTACGATTGGTGTTCATGCGCATATCCGTGCGACTGTTGTAACCCCCCGTACGCCGGAAATTACCCTGATTGCCCATCTAGGGAATGAGTACAAGTCAGTGTTAGTACGAAGGCTGTGGCCTAACGGCCTAAAAAGCTGCTGAAAATTAAACTGTCTATAAGTTTTGTCTTCAGAAGTGAGAAATGACGCTAATCTCGTCACAAGAAATCAATTCTGAAATACAACACATGCATGACGGAATTTTCGATAAACATTTAAGTATGAACTAGAAAATCCACTGCGGGAAGTAATCATGTCTTTAAACATTGTTGTAATTTAAACTTACCCGATTGGGTCCACCATAACCTCGGTCATACCGGCCCATATCGGGGCCGAAGTCCCGCCTGATCGGCATATCCAGCAAGGACGGGACAGGATTCTGCCGCGGCTGTAGCAGATTGATGATATTGCTGGCTAGTGCTAGCGTGGCCTCGGTTGGAACTCCAGACAGCGGCAAGAGGTTAGGCAGGCCACCGCTCGGGCCTCCACCCTGCCACGGCGACACGCCGGACCGCCCGAAGTTCTTCCCGCGGTCATTGTGAAAATCCATGCGACGACCGCCACCCTGAGGTCTTCGGTTGGCCATCTTGGATCTAAATGGCATCGGTTATTTCACCGGTCAATACACTTAGTAAGATGGAAGAATAGAATGTCAACTGAGATAGTACACGATAATACGTCTTTTCAAATATTAGAAGCGCTATTTTATAATCAATAGTATTTATGCGGTCAGCACTATTGACCGCTCTAAGCTTGAAACAAATAAATCTTGAAATATCGTGATAATCGAGTCCAGTATGTCATCTATATAAGCAAGAATATAGAGAAAGAATTAACCAAGAAATATTATTCGTAATAATATAAATAAATTATGCAGAATATAAGGAATATTACTTACAGTTACTGTAGTCGACTATAAATAAGCACTGACGCTGATGTGAACTTCAAAGAATTGTGCAAATAGTAAGCAAAAATACAATTCGATTCGGCGATAAGATAATGCACGGAATACACCCTCAAAAAGAATAGGCAAGATGGCTGACAGACAGGGCTGAGCACTTAAGCCGACAACAGACAAATATGCAGTTGCCAATGCCAATATGGCGGAGCCGGCGCGGCGTCTACAAATCCAGACTTGCTCATACAAAAAAAAAAAAAAAAATTGTTCGGAAACTCGACAATATTATTAGTTATGTTGCTATTGCAAAAATAACCACACAGTACAGTGACTTTCAATTTTGATCGCAAAGCAAGTGCTTGCTTGCAAAGAGAATATAAACTCCTACGGCTACTTGGAGCCGTGTGGTACGAAAGGATAAACATTTTAAATTACGTTAGTAAAAAATGTCTTCAAGAGTGATTCCGTTTTATTCAGTAAAGTACAACAACTTCTACAAATCATCAATTACGACGAAAAATACTTCAATAATAGTTGCCTGTGAGTTTCAAGATCATTGCTGCTGACTCTCGAAAAACCTTAGGAGAATACATCACCAATAGAGTAACCAAAAAGTTAGTAAAGATCGATGATGGCGTTTACTGTAGTGGTTCTGGTTCAGATGCTGATGATGCTCAATATATAATCGATAACGCAATTTATCAGTTTCACCAACTCAAATTAAATGCCGGTGGAATACCAGTAGCTGCAGCAGCAGCAATATTTCGTGAGCTATGTTATCGTCATCGCAACAATGTTGATTCTGATTTCCTCATTGTTGGTTGGGATAATTATAAAAAAGAAGGTCAAGTTTATTCCATCTCGTCTGGAGGCATGATGAAACGAGATTCTATTTGTGCTATAGGATCCGGCTCTTCGTATGTGTACGGCTACATCGATGCGTGCTATACAGCAAATATGAACGAAGAAGCTCAAGCATTTGTAATGAAGACTGCAATTAGCCATTTCGCGAGATAATTTATCTGGTGGACATATTAATCTAGTTATCATTTTTTGATGGATTTTTTATACCTCTTTTTAAAAAAAATTACAAGTATTATTTATAAAATAATAATAATTTGTAAAAGTAAAAAAAAAAGAAAAAACAAAAAGAATTAAGAAAAGGTAAAAAAATTACAAGTATAACTTAAAAAAATAATAATTTGTAAAAGTAAAAACAAAGAAAAACAAAAAGAATTAAAAAATAATAATTAAAGTTTACCTACTTGTTTGCTCGCTCAGTATAGCATTTCATTCTCTTGTAAACCTAATCTAACCTGTCAATTGTGTGTATAAAGCACGCAAGTGTTTTAACGCTCCGCTCGCTCCGCTATCCATGGTCATAAACAAACCTTCTTTTTTTTTTACATGGAGAAATCCTCATAGGATCCCCTCTCCACGGGGAGGAGAATGGGTATGTCGGACTCCACTGAGAAGCAGTGACCTACCGACTAAAAATCCATGGTATGCCCACCGCAGCATTGGCAGGTGTGACGCAGGAACAAAACACGCCTCCGCGAACACCCCCTGCTGCTGACAGCCGAAGCCGTCCCGTCTTTGGTGGCTGGCCCGGAGGCCCCACCGCGTCAGATACATGCGGGCGACACCTCACGCATCCGACGTACCCTCACCTGAGGACCTCCACTCCGGGAGAGCGGCGAACGACCCCGTGATCGCCCTCTCAGGTCCTCCGTGTTATGGGGAGATGCCGCCCGGGAAAACGTCCCTTCCAGCAAACCCCATTACACCACCGTCCCAAATCAGCAGTGAACTCTGCTGTTGCAGAGAAACACACTGAGGGACCCTCCGGGTGGACGAGAATAGCCTCCAGGAGCGGGTCACCGGCCCTCTGCCTATCCACATCCCTTCGACCAATCCCCACCCCTCCCGCACGTACCCCCCACTAATCTACTCTGTTGCCAGAGAGCTCGTGGAGGGACCCCTCAGGTGGAGGGTCAGCTTCCAGTAGCGGGTCACCGGCCCTCTGCCTATCCGCGTCCCTTCAGCCAACACCTCCTCCCGCCCGTCATCCCCACTAATCTACTCTGTTTCCAGAGAGCTCGTGGAGGAACCCTCCCCTGTCAGGTTATTGGCCACCAGCAAGCAATGGCCATTGCTTGCTGTTGTTTCCAGGGTGCACCGGCCCAAGTCCTACCCTTTCACCCGGATCAACCGGATCAAGGTGAATTGGTAAAACTCGAGCACACGAGGAGGTTACCTGACTTCGCACCCCATGGTCATAAACAAACCTAACCTAACCTACAGTTTTCGGTTTTTGACCCATGTTCCATTTTGTCGCAGTTCTTCCAAACATTTTGCAATAAAGTAAGCAAGCATTCTGACGCTCCACTCGCTTCGCTCGCTCCGCTATCCATGGTCATAAACAAACCTAACCTAACCTAAAGTTTTCGGTTTTTCACCTAAACAAAAAGCTATAGAATATCACTTTTAGGCAGTGGGTCTTTACTTAAAACCATTCAAAATGATTTCAATACGTACCCATTTCATCATTGAAAATTTTACATTTTATAATCCGTCATTTATCTTAGTAATTATCCAGTTTAGAGAAAAGTTTCCCACACAAAACATGCTTATTTTAGCGTCCTTTATACGATAGCATCATAAAAAATAGGTGTTATAATAACACCAACAACCATCGAGATTTTGCGAAGTCCCAGCTCCCTTGAAAAACTTAAATCTTTGAGGGCGAATATCTCGGCCATTTTTGATTTTAGAGAAAAGTTGCCCCTACAAAACTTGGTTATTTCAGCGTCCTCTATACGATAACATACATAAATGTCAATATGACATCACACTGATGAAACATTTTCTAAGTGTCGGGACCCCCTTTGCTTTAGTCCAACCACGTTCTGCACTTGAGATGATGTATATCCGAGAAAAGGTTAACGAGCTTTAAACAGCTACCTGTACTATAGTGATCATGCTAACAGTTAGTTTGTCACCAATCTACATTTTAATCACCTACCACCGACATACACTACATATTATATCAACATACTATTTGTGTTATACTTTATACTTACATAAGTAAAGCACTGCCTTCATTAAATTTTTCTGCTTTGCCCTAAGGTTGACTGGTATGTTTTCTTTTATGTAGTAAATATTAAATAAATAATAAATATTTATCAATAGTTTTGTTTCTGAACGAAACGATGACTTTTCTTTATACGCAATAAATGAGACTGTGGAGTGTAGAAGAAAGTAGAGTTGTCCCATGCTCCAAAACGATTACGTATATCGAAACGTTTATCCTAACCTCACTTTATTTTACCAACCAAACCAAACGCGTGAGCGTGAACTGAATGGAAGCGCCGCGTCTCGTAGCAGTGGAGACACGCGTCTTTATTTGAATATAGAAAATGTAATGAATTGTGGCATAACAGTGAAATAAACAAAAATGGTGCGTGTTAACATTGTTGTAAATAAATAGTTAATGTATTCGTTGTGATATGACCAGCTAACTTGTAGCTTTTATTACAGAGTAAGTTATATGTTCTTTACGAACATAGCGCGGGCTTCGCTCTTTTCCAAGTGGCGGAGTTCGAAGAGTTGGCAGCTTTTCTGCCGCAAGTGGAGGAATCCGTGACTGATCTGCAGCGGTTCAACTCTGTAGTCACACTCATCGCGTTTCAGCCGTTCAAATCTGCCATAACTGCGTTGGAAAATATCAACGCGGTGTCTGAAGGTTAGCCGACATTTTGTATTGCAGATTGCAGACCTCTTCGGAACATGTGCGTTTTGGGGAAATTTCAAGATTTACTTTAGGAGTATTTGATTTAGTTTAAGATTTTCCTACTTTGATTTGCAGTATTTATTTATTATATTTCGTTTTGCCCGGTCTTAAAAACACCACATGTGTTTATCATATTGATCCTTAGGCAGCCATTACAATCAGTCCCACTAAGATCCTGATCTAGGTACATACTGCCTTCCGCAACCTTGGTCGTATTGCGATCTGCATTGACCGTGTAATGGCTGCCTTACATGGGTACCAATAGAGATTTATCCAGTATCTTTAAAATTTAATTATTAATTATTGGTCCATTCCTGACACATCTGTGTTTAACATCTCAGTGTGACATATATTTTTTTAATGTCCTCATTTTAATTCACCAATTGATTGACAACTTTAATAATCCTTTGGGACATAATTTTTGTTTATTCAAGTTCGTGAAAGGGTTTATTTAGAGTTGTAAGATGCAATAACATGGTGTATTCTAAAACTTTTTATTTTACATTGTATTTACGAATGTATCACAATTGACATAAAGTTTTCCTTGGTTAGGTATCATCCCTGAAGACTTAAACTTGTTCCTGGAAGGTGCGCTGCCAAAGCGTAAGAAGCGGGGAAAATGCACACTCGGTGTGGCCGACCCGAAGCTAGGAGCGGCCATCAGCGAGGCCCTGGAGATACCGTGCTCCCATGTCGGAGCCATTCCAGAGCTCCTTAGAGGTGAGATAACTGAAAAAGTATATTGCTGTACCTGAAAAATTGCTATGTACAGTAAATAGGATTTGAGAATCAATATCCTAACAAATTTATGGTAATGTTGCACAAGTCAACACCAAATAACTCTTAATTGCACTCGTCACAAAAGGTTCAAAAATAATAAATTCAACAAGAGGTAAATAAAAGGTAATTTTATGCCCAAACAGCAATTCCTATTTACCCTTCATAATAATAATAAAATACATTATGGAGGAGTAAAGAGCTACACGGGCGGTTCTACAAGGCCCTTACAGGGCCTGATGTAGATCTGCTCGCGTCGGTGAACTGGCTACGTTTCGGCGATCTCTTTGGGGAAACGGAAGGTTTTGCATGTGCAATTGCGGACGAAGTTATCATGACAAACATATAATTTCCAGTTGTTCTCATCTTGCTAATGGCGAGTACTTGCACAGACATAACCAAGTAGCCAGGATTATTCACAAGTAACTTGCTGTTAAATACGGTCTTGTGGAGTCTGAGGTACCATACTATAAGTACGCACCAATGCCAGTTCTTGAAAATGGTTGTCCCACGCTTTATTAGGATCGATCTATCATCACGGACAGGACTATTGTAGCCAATAAGCCTGATATCGTGCTGGTAGATCGATCTAAGCGCCACGCAATACTCATCGACATCACCATTCCACATGACGAGAACCTCGTGAAGGCTGAGAAGGACAAACTCAGCAAGTACCTTTGACTTGGCTCACGAGGTGACCGCCATGTGGGATGTTGATTCGACGATTATTGTCCCGATAGTCGTTTCAGCAAACGGTCTTATAGCGAAGAGTCTCTACCAACATCTTAAGAGACTCGCTAAATGGCTGGATCAAGGGTCGGATGCAGAAGGCAGTAATCCTGGACACGGCGCGCATCGTCAGGAGCTTCCTCTCTGTGCAGCCCTAACCACCGGTAGCTTGGGCCTTGCCCCGCTGCCGGCGGCACCCTAGGTTAGGTTTTTTATAATGTGTTTATATTTTGTATTTGCTTTTTGTATTTTACTTTTTATATCCATTTTATAAAACATCTAACTTATGCCTACAAATAAATAAAGTGAATAAAATACATTTATTCACTTTTTGCTTAGGTAGCTATTGGGTTTGGACTTGTATTGTCAGGTACATACAGTAGTATGCAAAACAATGGAAGTTGCTCAGATAAGGGCTTGGTCTTAAAGATCTATGCACTATAATACTAAAAGTCTAAAAAGTATCAAAAATTAATCAAATACACCTTTGTTTATGTTATACAAAAGTCTACTCTAACTTTTCAAATTATAGTTACAATTAATTCTAACTTTTGTAATAATATTTTCTTTTGTTTCCACTATTAGCACTCATTTAAATACAACAATTTTAACGGATTATATCGCGTATATTATCTCATTTGACATGTTGGAAGCTTTTCAGCTTTCCATGTTCACAATACTGAAATTTTAACTTTGACAGAGGGAAATATATCTTTTCTCAGTCAACCCGTGAACACGTAAAGCTGAAAAGCTTCCTAAACGTCGTCGAGAAGTCTAATGAGATAATATACGTGATATAATCCGTTAAAATTGTTTTGTATATATATTACTTTTGTGTTATACGTAAAAACTGGGTGTGTAATGATCTCTCGAACAACAAATAGTATACTTTCACTGTATAGAACAACAAATCATAGAATTTCAATGTGTATAATTGATCATTTAATAGAATAAACTTTTGATAGAATAACAATTAATATATTTTAATTTATTATAACCACAAATTAAATAATGATCATTTATTATACGGATCATATAATATAACCCATATTTGGTATACTCCTCATTTTATAGAACAATAATTTGTTCGAAAGTTGCCTGTTCAAATAGATTAGCAATGTAATGGTATTGCTTCCAATTTATCATTCAAGTAATTTTCAATATACCATTATCGTACCTACTTATATAATAAGTAATTCAGATATGAAATAAAAATAATAATTTTTGCATATTTTTTCATACCTTCAATTACGTATTCCGTAAATAAACCTCCTAACATAAGCTACTTTATTAGTAGCAGTTCGGCCTTAGCGCTTCGCCGGCCGCTGCCGCGGCACGCTCGCTTCGGTCGCTCGGCTCGCAAGCTGTTGTGGTTGCAGAACTAACCTAACCTAGTCTTACCCAACCAAAGTTTATATGCGACAAAAGAGGCACATTGTCATTTAAATATTAACTACATTATAGGGATTATATTATATTTCGTTCTTATATCATTTAATTATTCTATGAAAATAGTATTCTACATAAAGTCCGTTATATCAAATGCTAATTATAGTAAATAATAATCTACTAAATGTGTTTATAATAAATAATTAATATTTCAAATGTCGATTCTATGAAAAGTTGTTATATCATTAGAATAGTATGTCATTAATTGTTATATCAATTGAAATTATATTAAAATATTGTTCAATAGAGTGAAGCGCACCCGTAATAACTGTCTACATCCTCTAAACTTGTATGGACTCCTACTCCCGAAATCGTCGTACAAAATAAACGAACAGCTGTGCCAAGAGCCCACAAGGACAACTGGTCACCGATATATGTTATTCTGCCACCACCGTGACTTAATAAGTAAATACATACTTGGTTTCCTCCAACAGGCATCCGCCACCACTTCCACGCACTCATCAAAGGCCTGACCCTGAAGGCATGCAGCGTGGCACAGCTTGGACTAGGGCACTCATACTCCAGAGCCCGAGTCAAGTTCAATGTACACCGAGTGGATAACATGATCATACAGTCCATTGCATTGCTGGATCAACTTGATAAGGATGTCAACACATTCTCCATGAGGATCAGGTAGGTGTATACTTGGGGATGATAGCTTGGGTTGCTCACTTGGGCGTAGTTGAGGGAAAATCATCATCCAAATCTCCATCTTGTCTAGTGACATGGATGCACTTTTAAAAAACTGCCAAGTGTGTGTATAGCCGGTGACAAGATGATTGCAGTTTCTCAGTACAAGGGAAGGGATGTCCACTGCAGGATTAGCAAAATATGCTATAGACAAACTGTGGGATAACACAAGTTTTATTATATGTACTGTTATTTCCTTTATTTTGGTTGATGGTCAGGCCCCTATTTCATAAACGTGACAGGTGACAGTTGACAACGACAATTCGGCATACAATACTTCTCCATCATGATGCCAGGCATACACTTTTACTAGGCGACCCAGCAATGTACTTACGTCGAATTGTCGTTGTCAATTGTCACTTGTCACGTTAATGAAATAGGGGCCAGGTGGC
This sequence comes from Hedya salicella, assembly GCA_905404275.2. NCBI lineage: Eukaryota > Metazoa > Arthropoda > Insecta > Lepidoptera > Tortricidae > Hedya > Hedya salicella. Next base: position 3,883,924 of record FR990115.1, on the reverse strand, counting down.
TGTTTATGAACAGCAAAAAATGTATTGTTTCACAGCAACAAGACAACTACCTGGGGCGAGTTTCTCAAAAGCTTGTAACTTGTATTATAAGCGGAAGTCTCGTTCTAACAATATGAATTAAAAGAGATTTCCGCTTGTAATAAAAGGGCCCCTAGTATCAGGTATTATCTAGGTACCTGTTTTCAGGTAGTTGCTTTACAATGGTCTATTTCTTGTCACTTCAGTGGACTTGGCATGAATGGGCTCAATCATTAGACGAAAGTTGAACGCTGTTTGAAGTACACGTACACGCTTTAGCAGTTGTATGGTAATACGCGTAGTTTGGAAAAATAGTAGATTGTTACACAACAACAAGGGGCAAAGGGACAAGGGGCTAAAATAAGCTATTATGACATGAAGTGATTATTTAGATGAGCGAGGACAAATATTCCTGAGTGCCATAATGGCGTTAAGCGTGTTTAACACTCTGCTTTTCACTTCGACTGCGAGAAAATAAAAAAGACAACATTATAATTGTATATTTCATGAAAAATTAAAAGTACAGTTAGAGCAATTCAATCAGAAATTTTGGCCAATCTGCCCCCCTATTGCCTAAAGCATTTGATGCTCATCAGAATCAAGTGTCATGATTTTGTATGGGCTATGACAGTTGATTCGAATACAAAGTGTCAAAATTTCGTTAGGTAATAACCCCCCTGATCAGGTTGGTTTGTTTGCTTTTAATTATTCGTAATATGTAGCTGTCCGCAAGTTTTTTTTTTTTCAGTTTCATAGAAATTTGTATGGGATTTTATGGCTTTCTTTTAAACCATAGGGGCTAGATGCTATTTTAGTCTCGCTGCGAAGCTAATATGACGTACTTTTTGAGCAGGCGAAGTGATAAATATTAAACAACACAGTCTCAGGAAAACTTGGAGGCATCATTATTATAGTAGTTTTTAGGGTTCCCCGTACCCAAGGGGTAAAACAGGACCTTATTACTAAAATTTTGCTGTCCGTCTGTCTGTCACCAGGCTGTATCTCATGAACCGTGATAGTATTTCTGTGGCCGCTATGTCAATAACCAATATGAAATGATCGAGCACCGCGTACATTTTGCGTAGGAGTAGGGCTCTGCTAACAATGGATTTTCATAGATACGGCCATGTTTAGCGTATGTTTTGTACGGAACCCTCGGTGCGCGAGTCTGACTCACACTTGGCCGGTTTTAAAATAACAGCTGAAGTATAAACAAATTTTCTTTAACAGAGAATGGTATTCCTACCACTTCCCGGAGCTGGTCAGCATCGTCCCAGAGAACTACCTCTACACCAAATGTGCGGAATACATCAAGGACCGCAAGTCCCTCTCCGAGGAGTCCATCGAGCCCCTGACTGAGATCCTAGGGGACTCTGAGAAGGCTCAGGCTATACTCGACGCCTCCAAGATGTCCATGGGCATGGATATATCTCCGGTGGACCTGATCAATATACAGATGTTTGCTGTGAGAGTGGTGAAGCTCAGTGATTACAGGTTTGTAGTTTTGGAGAAATTATTGTCGTCTATTCTATACTATTATAAAGTTGTAAAAATGAAATGTCTGTACATTGAAGATGTTTTCAAAAAAATGATCGTTACGAACTTTTTGGACTTCACTAAAACGAAAAATATTTTTTTGGATGTTTTGTATATATTTGTATGTGTCGTTGTGGCTTCATTACGCAAAATCGGCTAAACCGATTTCAACTTTTTTTGGCACACGGGTAGCCGGGTATCTCTAGATGGTTATAGGATACTTTTTACCCGACTGCGCTGAAGAAAAAAAGAGGGTTATGTCTTTTTCCCCTCCGCGTACGAAGTTGCGGGCTTCTAGTTATCTATACTATTTTAAAGTTGTAAAAACGAAATGTCTGTACATTGCAGATATTAAAAAAAGTGAAATGGAATATATATATCAAAAAAAATTTTTTTTTTTGGTAATTTGTATGTGTCCTAGCTTCATTACGAAAAAATGGCTAAACGGATTTACCCAATACAAAATCAAGAGAATGTTTGTTTTACTACTTAAAAGTTATGGAATCCTAATGGTAGATGGCGCTAGAAGTCCTCTTAAGGTCTCAACTGGTTGATAAATTCGACGCTTAGGCCTGTAGCTTCGATTGCCTAGTTGATTAGGCGCCCGTGTTAGGTCGGAGAGCCGCCGGTGTCGCGGGTTCGAACCCTGCTCAAAACATTTTAAAAATCAACTTTTCGCTTTAATATAGAATTAGAAGTAATGATTTAAGCATCGTATATTAATGTGTCCCACTACCCAACGCAGTGGCTTTAATTCTAACAATGATTTCAGTCACATATTTCGAAAGTGGGCATATGACAGCTTTACTAAAACACATGCAGGTTTTCTCAGTAAGTCTGTGTGCACCTAAGTATCGCTACAACTATATGAATTAAACAGCAGAGATTTCGATACGACCGCCTGTATCTTCCATTTCTCATACTTTTAGATTTAGGAGTTTCATGTTATGTTACTTTTTATAAGCAATATAGTATTACCAGTGGCGTGCACAGGACTTTTTATATATTGACATTTCATATTATTATTGGTTGCGTCTTTTTTTTATTTTTTATAATAATTTTTCTACCTACAGGGTCAAATAGGGTATCAAAGTGCTTGACCTGCTCATTTTCGAACATTTTTTTTTTATTGTGATTAGATTATGTTTTATTAAAGAAAATGTGAAAATAAAACACCGCCCCCCTTTATCTCCGGTGTTTGCAAACGAAAATTTTGACAATCATAATTTGTATAAATAAACATAAATATTACACGAAAATTATAACCATGTCACTAACTAGCTAATTTTTTTTAAGTTTTCAATAAACCTATTTGAACAACCTGGTTGCGTTAAGTTTGCACTTCATTTGTATGCAATGCTATAGATATCAGGTGCAAACTTAACTCAACCGGATCCGGGTAATAAAGTCAGGGTAAGCAAAACATTGTACGGAACCCTCGGTGCGCGAGTCTGACTCGCACTTGGCCGGTATTTTTCTACATAGTCCTGCTGTAAACTTTTATAAACTTGTAATATTTTCTTCTGTTTCCGCGTTTATTACTCATTTAAATAAAAACAATTTAACGGATTATATCGCCTATATTATCTCATTTGAGTTCCCCACGTTTCGGAAGCTTTTCAGCTTTCCATGGTCACGGGTGGTCCGTATTGTATTTAAATGTTATAAACTCGGTTTAACAATTTTACTCTACTTCCAGAAAGCAGATCGCAGAGTATCTCCACACGAAGATGAACTCCGTGGCGCCGAACCTGACTACCCTGATCGGCGACCAGGTTGGCGCGCGGCTCATCTCCAAGGCCGGGTCGCTCACCAGCCTGGCGAAATATCCGGCATCCACACTGCAGATTCTCGGTAAGTGTCATTAATTTACCTAAACATACTTGTTATATCTACTTTTTAATTATTAGTGGACGAAAGGCGAAAGTTGAAAGCGCGCCAGGTTCAACTCTAGGGTTGCCAACTCTTTTAGAGTATAAAATAAAAGCAACTCTAAACAAAAAAAGTATTTTTCAAATTTACTTGATCATGTTTGAAAAATTTTTGTTCATGTCATCGTTCATTTCTTCATAGTGAGTATTAGTCAGAAATAGTATTTTCGAGACTCTCTTTTTATCCAAAATTATAAATGAAGTAAAATAACGTAGGATTCGTTATAATAAAGTATAGTTGGCAACCCTATCAAACCCCAATGTCGCCAAGCCCATAGTTACTCTGCTAAACTCATAATTAGCTAAACGTCGGCCTATAGACATGTTTTGTATTCCCTATCGATTTCACTTCTATAGAATAGCAGTTTTGGTTATTGTTTTGAATCCTGGAAGCGTCCGAATCCAAAACTTCATTGAAATGAGATTATAATACACGCAGTATAATCCGCTTAATTTAAATAACTCACAATCGCGGAAATCAAAGAGAATTATCATTGAGAAGTTATCAAGTATTATACAATTGTCAATAATGGCAGTATTTGTGACCAGGGGAATCAGTTTTTCGTTTAACCTGTAATTCCAATTCATTCCAATTTGGTGCTTTACGCAATGTGTAAAAACTAAGGTCCATATTAACAAACTATTCAAGTGTGATGTTTATTTGTTATAAATAACTAACTCTGTATTATTCGTTTCGGTGTATTAACAGTTATTATTAACTTAATGTACTAACCCTGTGTTTGTTGTGGTGTATTTATTATTTACTTGTGCTATCTTCGTCTGTGGTGAGATGACAGATGAAATATAATTTATAATTGAGATCTATAACACAGTCTCTTACTTATCTGTTAGCGTTTAAGATCTGATCTTTATTTTCGTGGATTTAATTTAAGAGCCGCCCTCAAGCTCGGTTCTCCATACAAACGTAGTTACGCTCTCATTTTAAAACGCCTAGCTAGTTTGCTCTGAAATTTTGTACTTAGAGTAAATTAAGGTATATGCAGGCCGAGCTTGAGGGCGACTCTTAAGTATGATAAATTTCGATTTCGACATTTGACAAATATGTGCAGTACGGGAAATTGAAATGTGTACCTCACTCACTCTTATCACAATGACAAAAGGTACGTCATTCAGTTTTCCTTTCTGTACATTATATTCTAAAATTTCTTTCTCCAATGGGCTTGAAAAAGTCTGAAATTCTAGTCCCACTACCCAACGCAGTGACTTTACATCCAACAATGATTTTAGTCACATATTTTAAAAGTGGGCACATTATAGCTTTACTAAAACACACGCAGGTTTCGTCAGTAAGTCTGTGTGCACCTAAGTATCGCCACAAAAACTCGTTTAGTCATTTTTCATAGTAAGTAAAAATAATATGTCGGTAATGTTTTTGGTATAATCAATATGAAATTGTTTTGACTAGCTTTTAGTTTTGTGAAATTTCCATTATAGTTTAAAATGTTGGTCTCAAGTGAAATAATATAGCTTGAAGTCTGCAATCGAGTCATGTGGGTGCAAGTACGTCAGAGAGGCAGAGTTATGTAACGTTCACTGTCGTCTGACATATCTGGCACTTAAGTGACTCGTAGGCTACAGTCTTGAACAATCTGGTTTGATCGAATATGCAGAAAAATAATATTGTATATTTCGTCTTACGTGCATTAATTTGATTGCGTGCTTAGTTACAGATCACATGTAATATTTAAAAAAGACTCTAATTGTGGTAACTAATTTAAAACGTTACACACTTAACCTTGTACGAGGGTTGCTACTTATATATCCGGAAACAAAAAAACAAACAAACGTACACGGCTGAAAATAGTTTTATTGTTTTTCAAAGTATTCCCCTTGATGATCTATGCACTTTTGCATTCGCGTGAACCAATTTTTAAAGCACTTCTGCCACTCCGCCTGAGGTACCTCCATAACGTGTTGTTTGAATGCGTCGACAGCATCTTCAGCGGTCGAAAATCGTTGACCGCGTAATTTATTCTTTATATTTGGAAATAAATAAAAATCGTTGGGTGCCAAGTCAGGGCTGTACGGCGGATGACCCGTTAATTCCACATTTTGACCCTCCAAAAATAGAGTTGTTTCGCGTGACGTATGACAGCTGGCATTGTCATGATGAAGAATGATTCTTCGTCGCTGGTTAGTTTTACGAATTTGTTCAAATACTTCCGGTAAGCAAATGGTCGTGTACCACTCTGAATTAACCGTTCTACGGTTTTCTAGTGGCACTGTAGCTACATGGCCATTAATACCGAAGAAGCAGGCCACCATTTGTTTCAATGTACTTTTTGCACGAGTAACTTTCGTAGGGTTCGGCTCATTTTGAAACACCCATACCGTTGATTGTTGCTTCGTTTCGGGATCGTATGCATAGATCCAGGATTCGTCACCTGTATAGATGTTGACGGCTTTTGAGTCACCACGGTTATATTTTTTTAACATTTTATTGCACCATTCGACGCGAGCATGTTTTTGCTCATTTGTTAAGTTGTGGGGTATCCAACGCGAACAAATTTTTTTTACAGCCAAATAATTATGTAATATGCTATTAATGCTGGTCATAGAAATACCCAGAGTCGCCTCTATCTCGCGGTACGTAACATGTCGGTCGTCCATTATAAGTTTTCGCACAGCCTCGATATTTTGTTGTACAACGACCGATTTCGGGCGACCTGCCTTAACTTCGTCCGTAAGCATACTACGTCCACGATTGAACTCACTAAACCAGTGATACACAGTAGTTTTAGATGGGGCTTCATCACCAAAAGTTGAAGTTAGTTGATCTATGCACTGTTGTTGCGTTAAACCACGCCGAAAATCATAATAAATCATAGCACGAATATTTTCACGAGTGAGTTCCATTCTTGCTGCGAGATGACATTTAAAACCCGTCAAAAACAAAACACGAGCGTTAATAAGGAAGAAAAAATATACCTTATATACTTAAAAAAGTTCAAATTTTACCATGGCGGTCAAATATGCTATTTAAGAAGATTGTAATCCCGGTTTCCGGATATATAAATAGCAGCCCTCGTACAGTGAATGAGTACGTATATTAACCGATAATTCTTGTATAGTGAAGTTTTGAAGTTTAGAGTCAAGTGTGCGTAAGGTATGTCACACGGCAGGGTTGTCACTCCCTGTCGTGTGACATATCTGGTACTTCATGGCTCACAGTCATCGGATAATCGGATAGATATTTACCTAAATTTGCCAAATAACAACGCATTTGTTTTATCTCTGTTCAGTCTCAAATTATTAACATCAAACCAAGTTTGAAACTCTTCCACAGCATTGTGGACTTTAGAATTTAGTCCCAGAATGCTTTCCGCAGATATAATGGCGTTTGTGTTATCAGCAAAAACCACAATATGGGTATCCGAGAGAGTCTTGCTTATATAAGATATTAGATCATTCGTGAAAACGATGAAAAACACAGGCCCTAGTATGGAACCCTGTGGGACTCCTCTTACTAATTTGTCCATTTTAGAAGTGCATACTGATTCGCAGTTGTCCTGCATCCATTTTATTTCGACAAATTGTGTCCTGTTTGTTATATACGAACGAAAGAGTGTCAGCACTCTGTCTCTTATTCCATAATGTTCCAATTTTGCTAGTCAAATGTTGTGATCTACAGTGTCAGAAGCCGAGCTCAAATCCAGAAACAAGCCCGCAATTTTTTTCTTGCTGTTAAGTTGTAGAACAATATCCTCAACCAAAGCAGTGATTGCCTCGTTAGTTCCCCTACTCTTCTGTTAAGCACACTGTCTAGCGCTTAATATGTTATACAGATGTAGGTGCCTCGTAAGTCTGTTCTTCATTAGCCTCTCAAGTAGCTTTTACAGTGTAGGTAGAAGAGAAATAGGTCTGTAATTTTTCGGATCAAGTTTTGAGCCTTTTTTATAAACTGGCAAAATTTATGCATTCGTTGAAGAAACAGGCTAGAGGTACAGAGAGTATATCTATATTGTCTTTTATGACGGTAATTGGAATCCCATCATATCCAGTGGAGGTCTTAGGTATTAATTTTTTAACTATCAACTTAACTTCAACTGCGGTTATTGGTTCGAAAACAATGTCATTTTCTACTCTTGGGACGTGAGACTGTAACAGTTCAACCGCATTTTTTGGAGTATCATATTTGCCTGAGTAAATTTTTCTAAAAGAACAGCACACACGTCCTTAGGAGAGGTTATTACTTAAATAAAACAAACATTGTTTTTTATAAAACATTCAGAAGTTTATTAGGAAAATTAAATTGAGTCCGTCTCCATACCGTTCAATATAGACGCCGCCGCCAAAGTTTAGGTAAATATCTATCCGATTATCCGATCTGGTCATCAAGTAAGTATAAACCCATGAACTGCAGTGAAAATAGATTTAGACCAGTCCGTCCGTACGAACAAGTCTCGTGCATTGAAGGTTCAGATGCGTTGGAATATTTGAAGTCAAGTGAGCGCAAGACATGTCACGCAGCAGAGCTTTCCATATTCGCTGTCGCGTGACATATCTGGCACTTAAGTGGCCAATACATTTCACTGAAGACACACGGATTAGAAGAATTTTATGGCAATGCCAATAATATTATCCATATTTACTATTAATACAGACAACAACTAACTGAATTGACAAAAAAATCAGAGATCATGCTATTTTTATTTATTTATTCGTATGGCATAATTTAAAAGTAGATACACAAGATCATAAATCTAAATATCAGCTGAATTTTTTGTAATTTTTTACATCTTTTAAACCTTCAGGTTATTCCATATTATATATTGGTGAAAATATCACCAAAATGGTTGTTAATTTTGTGCCACATTCGAGAAGTACATTTTCAGGAAAGATAACGGAGCATGCAAATTTGATGATGATTACAGTAAATGTATGTATGTATGTATGTATGTAATCACTTTATTGCACATAAAAAATGTATTTAATTAATATTAATACAAAAAAAATGTATTTACAATCACAGATATGTACAAAGGCGAACTTATCCCTGTGAGGGATCTCTTCCAGTTAACCTTTAAGCAAATGAAAGAAAAAAAGTATACATTAAAGAAGATAGACAAACCAACTAATTAGGTACTTAATATGCACAAAAATAAAACGAAGCCAAAATGATAAAAAAATGAGTGAAATTGAAATAAGTTTAATATAGCGAAGATTTTACCGCGTCTGTCGTGACACACATCTGATACAATGGCTCATATTAGAGGTCATATAGATTTGGTAGTGACATATACATTATGGTCCTACGAACTGCACTAAAAATGGATTTAGACGAGTACGTACGAACAACTGTCGTACAATTGAAGATTCAGATGCGTTGGACTATTTGAAGTCAAGTGAGCACAATATATGTCACAAAGCAGTGTTTTTCCATTCGCTGTCTCGTGACATATCTGGCACTTAAGTGGCCCATTCACTTCACTGAAGACGCACGGTAAGCAATGGGAATAAAATAATATATTATCTATAGAGATGAACCGTTTTTAATTCGGAGGTCATGCAATTATCAGCTTGTTTTTTTTTATTATTATTTAAAACCTAAGTATTTCCGTATTAAAGTTAAATAGTGTTTTCCCAAAATGGTTGTTAATTATGTGTCTCGTTTGATAAATACATTTTCTGGAAAAAGAACAGGACGAGTGAAGTTGATGATGAAATTGATACAGACAGATTGAGTACAGTAAACAGAGTGAAGTTAGCGCAAGGTATGTCACACGGCAGGGTTGTCACATCCCCTGTCGTGTGACATATCTGGCCATTTCTTGCTTATAATCTTCAATAAATAAGTTTTATATAGCCAAGATCTGAACGCGTCTGACAAAATATGGAGTTAAGTTGGCGCAAGGTATGTCACACGGCAGGGTTGTCACATCCCCTGTCGTGTGACATATCTGGCCCTTGCTTGCTCACAATCTACAATAAATAAGTATTTAAAATGAAGATTTTAACCCCAATATAAAGTCAGGACACTGACTGTACTTATGTATGGAGCCATGAATTCCAGTGAAAATGGATTCAGACGACTCCGTACGAACAAGTCTCGTGCATTCAAGGGTCAGATGCGTTGGACTATTTGAAGTCAAGTGAGCGCCAGATATGTTACGCAGCAAAGTTTTCCATATTCGCTGCCGCGGGACATATCTGGCACTTAAGTGGCCCATACACTTCACTGGAGACCTATGAATTGCAGTGAAGATGGATTTAGATGAGTCCGTACGAACAAGTCTCGTTCATTCAAGGGTCAGTATCGTTGGACTATTTGAAGTCAAGTGAGTGCCAGATATGTCCCGCAGCAGAGTTTTCCATATTCGCTGCCGCGGGACATATCTGGCACTTAAGTGGCACATACACTTCACTGGAGACCCATAACTTGCAGTGAAAATGGTTTTAGACGAGTCCGTACGAACAAGTCTCGTGCATTGAAGGGTGAATCGTTGGACTATTTGAAGCCAAGTGAGCGCCAGATATGTCACGCAGCAAAGTTTTCCATATTCGCTGCCGCGTGACATATCTGGCACTTAAGTGGCCTATACACTTCACTGGAGAAGCACGGTTTGGAAGAATTTTCTAACAATGCAAATAAATTAATATATTATCAATGTTTTTTAATTCAAAGGTTACACAATTATCAGCTTGGATTTGTATTTTCTTAAATATTTCTGTTAATTAATATTAAAGTTAAATGTATTTACACCAAAATGGTTGTTAATTATGTGCCACATTTGATAAATACATTATCAGTAAAGCAAACAGGATAAAGTGAAGTTGATGATGAGTACAGTACAATTGAGTGAAGTTGGCGCAAGGTATGTCACACGGCAGAGTTGTCACATCCCCTGTCGTGTGACATATCTGGTACTGACTGACCTGTACGCTACAGTGAACAACTGAACGAGTCTACTAATGTTGAGTGAAATGACTAACATGATTATTTAATATTTAATAATATGTATTCGACTGTCTTTTAAATATATGTGTATGTATATGGGTGTGCATGTTATTAACTGTTATAATAATAAGCGGTGTCTGCTTTTAGGTTAGCTTTAGCCTTCTATTATGTTTGTTACTGTCTTTGATGTAGACAAGTAAAGTAAATGGATATATATATGGTGTGTAGTTAGTAGAAACGTGGGAATGTCTAGGTTCCCAAGCTTCCTACTAATCGTTTCGTTTCATACCAAAGCTTTTGATCAGCGGTTAAAATATGATACTGATTTAGGTACTAAATGAAAACTAGGCATTATAACCACGGGCACTATTTTCACTGAGGGTCTGAACAGATTCCTGCATGCCACTTAACTGCAACCTGCACTCCGACTGCGCAGTCGCCGTGCAGTGTTCAAATAATATGCAGTTGGATGCAGACCGTCAATTTCAACCCTATGCTACAGAGACCGTAGATTTTTTCAATCAGTAAGGGACGGTGGTGAACAGTGGGTCTTTTGACTATATTTTTGGAGAAATAATAGATTTACATATCTGTCTTGTTTGCACATTGATAACGTACGGTTGACCATAAATTTGGTCTACCACTTTTCAACTCTATTTCGTGTGTATAAAGTCTCATAACTGGTATACCAATTTGTCCTATGACAAAGATACATATGTCTATTATTCCTTTAAAATGTAGGCAGTAATCCACTGTTCCCCACCCTCCCCTAGCTAGTTTAGTACTTTTCGCTTTATATGTAGTGTCATCGGCTTTGCATTTTAGATATGTATTTGTTTTTTTTGCCCTCAGGTGCGGAGAAAGCATTGTTCAGAGCTCTGAAGACGCGGTCAAACACGCCAAAGTATGGTCTCTTGTACCATTCCACGTTCATTGGCCGTGCTGGCATGAAGAACAAGGGTCGCATCAGCAGATACTTGGCCAACAAGTGCTCGATTGCTTCTAGAATCGACTGCTTCTCTGGTAAGTCATCTCAAAAATGTATTTATGTAGAATAGGCATGCATTTGGTCTCAACCTCACCTGATGTAAAGTGTCAATGAAGTTAATGCCAAGTCATATGTTAGAGTAAGCAGAGGCTATATCTGTCTTCTTCTAACCTATGACTGCGTCCTGTGAGTTTGTCGGCGCTTGGCAAGCGTGTGGGCTCGGCATAAGATGCATGCAAGCAAGCATGTAATATAAAATGTCAACTCACTGTCTGCTTAAAGAGAAATCATACTTTTCGGGAAAAGGAGTTCCATTCTCTTGCTGTACTAGAAAGAAAACGAAACACAATTTTCAAGAGTGGATGTCCTTTGGCTTGTGATGATAATCATTCTGCTGCTCTTGACAATACTCCCTAGTATGATATATTCCGCCGCACCCTAACATATTTTTGATGCCTCGCCAACTATCTAATTTCCACTCGTTTTGGCCTTCGCGATTGACTTCGCTCCAAAACCTCTCAATCTCTCTTGTTTTCTAGCACGGCCATCATTAGGCCCATCTCTCATTAATTTAACTCTCATTTCGAGGATCTTATTCAAGATCGCAAGAAATCGTTGGACAGACACCAGCATCATTATCTGCTATAGCAAAATGGGCGGAAGTATCTGACACGTTCTAACGGCCCTAAAAATAGAGTCAAAATTCAAATTCAAAAGATTTATTTGCTAGGAATACAGATTTCATATAGGTCTTACAATATTTTTGGTTTCATGTATTCAGCCTACACGTAGGCATGCAAATATTTATCACACTAAATTATATTAATATTCAATTTCCAATCTAAATAATCAATAATAATATTATAATGTCAATAATCAATAATAATAGTATAAATAAAATAATTACCTAATTCTACATGGGTCAAGAAAATATTTTACGCTATAAAAACAATTTTCAATCAGCCAGCTATTTAGTAGTTTTAAACCTATTCCCCTGAAGAGTTACGTAATTCCTTCAGGGATGCGATAGTCTTGTTTTTACAGGTTACATTTCGGAGAATGTGCGGGGGAATTACATGATATTATTCCACCAGCTCCTTTCCACCACCGGGACACACGACGCGTGCGTTCGTTCCATACACACGGTCAATATTCCGCGTATACGCACGAAGCGGTCCCACTTTTATCATGCGTATCGCAAAGGAGTGCAAACTCGTTGCCTGCAAGTGTGTTCCCTGACCATTATAATTTGGGCGTGTTCAAGACAAGAGTGAATGGGTTGTTTCTAGACGGGCGTGAAACATCCTCGGCCGCATCGTCACTTAACAACAGGTGAAATTGCGGTCAAATGTCCGTCTATCATCAAAAAAAAAAAGTCTGATATTTATGCGCGCTTTATTGTGGAAGATATTAGTGCTGGTGAAGAGGGCAGCGTAAGATCGATGTGTTCTTGGAGAGCTCTTGTCCAATAGTGGATGTCTTTTGGCCGATATCAATACCTTTATACTCTCCGCAAATGCCGTTTAAATCAATGGTGGATACATCCTTTGAATCTAAAGTATATATTTGAAGATTTTTGATTCGAGCCGAAACACCGACCATAAGCTTTCCTTCGATCTTAAGGCGACTTAGATTTGAGGCTCATGATCATGAAAATATAGTTTCGGATATTTTTCGCTTACCGTATTATTTGCACACTTTGATCTATCGCAATGCAGTATATCTGTTTGCGGTAATAACAGATGTGCCAAAGCATATGCAGTGTATTTTATATTTCGCAGTTCTGCTTGGATTGTGAATTATCCAGATATTGCTACAATTTTCTTGTTAACGCACACCAAGATAGGGTCCATGTGATACATACATCTTGTAAGAACTTGTTACCATTGTGCATAGTGCCATAGTTTATGATTATGATATTTTCGGAAACTTCATATTCTTCATGACATGGAACGAATTTGATCTGTCTGTCAAGTACCCTATTTAGCGCCTGGAAGGAATGTTCCGTTTAGTTTCCCTTATATCGGATTCTACCGTAAGGATCTATTATACTAATATTTGTTTATATTTTCCAGAAACCCAGACAACGATATTTGGGGAGAAACTCCGTCAACAAGTAGAGGACCGCCTCAAATTCTACGAAACAGGCGACATTCCGAAGAAGAACATAGAAGTGATGAAAGAGGCGATGGAAGAAGCGCTTAACGCGACACAGGAGCTGGAAGCCAGCGCCAAGAAGAAGAAAAAGAAGAAGAAGAAGAAAGAAGAACCAATGGACGAGGATTAGATTAAGATGTAGTGCCTTAAAATGTGTATGAAAACAATTAGCAGGCAAAATTATCAAGTTTATTGACCCATTTAAATGTTACAAATGTATAAGGCCTGTTCCGTAAAGCTCTTATTTTAAAACGGAGTGCAATAAATTACATAATATGTAGTTGTGTGTATGTATTTGCATATTATGTAAGTATACACTTAAATAAACTAGAACAATTTACGGAATACTCCTTAGTAGATCATACATTTTATTGAGATCCTAAAATGTATTTTGACGATATATTAAAAGCTGGGATTGAACTTGACAAGGTTTTGCTTGCTAAACGTTTTGATGCTTATAATTGTTTTTTTTTGAAATAAAGGTATTTGTGTACCTATTTCTGAGTTTTATTTTAAGTCATGAGCTCCAGCAACCCCACTTTCTGTTTTTCCATTTATAAACAAAAATTATGCTATTTGGACAGAATTTTATTTAATAATGAAACTGAGTCAATATATTTATTGATATTTTTTATAATTTGGAAATGCATACCACAATTGTTATTTAAATTATTATTATAAAGAGTTCGATTGTAACTTTTCGCTCGATATACAGCTACAAAAAGTACCACTTTTTGAGCCAACTGTTTTAAAAATTATTTTCGATTCAGGACCTTCAAATCGACACTGCATTATCGGCACGATACAGCAGGGTAGCTAAATGTATGCAGCCACTTTTATATTTCCTTCCACGATAGCGACATGTCGTGGACGATAATGAAATAAAGCAGGGTAGCTAAATGTATGCAACCACTTTTCTATTTCCTTCCACGATAGCGACATGTCGTGGACGATAATGATATACAGCAGGGTAGCTAAATGTATGCAGCCATTTTTCTATTTCCCTGCCCGATAACGACATGTCGTGGACGATAGTAATATTTCGCACGCCTCGATATCGTCGGCGATAAATGAGTAGTGTGTACGCCCAAGTAAATTGTAACTGCCTGTGTGCTATTCCGCCGCGAAAGTCAAATTTATTTCCTTTGTTTTGTTAGTCTTGAGCGATGCCATAGAATTATCATCGGAGGTGTATAAAAATACGTAGTTATCTAGAAATGGTAATCTATACTAGTATAAAGTTGTAAAAATTTAATGTTTGTGTGTCGTTGTGGCTTCATCACGCTAAATCGGCTAAACGGATTTCAACTATTTTTGATACTCCTGGTGTCTCGAAATGGTTATTTATAAGACACTTTTTACCCGACTATGCTAAAGAAAAAAAGAGGGGTTATGACTTTTTCTTCTCCGCGAACAAAGTTGTACTAAGTCATATTTTGCACTGTCTAAGCGACAACCATAGTGATTTCACGACAAAATCGGTAAATTGTAAAAGCGCACTCGACGACCACGATATCGTGTCGATTCGATGAATTATGTTTATAAACCGCCCAATATATAAATATCGATTTATAGCGTCGGCTTAGTAGATACAGTTAACACATACCGCAATCAGGAAGATAACGAGATTTGCGCCTGATTTGCGATAAAATTCGCTTTTTCCGATAAACATTCCTGATTTGTCGATAGGCACCGCGCGTGCTTCAAATGAGATTATATTTTTCAACACATTCACAAAATGGGAAATTGAAAACTTGCTTCCTAGGATTGTTATAGAACGACCTTTCAATAATAGAAAATTGGTGAAAAAACGTATAAAAACTCCCGACATACAAAAATGTTAGAATCACATTTTTGAACCACTTCCTTTTTTGGGAGTCGGTTAAAAACGCTGTCCATAGTAAAACCTAGGAACGTGAGACGTCACACGTTCCTACCTTAATGGGGAAATTAAGAACTTTATTCTGCAGTTATGTTTATCGAAAAGGTAACGTATGTCGTATATTTCATGGGTTATTCAATTCAATGGTATTATTAGTTATAAATAATTTAAGTAGAAATGAAAAATTGATTGCGTTCCGAAGCGGTCTGATGGTCTAACGGGTTCGGACGCTGTTCCGGTATAACAGAGACGCTAGTTCAATTCCGGCTTAGACTGCAGTGGATATCAATTAATTTTTCTTTTCTACTTAGATCTTTGTATCAATTTAGTATAAAAAAAATGTGATGTTTTCACATTAAAAAATATAAACAAACATGATGGGCTTTCCCACCCAACTTTAAAGTCTCATAATTTGATTTTAGGATTTCTAACATAAAAACTACCATTTCCCATCAAGATTTTATTTTTATCTGAGAACAACATACCTATTACACTGTAAAAGTTTCATTTCCATTACATTAATAAGGATCACTAAATACAACAGGACTGTCAATTGTCATATACTTTGGATCGTGCTAATCGTGCATTATTATACAAGAGATATTCAGGTTCAAAATAAGATGGCGCCTTAAAACTAAACATTTAACGATGTAATTTTTGATGTTATTTTATCGAACAAAGAAACATAGTACAGTGATAATTAGTTCGTAAACAGCCAATAATAAATAAATCGTAACATTTAAATACTGTCAGGCTTGCAAACTTGAATAATTGTAAAGTAATAATTTTTATTATACATAGATGGCGTTGTACATTTTGGGAAACGGATTTTTGTATGGACATTGTCAGTCCTCTTGTTTTAATGGTGCTTGCATTAGATACAAAAGGCCATATAAAATGCTTCATGCTTTAGAGAATCATCTACTAGTAAATCTCAGGGCGAAGTAGGTAAGTATTAACTAAAACATTTAACTAGCCCCGGATCTACGATTTTTTCGAACTGGGGCAGAACCATGATGGTGGCGCCCCCTACCTTCAGTGTTTGAGAAAAACTGTTAAGAGTCCCCAGTAAGCTCGGCCGAATTTCACCTTCCCATACAAACGGAGTTTCGTTCTTATTTTAAAACTACGAGTTGGATTGTAACGAAACTTTGCATATACAATGACATGAGGTATATCTACGCCTGAAACTAGTTTATATGCCTGCAGTTTATAAAACAAACGAAATACAGCAAAGTTTTGTATGAAAAATTTAAATTCGCTGTATTTTTTTACTATGGTATCTGAAGCTACATAAACTAATTACAGGCCTGCATATGCCTAAACTTATTCTAAGTACAAAGTTTCAGGGCAAACTAGCTAGTTGTTTGAAAATGAGAGCTTAACTACGTTTGTATGGAGAACCGAGCTTACTGAGGACTCTTAAAACTACCAATGAGTAGCATTTTTTGTGAGACCAAAAGAAAAGATTGTATTAAAAGTGGCTTCATTAGTTCGATATTTCAAAATTTTTTTTTCCAAGGATTTGGCGCCCCCATGAAACTGCCGCCCGAAGCAAGTGCCCCGGTTTGCCCCCCCTTAGACCCGGGGCTGCATTAAACTATTACAGTGACCTGACTGCAAATAAAAACAAAAGACAATCCATTTCCCACCTAAAACTTGCATTCCACAAGTAAAGTGTAAACAACTATACATATGTAAATATGTGTGCAAATGTGGCTATTGTGTGTGTACATAGTACCTAGTCGGAGGCCCTCTCATTATTTTAGAAAATGTTCCGTGTGACGTAAGCATTTAGTCATAGTCGAAGTTAACGAGGTCTCCGTCTACGACTAAAAGTTGACGCAGATAATTTTAATAAAATAATAGGCAGTACCTACTTATGTCAACCTAATAAACTAATATGCATTCATCTTGTTGGAAACCTTTTTATACTAATAAAGTCGGGTTTCAGCTGTTTATTAATAAAATAAAAAATACCTTTTCAAAAGCGACCAAGGTGTATAAAAGTATAAAGCATTAGGATTTTTAATTTGCTGGAGTAAACTGACAGGTGTCAACGTGAATATTTCGTTATTTAGAAAGAATTTCACAAAAATATACATGAGAATTCGTGTAATCGGTGATATTAGTATTAGGGTAACTTTTATTTATAAGAAATACTGTACTTTAGCCATAATGAAGTAATCACAAGTCAGTCAGTTTACTCCAGCTAATTAAAAATCCTACTTTAATTTTAATATGTCCTAACTATAGTTATGTCATCGTGACATACCTACGTGGTAACATGATTCCTGAGCATGAAGTGACATTGTAAATTGGTGTTATAATCAAAGGCTAAAAAATACCTACGCTGGTCTAGAAGGTCTGCATTCTTATTTGGGAAGGCAGAAATTAACTTTACATCGCGTTTTTTTCTCGTTAACCTTATTTTTTGATTTGAAATCGACGGAATAATGCGATAAGCCGATAACCAGTGCCAGGCCAATTTGAGTTAAGCTTTGTTATTTTTTATTTATTTATATAACAACTACCTGGAGGTAAGTACCTAGGTATTATAATAAATGTTATCAGTTAATGAGTAAAATGTGTTTGTACTTAACTAGATAAATGGAGTCCGATGTTAAAGATTAGCTAAAACCCTATACAAATTTACAATTCGTACGTATTAGAGGCCGAAGTAAACACTGCTGTCCAAACAAGACTTAACTAAAAATACACACCACAATGGCGTCCACAATTCGCGCTTTTATAACGTTTAATAACAGTGTGGTAGCGACGAAAATAGGTTGGCAGAAGCGGGTAAAATTTGTAACAATTGGCGTATGTTGGTGCACATGGAACGTAATTTGAATTTATTTCGCCAGTGTTCCAAAATCAAGCGTGGATGCTGCGCGCGCCGGTCGCTCCGAACGCGCCAATGGGAGCTCGTTACATAATTTAAAAATCGAACACTTTATCACTGCGTTCGATTATATCCGCGCGTTGTGATCAGTGCCGTGACAAGTTTTATTTTTAATTTTTCTTTTTAATTTTTGGTGAGTATTTTTTCGTTTGTTACGTCATTTTATTAATAATTTTATTTAATATATAAATTATGATCGGACCTGATTGGTTATAAAATATGACAAGAATCTTGTTTGTACCGCCACCGTCACTGTTTACCATAGTTATGACATACAAGAAAAGGCCAAGTTCAATTTAAAAATAAACTTTTATGACGTTGAATACTCTATTTTATTCAGAAGTATACTTCTGTTACTTATTTGTTTTTTACTTGCTAAACTTTTTCTATTTTAAGAGACAAAATAAAGTTGTTCTTGAGAAAATGTCTTAAACATATTCTTTTGCTTTAGCGTATTTGTTTTCGCAAGAATCGCAAATTCTTGGCTACGTGAGTGGAGACATAACATAACATATTCGAAATTGCTGCCAAACTCATAAAAAATACCTACCTACTTCCGCAAGTTTGACTGTCGTTTATTTAATTTGTGCCTATCTATATTTTATGGGTTTCTAAAATACATCAAAAATACAACATGTTTTAACAACTAGGAAATGTTTGTATTTTGTTTTATTAATTTTACAAGTTGATACCTACATTAAAATAATTTAAGTTTTGGAGATCAATACTAAGTCTTGTTTTCTTTAGAGTATGCCTATATATTTCAAGGTTAAACAATACATTGTTGACTGCCAACTCGTGAAAACCGAAAGCTGAAAAGTTTCCGAAACGTCGGGAACTCAAATGAAATGAGATAATATACGCGTTATAGTAAGCCATTTAATTTTTTTTATTTATTTATTTATTTATTTATTTATTTATTTATTCATTTATTCCAGATAACAATGATCCATAAAATGTGTTAGTAAACTCAACCTAGGTGTTAGTACATGTGATGTATATAAAACCAATCATCATCAATGTCATAAAATAAAATTAAGCATTAAAATAAAAACTATCACAACGTTAAAACAATTAAAATTATCACTGAATAGAAATTACAATTAAAACAATTACAAAAACCAAATAAGTAATAAATTACAATTAAAAAGATTAAAATTATAACATTTCAAAAATTTGGATAACTATTAAAATTTGAATTTAAAATTATATTTAGATGAGTGATAATCACGGAAATTAAAAAATATCAATACATTGTTGTTTTAATTTTGGTATTTTGAGCGAAGGTAGATTTGGAATTTAATATAGTTGTGTTGACGCAACTATCATCTACTACCTATTAGGCAGGTACAATCTGCGTCAAATGTCGCGTGTGACGCAACACATCTTTATTATTTTGGGCATAAAGATGAGAGACTACATAGTATTTGATGCTGACTGTACCTATGACTATGGTTTTATTTTGCAAACGCACGATACATAAATGTTTTATAATTTTATCATAGTACACAGTCATTAAGTAGATTGATGAAAAAAAAATGTTGAGTTTCAGTTCAAAGTATCCCATTTTTATGTTTTTATTTTTGTGTGAAAATCTTAACGCGGTTCACAGAAAACATCTACTTACCAAGTATGAACAGTATAGTTCTCATACTTTCGGATACAAGTGGCTGTGACATACGGACGGACAGACAAACAGACATGAGGAATCCATAAGGGTTCCGTTTTTTGCCATTTGGCAACGGAACCCTAATGAAATCACGGCAAACTTCTTGATGAAAAGTGGCGATTCTGCGCATGTACATTTGTACCGTCAAGGAATTTAATTTGTGTACCATTTCGTACTTTGTCATAGTGACATTGATATGGAATTTCTATCGGCTTTCATATTGATTTTGAATGTGACAATGTGACAACTTGACTGTACGTATTTCGGTTATGCTCAAGAAGTTTGCCGGCAACTATACCTATGCGTAAAAGTCGTGACGCATAAAAAATACTTCACTGCGTCTACGGTGCGGCAACGGCAGCGTATTTTAAGCACACGTGCTGATCTTTTAAATAGTCTTTAGATGTCACGTGCAATATTGGAGTGAGCACTCTAACATTTCTAATACTTATATCTGTTAATTCCTGAGTTGATAACGATATCGACAATGAAGTAATGATAATTTTAATTACAAAAATGATGAATAACATTCGTTCTAGTTTCAATAACAGATGATTTGAATATGACGGCTAACCACCTGTAATATCTATAGATACTACATATAATATATAATATGTAAGGTGGGTGGACCATGGAAGGCCATGCTCCTTTGAAGGCCAACTATGAGAAAGTCATAGTTATTGTCGTGTGATGACAAATTCCTTCCACTGACACTAAGCTCCATCAAACTTAAGGATAAAGACGCGGCGGCGAGTCGCTCGCGTCGCTATTTTGTGAGTGAGGACCCTCGCTTCGTAGACTTCGGTCGTCGATGTTAAAATTGTAATTCGCGCGCACAGCAAAAGGATTTTTTAAATGTAAATAACCTATTATTATTTTATTTTTTTAAACTGTTAATTTTTCATATAAGGATTTGTTATGGTACTAAAGAAATAAATAATAATTTTGCTTCGATTTCAGGTAAAATATCGGTAGTGTTCCTATGAAAGCCGGTGGTTCCTTATAAGGCCAATCAAAAATTTGACGGTTGGCCTTGCTAGGGTACATGGGCCTTATTAGGAACATTTACAAATCATGTAAATATGAACGCTTAGTTTTTAGTTCAAATACGTACCGGGAAAGTTGAAGCAATGCTTTATGTTTAAAATTTTATTATTGATAAGGTTATTCAACTTTTTAACTCAGACTGAATAGACATTGGCCTTACAAAGAACGGACCCATAAGAGAGCGATTTATACGTCATTTTTTAAAAATTATTTTATTCTAAAACGCATTGCCAGTTTTTTTGTCATCGATATAATGCTCTTTACTATATTTTTTAAATAATTTCGATCAATATATTCTTAGTTATACGTTGGTGTTCAAGGAATGTTCGTTGAGTTTTTTTAAGAAGATTATAATATGTTAAGCATTTAATGTTTCGTTTAAATGATAGAGCTTTATATGTAGTTTTAGTAAAAGCGGATATTTTGATTATTACAACTCTAGTTTTAACTTGAACGACTGATTTATAATCTTGGCCTTGTATGGAGCCCTGTTCCTTGCAAGGCCGTTTGGAAGAGCTTAATAAAAGTTAAGTTTTATAAATAGTGATTGCATCAAGAATAAAAAAAAGTAATTTATATGTTACACAATAAAACAAAGTGTTATTTAATACGTTGTTTCTTTCATTTATCCAGTAAATGACCGAATAAAAACTGTTTATTCGTTACAGTGGCCTTCCATGGTCCACCCACCTTAAATGTTGTAAAAATTATACATATATTCAGAGAGATATATATATATAAACAAAAAAAATAAGGCGATACATTGAGTCAAAATGTCCAAAACTTGTGTAAATTTAGGTACAGATTGAAAAATTACACAATCATGTCAACACAACAATAAAAAAAAAACAATTTACTTAAGACTAGCTTAAGCCTAGTCAAAAAGGCCCCCTCGAATTGTCCCTGGCGCAAAGGTACCCATCACGCTGGCCGCGTTACCACGTTGAATGGCGATAGACAACCTTTGCACCAGGTACGAACCCGCGCGGGCGTCAAACCCCCTCTCCCTAATTCGACGTCCCACTTCCCGGATGAACGCAATAGCCTCCGTCCCCCAGCACCCAGTAGTCTCAAACGCCAGGGGTACAAAATAATAATTGCCGTCCAGGGCCGAATATTTATCCCGCTTTTTGACCGTGGCAAAATCTGCAGCGGCACCAGCTGTACGGACTGTTCGGCTAAGGTGCGAGGCGGCGAAAGTACTGACGCACGTGGCGTCCCACAGCAGACATTTCCCCCTCTGCAACGGCACTAAAGTCAAGCCGTCCGGCCTTTTGCCGTCAGCGCGGCAGAGCCCCGGAGGCTCCAGAACGCAGGGGATGTTGGCGGATATCAAAGCCCTCCTCACAATGCCATTGAGAGCGTGGTGGCGCGGAAATCTTCCAGAACACCGACAACAACTCAATGCGTGATGGCCATTTGCTTCCACCATGGACCCGCAGATGCATTTATGAGGCACACAAACATCGCAGCCCAGGCGGAGAGCTACTGCCACCCGCAATGAGTCGTTGTCCAGGAGTGTTCCTAAATAAGGAGCAGGCAAAGCCTGTAACCACGCTCCCGCTTCAACATTTATATATATATATATATATATATATTTATACTACTAAGGTGGCAAATAAGCGTACGGCCTGCCTGATGTTAAGCAGTCACCGCAGCCTATGAGCGCTTGCAACGCCACAGGCATTACGTTTATAAAATAGACCAACTGAAATATTATTTTAATATCAATCAAAATAGGTCGTAATAACACGTCATCGTATGTATAGCTGAGTGTAGATATATGAAAAGCTTCTATTTTAATAATATGACGTAACTCAATCTTCGACTCTGTGGCTAATCGTAACAATAAAAAGAAATACTTTCCACCCTAGGGATGGAAAACTATTTTCCACCCGGATATCTACTCTATCCATGAAAATAAAACTTTCCGAGAGAGATGAAAAATATATTTCTTCTCGGTAGTTGCGTTATGTGGACTGAGAATCAACGAATGGTGTATTTTTATGTCATATTGTTTTTTAAATCCTGAAAGTGACATTTTTTCACGACAATCGTCTGTATACATTTTTACTTTGGTCCATACAGATTACATAGAAAAAATAAAAAATCACATGACTTTTTTTATTTTCTTATTAAACCATATAGACCAAAGTAAAAAAAGTCCAGTCGATTGTAGTAAACAAATGTCACGTCGACGTTTAAAAAAACATCGTTACGACATAAAAATAAACTATTTGTAGACTTTGTGTCCATGTAAAATACATATCTTTGGAAAACTTAATGTTCCCTACTTTCAAAATTATACACAAATTCACAGAACAGATTAAAATTAGATTTTTATCCTAACTGCTTCCAAATAGAATTAGAATATAGGCCAGACATCGTACGGGTGACGAATATAACTTAATCCCGGAAAAATTGCCAAACGATAAGCAAAATAAGCTTATCACTTCGACGATGCCGGGAAAAACCTTTTAATTATAAATAACAAGTATAAGTTGTGTGGCCGCCAAGTAGATTTAAAAATATATATTGGTTACAGCGTGACTGTCGAATTCATTATTAACATTGACAGGCCAAGTTTATTGAAACACGACAGTCGTGGAATTGGTCCCAGGAACCCGCTGTATTTATGACTTCCAACAAATTCTCTCATCATTGACATCAATAGGTATTTGTTAAATATTCAACTCAAAGATTTGCAGTCATTCCGTTGGTGACAGCGAATGAGCGAAGTATGACCGTATTTCATAAATGCATTCTAAATTTGAACTTAGCGGCCATTTTGTTCCAAATTCTAGATGTTTCGCCTGGTATATTGCATTTACCTACCTACTACGGATATGATGTTAAAGTTGATTGAGCGCTACATACTATAATGCTCGTGATTAAATTGCATTCTAAATTTGAACTTAGCGGCCATTTTGTTCCAAATTCTAGATGTTTCGCATGATTTGTTTCATGTGCCTACCTACTAGGAATATGATGTAAAAATTGATTGACCGTTACATACTATAATGATCGTGAATAAATTATAACTGCAAATATTTTATCACATACACGGAAGTACGCCTATCAAGGGGCGCCAACAGGATAGATCCAAGACCGCGTACTTATTATGCAGTATGCACATTTTAACCAGTCGCGAAGGTGAATCGTGCATTTCAGTTGCATGGCTAAAGGTCGCGGGAAGGAAAGATTCTGCAACTGGAATTGAAAAATAGCAATTTATTTCCCTCGCTACTGTTATCTTTGTGATCACAATGTTGTAATGCATGTAATCCGTGGAACGGTATAAAACTCGCACCTAGAAAACAGAGGCTACACTGAAGCTCGAATTTTGTGAAGTTCGTAGTATGCCAACGTCCCTCGTACTCAAACGGCGGCTCGATACGACCTAGTCCCACAGGTGTTAAATCATCAAACGGTTGAACTAACCGTCTTGAATCTTAGCTAAGGCTACCTTCTATCAAGTTACCTTTTAAACAAAATCGTTTATTTGTTTAGCAGCATTAGCAGCAACGCTGCCACAGATACTTTACACGTATCCAAGTCAATTTTGCGTCGGGGGTTGAAATTATAAGATAGTGGGAATATATTATTGTGTTGTGATTTTATTAAACTTCAGCTAATAGTTGAAACACTTCAAATAATAAATAAATATTAGGGACAATGTTACACAAATCGACTTAGTCCCAAACTAAGTGTTCACGACGAAATAAGACATAACTTTGTAAAATAATATATATAAGAAACTGTGCAATGTAATATGAAAAATAAGGTAAACACTTAGAAAATCCTATTAGAATCCCCTATGTAAAATAAACATTTGTCCTGAGCGTTTTTTAATACACGTAACGAGATTAGCTCGCTTATGATGCATGACCATATAAGGCAATAAGCCGAAAAATAACTTGCGCGGGACGCGACGCTTAGGCGACCGTTAGAAGGAAAAACGGTCAAAATGTAGTTTTGAGTATAGAATTTAAGTATAATTTGTGTATAATAGAAATTAAGAGTTGTAATTAATCCTAGAAATAATAGAACAATAATAAAATTAGATATCAGAGGGGTGAGGTAAGGAGCGAGAGGGGGTGGGGATAGACCCGCTGCTATAACAGACGCGCGGCCCACCGCCACATTGCCCATTACCGCTCGAGCTTGCGAACCGCGCCCGCCTGAACTTGAAAAATAACTACGTCTTCTTATCAAAACCCCTCGACCGTCACCTATAATCAAGCAATCTACAGTCCACTGCGCCCCGTGTGGTTTCTATAAGCCACACTAGGCAAAGCTTGAGCTATGGGTATCGGGCGATATACATAATATACTGATAAATTATAATACTTAAATATATAGAAAACACCAATGACACAGGAACAACTGTCGTTTATAAACATGATAATCTGGAACGGTAGAATAGTACTTATTATACCCAGTTAAGAGTTAGTGCGAGATTACATTTCAATTTGCACATCGGTCATGTGGTTTTATTAACATGATTATATCTCACAATGTGGTTTCATCAACTTGTCGATTCCAGTTAAAGAGCTAAAAATCAGGACATCTATAGTCCTGCTCTTTTTGGTTTTTAAAAGATGGTAAAAAAAATTTTTACCTCAGATCTAGAGTGATATGACCTTCAAAAAGGTAAACCGACGATCTGATAAGATCGATAAGTTTGGATGAGACCAACACTCGAAGTCGCTGTGTAAATTTCTGAGGAGGCCTGTGTTCGGTTCATCTATGAAAAAGCATCATATCAGGGACAATCTTACACAAATAGACCAAGTCCCAAACTAAGGAAAGCTTGTACTATGGGTACTAGGTGAAGATATACAGAGTATAAAGAAACTTTATAATGTTTAAATACATAGAAAACATCCAACACCCGGGAACAAATATTCGTGCTTAAAACTTTAAACACTTGCCCTGGCTGGGATTCGAACCCGGGACCGCCAGCTCGGAAGGCCGTGCAAATAACTGAGCCAAAAGCGTCGTCAATATTCATTGTCGTCATTATCATTATATCAGCCCTAGGACGTCCACAGCTGGACAAAGGCCTCCTCCAAGGTTTTCCATAACGCCCGACGCTGCGTCGTATACCCTAGTATGCAGGAACAGACCAACGATGAGGTGCAAGAACACACACACAATAACAATGGGTTGGAGTCTGGTAAAGCATGGAACAATGAATAAAAGCATTGGGAGACTTTTTTTTTATGACAGCAGGCAAACGAGCGGATGGGTCGCCTGATGGTAAGCGATCACCATCACCCATAGACACTTGCATCACCGGAGGAGTCACAAGTGCGATGCCGGCCCTTCAGGTGAGAGTACGCTCTTTTCTTGAAGGCTTGAAGGTCGCATCGGTCCGGAAATACTGCACGCGGCAATTTAATCCACAGTTCAGTCGTGCGAGGCAGGAAATTTCTAGAAAAACGCACACTTCCTCGACATCCGAGGACTAACACAATACCTAAAGGCTGCTATAGATATCTATCTATATCGATATATACTCCTAAATAAAATGGCCAGAAAATTTGCGTTGATACATTTCAACCATGGTTTTGCAGCATTAGGGTTCAAATCTATCCATGGAATTTTGCTGCCCACAGTACCTATTGTAACCTATACACGTAATTCCACAAAATTCCTTCTAGGTAGGGCTGCCATCTTGATTAATGCCGAACCCGAACAAAAACTTCAAAACCAGTAGAATATTTGCAGTAGAACACATTTTTCCACGGACGTGTTAGATTGAATTCGGTTTTTGAACCCCCCTGGACGGCCCCTACACTCCATACAAACTAGCACAAATCCGAGAAAAAACCGGACGGATCGCAGATCTCGTTCTAGGCATTTTAGGAATATTTTTTTGGAATTAAGGCGTAATTATGGAATTGGTAGAGCGATTGGTACGTCTACTTCTTTCCTCGTCGTCAAGGGCGAAATTCAATTTTCAGCCACGCAATTAGGCATTTGCTAGTAGTTCAGAGGACGCGCACTGTACAACGCGCGGCAATCTTTTTGAGCATCGAGTTTTGGAGTGGGGGAAGGTTCGCGCAGTATAGGAATAGAGTCGAAATTACTCTGAAAAGTCAAGGTCGTATGCTCTATAAGATTGCCGGGAACATCACGCTGTAAATCACCACTTGTATGTATGTGATCTATGTCGGAGGTTCTGTGAGGCAATGGATGACCATCATACTTCTATTATCTGTCCTTAAATGTTACATTTACTAATTTTCTACGAATTTATTGCACTGTATTTTATGTTTTTCACAGTGCGTTAGTATTTAACTGTAATGCTGTGTAATCATTTCAATAAATAAATAAATAAATAAAACATGGAGATGGAGGACAGTGTGTGTGGGACAATTGAGTTTGCCCATTCCTGTTTAGAAATCTGGTTTCCAAGTGATAACGTCAGTAAGACGTCAATGCATGACGTATGTTTCCGGTTCTTGGTTCTCTTTACAGTTGCATTCAATGTGCTCTGACTTATTCAAGGATTTGTTTGACGCCACACTACAGTGCATGAGTATCTAGAATAGGATTCTGATCCTAGAGTACCCCCCCTATTGCCTAACGCGTTTGACGCTCGGAATCAGAACCAAGTGTCATGATTTTGTACGGGCTATGACAGTTGATTCGGATACCAATTGTGAAAAACTCGTTAGGCAATAACCCCCTAGGTTTCGGTTATTACCACGTCAAATTAATAATATTGTCCTGCTCTGCATAAACTTTTTAAAACTATTTTAAAAACTTAAGTCAAAATTAAATGTCAATGCAATATAACAACTCCTGTACTCAAACTCAAGCCCGGATTCTTACTTTCTTTGAGCATTGTCTCACGGGCGCGTTGAAAATTGGGTTGGTGGTATAGGGCAGAATTGAGGGCATCGGAGCTCGCGGCAGATCTCCAATGAGGTGAACGCATGGTCGACGGATCAAACAAGGACCGCAGTGAACGATCCTTCACATGTCTGCACAAAGAAGGCATCCGTCAGAGAAGAATGGCATCGAATACAAAACAGGAAGTGATCCACTATCACTCTGCCAAGAGTGTAGCGACGAAGAAGCATGAAAGCCTTTATTTATTGTATAACAATCATTATCAGATTTTTGACATTGTTTCCATCGGACTTTATGCCATGATGACAATATCAAATACTGATACTTCAAACATGGAAAAACGGATACCTTCATTTATTATCACGGATATATATGTACCTATACAGAGCTGTGATATCCCCCTCTAGACAATAAGCTCTATGAAGCTTGGTAAAATTATCGCTGCATATTATCTGCTCTATATACTTCTAAGATTTTCATATGCCGCTATCATTCTATTACACGAAAATATCCTATTTTGACGTAGTGTTCCAAAGATGCTGGCGACATTTCCTCGCTATATTGCGATGGTAATATGTTGGGCGAGTTAGCAGCCAGTCCTTAATTACCAGTGGCATCGACGAGCCACTATTAATGAGATAAAAATACTCGGTCTGCGAACTTTCTCAAGATCGCTTGTGCAAATGTTGAATAGTGCCTGCGCCGGCGGCCTCAGCGATCAATTATCGATGTTTAGGTCTCATTAGCGAGCATCGCGTGGGTTAGCTTCGGATTGCGGAGACGATTCCGCGCGACTGATGACCATATCTACCTAAGACCTGGTTTTATATAGACAACCGTTTATGAAAAATCTGACCACCATACAACTACTGACATAATTTTTTGAATGTTTGAATTTGAATAATGTCAACCACATAGCGAAATTTAATATAATTTCTTAGGTAGGCAGGTGATTGACATCCTTCGATCAGTATTTTACGGACACAAGACCTTTTTTCCATGAATATTGTTACGATTATAGGGCTATTCAATGTTACCCGCATAGACATTACCGACATATAAACTCCATATTAAATTATTTTATGCTAGAAAAAAATAGAATCAAATGTTTGATGGCTTATATCTTGGTTATTTTCATAGTTATTCGAAAATACTTTTTTCCCTACTGTTCTTCACATGAATAAGCTTCTATTAAAGCAAAAATAAAAAATCACGCATATCGTCTATTACACGATTATAGCGATTATAAAAGTAGTCATAAACTCAACAAGCGAGTATCATACAAAAGGATTTAACGCCTTCTAACAGTCATAAAGATAGCCTATAAATAAATAATACAGTAGCCAAGCGTTGGATTACTAATCTATATCAACTAAGCTTGCTTGACATAGCTAAATCTCTCTTCATTTGGACTGACATGTATATGACGTCATCATAGGTTTTCTGTATCTTACTAGCTTTATGCTGCGATTTCTTCGAAGGGTAAAATTTTTCTTTCTTCGCCGACGAAGATCACATTTACCGTGTACCTTCTGGTAGGTTGTCTGGAAGAGATCGCTCTTTAACGATATGACCGACTGTTGTCTACCTCTAATTGTGTTCTGTAAAAGCGTTATTTGTAAATCGCTTTATTATTGTGACGTGTGCAATGAAGAGTAGGTATTTGTATTGTATTGTCCGTACTACAAAGGGGCGATTACGTAAATCGTTTAGGGGTAGGGGGGAGGGGTCGAGGTTAATCATATCTTACTTTGGAGAGAGGAGAAGTCCCGGCAAATATCAAGTTTTTTTCTGCAAAAAGTGCAATATTATAAAATTAGAAAAAATTGGTTTTAAATTAAGTAAAACATATTTCGTCACTAAAATATGGCAAAATCTTACACAAAATATTTATCGTAGTTAAAATATTAAGCAAATTATGTTTTTAGGGTTCCGTGTTTAGAATAAATTCAACGCATTTACACTAGAAACACATTTTTAAAAATTTCACGTGAGAATTGGAGGACGGAGTACCAGGTGTGAGGAGGGTCACAAAATTTCCAAAAACGTCTCATGCAATTAATTGACGCTCCCCAATGTATACGGAACTTCAAGACAGTATTAACTCCAATACAGACTTAAAACTGAAGGCCTCTCGTAGCATCCTCATCATATCGGCCCAAGGAAGCCCACTGCTGTACAAAGGCCTCCCCAAGAATCCCCACAACGACCGGTCGCGTGCCGCCCTCATCCAACGGCTTCCCGCGATCATCACCAGATCATCTGTCCGTTTTGTTGGGGTCCTGTACGCGGTCGCCACTCGAGCACCTTTCTGTCCCAGCGGTCATCGGTCCTACGAGCAATGTGAAAAAAAAAAATGGAAATGTGCACGTCCATGTACACCTTTCCAGCAGACCGGTTCAGCTCAGCGGGCGTAACGTTGCCTGCGAAGCTGAAGTTCCTGGGTTCAAATCCCGGTAAGGGCAAATATCTGTGATGAGCATAAATATTTGTTCCTGAGTGTTGGATGATTTCTATGTATATCGTCGGCTAAATTCAAAAACCTCGTATCTCCATCGGATCAAATTTTACAGGAGGCACAAAAAACTAAACTTTAACAATATGGAGGTCGGTTATTGCGAGGTTTTCTATTTCGGTTTTTAAACTTAAACGGTTTTTTCTAAGTATTTAAGAGTTTTGCCATTATATGCGTTCAGACTTTAACTATCTAAAAGTGCCAAAACATTATTTTGAAAAAAAAAAATGGAGTTACGAGGTTTGCGACTTTACCCGAGATATAAAGGTGCGTCGTAAGTTACGTGGCGTGGCATGAATGCGTATCGCGCTGCTTGGACGCTCACTGTCGGCGCGGCGATCACGCCTCGCGTGTCCGATCTAAGTGTGTGATACGCGTAGCAACATGGATTTCGGGCGATCGGATCGGCGCAAAACGTCCAAACGCGTGATCGTGACACGCGATCATGCCACGGGACGAAGATCTGATCGGGCAAATGATACAAATGTGGACGCACCTTAAGTAAATATATAGTTGTCTCTAGTACCCATAACTTAAGCCTTATTGAGCTTACCATGGGACTAGTTCATTTTGTATAACTGTGTCCTGTAATATTCTAATATTTATTTATTTATGTAATTTCCTACACTTAAGATATTACAGATATACATCTCATACTTGACGGGTATCAATCCTATCGTTATCAAGTTTCGAATGTCAGATTTAGATCTGATTATGGCAATACAAGTCAAGTGACAAGGAAAACGTGATTAGTTGATATTTTCAACAGATTCAATATTTCTGTTATTTTTTTCATTGTAGATAAGTAATCGGGGAACCGATAAAAATCGCCGACATATTGAAAAGGGAGAGGGACATAATTTTTAAACAGCTAAACCGATTTTTTGAACTAACTAGTAGAATTGAATTTAATTTAACGGATTATATCGCGTATATTATATCATTTTAGTTCCCGACGTTTCGGAAGCTTTCCAGCGTTCCATGGTCACGGGTGGACTCTTACTGGTGAACTAACTAACCAGTACTTTGGCGCAACAACCCAAAATGTGTTTTGGCCTCCAACACAAGAGCACGCCATCTTGCCCGATCCCGCGCCGCTACCTGCCAGCTATCGCTAACTTTCAGCTCACGCAGATCTGCCTCCACCATATCCTTCCAACGATACTTGGTCTACCAAAAGACCAATAGGATTTTCTTAAACCATAGCTAATTAAATTCAATTCAAATCGTTTATTTTCGATAACTAAGACTCTCTATAAGCGTTACAGTTAGGTACGAACTTAAATTAACTATATATAATCATCATCATTATAATAATAACACAGGGACTAGCTTACATAAATCGACTTAGTCCAAACTAAGCAAAGCTTGTACAATAAGTACTAGGCGACTCTGTTCTGTGTAGGCGACGATATACATAACATATAGATAAATTATAATACTTAAATGCATAGAAAACATCCAAGACCCAGGAACAAACATTCGTGCTCATCACACAAGCACTTGCCCTGGCCGGGATTCGAACCCGGGACTACCAGTACCAGCTTCGTAGGCTGTTGTGCAAACCACTGAGCCAAACGTGTCGTCCACTGCTGGACAAAGGCCTCCTCCATAGGATTTCCATAACGACTGACGCTGCGTCGTCCTGTACGCGGTCGCCACTCAAGACCCTTTCTGCCCCAGCGGCCATAGGTTCTACGAGCAAGGTGCCCCGCCCACTGCCACTTAACTCTAGCTTATCTTCAATGTGCAGTACATTTCATCAGTTTTCGGTTTCTAAAAACAAAAAAAATGTATATAAAAAACACTAGAAACGTTAAAATCGTGATTCGCAAGGAATAACGACTGGGCGTTAGAACGCCCTATACAAATTAAGCGAGTGAGTGAGGGGAATACGAACATTTTCTTATTTTGGCCGTTGAAAGAGTGCTTACGTATAAGTGTATCGTTGCCATAATATTTATCCTTAATTGAAACGTAAAGAAACAAAAGGTAAAGTGATATTTCTATGTTTGTTAACAGTCATGATAAAAAATAAACGCGTTGCATCTGCACTATTGAAATGCTTGAAACCAACGGAGTCATGTTCCGTTGATGTGTCACAAGGGGTCAACTCCGGCGCAGCGATCGGGATCAATATGGCCGCTGACTCATGCTTGTCAGGATGCGATAAATTGCACAATGACGTTTTATAACAGCATGGACAAATAACACAAGACTGTCAATTGCCGTACAAACAAGACGTCCGGTTTAGCTCAGCGGTAGTGACGCTGCCTGTGAAGCCTGGGTTCAAAATTATAAAAACAAATATGGTACTGGAGTGGCTGTATATTAAAGGGGTTATAGCATTTTTTTTTCTGTCTATGCAGTAGCAAGAAGAGGGTTATGATGACCTTTTCCTTATTCGCGAGCGAACTTAGTTTATTTTAATTAAATAAATCATTTTTTCAAACAAAAAGTTTTAAATTAATCAAAGTTACAATTTGACAGAGAAAAATATATCTTGTCTCAGTCAACAGTCGCTTCCGAAACGTCGGGAACTCAAATGAGATAATATACGCGATATAATCCATTAAAATTGTTTTGTTTAAATAAGGAATAATCGCGGAATCGGAAGAAAGTATTAGATTATTTTAATTTTATGACGGTAGCGACACCCCTTATGACCGTTTATTTCGCTCTTTTTCCCCTCGCCTTGAGTCAAGTTGAACAGGCTCAACCACCTCTGCAATATTTGTGCCTTGCGCACCGAATCCCCACCCTACTGCATATGGCTGCGTACGGATTTCTCGTTTGTGTGAGTGCACTCCCCCCACTGAATCTTTATTCTGTACGATGTCAGGTTTTAAATTAAAAAAAAAACATTATAGTCACCATAATATATATAGGCTAGGATAGAATATAGGCTATACCTAATTTAAGAATTCTTTTCATGTGTTACTGTTCTGTCTATGTCTGTTTTTTCCCCAATAAAGAAAATAAATAAATAAATAAATAATGTTTTTGTTTATATTTTTCTTATGTGAAAACATCTCACAATCTTTATTTAAATTACTATATTGATACAAAGATCTAAGTAGAGAGAAAAAATATTGCTATCCACTGCAGTCTAAGCTGGAATCGAGCGTCTTTGTTAAGGTGGCATTCTTAATGGTAAGGTAAATAGGTTCAATTTTCAGCTTCAACCTATTTATCTTATCATTAAGATTCAATTTGGAGTGCAGCGCGACGTGCAGTTGCGGTTTGCAGCCCATCTCTGATTGCCACCTTAACGTGTGTGACAGTGACGCTGGTTCGATTCCTTTCTTCATAATCTTTCTTTCTACTTAGATCTTTGTATCAATATATTAGTAGTAATTATAGACAACGTTCAATAATCCGTATGTAGTGTACTCGCGCATTGGGTGACGTTACTGAATGAATCTAAAACAATTTATTCTTCGTTCAAATATATTTTTCAATATATTTGCATATGGCATTGTTTTGGGCTGTACAATGTACAAACATACACAACTGCGCCGGTGCGTTGACTCCGTTGTGGAAGGTTAGTTGTTAGGACATTATAGCATTTTGCGGTATTTGTGTTTTTTATTAGACTTGAGTCGGTCATGAACTAAGGACTAATAGGAACGAAATCCCGGCACTGAACGAAAGGAACTAGTTCCTTATAAACGATCTTAAGGTGCGTCCACATTTGTATCATTTGCCCAATCAGATCTTCGTTCCGTGGCATGCTGATCGCGTGTCACGATCATGCGTTTGGACGTTGCGCCGATCCGATCGCTCGAAATCCGTGTTGCTACGCGTATCACACACTTATTACGGACGAGTGCGGCATGATCGCCGCGCCGACAGTAAGCGTCCAAGCAGCGCGATACGCAGTCATGCTACAGGACGGTGATCGGATACGAGCAAATGATACAAGTGTGGACGCACCTTTAATCGGTTTTCGGTCCTTTAGTTCAGTAATAACAATCGGTTAAAAGATGAGCGAAACGGAGCGAAAAAGTGTAAAGAACGAATGAACTGTTTTAAATTTCTAACCTACGATCGTTGTGAACGAAAACAACGAGACTCTTTCAAAGCATCATTTAGTTTCGCGTCGTGTATAGATTGGATTGGATACTTGGTCACAGATCTTGAACTTAAGACCGAACTAGTTCTTTTGACTGATTGACCGAGATCGGAGCGCTCCCTTAAAAGACCGAGCGGGCACAACTCTATTTTTTTGTGACATTGATAATCTGGCAAAGCAAAGAACTGGACGTCCTGTAAATAGCGTAGAATAAGATAGTCGTACAATACAATACGATACAACAATTCTTTATTGCAGACCAACAACAGAAATAGTACAAAAGAGCCTTAACATAAAATACGGTACACAATAGGCGGTCTTATCGCTAAAAAGCTATCTCTTCCAGACAAGCTTTGGGTAGCTGAAATGACACAGAATAGCTAGGAATGTCGTAAGTAGTTATAGTTTTACAGTTCTTTCGTGACATACCTCCCATGGTCTGCGGACGGGGTGGACAGACAGCGGGGGTGGGTATAACCGTGCGCAGGGCGGAGCACGTTGACCCTGCCTCGCGCACACTTCTTACTCGTCCCCGCTGTCTTTCCCCCCGTCGCCCGCAGACCATGGGAGTGTCACGAAAGAACTTGTCAAACTCAGAGCCGGATTTAGATGTGTGGAGGCCCTAGGGCATCAAAGGAGTGAAGGCCCCCTGCCTGGCACCTAATTATTTTCCAAATAAAATGCAATTTTTTTTTCAGTCAAGTTTTTCAATAAATAAGTTATTGTGAAATCACATAAATTCTTGTAAGAAACGTATATAAAAATAATCAAAATAAGAATTATGCAAAATTAAATTTTA
Organism: Hedya salicella; assembly: GCA_905404275.2. Lineage (NCBI taxonomy): Eukaryota > Metazoa > Arthropoda > Insecta > Lepidoptera > Tortricidae > Hedya > Hedya salicella. Next base: position 3,848,619 of record FR990115.1, on the reverse strand, counting down.
ACGTTAATGAACGGAATCTGAATAGCTTTTTAAAAGAAAAATCTTTGATGATTTCGTTGAAATCAAGTTTAAATCACTTTTCAATACTCAGGAAAGAAAGCTTCGATAAAACGGTTTTGTCCCATCGTCGCTAAGGTTTTTCAAGACATAAAACTGGCCACCCCTTTTCTCTGATAATTTGTTAATAATCAGAATTCGGTATCGCTCTGTACTTGCTAGGAAGTCTATTGTGGGCGCACATATTTTGTGGAGGCTCAGGGCCCTAGCCCCGGATACCCTCCACTAAATTCGGCCCTGTCAAACCATACTAATATTTTTGTAACTAACGGTATCTTTCCATTTCATTGACAAACGTTTTCTAGAATGCTTTATTTCATAGATAACTTTTCCCTTGAAACTATAAAATTTTCATGATTTTTGAAAAATCACCATTGAGAAACCGTTAGGTGAGGTTAGGTTTGTTTTTGTTTTCACTAAGTTATGTGTGGTTATGTCCAATGAGGATAAGATATGCCACGTCACGGAATAAATCTCCCATTCCTTATAATATAAGACAAACTCAGAGAGTGGCAAGCTCTGTGCAACCGCGGCGAGCATGCTGAGATGAGAGCAGCACGCTCACTTCAATTCAAAAATATGATTTATTAAAATAATACCTATGTTTTTTTTTTAATTCAATGAAAATAAACAAAAACTATGGTGTTTTTAAATAAATAACTAATTGCCCAATTAAAAAAAAAAAGCGGCCAAGTGCGAGTCGGACTCGCTCATGAAGGGTTCCGTAGCCGTTTATGCAAAAAAATGCACTACAGATGAAAAAAAATGATATGAAAAAAAAACACTAAGAAAAGAGCGTATCTCCCCGGCACTTACGTCCTTTTGCTGAGAAGCTTAGTTTTTGTCAATAACTTTAAAACGGTATGTCCGATCGATCATGTTGAAAACAATTTTCGTTGGAAGTATTTGTTAAGCTTTATATTTGTACATTTTTTCATATTTATTGAACATACCGCTTAGAAATTAGACAATTTTTGCTACTTAATATTTTCTTCTGTTTCCGCGATTATTACTCATTGAAATAAAACAATTTAACGGATTATATCGCGTATATTATCTCATTTTAGTTCCCGACGTTTCGGAAGCTTTCCAGCTTTCCATGGAGTCCTCCTGTGACCATGGAAAGCTGGAAAGCTTCCGAAACGTCGGGAACTAAAATGAGATAATATACGCGATATAATCCGTTAAATTGTTTTATTTCAATTTTTGCTACTTTTGGAGCGAATATTTCCGAAAATATTCACTAAAACATTTTTTTTTGTAGAAACCTCAAAATGTTTTTAGAAGAACTGTCGAAATATGTGCCACATTGATATTTGCTGATTTTTTTTTTCAGTTTCGGTTACATGTATGGAGTGCCCTCTCTAGAAATATATGTGTATTTTATTTAACTATCAAACTAAGTAGCAGTTTACACACGACACCTATGCTTCAAATTTCATTAATGGTACATCTTACAGTTTTTGAGTAAAATGCCTGTGACATTCGGACGGACAGACAGACAGACAGACATGACGAATCTATAAGCGTTCCGTTTTTGCCATTTTGGCTACGGAACCCTAAAAACGGAATGCTAAAATATTCAAATGAAATAAATCCGATTTTTTGTTTCTTTTTTTAACTATGATTTTTATCAACCCTATATCAACTCAATTTCTTTTGTTTGTGCTGCTTAATAATATAAATTTAAGACGAAAATTCACTTCCATCGATATTTGGGCGAAGCCAAAAAAGTTGGACCATCGCTAGCCGTAGTTTAACCATACAAACCCGGTGAAAGTTGAATGTTCCGCTGTGCGAGGAAAATTTCAATACAGTTGTATGATTAATTGGTCGTCGCACAATGGAAACTTTCATAGAAAAATTAATTGCGTGAGTTAACGTGTACAACTTTTTGGGCCTCTCCCATTTTCGATCGACTCTGCAACTATTGTACTCGTATATACTCCGAAGATTTTCATGCGATATTTGTATAGTACCACTAGAAGGTGCTCGCAACTTCGTTCACGGAGGAGAAAAGTCATAACCCCTCTTTTTTTTCAGCGTAGTCAGGTAAAAAGTATCCTAAATCATCTGAAGAGACCCAGCTACCCGTGTACCAAAAATTTTTGATATCTGTATAGCCCACTTTGCATGAAGCCGCAACGACACATACAAACACAACAAATCCAAAAATATAGTTTTCGTTTTAGAGACCGAGGTTACAATATATTTTTTTAAATATCTTCAATGTACAGACAATTCACTTTTACAACTTTATAATAGTAGGTATAGATGTATGGACTATAAATATCGAACTTAGGACGGTAGCGGCATACGAAAAGCCTATAAATAATTTTTCGGTCTTTAATCGGTGTTGTATGTAATCATACTCTTTATGTTGTTCTAGAATGACCTGAGCCATGGACAAGCCTACAATGCACATGCTCTCCGTCCAGGAGAAAGGCGGGGAGACCAGGAAGGGGCCGCAGTACTTGGCCGCTGTTGCAGGTACACACAATGCTGTCATAACCTAAGGGCAGACCAGGCGCATGCTCTCCATGCGAAAGCGTGGGGAGCCGAAAAGCCCCAGTAGGAACTTAGCCGCGATTGCAGGTACCCTCATTACACGTAATGCTGTCTTAAGCCATGGACAAGCCGACCACACCCATGCTGTTCGTGCGGAAAAGCGGGGAGATGAAGGGGCCGCAGTACTTACCCACTATTGCATGTGACATTATACTTAAGTATTAGACAAGCGGACCTGAGCATACTCTGCATCCAGGGGAAGGTCGGGAGGCTACAAAGGGACCGCAATACTTGGAGGCTGCTGCAGGTAAGGTAAGCACATCAGTAGTGTGGCGTCCATATAAGCTTACTACCACCGGGTTGACCAAGCAAAGGCAACCTTTTTCTTTAAATATGAGTAATGAATAAGCTTCGGCTTCCCTTGTTATTCTCCTGACGCCACGCCTCTGGTGCACATTATACTTAATGCTGAGCCATGGACAAGCTGACCATGCCCATGCTCTCCATGCTGAAGGTCGGGGGGACGAGGAACGGGCTGCAGTTAGCAGCTGTTGCAGGTAACACATTAAACTTAATTCAGAGTCTTAGACAAGCTGACCATGCTTTGTAAATAAGTTCCCTGCGATCTTGGCTGATCTTCGGTCCATATTGTTGCGGGTCTTCCCACGCTATGCCGTCTGGTACGAGAGAGCCACTCAAGAATCTTTCAGTCCCAAAATGGCTATCAGTTCTACAAGCAAAGTGCCCCACCCACTGTCATTTAAGTCTGGCAACTTTAAGTGACGGACCATGGTGACATTATTGTTAAAAGTTACCAGTTACTACAACTGCGCAAACCGATTAGCATAATAGATGTAATGACAATGTAAACAAGCGGTGTAAATCCAATCCACTCCCACGCCGATCGATCGTGGTGGTCTCCGCTATATATAGCCGCGCGAATGTCAACGCAGTATTTGCGAAATTACGTACGGGCGAACATTCGCTGCGATTACTATGTACTTTTTAGGGTTCCGTACTAAAAAGGTAATTTTACCTTTTTGGCACGGAACCGGAAAAATGGAACCAGGTGTGACTCTGTCCGTCTAAAACGACCAATATGAGGGGAGCAAAAATTCAAAGTCTAGCTCAAGAGGGGCAACGATAGAGCTTGATTTGTAAATTCGTAAGCATTTTTTTGTCAGGAATGAAAAATCTTATATCCGAAGTTTACCAAACTTTTTTATTGACAATACATTTGGGATTTATCTGATTAATTATTTTTATTTTTTAAAATTACGGTTTTATCAATAATATTACAGTTAAGTTTAATTATCTGATTAGGTTTTTCTGGGTTTTCCCTAATCCTTGCAACAAATGTTGGATCATATTGTATCTCTCCCAGTAAACACTTCTCTAATGTACTGTACCTGATAATTCGAAAGTGCTTGTAACTAGGCCTACTTGAATAAAGCATTATTTGATTGATTGATTGAAAATGAAAATTTTGAATTTTTCTCATTTTGTATAAATAAACATATATATTACACCGAAATTATAACTGTCTCTAATTATGTCATTTATTTTCAAAAACTTATTTAAAGAAACAGGTTGCGTTAAGTTGCACGACGTCTAAAAATAATTTGGTTGAATTTGTTTAATGAGTATTTGAGTGTAGGTTTAGGAATAATTTTTATTTTTACAATTTATTTATTTATTTATTCAATTCAATAACTTAAATCTATCATTACAGAGGCAGACCCAATTCGATAAACAAGTGAAAATGAGCAAAAATGATAATAATTTCGGATAAAGTATTAAACTGATATTTTGTGCCGAAATGTCACTGACACGTATAAAACTGCCGTCTAGTTGCTAATTGAATACAAGCGCCTTAAATGTCATAACCATGTTTACTATATGTAAACTGGAATTTACTGGTTATTTATATGTATGTAGCTAACCAACGTAAACAAGGTAATGCAAATCCGATCTCCGATCGATCCGGTAGGTGAACGAATTCCGTCCTTTATATATCTATAGACGAGTAGTGTTGACATGTGAGTGAATTTAACAGGATATAATATTGATACAAAGATCTAAGTAGAAAAGAAAAAATAATTGCGATCCACTGCAGTCTAAGCCGGAATCGAACCAGGGTCTCTGTTATACCGGAACACCGTATCAATATTGCAAAAAATATGTGATGTTTTCCCATTAAAAATATAAACAAATATTAACAGGATATATTAGTTTTTATACGTATACCTACTTCGAGTAAATCAGCCGCTTTTTTCTTTTAGAGCTTGGATTAACTAAGGTACGCTTTTGTGACTCCTCTGGTGATGCAAGTGTCTATGGGCGACGGCTCGCTTACCGTCAAGCGACCCGTCTGCTCGTTTGCCTGTCATGTCATAAAAAAAAGGTAAATGTGCCTGACAGTGCCTCATTAATTTATATCAATAGAGGTGCCAAATAGGGTGTCTATTTATGGACTAAAAAGTATTATGAAACTTCGAGAAAAACGTCTGCTAATGGTTGGCAGTCCACAACTGTGCGTTTTGCTAGAAATTTCCTGCCTCGCACGACTGAACTGTGGAATAAATTGTCGCCTGCAGTATTTCCGGACCGATGCGACGGTCAATGATGATGAATAAAAAAAAGCGGCCAAGTGCGAGTCGGACTCGCCCATGAAGGGTTCCGCAGCCGTTTATACAAAAAATGCACTACAGATGAAAAAAAATACGATATCAAAAAAAAAAAACACTTACAAAAGAGCGTATCTCCCCGGCACTTACGTCTTTTTACCGAGAAGCGTAGTTTTTTGGCGATAACTTAAAAACGGTATGTCCGATCATGTTGGAAACAATTTTCGTTGGAAGTATTTATTAAGTTTTATATTTGTAAATTTTTTCATATTTTTTGAACATAGCGTTTAGAAAATGGAGGGGGGGGGGGGACACAATTTTTGTTACTTTCGGAGCGAATATTTCAAAAAATATTCTCTAAATCAAAAAATCTTTCTAGAAACCTTAAAGTGTTTTTAGAAAAACTGTCGAAATATGTGCCACACATAGATATTTACTGAAAACTTTTTTTTCAGTTTCGGTTACATGTATGGAGTGCCCCCCTTAGAAATTTATATGTATTTTATTTAACTATCAAAGTAAGTAGCGGTTTACACAAGACACCTATGCTCCAAATTACATCAATATACATCGTATAGTTTGAGTAAAATGCCTGTGACATACGGACGGACAGACGGACAGACAGACATGACGAATCTATAAGGGTTCCGTTTTTGCCATTTTGGCTACGGATCCCTAAAAAGGAATTACTCAGAACTTTTGACGACACATTTGGCGAAGTTGGTTGGTTCGAATCCCGGCCAAGGAAAGTGTTTATGTGATGGGCATACGTCGCACTCCAGCGGGCCTTTTGCGGACACGTCATTCGATAAGGTTTACAAAAAAACATCTTAATTTACTAGCATACGCACTTAGTATTTGTAAACATACCTGTTATCTGTATGTATATCGTCGCCATTAGAATGTTTTGATCACACAGGTAGGCAGTTCCTTTGTGCCTATATGGAGCCATGGTAATTCAGTGTAGGCAGTGCCTTTGTACCCCTTTGGACCGCACGCCACTAATGATTTCTTTTATTTCCAGCGGCCATCGGCGCCGTGATCGCGGGGAACATCCTCGCGTGGACCTCCCCAGCGCTACCTCAGCTTCAGCCGCCTAATGCCGACAACCCCAAGCTGCCCAACTTCACCATCATCGCCGGCGTCACGTACCCTATCGTGCGAGAGGAGCTGCCTTGGCTGATCATCAACCGGACCACCAACGAGAGCTTACTGCTGAGCTCGTTGCTGCAGCCAGCGGACCTTCTCCTGGATACCACCCAGAGTAAGTATAGATTGGACTGTGGGCTAAAGATCTGAGACCGATATCCTGGTGTTTAGAACTTGCTAGCGGTGGTCTTTCAGTATCTTGCCTATTGTAGCGACTATAGGAGTTTATTAGGGTTGTGAGGATATTTCGTGGTCATAACCGAAAAATCATCACAATCAAAATAGCATTGCGCCGTCCCAGAAGGCAGGAAGTCATTTGTTTGTTTTATGCTGGACTGTCAACTATTGTTCTATAAAAGTACATGAACTGTCCACGTAACATCTCAGTTACATGCACACACCATTCATGCCGTCAGCTACGATATATTTGTTTATCACCAAACCGACTTGGCAGAACAATGTAATATTGGACATTAGAGTTCCTAGGAACATGAGTCATTATTCTTCTACAGCTCAGCTGGGTTCTTTGGCGAACCTCCAGCTGGGTGGGTGTGTCGGTCACAAGGCGATGTCCCATGTTCCGGTTTCGACTCTTTGGAATAAGGTCATAACTGAATGTGTCATTCATACTGAGATAACTCTGTATTCCAGTGAAGGAACCATGGCGATGCTAACAGCCTCTTGCGTGGATTTATAAATATTTTGTTTTCCCTTTCGTTGTAAGACGGCGAATAATATTTTTACAATTGTATGCTTGAGTCCGATTATACTTTTACTAGACGGTAAACACTCTTGAAGCGTGTGATAAACATTAAATATAAACACCAGCTGGGAATTAGATAATGTGTTTATTATGTAGGTTCGGCAAAACATTCGGGGGAATGTTTTTAACAGTCATAGGTATTCTTGATTGCTAAAAATATTGCCCCCTAAAAGCTGTTTAAAATTATTATGTACTACTAGATGTATATTAATTTCGTTAGGGTTAAGTTAGCTTTTCTTAAGGCGGTTGAAATGGAAAAATTAGGAGACGATCAGTTCTGTATTAAGCCATACCCAGAGGCCGCTAGGCAATGTGAGTTTGGGGCCCCTTTTTATCTATAGGTAGGACGGGATCTCTAGGTGGGACGGGGCCCCTTAGAAGCGTTGCGCCCATAGGCAGTTGCCTATATCGCCTTATGGATAATACGGCTCTGATAATGCTTTATATTATAGATCATGGAAATTGTATAAACCTTTTTGGTTGGCAGTTCGGAGAGCTAGCAATTTCGGGATGCTAATGATATTTCAAACTTCGAACTGTCACATTCCTTGCGTCTTTATTGGCATTAAATGCATATTTTTAGGTTAGAATCTTGTTTACTATTTAAGACAAGTAAGGATAAATAGCCTAGATCATGGAAACGAGGGTTTTCTAAAATGGTAATAGTTAGTTAGTTATTAAAAAATGGCAGCTCGCAGCTTGTGCCAATGTCAGTTTAAAATGGTAATATCACCAGTAGGCGCCGCCGTGACGTAAGGTCTGATTGACAAGAAGTGTCAAAATCTTGTGCTGTGATTGGTGGATGTTGACACTTCTTGTCAGTTAGACCTATGTCATGGTCGCGCCAACTGGTGATATTTCCATCTTAGAAAACCCTCTTTGTATAAACCTTTTTAGTTGGTAGTTCGGGGAGCAAGCAATTTCGGGATGCTAATGATATTTCAAACTTCAAACTGTCACATTCCTCGCGCCTGATCGTGGTTCAGATATTAAGATGACATAAGTATTTGAAACTGTCAGTGGGATTATTGTTCTAATTTTAGAAAGGAATGGGCTGTTCTGAGAAGAGGCGCTTGGCAGTGGGAACATGAGGAAGTGGATTCCTATGAAGTACTACGTACATTGTTATAGAGCATTTCTAAAAAAGTTTATTCAGAGATTTGTACGGGCACGTTAAATGTCACAAAAGTCGTTAACTTTTCTTTTTTGATACCAAACTTTTGAAATGATAAACATTAATTACTATTATTGATTATTTTTGAAAATTAAGATTGTATCGAGCATACTTTTTCTCAATTATCCAAATGAATTAATAAAATATTAATTATGGAACAATAATCATCAAAAATATTGTCACAATGTAAGAAACAATTAAGGATCCGTTAATTGATGTAAAAACTTATTCAGAAATGCACTATAGACGTATATACTTAGAGTCCTTAAACCTGGAGAAATTCTGCTATAATGCTATATATATCATTGTAACATTTAAATAAATCCGAATTCCTACATATTACGAGTAAGTATTATGATCTGAAGCGATCAGTTTAAGTACCTAGTGGAATGTCACAACATTGCACAAGTGATAACGGCTTTGCGCTCAACAAGGATACGAGACTATTTGTCGCACGACAAAGATTGTCTGTCTCTTTCCTTTCACTATAGTGTGAGAGACGCATGATGCTTGCGTGACGAGCGAAATCGCGAAGAGTTAGTATCCCGGCTGGTTCTATTTTTGACAAACAACAAACGATCTCGTGAATGTAGTGTATATAGTGACAAGTGTTCAAATGAATAATCAAGACCAAAGCGGGTAGATCGGAAAGCTCACGCGGCTAGAAGATGTTGATACTCGCCTCTCCAGTTTCTTCGAGACCATGGATGTAACGCGTTGTCCGAAATGTCGATCAATTACCAACGAAAGGTAATTAAATAAATCATATTATACGACAAACGATTATATGATTGGGAAATCTTTCAACTATCAAACTTCTTTGGGTACTGCAAAGTTTTTACTGGCCGCAATAACCATAAATCCATACTAATCCATACTAATATTATAAATGCGAAAGTGTGTCTGTCTGTCTGTCTGTCTGTCTGTTACCTCTTCACGCTTAAACCGCTGAACCGATTTGGATGAAATTTGGTATGGAGATAGTTTGAGTTCCGGGGAAGGACATAGGCTACTTTTTATCCTGGAAAAATACCCTCATTCGCGATAACCGAATTTAAGGCGGACGAAGTCGCGGGCAGAAGCTAGTACATAATAAATCTTGTAAAAACACGAAATATATTCGTACGTTGACCGCGACCCTGAGCCAGGCACTGAAATAGATGCCGGTCCCGTTATCTAATCAGCACAATGAGGATTGCACGCATCCGCTCGTAAATGGGTCATGTGTTACCTGTTTTGAGTAATGGATTGTTAGACCTTACTGAACGGTCTTGCCTAAATTTAATTTTTAGTAGAACGCGCCCGCAACTTTTTCGCGGTGAAGAAAAATCATAACTCCTCTTTTTATCTTCAGCGTATAGCCGGGTAAAAAGTATCTTATAACCATCTGCAGATACCCAGCTACCCGTGTATCAAAAAAAGTTGAAATCCGTTTGGCCGATTTTGCGTGATGAAACCGCAACGATACATAAAAACATACAAAAAATACATTTTTTTTCTAAATATCTTCAATGTACAGATTCAGACGTCAAGGAATTTAATTTACATACCATTTCGTACCTTGTCACAGTCAAAATCAATATGCAAACCCGATAGAGATTCCATGTGAATGTCACTATGACAAGATACGAAAGGGTATACACATTAAATTCCTTGACCGTACCACAACCACACGACAACGACAACTATGTGGTCGGGCACTAATTTATATGTGAATAATAAATAGTACATTACTGCAGAGGCTGCGAAATAGGGATTGCCGGCCGGAGATACGAGGCCGCTAATCCCTGTTCGCGCCGAGGCTTGTTTAAAGTGCTTTTCTCAAACATGCAATGAAATTAAGATTAAGATTTTAGATTTCTCACTAAATCGTTGTTTTAATATACGCGGCGCACCCCAGCGCGCAGCGGCGCTAGGAGCGAATTGAAACAAAAGAAGATCGCTTTGCAGGCCATGGCCCGCAATTTCGTATGAAATTATCATTATGTGCCGCAATTGAAATCTGAGACTTACATATATACATACATACAATCACGCCTTTTTCCCAACGGAGTAGGCAGAGACTACTTCCTTCTACTTGCTACGATCCTGTCATATGGTCCAACCACATCAAAACGACTCCAAGAAGCTGCTCCGAGACGATTCGAAAGCGCCCAAACTCGGCAGGATTACGTTATTAGATTACAGAGTCCCTGTGACCAACACCCGGCTCCATCTTCAGATCAATTCGATGTAAGTTCAGTGATAGTGATAATAAAATATTTACTTTTTTATTTTGGCATACTTATGCTAAATTTTAGCTCAATCGAAAGCAGGTAGCATTTATTGATTGCAAGTTATGTAAAAAATATGACGAAATTTTTTTTCGAACACACAAGTTATGACGGACGGATCTTATAAAACAGTGACAGACACTAGAGGGGCTAATCCGAAGCTTGATATTCATTTGTCGCCATCTCGCTCACTCAAATACAGCTTAATACGAGAGTGAGAGCAACAGCACGATTCGAACTACAGAGTAACCCCTTAGCATTGTGTTCTTCGAATACTGCCATTAGAACTAGTGGCTCTGTAAGCTGAAGACCTCGCGATCTTGAAATATTCGTAGGATTCCGAAAGCACTCCGAGATACTGGTGTCTGTCACTGTTTTATAAGTTCCGTCCATCACAACTTCTGGTGTTGCTAAAATAATCTTGAACATATTTTTAAAAACACTGTCTCTCCTTCCAGGTTCTCTAGCATCCTCGATCCTGGCCGTCGGAGCAGCCATCAGCGCGCTGCCCGCGGGCGTGCTCGCGGAGAAGATCGGCCGTCGGCCCACCATCCTCATGCTGGCCGTGCCCTTCTTGCTCAACTGGCTGCTGACCATCTTCGCCAATGGCGCTGGCATGCTCATAGCTGCTAGGTTCTTTGCTGGAATTGCTACTGGTAAGTTTTTAGTTACATCCTAACCTGATCCAAAAAGCCGGACATTTTTAAAATATGACTTACATACAACAATACAATACAATAACTCTTTATTGCACACCACACAAAATGAATACAGAAAGCAATACATTCAAGGAGAGGTAATCAACAGGCGGTCTTATCGCTAAACAGCGGTCTCTTCCAGACAACCTTTGGGTAGTGGGAGACGTTGAGAGAAGAAACTGTAATGTATAAGTAGGTGGCGCAAAGCAGTTTGGAATTGAATCATTATTCTACATATATATTAAACAAACACAATATAATAAATGCTCACATACTACAAACATGTAAATATACAATAAGTTAAATAACTGTACACATTAATATTACTCAGCCATACAGTCCATAGGACCCGTAATTCTTCGACAGGCAAAGAGTTGCACAACCGAACAGACTGAAAAGTGAACGAATCGTTATAGAATTTGGAAGAGGAAGAAGGCATAGTATGAAGTAGATTTTGAGAACATCTAACATACTGAAAATAACTGAAACGCTCTTTGAGATAGTGAGGAGTTGCGGGAATAAATAGTATACTATAAAGAAGACCAAGAATGTGTAAGTTACGTAGTAAACGAATAGGGAGCCACAGCTAATTAGGAAAACTGGAAATATATTTATATTTGCGTCACCCAAATATGAACCGAATGCAAACATTTTGAATACGCTCAAGTTTATCAACTGTGACTATGCCTGGCATCTTCTCGGGATCGTTATATATCGTAGGCTTCATCTGGGTTTAACGACGATAATAATACTTGAAGTGATCACTAGTATATCGGAAGAGCATCGATATTTGTGATTATCGGTATAGGACCTGTACTACCTGTCATAGAATGTTGTCCAGCAAAATTCCAATCTCTGGTTATTATTAAAATGTGCTTTGAATTGTAGTACGCACTATTTATAGGCACATAATATTATGCACTGAGCTATACTTTACAATGCGGTGGCCTCCGTTAATAGTTGGATAAATTTTCATAAATTATCAACACATTCAAGCGCATATGCTGGTGCTATCTTTATACAGGATGATTGGTTATTGAGTACATTCCTTTTAAGGGGTTCTAGTAGAACTCATTTGCAACAAAAAAGGTAATGCAGTACCCTGCCCGAAAATTATTAGTTTCGGAGATATTCACAATTTTAGTAGCAATTTAGGATTTTTTTTCCTTATAACCGTGTTACAGATAGTAGTTAAGTTTAAGTGAAATCCCTTTTTTTTCATCAGTATCCTACATCATTTGAACTATATCGAGATATTGAAGTTTTTAAAATCACGTGTCAGATTTTTTTGTATGATTTTTTTGAGTGATCGCACGAAGTTTACTTTTCCATAGTAGTGGTTTCCGTGTTTAAGTTTATGCGAAGTATGGAAAATCTAAATTTGGGTGATTTATCAAAAAACATACGAAAATAACGTGCACGTGTTTTAAAAAAATTCAGTAGCTCGTTATGTATAAAGGAATTGTATTATAGTTTGATAGTTATTTTCATTTTTATTAACAGCTGTGTATTTATTCTGTAAATTTGATGTAAACAAATCTATGGATTTGGATACTCTTAGACATTGTATTGTATGGTACAATCGGGAAATAAAAAGTAGAAGAATCGCCGTCACGGAATCGAAATGTGACGTTTTTTCATTTCCCACGACGCAAAGGTTGTATAGAAGAGACCGCATTTAGCGATAAGACCGCATGTTGTTTATCTCTCCTTTAATGTATTATTTCTATTGTATTCTGTTTTGTACGGCGTGCTTTTCTTATTGTATTTCATTCCCCGAGTAACTATATATTCCATCAAAAACATAACATGTAAAAAGATTGCCTAGTCTCGCAACCTTTTGTAACACAAAAAGTTGTGAGATATAATAACAAAGTCGGTTAATTTATTCAGAAGTCCCTATCCAGGGAAGGATCTACCCCATACCTTTGTCATTCATAAATGTTCACCGAAATAACAACATGTTATTGTGACGGTTAATTAGTTCAGTAATACCTATCCATGTGAACAGCTATCCAACACCTTTGTCATTCATAAAGTTCATCGAATTAGTTAACTAGGAACATGTTATTTTCTTCTGTTTCCGCGATTATTACTCATTGAAATAAAACAATTTAACGGATTATATCGCGTATATTATCTCATTTTAGTTCCCGACGTTTCGGAAGCTTTTCAGCTCTCCATGGTCACGGGTGGACTGAGAAAAGATGTATTTTCCTCTGTCAAAGTTACAATTTGTGCAAACTACCCATTTTTGAAAAAAACACAAATAAAGGTGTACATACATACAGATGGGCCTAAGCTGTAAAGACAGTTACACATGTGCCAGAAGGGCTTAATTATTTTATTTTAATAATTTACCAAGCAGCATTTCACAAATGAGGCGTACTGAGGAGAAAAGAAACGCTGCAAAGAAAAACTCGCAGGCTACCTCATTACTAATTATAATATTTAAAAAACAGAGACTATTAAACTACTTTTAAACAGATAAGATATTTTACACCGTTCGGAAATTAAGGTTTTGCAGTCCTGTGTCTCGCTTCTTCCATGATGAGATGTATTATAGGATCCCAAGCTGGTGGTAGTGACAATCCATCTTCTCTATTGAAATTTTTAATCTCAATAGCCTCGCGTAGCATTCTGGGAAAATATATTTTTTCTTTGGCAAGGATAGAAGGTTTATCAAACTTAATTGAGTGGTTTGGTTTGTCAATGACATGTTCACAGACTGCAGACCTATTACAACGACGGTGCTTGACATCTGCTATGTGCTCCTTCACCCGGGTTGATACACTGCGTTTCATTTGACCAATGGAAGACCACACTCACAGTCCAGCTTATAAATGCCTGCACTCTGCAAAGGGGTGCTAGTCTTCACGGGTCTAAGGTATTGAGACACCTTCTTCAACGGCTTGAAATATGTTTTTATAGAAGCACGCTTCAAGATGTTTCCGATCTTGTCTGTGATCCCTTTCACATATGGTAATACGGCAGGTTTACGCTCGACTGTTGGTTTCTTCTTACTGGTATTCTGCTTGGAACGTGGTATCTGGAGCTCGTTGGCTCGAAGCGCACGTTTGACATTCTGCAACTCAGCAGTCAGATGTTGATCGTCGCAGATACCCGTCGGAAACATCTTGAAGCGTGCTTCTATAAAAACATATTTCAAGCCGTTGAAGAAGGTGTCTCAATACCTTAGACCCGTGAAGAGTAGCACCCCTTTGCAGAGTGCAGGCATTTATAAGCTGGACTGTGAGTGTGGTCTTTCATACATTGGTCAAACGAAACGCAGTGTATCAACCCGGGTGAAGGAGCACATAGCAGATGTCAAGCACCGTCGTTGTAATAGGTCTGCAGTCTGTGAACATGTCATTGACAAACCAAACCACTCAATTAAGTTTGATAAACCTTCTATCCTTGCCAAAGAAAAAATATATTTTCCCAGAATGCTACGCGAGGCTATTGAGATTAAAAATTTCAATAGAGAAGATGGATTGTCACTACCACCAGCTTGGGATCCTGTAATACATCTCATCAAGGAAGAAGCGAGACACAGGACTGCAAAACCTTAATTTCCGAACGGTGTAAAATATCTTATCTGTTTAAAAGTAGTTTAATAGTCTCTGTTTTTTAAATATTATAATTAGTAATGAGGTAGCCTGCGAGTTTTTCTTTGCAGCGTTTCTTTTCTCCTCAGTACGCCTCATTTGTGAAATGCTGCTTGGTAAATTATTAATATAAAATAATTAAGCCCTTCTGGCACATGTGTAACTGTCTTTACAGCTTAGGCCCATTTGGCATGTATGTACACCTTTATTTGTGTTTTTTCAAAAATGGGTAGTTTGCACAAATTGTAACTTTGACAGAGAAAAATACATCTTTTCTCAGTCCACCCGTGACCATGGAGAGCTGGAAAGCTTCCGAAACGTCGGGAACTAAAATGAGATAATATACGCGATATAATCCGTTAAATTGTTTTATTTCAATAGGAACATGTTATTGTGACCATTATAGTGACCGTATCAATATTACACATCTTCATATTTTTAATAAATAAAACGACTTGCCCAATCGCACAACGGCAATAAACTACATGCAGCAAACCCTACCTATTTTTATTAGCCCTCTGAACATAAACGAAGAATTCATTATGTTCCCGAGCGATGGCCAAGCCATTTTATTAGAATTTCTATGATCGGTGAGTGAGTGAGTGACAAAACTTTGACTTGCAATAAATCTTTATCTACAAGTTATAATTGACTGTAATTTGGAATATACCTAAGGTGTATTACGCCCTCTTGGTCACTGAATATTCAGGCTTTTAGCTTCATCAGCAAATAAATTACAGGGGGTCGAAAATGTCGTGAATGGCTTCGAGAAAAGTATGGTACGGCGTGCCTTTGTTTTGCTCGACTTGGCGGGGGCACTGCCGTGCCCCCAGATTCTTGGTTCCACTAAGATGCATTCGATTTTTTAAAGATACTACTTCAATGTATCATCATTGCTTGTCAGTTAGCAAAGTCTTGAGGAGATCACATACGAGCAATTAAAGACGACGTAAACATACAGAAACTACACATACTCGTACTACACATTTTCTTGTATTAATCTCCGAAAATTGCATAAATTGTCCCCTTTATCTTCTAAACGGTAATTCCAAAAAATATGAAAAAAATTAAAAAGGTAACGCTTAATAAATAAATCTTTTCAACGAAAATTACTTTCAATATGATCGGATATACCGTTTTTTAGTTATTGCCAAATAACAGCGCTTCTCAACAACATTGAGCATGATCCGACATGCTCTTGGCCGGTTTTTTGTAGACCTGTCTTTCATCGGTACACCGATTGTTTTTCTCAATGTATTTATTGAATTCTAAATCTCTTCCAGGTGCTACCTGCGTGGCCGCACCGATGTACATTGGCGAGATCGCGGAGACCTCGATCCGAGGCGCCCTGGGGGCGTTCTTCCAGCTGTTCCTGACTGTCGGGATCCTCATGTCCTTCGTCATTGGCGGATGGACGCACTGGCGAGTGCTCTCCATCATCTTGGCCGTGCTACCTCCTTTACTTGTCGCTGTGTTTTGGTAAGACCCTTCCTCTTTCCAAACATTTTTATTCAGCATTCTAGGTTTTCCTCAAAAGCAACGGAATTAAGTCTAATGAAGCAATTCTACGGGAGCACTTTCCATTATACGTACTGTATGCCTTTTGGGTGGTTGTGCTAAGACCCGTAATAATCTTATCTTTCTCAATGTCCAGGTGGATGCCAGAAACTCCTCAATACCTTCTGAAAAAGAACCGGCGGCGCGATGCTGAGCGTGCGCTCCGCTGGCTGCGAGGGCCCAATGCTGATTTGACTGCGGAACTTGAAGATATGCAGAAGGATGTAAGTGCTTTATTTTAATAATGAGTTCGTCTTTGCCTGGGAGGAAGTTTCATGCAAAAGCGGCGAGAAGCGGTGACACGCACTGAACCCTATATTCCTAGTCTTCTTCGCACTGGATGTAAATTGATTAAAATAAGAGAAATTGTAATATAGTTAGGCACCCTACAGAAACCTTACATCACGTTCACTTCTGTGTTCTTCTCTTCTCTTCAATAACCAAACTTATTTCCTTTCCAGGTGGACCAAGCGTCTCGCGAACGCGCCGGCATGCTTAGCATGGTGACCGGCCGCGCGCCCCGCATGGCACTCATCTGCTCGCTCGGGCTGATGTTCTTCCAACAATTCAGTGGCATCAACGCCGTTATCTTCTACACCAACAACATCTTCTCGGCCGCTGGCTCCGACATCGATCCCGTCATCGCCACCATCATCGTCGGAGTCGTCCAAACTATAGCTACGTACGTGAGTTCTCTTCTCGTCGAAAAGGCTGGAAGAAGAATCTTGTTGCTCCAAAGTTGTGTCGTTATGGGTTTGTGTTTGATTGTTCTTGGCATCTTCTTCAAATTGCAGGATTCTGACGCTAGTTCTGTCAGTTCGATCGGCTGGCTTCCTTTACTCTGCCTCGTCCTGTTCATTATTTCTTTCTCTTTGGGCTTTGGTCCTATTCCCTGGATGATGATGGCTGAGTTATTCGCTGTTGAGTTCAGAGGTACCGCCTCCGGGTTCGCTGTGATCTTTAACTGGTGTTTGGTGTTCATCGTCACGCTTTGTTTCCCGATCATGAAGGAAGCCATCGGTATCTACAGTTGTTTCTGGTTTTTCGCCGCATTCATGATTATCTGTGTGTTCTTCGTATTCTTCCTCATTCCTGAGACTAAAGGCAAGACTGTGTCGCAGATTCAGGCTATTCTTGGCGGGCAGAAATAGTTTATCTTATTTATTACTAGCTAAAAGTTGTTCCTTTGTGTAAAATGTTATTTGTTTTATTTTATAGAAAATATTCTCAATCGAGAAAATCTTTTATACAACACGGAGAACGTTATCAAGAACTGTACAACTTTGTTCCCGTCACTATTTAAGAATACTGGCTTAAGAATGAAAAGGTATTAACGGTAATAGCGATTCAGGCAGAATATTAATTTATGTGAGCTATTAAAAAGTGGGAATTGCAACTGCTCGAATATATTACATAGCGCCATTTCATTCTTAGGCTGTAAAATAGTCGTTATAGAGAGTATGGACATGACAGTGTCACTATCTAATAAAGCAAAATAGTTTGGTTTTAGTTTGGTAGCGATTTAAAGTGACCTCCTTTTATCAGAAAGTGACACTATTATTTTTCCAGTCTTTAACAATATTGAAATGTGTTCTTCAAACGAGACATTCTGTACATGTGTACATATTTATGTTGTGTTGTATGAAATGTCAGACATGGTTTTTAAATGGTTTTTCCACTTAGAACGATATTGTTGATGAGATGTTCGGTTCGTAATTCTATGGTATAGGCATCCATATTGAATCGATCAACGTTATTTAGGATGTTAAATTTCATAGATAATACTTCTCTCTGAAACCTGTATTTATGAGCCTTTTGTAAAATAGACCTAACCTAAGGGCTTCCTGATAAAGTTACGGTTATATAGAAAAGTTTTAGTAACTATTGAATGAAAATTCTGTGAAACATTTTTCGATGTAATAGGAAGATGCCATAGTTCTATAGTTTGTGGTAACGCCAGGGGCATTTCTAACAGGCAAGAGTATTTTGAACGTAAATGTAAATACTCAGTTTACGCATGTACGAGGGTAGATTAGAAGACTGCAAGATTTTGTATAATTGAACAAATGCATGTTTGTAAATTTGTATAGGATAGGCTATAATTTGGTTTGAAATAGATGACACCAATTATACGTATCGCACGGCGAAAGAATACTTTAAATATATATGATACATCTATGTTACATACGCAAAAATTTCATAAATTTATATATTGTATTTATAACATTAATCATATATTGCATATGTTTTCATAAATTATCAGGGTGTTTTTAATAGACGTCTACGATTAAAGGAGATAAATGTATGATTAGATTCGATTTGTAAATGCTTTTTTTGCAATATATAATAGTATCTAACGTCTATGAAGCTACTACGTGACTTATCGGTGTGTTATTGAGCTCTCACGTTACGTTTGACATATTAGGCATGAGTGGTGTCGTCTATTTTGGATCGATGTTAGTTCAAATTGTATATATATATTCATGCAGTATGCAGGCAATGATTTTATGCTCCATATATCTATTCATCGGAGAACTTATTTTGATTTTCTTTGAGGCGAACAAATTATTGGAAGAATTATTTGCTTGCGTATTGGATGCTCAGCGTTATTTTACGAATAAATTTATTACGAACAATATTTTATTAAATGACCCGATGTACTTATTTTATTATTTATACAGTTGTAGGTATTTGTAGATATAATGTGCCAAATATTTTGAGCTTTAGATTTTAATTCGTTGTAATGTGTTAATCTGTTAATAATAATGTTTGTTGTTAACTCGATGTTAATACGAGGGTTGCTACTTATATATCCGGAAACAAAAAAACAAACAAACGTACACGGCTGAAAATAGTTTTATTGTTTTTCAAAGTATTCCCCTTGATGATCTATGCACTTTTGCATTCGCGTGAACCAATTTTTAAAGCACTTCTGCCACTCCGCCTGAGGTACCTCCATAACGTGTTGTTTGAATGCGTCGACAGCATCTTCAGCGGTCGAAAATCGTTGACCGCGTAATTTATTCTTTATATTTGGAAATAAATAAAAATCGTTGGGTGCCAAGTCAGGGCTGTACGGCGGATGACCCGTTAATTCCACATTTTGACCCTCCAAAAATAGAGTTGTTTCGCGTGACGTATGACAGCTGGCATTGTCATGATGAAGAATGATTCTTCGTCGCTGGTTAGTTTTACGAATTTGTTCAAATACTTCCGGTAAGCAAATGGTCGTGTACCACTCTGAATTAACCGTTCTACGGTTTTCTAGTGGCACTGTAGCTACATGGCCATTAATACCGAAGAAGCAGGCCACCATTTGTTTCAATGTACTTTTTGCACGAGTAACTTTCGTAGGGTTCGGCTCATTTTGAAACACCCATACCGTTGATTGTTGCTTCGTTTCGGGATCGTATGCATAGATCCAGGATTCGTCACCTGTATAGATGTTATAAACGGCTTTTGAGTCACCACGGTTATATTTTTTTAACATTTTATTGCACCATTCGACGCGAGCATGTTTTTGCTCATTTGTTAAGTTGTGGGGTATCCAACGCGAACAAATTTTTTTTACAGCCAAATAATTATGTAATATGCTATTAATGCTGGTCATAGAAATACCCAGAGTCGCCTCTATCTCGCGGTACGTAACATGTCGGTCGTCCATTATAAGTTTTCGCACAGCCTCGATATTTTGTTGTACAACGACCGATTTCGGGCGACCTGCCTTAACTTCGTCCGTAAGCATACTACGTCCACGATTGAACTCACTAAACCAGTGATACACAGTAGTTTTAGATGGGGCTTCATCACCAAAAGTTGAAGTTAGTTGATCTATGCACTGTTGTTGCGTTAAACCACGCCGAAAATCATAATAAATCATAGCACGAATATTTTCACGAGTGAGTTCCATTCTTGCTGCGAGATGACATTTAAAACCCGTCAAAAACAAAACACGAGCGTTAATAAGGAAGAAAAAATATACCTTATATACTTAAAAAAGTTCAAATTTTACCATGGCGGTCAAATATGCTATTTAAGAAGATTGTAATCCCGGTTTCCGGATATATAAATAGCAGCCCTCGTATTGTTAATAATACGTAATAAAGCGCATTTTTTTATTAGAACACCTTTTCTTTATTGAAGCAACTTCAAAAAAGTAGGTGCCATTTTTTTACTTACATTAAATCGGGTACTTATAAGTAAAACTCAGAGTTTGGTAATATTAAAAAAAAAAAACATTTATTCGCGAATAAATCCATCGGTCGCACTTAAGAATGATTTTATGAGTGACGATCAAAAAGCTGCACTACTATTAGCCGAAGTTAGCCGTACAAATACAATGGAAGTGAAATGTTCCGCTTTGCGATGAAAATATTAAATACAGTTGTAAGTATGGTTAATTGTTCGTCGCACAACGGACAGTTTCCTAGAAAATTTAATTACATGAGTTAACGTGTCCAACTTTTTGAACTCCGGCCTCATTCCTTATTTTATTCGAATAAATAACACCAATAATATTTTAGAAGGTACTTGTATTTGCAATAAAGGGCCTGCATCGTCATTCATAAATCACGTCCCAAAAGCCGAGCAGGCCAATGAGCGGAATTTGTAATCAGGGACGCATTTATCGCTCGCGCGCATCAAAGAAAGAGAAAGCTAATACACTACATGCTTGGGGTTTTCTGGCGTAAGCACTATATGTAAAAGTTCAATGAAATCGAAGAAATTATTATATTTTGCTAACATTTAAGTTAGTCACGTAAAGGTAAAGGGAAGAATGTCATTTTTGAACGATTTAGCCGTTTATTAATCTGTCGTTTGTACAAACTAGACAAAAAACGGAACATGAAGACGCGTTTTCGGATAACTTTTCTATCGAGGAAATCAAAAAACATGTTTCCGCGTTAATCACTGAATAGGTTAATTATAGAGTCAAAAAACCCATCTAAAAACCAGCCTGTTTCATACACTCGATTTGGCAAAAATCTCAATAAAACATAGCTTACATTATCGATGCATCCCCTTAAACACCAAATAGAGTATGTTTTGCGACTAAGGGATTATATCGCAGGTAGCTCTCTAGTTACAGACGGATATATGAAAGAGCGAGAAAACTTTAGCTCAACTTTTTTATCAGTTGTGTACTAGACAAAGGTTTCAATCAGTAATTAGACATACGGTATTAAATCAGTCGCAACAGAGTATATTATATACCAGAGCATGGTCGCCCAGGGAGTACTATTAAGTACAGTCAGCATCAAAAGCAAGTGATAATTTTAGTATGCAATTTGACATATGCCAGTAGTAAAGTTGTCAGTTACTTTTGATGTTGGCTGTACCAAGGTCAAATAAATGGATGGGAAACATTTTCTACATGCGAAATTTCAGCCAAATCGTTCGAGCGTTTCGGAAAAGCTAAAATATGTATTCGTGGAATAATTCATTCGTGAATAATTTATTTGTGCGCCATTGATGCGAATAAAAGTAATTAGTCGATAAATGTATTCGTCAATCGCGAATAATTTTGTTATTGTCAATCGGTATTCGTCATTCGAATAAATATTGCCCATCTCTGAAATAACTCAATCATCATCAACATCATTTCAGCCGTAGGACGTTCTCTGCTGGACACAGGCCTCGTCAATAGATTTCCGGGTGCCCGTTGTTTCGCCGACAAACTTTTCATCGAATATCATTTCACCGAAAACGTTTCGCCGAATTTTTACTTCGCGTATTTTCATTTAGTGTAATTTTATCTCATCGACAGTTCATTTCAACTTTTATTAATTTGTAGAAAATTTTTTCAAGGAATATTATTTGATCGATGATTCATTTCTTATACTTTTTAGATGGAGGACATTACATCGATTTTCATTTCTTCGACGTTTTTTTTATTTCAACTCATTCTTATATAATCGAATACATGTAAATTTCAATGGCAAATGAACGGGTGCTTGTCGTTTCGCATATCGTTTTTTGTCCTAGAAATGTTTGTCATATTGTTGAATGGCATACTACTCGTTTGTCCTAATAATTTTTGCGCATACTCATTTAAAGTCCTAAAGCAAGTTTGTCCTAATATTGATAACTGTAAAATCGAATTACCTAAAGCATACTATTCCTAACATTAATTGTCCTAAGAATTATTTTACCTATTATTAAATTGGCTACAGTTACAGCACCTAAACTAAACTATGGTAGGCGTGAAGTCAGAAGCGTTACGTATTCTACTTTAAGGCAGGTCAGACTTCAGTTAGGTTAGGTACGATGACGAGCGAAGCGACGACGAGTGTTAGGTAGAACTGTGACCCTAACGAGCGAGCGAAGCGAGCGAGCGAAACGCCAGAACCAACAAGATTGAGAAGGTTGGGTTTTGCTGCGTTATTATTGCGACAGGCAATATTGCACAAGACAGCAATAACCATTTTACTACTATGTAATTTAAAAAGATTTTAAACGATAAATTATGAAACGTACTTCTATGAAATAATACATCTGTGTAATGAAACATCCGCCATTTGAAAATTCGTGATATAAAAATACTCGTAATGAAATTTCGATGAAGTGAGTTGTCGATGAAATGAAAATACTTGAAACGTTATCTTTGAAGTAAAATTCGACGTAACGAGTGTCGGCGATTCAAGGGTAAACCTAGATTTCCACATAGGCCGGATGGAGGCAACCCGCATCCAGCGAGTCCCCGCAACCCTAACCAGGTCGTCAGACCACCTTATGGGTGGCCTTCTCATGGTGCGCTTGCCAGTACGCAACTCAATACTTGTATAGAAATCTGCCAAAGTTTAATTTTTGAAACAACTTTAACTTTTATACTTATGTATCTACTTATTTTAGCCTATTTGAAAATATGCATTTTAAGGTAAGAAATGCAGTGAAGGAAACAATTAGTTCTCTGGTGCCCACTGTAATCACCTATTTAAATAAACAAAATATATCAGATTAAGTATATCGCATATATCCTTTCATATTAAATCTTGACGCTCGGACAATTTACCTGGGAAATAAACCTGCTGGTAATAATACTTACTTAGTTAGACTTTTCTCTCGATGAAAACCCGAGTTGAAAGGCAATTAATGATTAATAAAACTTTTTAATTTAATAACCATTTGTGCAACTAAGCACTGACAATACACATTTTTACATAAACGCTTTTAGTGACGAGATTGAGATCTCTACCCAGATGAGCATCAAAAGAAACTCCAAAAGATCTGGAAGTCTTTGCCTCATTTGTACCAGTTTCTGAAACAATAGGAGTCTGTACAGTCATCTACGGTAACATTCTGTGTTATGAATTAGCGCTAAATTTCAATTTTAAAGCACCTTAAAGTCTTTAATACTTTCACAACCGCGAGCAGCTTTGCTCGTAATAAGTTTTCGTTACATACCTTTTTTTTCATGTCATCGGCTACGCGCGTGGTGAGAATGTCGGTCGTGATAGTGTTAAGGCTTGGCGGCAGTCGTGGCTAATACTTGCAAGTCTTTCAACACACACAAACAATTTGTAAGTAAAGAAATCTCGACGGCGCGAGTCTTAAAGGGTTCCGAGTCTTTACGACTCAAGCATTTAAGAGAACCCCCCACCGTCCACATCTCCTGCATCTCCTGATAATACCTCGTAGAGAGGCGCAACACGTGTCGAGGATTATACTGTCTGGTGGTGGTTTGTTGTATTTGCATGATTTTTTTTTGTGTAGAAACTGCATGAAAATATGCGCACGCGAGCACAATTTATTGTCACATCTAACCAAGACACTATTTCGCGGAAAAGCAAAGACGCTTTAAATCCATTAGGCACTTAATCTACAAAAATGTTTACTTTATACATAAATAAGGACATCTAAACCACACAGCACATCACATCTAATCCAGCCACACTTTTGTGCCGTTACGATCAATACATTAATTCTTAGAATTGTGCACATATATAAGAATTGGTCGTTTAAAGCAGGGGTCGCCAAACTACGGCCCGCGGGCCAAGCCCGGCCCCCGAGCCTTTCTTATCAGGCCCGCGGAAAGAAAGCGGGTGAGCCCACAAACCGACAGTTGGTCATAATCATAGCCACTCATGAACATAATCAACACCAAGTGCTTTCCTCATGCGTTATGTAGGTACAGTACGCACCTCCTGAAGACTAATTAACTAAACATTGATTTAAACTTACACGATCTTCACTCATTATCACAACACAACAAAAAACTAATTAACTACCCCATGACCAGCCATGAAATCAAAGTCTTGGCCGCAGGAATTTATATTAAGTGCAGTGTGGCCCTTGATTCAAAATATTTGAAGACCCCTGGTTTAAAGTAATAGGATATACAACCGAGCACTAACACTAGACTACAATGTCGGACCTTCAGTCCGCATCTTGCAGATAAATAAAGAAGGGATAAGTGACGCAAAAAGCGAGTACCTGCTCAAAGTATTGCACGAAAACTAGATAGGATTTTATTTTCTCTTTCTCTACTTTGTAATTTAAGCTAAATGCCTATTTTTTGGTAAAAGCCATGATGATTAAATAAATAAATACAACCGACTTTATACGTTTGACGTACCTGAATCGAAGCCAACTATCTCCAATTTCTATTGCACAAAAGACGACGCGTAAGACGTATCCTTAAAAAGAGCTTTCCTCTCTATATCGTCCACCCTCAATGACAGCTCCGATATCTGCTTCTCAATCGTTTTGACATCGCCCCTGAAGCCCGTGACAGTAGCATCCAAATCTGTCAAAAACGCAATCTTTTTCACAAGTTCATCATACTTCTGCGATATAAAGATCCTCGCGTTTTGCGAATTGGTAAGTTCTTTTTCTATCTTCTGCATCATCTCTGATTTTAGCTCGTCTAATTTGGATTCTAACTCAGAATTTAGAATAGCGTTTTTGGATTCTTCGTCTTTTGATTTTGGTGTGAAAAATTGTACGTTGGAGGTCATTTTTAGTTTAATTTTTGATGGGAAGCACGAAATAATTTTAGATTTTCGAAGTTTATGTGCATTGTATGATTTTGACTTGACAAGGCGAAAGAAATGCGTAATGTTTTCAATTTCATGTCACTGTAGGAATAGATGAAATCAAGCCAATGCAAAAAGGAGTTGGACTTAATTTAGATGTGTTAAGGCTGAAATTGCTACGATATTGTTGTTGGTCTTAACGCCAGTTGGTTTTTATAGTGCGTTGTGCCAGATACTTTTCTAAAGTGTTAAGAAGTTTTATAGCAATCTTTTCATTCAAAAATATTACATGACATGTGTACCTAGCCTATCCTTGCCTACACACACTGCCCCAGGTCTCCAAACTGAAGTTGATAAAGTCGAGACTCATGGTCCAGACTGCCAGCGAGCGATGGAGCACAGCACACTCTGCCGACCTGCGCATCTGGCATCGCAGACTTGTGTGTAAAAGCCGCCAGACTCAAATGGTATTGGGCAAGACATATCTGCTGAATGTTGCCGTTCTGGATTCTTTGTTGCCAGAATGGAGCTCCCAGGATGGCTATCGGGACCGAAGCTGACAGAAAAGGAGATGGCGGGACGATTTGGACAGATTTTGCAAGGGCTGGCGGGAGTATGAGCTCAATAGAGACGAATGGCGGAAAAGACGACTACCGATATTCTTTTCATACAAAATAACCAGTATTGAATTTCGGTATCTCGCTTATTATTAAAGATTTTTGTATTTTAATAAGCTAAATTCAAAGTTAATAATGATTACCTAAATACTATTTAAGAAACATTTTCAAATATCGATAGTTTGGTAAGATATATTTCATGTTAAAGTAATACCGGTAATGATCCAGGGTACAACCCACTTCCGCATTCTTATGTTATGTAGTAATCTTGTAATAGTCATATGACAACCACCACATCATATCATCATCATTGGCCACTACATCCGTAACGGATGATTGTTGCAGCGACCGTAAAGGGTGTCATTATCTTCAAATTCTGCATCTTCTTCGGTGACAATAGAGTCCAATACGAGCCCGGCATGCCTTTCCGCACCTGTAGCAGGTATAACGGGGGTTAGGATTTGGAGTTAGAGCAGAAATGCGGCGTCTTTTCTGCTTCAGGCGGTCCAGCCATGCTTCGTCATGATTTGACATCCCTGTTCTCAAGGAATGACGCCATTCTGGTCTCATCTCGGCAAGGTTTTGCCATCTTTTTATATCGATTCCAAAAGTACTCACATCGCGTTACTCTTATAGATGTTATTAATATGTATGATAATGTATAGTTTGGGCTATTTAGCTTTGACAAGTAATCGGTAACCGATGAAAAACCCCAGACACGGTCTTACTCTTGGCAGAGTAGCCGTGGTCATTGGGGTCGTTGCACGGCCTTTTTAGGGTTGTGAACAGAATTAATAGTTTCGTCATCTCAGTCATTCCGTATGTTATAGGCATTTTACTCAAAATCTACAAGATGTATATTGATGAAATTTGGAGTAAGGTCAGGGTAAGGGAAACATAATTTCTTTCGTGGGGAAAGAGAAACCATGCAATTGGCCCAACTCTATTTCCATTGACACATATGTCAGTTTTCAGTATCACATTTACGAGTACAACCTTTCTCTTAAACTACCTGACCTTATAGATGTCTTGTGTAAGCCGCTGTTTAGTTATAATAGATAAATAATAATGAAAATATTTCTAGGGGGGGGGGGGGGGGGGGCTACATACATGTAACCAAAACTGAAAAAATATGGCACATATTTCGACAGTTCTTTTGAATCATTTTGAGGTTTCTAAAAACAAATTTGATTTAGTGAATTTTTTCGGAAATAATTGCCCCGAAAGTAGTATAAATTCTTATTGCCGATAAATTGCGCTACTTAGCAAAAGCACGTAAGTGCCACGAAAATACGCTGTTTTGCTAGTGCACTTTTCATATCGTATTTTTTTCATCTGTACCTAGTTTATTTCTTTGTAATACCGATACTGAACCCTACACTGAGCATGGTCCGACATGATCTTGGCCGGTTTCCTATACATCAGAAAATTACAAGAAAAGCCCATTTACTCATATTTAAAATAAAATAAATATATGTCCATTTCTACTTTCTATTTCTCAAGAAAAAGTTGGTTATAAGCCTTTCCTTGGGAACCCGGTTGGAATCGACGTATATAGACGCCACGCCACTGCTAGATATATCGTGGTTTTTCATCGGTTCACCAATTACTTGTTTCGTCAGGGCTAAAAAATGTCTACGACTTTTTGTTTACGGAACCCTGAAAATTAACATGGCGCCTGATACTGCTACGTGTATGTCTAGGTTAGATAACGATTCCGCAGTAAGTTTGTGAGTCAAGTTTCGAAAGCTTTATCTGTACTATTCATTCCATAACAATTTATTCAAGTGTTCTCAAAACCAGAGCTACTGTTTAATCGTTACTCGGATGTTTACCTATTAGTTTTAACGAGCAATTCTTGTACATACATAATGCATCCTAATATCCTAATCTATCTATATACATATAAACGTGGGAATCCCTGTTTTTGGTACACGGCTAGCGGGGTATCCACAGATGTTTATAGGATACTTTTTATCTGACTACTCTGAAGGAAAAAAGAGATGGTATGACTTATTCTCCTCCACGAACGAAGTCGCGGGCATCTTCTAGTACTTTTATAGTGTTGTAAAAATGAAATGTCTGTACGAACGTACATAAATTGACGATATTAAAAAAAAAAACTGTAATGGACTATTTTGAGGTCACTTAATCGTAAATATTTTATTTTTATTTTTTGTATGTTTGTATGTGCCATCACGCCAAATCGGCTAAACGGATTTAACTATTTTTGGTACACGGGTAGTTGGGTATCAACAGATGGTTATAGGATACTTCTTACTCTACCACGCTGAAGAAATAAAGAGGGTTAAGATTTTTTCCTTCTCCACGAACGAAGTTGCGGGCGCCTTCTAGTGATATTATAAACGTGAAAGTTAGTGCCAATGTAAGTTTGTATGTATATGAAATAATGATCTTTATTCTGTAAGTAGGCTGCAAGGGCACGTTTACAAGTCTGACTATACGGCGTTTCCCAAGAGGAGACCACTGTTGAGAAGAAAGCCGAAACAAACTTAACAGTCAGTATTTTTTCTAAATAACTCTTATATCTATTATAATCTTTGTACTTAGCCTATCCTAAATATATGTTTTGAGTATAAACTCACTGCGTAGTTCCCCAAGAAAACGTAAGTATGTTCGTTTCTCTTAATTTTGAAAGCTACTGAACGCATCTCAAAAAAACTTTCCAGTGATGTAATGTTTCCAATAACTCTACGCGGGCGAAATCGTGGCCAACAGCTAGTATATATATATTTATACGATTACTTTATTTTCCGTATGTCTGTCTGCTTGTCAAGACGTTTTTTCGCGGGAACGCGTGGAGGTATAAAGTGGAAATTAACATCAAATCTGGGGCATGATAGTGCCCCCGCCAAGACGAGCCAAGCGAAGCGATAAAGTCACAAACTCTTCACCTTAGTCAATATATGTGGCTTGGTCGACTCACTGCCGTCACACGGGCGTAAGGTGTAAAATGTATTCACTGTTCATTATTTTTCTGTTATACAATAGTTATGGACGTAGTAACGAAACGGCCAAGGGTCAATTTCAGAGCGTTTCAACCGCACTCATTAGTGTCCCCGCATTAATAGTGCCTTCTATTACAGATTCGAGTGGCATTTTGATATATTGTGTAGAGGTACAGTACCTCTAAACAGCAGGTATAGTATCTCATTCAAATCAGTAATAGAAGGCACCATTAATGCGGTGACACTAATGAGAGCGGTTGAAACGCTCTGAAATTGACCCCCAAGTCACCTATTTTGAGTATTTTGACTAAGGTGTAGAGTTTGTGAAGTTAGGGTTGTTTACTATTTAAGACAAATAAGGATGAACAAAGTATAGAAGATGCCCAACTTTCTTCACGAAGGAGAAAAAGCATTCACCTCTTTCAAGCGCATGTTGCGCAATAAATCTCAAGATTGATGTTTGTGTGATGTTTTGCAGGTGTAAGGGTACTTAGATAGGTACTTTGTAATTGTATTGTTTTTATCTATTTGTATTTTAATATAATATGTGTGTATATGTATAAATATATGTATGTGTATATATCCCTATATTGACTTGTTGATTTGTGTCTCTTTTCTTTGCTTTTTTTTTGTATTCTCGACTTTAATTATCCTGCAATAACTGCTAGTTGCAGTTTGGCGCTATGGTTGACTGGTAGAGAATGCCTTAAGGCATTAAGTCCTTCATTTGTACCACTTTGTACTGTGCAACAAAGTTTAAATAAATGAATAAAATGTCATGGTTCATCATCATCATCATCATCATCATGTCAGCCATAGGACGTCGACTGCTGGACAAATGAAAGCGACGGGCAATATATACATATTTCAATTTTTAATCAGTTTAAAAAATTATATAAAATAACATTTAAATCCACTTTCAATTTTATTTTGATACAATATCCATTTAAATAAATTTATTGTAATCCATTACATTCTTAAGAGTCACCGGTAAGCTCGGTTCTCCATACAAACGTAGTTACGCTCTCATTTTAAAACGACTTCCTAGTTTGCTCTGAAACTTTGTACTTAGAATAAGTTAAGGTATATGCAGGCTTGTAATTAGTTTATTTAGCTTCAGATACCATAGTAAAAAAAATACAGCGTCTTTAAGTTTTCAATACAAAATTTGTTTTTGCTGTATTTCGTTTGTTTTCTAAACTGGAGCCATATAAACTAATTACAGCCCTAGATATACTTTATGTCTTGTATATGCAAAGTTTTGTTACAATCCAACACGTAGTTTTAAAATGAGAACGAAACTCCGTTTGTATGGGAAGGTGAAATTCGGCCAAGCATGCCGGGGACTCTTAATTATAATCTGCATCTCAAGCCTCCGTAATAGATTTCCACATGGGCCGGATAGAGGCAACCCGCATCCAGTGAGTCCCCGCAACCCTAACTAGGTCGTCCGTCCACCTTGCCTATAAAGTCATGGTTGGGCCATTCTACAATTTTAGCGCCATTATGTTTTCGCATCTTTACGTAAAAAGTATATTGTGCAAAAAGTAATAAGCAGATTGTTTTGTGGCGTACTAATCGAAAATATAGCATTGCTAAACTGTCATTTTCAATTTTTTTTTTGGTCACCGTCTATAATTATAAAGCAGTACGCCTACCATGAGTTCGGCACGAGCGAGTATAGAGCGCTCGATGACGGTCTATCTCCTTCGCACTATTGGCACGTGCGAGAGAGCTGCACTGACTCTCGACACGAGATATTCGCTAGCGCCGATCGTAAACTCAGCTCATGGTAGGCACACAGGTAATACAGTGGTCATCGATGTCTCCACTTTAGTATGAAAATAAGGTATTTACCGCCGCGTTACCACTTTTTTACGGCTAAATGATGAATGTATGACTTTTCGTATATAAGAGTCCATAATTCGGTTACGGAACTTATGCTCAGCATTGATTTTTTTAGAAAATCTTGATGTTTTACCACCACGATCTTCGTGATTTTTAAAAGTGAATTTCATCACTAAGAATCTATATTCTTGAGATACAAAGATCCAAATAATGAAAAAATTTCATGACTCCGACCGAATTTGAACCAAGGCCCCAACGCCCCGGCAAGGCACAAGGCACTGTTGCTTAGAATGTTAATTTTATAAAACTTTTCTTGAATATTAGTTATTTATTTGAAAAACTAAAGTTGTTAATGAAAAGATAATGACCCGGTTATCATATTACAAATCGTTAACTGGAAACTGTAGCACTCAAACATTTCCACTCGTCAAGTCATCACTTTTCCACAAGAAATGGCGTCGATTTTTATCAACCACTCATGGGTCCATCACAAGGGGCCTGATAAGATCTAGGTACTTACTAGTTGAAATAATGTAAAATCTATGTTGACCAGTAGTCAAATAGTTGAACTTGAAGAAGGCGCAGGGCTTACTAAGGTAGGACCTTGAATTTATTACCATTTTAAGTTATTTTGCGTTTGAAAAATACGGGTTGGGATCATATCTTTAATTAACAGACTTCCTCTAGTTTATAACTTTATTATAAATAAAAATATGTATGGATGAATATATGTCAAATTTGAAGATAACAATACAATACAATACAAATACTCTTTATTGCACACCTCAGATACACAGAAATACAGAACATGACAGTAACATTCGAATTAGCAGAGGTAAACAAGAGGCGGTCTTATCGCTAAATAGCGATCGATAACATTTCCTCTTTAATACATAATTTTAAAGTTATATATAGATAACGAACCAAAGTAATACTTCATGTTTTTTGTTTGCGTATTCGTTATTATTTACGTAAGATTAAGAATATAAAGACAAAATTAAATGTATTATTAAGGAAAATGTGGAAAAAACCATACCCCCCTTTATCTCACAAGTTTACCAAGCGAAAATTTTGAATTTTTTACAATTTGTATAATTAACCATAAATATTACACATAAATTATAGCTATGTCTCTAACTAGCTACATTTTTTTTAATTAAAAAAAACCTGTTCAAACAACCTGGTTGTGGTAAGTTTGCACCTTACTTGTATGCAACGCTATAGGTATCAGGTGCAAGCTTAACTCAACCGGAACGGTAATTATGTTAGGGTAAGTGAAACTTTGTACGCAACTCTCGGTGCGCGAGTCCTACTCGCACTTGGTTGGGTTATTTTAATTTGGCTTGCTTGTGATGGTTTCTTAGCGATGTTTGCTCAAAACAGCCAATTTCTAATTTATGTTTTTATAAAGAGATTATTTGAACCAAAATTAAAAAAACTATGCCTCAAACGAGACTCGAAATCGCCTCTACAAGAGCCCCCTGTCAACACGAGCGTACCAATATGTACAGATATAGATAGCTGGCGTTGTGTATGTAGTTTTATTCCGATTACATATCACTCCCGCACCCCACGCGTCCGCGCGCTGATTTCTGAAACTGTGAGTATTTAATTACTTATTGGCTTAATTCAAAATGAGGGTTCTTAGATTGTGATTTTTTTTAATGTGAATATATTCGTTCAATTGCGAAGTCGTGGAAAGCTAATAGGGAGGCCTCTGCCTAGTAGAAGGAAACTATTATAGAAAAAAAACGTATAGGTATTTATCGGTAGATATATAAAGAATTATTG
The DNA here is from genome assembly GCA_905404275.2 of Hedya salicella. Taxonomy (NCBI): domain Eukaryota; kingdom Metazoa; phylum Arthropoda; class Insecta; order Lepidoptera; family Tortricidae; genus Hedya; species Hedya salicella. The sequence continues at coordinate 3,816,005 of FR990115.1, read as the reverse complement.
TGGTAGTTATTGAATAACCTGTGAGTTTTTTGATTAAAATTTGATGGGATCCATGCATATTTGAAGGGTTTCGTGAATTTACCTTGAGAACCAACTCTTCAATTTGAATATTTTAGAAAGTAGTTTTGTAATATATTTTTGGGATTATTTCTTCCGGGATTATTAAACCACTGTGAAGCTTCCGCCCTGAAATTATGTATTTTTACATTAAAAGTTATTGTCAGCAATTTGAGAACCTATGACGGAACAGATATTAAAAAAATACATTCCATTCGAAAACCTATTTGAAAGCAAAAATAAAATAGTAAACATGATTCGCAAAGCGATGAGGCATATCTCAGTAATCCATTTTAATCACTTTCGTCGTATTAATGTAGGATTAATAACTAAGTCCGTGATTAGATTCAATTCATTTTATTTCATTTATTCCAGTCAAAATAAGCTAACAATTTACACCAAATCGCTTATATGTATTTTTTTTTTATATTATAATAACAATTGATAAAAAAAGAAAAGCATTTAAACATCTAGTTACGAGATACTAACTAAAATAACATAAATATGTAAAAATATATTTATGTTTGTGTAAATCATAAGAAAATCTGCACATTTAATTGATTTAATGCTCATATCTCTGTGGTCTGACCTTGTCAAAAGGTTTAAAAAAGTCAAATTGGCCAGATCAGGAATTTTGTTAAAAAAATATATATAAAAAAAAGAAAAGTGCAAAGAAATAAAAGAAAAACTGTTGCTTGTGAAATAACTAATTAAAAAGAAAAGAAGAAGATTGTAAAACATTCGTAAACGCAAGAGAGAGACATAAAGTGGATATAAATTTTCTAAGTAGCGTTCCAACTTTTTTCATAACGTAATACTGCAACATGAGTCGAAACAACGCCATTGCTAGACATAATTACGCCACAGCAATACAAAAATCAAAGATCTTCCAGTCGATAGATGGAGTTATCATGGCACCAGCGAATCACGGATAAAAACAATCTGTTTATAGATTAGGCGCTTTATGATTACGTTCAATCACTGTTTTTTCCAGTACTTATCAGTTTTTGTATCTAATAAACAATTAATATAGGTCACCGTATCCAACCCAGCATTAACACTTGGATAAGAGCATTAGGGCTAGTGCCCAAGACGGCAAATTTGTAAAGGCGGCAAAATCTAAGGCATATTTTATTGGATCGCCAATGTTTTTCGTTATCAAAAACTTTCAAACGGTGTAAAAATATGTTATCTGTTCAAAAGTAGTTTATTAGGGTCTTTCTTTTTAAAATAATTTAATTATTAACGAGCTAGTCTGGGAGCTTTTTTCGCGGCGTTTCGTTCACTTCAGTAAGCCTCATTTTGTTTAACGCTGGTAGTTTATTTTCTTTAATTAAAATAATTAGATCCTTCTGGCACATGTGTAACTGTCTTTACACAGTTGGCTTAACTTGTTTTCTCAGTGGTTAGTTTGCACAAATTGTAACTTTGACAGAGTAAAATAGTCGACCTCGAGAACACGGAAGCTGTAAAGGTTCCGAAACGTCGGGAACTCAAATGAGATAATATACGCGGTATAATACGTTTAAATTGTTTTATTTTAATGTTATTTATTGTTTCATCAAATAGAAAATATCCATAGTATAGGTAATTTTAGGTATCAAAATAATATTATGTTATTATGATGTTGCCGTCATAAAAAATATCCGTTTGCGCAACTAATGATTAATGATACCACACTTTTATCGGAATACGCAGGTTAAGCGACTGTTTATTGAGTTACGATAAGCAAATGTTTTTTCAGTTCTTAAGCCATGTAGCTACATAATAGTCGGAAGTAGTTCGGAAAATAAAGTTGAAAACATAATTTGTATAGAAACAAGTAAGGTAAATGTGCCAGTATCCGACACTGTTCCATTGGTTACTGTATGTGATTGTTCAACACGCTCGTAATTGTCCCTGGCGTTGCAAGGGTCTATAGGCTGCGGTGACAGCTTAACATCAGTCAGGCCGTAGGCCGTAGGCCGCTTGTTTGCCACTTTTTAGTATTTAAAAAAGTTGTATCCTTAATTCCTATTTATTATTGAAATTAAGCGGTCGTGAATTAGGACGTTTACCTTAAATAAAATAAAAGCTGTAGTATTGTTGTTAAGCTGTTTTTTGACGCCGAAGAACGAGTTCAAGTCTTTTTTGTCATCTTACAATAGTCCAGTATACTTGTTTTTATGCCCTAGTACAAACACCAGGCGGTGCGTTTAGAGTACCTACCATCGAGATTATTTATAGTATTTAAAATGTTTGCTTATGTTTATTTACTTATTTAACCTTTATTGCACAAAAGTAAAACATATCGTACAAAGGCGGACTTAATACCATCCTGGCATTCTCTATCAGTCAACCTTGACGCAAAGCAGTTAAAGGAATGTAGAGATTTTCGTCATATCTAGTATATGAAACAGGCTGGTTTTTAGATATGTGTTTTTTGGCTATATAACCTATTCAGTGATTAACGCGGAAACATGTTTGTTCAAAATTTTCCGTTTTTTGTCTAGTTTGTACAAACGACAGATTAATAAACGGCTAAATTATGTAAAAATATTATTCTTCCCTTTATCTTTTACGTGATTACCTAACTTAAATTTGAACGAAACATAGTAATATCTTCGATTTCATTGTACCTTTACTATGACGCTTACGCCAAAAAAACCCAAGCATGTAGTGTATTAGCTTTCTCGTTCTTTGATGCGCGCGAGCACTAAATGCGTCCCTTATTACAAATTCCGCTTATCAGCCGGCTAGGCATTTCGGGTGTGGTTTATGAATAAACATTCCTTGACGATGCCGGCTCTTAAATAGTTTATGAGTTTTTTTTGTAAGCCTATATTTGTGTCCCACTGCTGGACAAAGGCTAGCCCTCTTTTTTTGTAAGCCTATATTTGTGTCCCACCGCTGGACAAAGGCTAGCCCTCTTTTTTTGTAAGCCTATATTTGTGTCCCACCGCTGGACAAAGGCTAGCCCTCTTTTTTTGTAAGCCTATATTTGTGTCCCACCGCTGGACAAAGGCTAGCCCTCTTTTTTGTAAGCCTATATTTGTGTCCCACCGCTGGACAAAGGCTAGCCCTCTTTTTTTGTAAGCCTATATTTGTGTCCCACCGCTGGACAAAGGCTAGCCCTCTTTTTTTGTAAGCCTATATTTGTGTCCCACCGCTGGACAAAGGCTAGCCCTCTTTTTTTGTAAGCCTATATTTGTGTCCCACCGCTGGACAAAGGCTAGCCCTCTTTTTTTGTAAGCCTATATTTGTGTCCCACTGCTGGACAAAGGCTAGCCCTCTTTTTTTGTAAGCCTATATTTGTGTCCCACCGCTGGACAAAGGCTAGCCCTCTTTTTTTGTAAGCCTATATTTGTGTCCCACCGCTGGACAAAGGCTAGCCCTCTTTTTTTGTAAGCCTATATTTGTGTCCCACTGCTGGACAAAGGTTAGCCCTCTTTTTTTGTAAGCCTATATTTGTGTCCCACCGCTGGACAAAGGCTAGCCCTCTTTTTTTGTAAGCCTATATTTGTGTCCCACTGCTGGACAAAGGCTAGCCCTCTTTTTTTGTAAGCCTATATTTGTGTCCCACCGCTGGACAAAGGCTAGCCCTCTTTTTTTGTAAGCCTATATTTGTGTCCCACTGCTGGACAAAGGCTAGCCCTCTTTTTTTGTAAGCCTATATTTGTGTCCCACTGCTGGACAAAGGCTAGCCCTCTTTTTTTGTAAGCCTATATTTGTGTCCCACTGCTGGACAAAGGCAAGCCCTCTTTTTTTGTAAGCCTATATTTGTGTACCACTGCTGGACAAAGGCTAGCCCTCTTTTTTTGTAAGCCCATATTTGTGTCCCACTGCTGGACAAAGGCTAGCCCTCTTTTTTTGTAAGCCCATATTTGTGTCCCACTGCTGGACAAAGGCTAGCCCTCTTTTTTTGTAAGCGCATATTTGTGTCCCACTGCTGGACAAAGGCTAGCCCTCTTTTTTTGTAAGCCAATATTTGTGTCCCACTGCTGGACAAAGGCTAGCCCTCTTTTTTTGTAAGCCTATATTTGTGTCCCACCGCTGGACAAAGGCTAGCCCTCTTTTTTTGTAAGCCTATATTTGTGTCCCACTGCTGGACAAAGAGCCCTCTTTTTTTGTAAGCCTTTATTGTGTCCCACTGCTGGACAAAGGCTAGCCCTCTTTTTTTGTAAGCCTATATTTGTGTTCCACTGCTGGACAATGGCTAACCCTCTTTTTCGCCCCGGTACAGTACATAATACGGATCCGGGCCATCATGATATGTTGGTAAACATGGTTTCTGGCTCAATAGTTGCAAATGAGACACATTAAAACAATTCTATAAATAAGTGTATGCGACTGTACAAATATAGGTCTTAAAACACTCGTGTGCTCTTATTACGAAACTCGCTTTCGGGTCTTTTTTAAGGCCTCGCATTATGTATCATTCGCATAAACTAATATTCTTTCGTCAAACTTTATATAATACAATACAATTACTCTTTACTGAACAGCTCAATAAATCAATAAATATTACGGAACAATTTTAACACATCGTACTAGTCCCATGGTAAGCTCAATAATGCTTATGTTATGAGTACTAGACGACAATATATTTGCTCATATACATAGAAAACAAATATTTATTTTCATCACACAAATATTTGTCCTTACCGGGATTGGAACGAAAGAAAATAATACGTTCAAGTAGAGGTAATCAACAGGTATTAAAGATAAAAAAATAAATCATAGGATGACCACTGGAACCGAGGCAGACCGAAAAGGAGATGGCAGGACGATTTGGACACATTTTGGAAGGGCTGGCGGGAGTATGCGCTGGATAGGGATGCATGGCGGAAAAGAGGGGAGGTCTTTGCCCAACGGTGGGACACCTCAACAGGCTAGAAAAAAAAAATTGCATTGCCCCCTGGCAGTAAAGATAACATACAAAGAATAATACAAAGTATGTCGTTTGAGTAATTATGAATGCAAATTTATTTTTAATCACACATCGTCATGAAAACAATAAACATAAACATTGCAAACAACGTGATACGCAAGTAAACACCATTACATCTAGGAAATACACCTTTTTACTCCAAGTGTTGACATATTAACTAACGCATTATGAATTAAAAACGCATTTGCTATAAATGTTTGTCATATTTTGCGTAGAGCTATAAACCATTGGAAATGGCATACGGATGAAAAAATAATAACGGTCTTATAGCAAAGAGTCTCGACCAACACCTCGAGAGACTCTCGCTAGATGGCTGGATTGAGGGTCAGATACAAAAGGCAGTACCTAATCCTGTATGCCTACCAGGAGCTGAGTTTACGATCGGCGCTAGCGAGTATCTCGTATCGAGAGTCAGTGCACCTCTTTAGCACGCGCTAATAGTGCGAAAGAGATAGACCGTCATCGAGCGCTCGATAGATAGTTGGATATCCGGGATGACTTGTGCCTATATCATATGTAAGTGTCTTTTGACCACTTTGCCGATACTAAAAAGTACATGAATAAAGTTCAGTAATGATAGGGCTCACGGCTTGACATATCCAGCGGTTTATTGCTCTATATTGCAATACGATATCAGTATGTATGTCTGTTTGTAGGTATTTGTTTGTGATACATAATAGCGAGTTGCGACACGGAGTCGATATGGAAAACTAACAAAGAGTCTGTCGTATTGAGTCATGTTTGGAATGTTTTGTCAAAACCGACTACGTAGTAAAGAAGAGTTAGTAATGAAGCCATTATTTAGGTTTTTTAAATATAGCGGATTATAAGATAAATTAACAACAAATAAATAAAAACAAACATACATATTATACATATACATATACTAATACATACTACTATATATATATATATATATATATACAAAGTAAGAAAGAAAACTACGATACAGTTGACATCAAAGTGATTAGAAAACCAGAAGCAGAATTAAAAATAGAAATTATGGGAGAGATAAATAATTATCCTTTAACTTAGTTTTAAAAATAGGCAATGACTTCGCTTGCCTTAAATCGAGTGGAAGAGAGTTCCACAACACAGTAGCCCGGAATGTAAAAGAATTTGTATAAAACTTTGACTTTAATGATGGAACAGCTAGAAGAAAGTTTTGAGCGGACCTTGCTGATAGAAGATAACTAAAACGTTCTTTGAGATAGCGGGGAGTCGCAGGATAAAAGAGTGTATTATAGAGAAGAGAAAGAATGTATTATAGAGAAGAGAAAGAGTGTGTCCTCCCGTGACCATGGAAAGCTGGAAAGCTTCCGAAACGTCGGGAACTAAAATGAGATAATATACGCGATATAATCCGTTAAATTGTTTTATTTCAATGAATAATAATCGCGGAAACAGAAGAAAATATTAAGAATGTGAGTGTTACGACGAAGACGTACAGGGAGCCACTTGAGTTGTGAACGGAAACTAGACACATGATCATACTTGCGTAACCCAAATATAAACCTAATACAGATGTTTTGAATTCGCTCAAGTTTGTTAAGTTGCTCCTCTGAAAGATCTAGATAGGCAGCATCATTAACCAGTCTTCTTTGCATAATTTTATTTATTCATCTTGCCAATTTGGGTTGATATTTATTACAATATTTCCCTCCGAAAAAAATCCAAAAATACATTTAAAGTGCATACTATTTGACCTAAATTTGCCTTGCAAAATTCTTAAATGGGATAACATATCGATATTTTATAAATAAATAAATACACAAAGGGCTGAAAATAGACTAAAAGCGTTAAAACGCTTTAATTAAGGAGCAGTTATTTTTATACTAAGGTGGCAAACACGCGTACGGCCTGCCTGATGTTAAACAGTCACCGCAGTCTATGAACGCTTGTAACGCCAGAGGCTTAAGGATTAAATTACGTTGCCATTGCATCTATATTTTCATACCAAATTTCGAGACAATCCAACCACTATTAGTGGCTAAAAACATGTTTTGACAAACAAACTTAATCTTAAATACATGAAGTTAAAATAAAAGTTGTAAAATTTTGTTATTTTTTTGTATGTGTCGTTGCGGCTTTACGCCAAATCGGCTAAACTTATTTCAATTATTTTTGGTAGCTGGGTATCTCCAGATGGTTATAGGATACTTTTTACATCACTACGCTGAAGAAAAAAGACTAGTTATGACTTTTTCTCCTCCGCGAACGAAAAAGAACCTTCTAGTTTAAAATAAATCAATACATAATTTCATTGAAAACCAGCTGCTTATCCGGTATTTACCAAGAAAGCTATCGTAAAATGAAATCATTTATTATCTGTTTTACAATTTCGGTTATACTTATCAAACAGAGGTCGCTAATTAGGTAACTGATCTATATCTGTAATATCACCTTTGGGTAATATCACCAATTACTATCATATCACTAATCATGGGAATGTTGACAATTGACACAATTATACAATTTAAGGTTTTATCTGGGACTAGGTTATTCTCTGCGGCTATTAGGTAATTTATTGTCGAGGTTTGTTTTTGTGTTGATTTGTATTTAGGAGATGAATTTTAATTTGAACCATAAAATGTATGTCAAATTATAGCTTGGCAAGTTCGTTCGTCACACTCCCATGGTCTGCGAGGGAAGGCTGTGGGGGCATCGGCTTCGAAATAACGATTTTATCGATTTCTTACTCTACGTTTTACAGTGTCAAAATGAATTGGTCCCAGTATTTGCTAATTTTACTTGCTAATAATAGGTAGGTTAAAGGTCTCGTCTAGACGTCAAATGTACTCTAAAAATAATAAAACAGCTCTAGATTCTGAAATCCAGCAGAAAGAAAACAGGGCTTTCCCGCCTTGAAGACTACTTTTCAAAGGGCTGGTAGACCAATTTTCAGCCAACTTAACGACTTTTCATAAATTTCATCTGGAAAAACACCTCATCAATTTTATTTCTATGGGGCAAACATTACTAAAAAATGCGTTTTTTGTGAGCAACTCAGAAAACAAATCATACAGTTTTAGTATTTAACAACCTATTAACACTAACTTGTACTACGATTAGCCATAAGCAACAGATTAAATGGGTGTTCAAACCAAAAATGGAAAACATTTCTTTTGGACCACCCTAGTGTGGGTGTTTTTTATTGGTCGGTGATTTTTTTTAATGGTGTGCTTTTGTAGAAATATGAATATTTCCGTAGTGTGCTGTACGTGTTTACCTCACCCCCCGCTAAAAATAAATTAGTTGAAAAATAGGCGTTCAGAAAGGGTATAGCAGGTCAGCCTTGAAAAATTACCCCCAAAGCGTTGCGTTTGAAACTATAATGAAATTATGCCTTATGAGAATATAACACCATTCACAAAGTTTCAGCTCTCTCCTGCCCCCTGAAAATCACGGCACCCAATTAACCCGAAAACTTCTTTTTCACTTCTGCTCAAAAAGTACGTCATATTAGCTTCCCGAAGCGAGACTAAAATAGTACATTTAGCCCCTAGGGTTTAAAAGAAAGCCATAAATCCCATACAAATTTCTATGACACTGAAAAAATAATAATTAGAAACAAACAAACCAAGCTGATCAGATTGGCCAAACTTTCTGATAGAATCGCTCAAACTGTACTTTAAGTTTTGCATGAAATATGCAATTTTAATATTAACTATTTTTTATTTTCTCACAGTCGAAGTGAAAAGCAGAGTGTTTAACACGTGGCGAAAAGCCATTATGACACTCAGACATATTTGTCCTCGCTCACTCCGTGAGCTCGTCCAAATAATCACTTCGTGTCATAATGGCTTATTTTAGCCCCTTGTCAAACAATCTACTGTATTTATTTTCTCCAAAACTATGCAACTTTGCACAAATATTCTTGTTATATACAGAAAGCTTAAAAAAAACATGAACCCCGTAATTGTATAATTTTTTGAAAAAAATAAAAAATAAATAAACGCCCTGTGTAGCCATTTCAGCTGGTGGGTACAAACACGTTTTTTTTAATATACTATACCCTTTTTACACATGAAAAAATATATCAGAACACCCATCGGTTTAGGTCAGTTTCGTCTGGTTCCCTGTTCGTCTAACTAGTTAATGCCCCGTTCGCCTGTTTCTCCGTTCGTCTGTTTCTCCGTTCGTCTGTTTCCCCGTTCGCCTGTTTCTCCGTTCGTCTGTTTCCCCGTTCGTCTGTTTCCCCGTTCGTATAGTTATGCTCCTCCTGTCCTACTGTCATCACATCATACATCTAATATACCCCAGACGAAATAACCTTATACATTGTAGTGTCAATAGCGGACTGGACACTGTCATTACTTGCATAATTAAATTCTATTTATAATGATAGTGTAGGGAGTCATAGTTATTTATGTGACTGGTGCATAATGAGAGGTATTAATACACGAGTGTGGTTTTATGAAACGAGCCGATAGGTGAGTTTCATAATAAGATCACATGAGTGTTTTAATGCCTAATTATGCGTACAGTCGCATACGTAACTTTATCTACATGCATATCGTAAGTTTTCTACGATATGTGACAAAATTGTATCATGTTGCTTTGTATCTTAATGAACCTGCATCATAATGTTCACTTTAAAGTTTACATCAATAACCGATACTTTAATGACATATAATACTTTAATGTTAACATTAAAGTGCAACCACCGATACAGATTTCTTAATATAGGCCATTTGCTTATCGTTTCTTAACACATAATAGGGAAGTTATGATATGGATGTAGATAAAATAATAGAATGATGTTATTTGAATTACACTCCCTTATTATCATCGTAACGTGACCATTTTCAAGGCTCGTAAAAACGCCAGTCATTTTGAAAGCATAACCCTGTTCCGTACAACAGAGACTTCCTTACGATATTACGACATTATGTATTTATTAACACTGTGGCATTTTGTAGACAACCTCAAACTAATTAATACTAATTGCCTTATTTTAAGGCTGGATAGTCGTCTGCCATTTTAATACTGGCAGACAGTCAGATGCGTATGTGTGTTCATGCAACTGGACCCTAATGAAGTAAAATATTTCATAAAACCGTGTTTTAAGGCCCACGGAAAAGAGATTAGTAAAACAAAAATGAATATTCCAATATTTTTATTAAGCCAAGTGCTCATAGCTTTGCTTCAACTGGACAAAGACCTAGTGTGCATTAATATAAAATCAATATTAAGGCTTCGAATAAGCAGCAATTTCTGGACGAGTGGGGAAGTGGACTAGCGGGGAAATGGACGAATAGGGAAATGGACTAGCGGGGAGATGGACGAAGGAGGAAATTGACGAACGGGGAAAATGACAAACTGGGAAATGGACGAACGGGGACCGAGTAGACGAACGGGGAAATGGACGAAGGGTTCCGAATTGCACCCATCTAACAAATCGCTTGAAACACATATTGCTTTAGTGAAATAGAGTTGCCCTAAGGAAGGATTTTTTTGAAATTAGAATTGTACGCGATCACAGTCAAAAGCTAGTTATCTCTTATCACTTCACGTAAAATCAAGGTGAAATAGTAGCAAACATACTAAACAAAACACTTTGACGAACGACACTCGAAACAAGAGGATATTCTGATGTAAAACGCAGATAGTGACCACTCCAGGCCTTACAAACTCTATTAGCATGATAATATCACTGCACCAGTACATATCTAGATAGATATGTAGTTATGTTAGCAAACTGTTTCAGTAATATTATATTGAAGTCCCATTAATCCATGAATAGTGTTATGTGATATTGATGTGATGATGATGAATTGTTGACGAATACCTAGTGTTAATTACTGGACTATCTGTTGATGTTTTTTTCTAATCTTTGTATTATAAGAAAATAAAAGTTGCCAGCTTCGGCTCTAAAACACTAAATTTCAGCGACCACTACCATATTATAATAAATAGTTAAAACTAAAAAGAAACAACGTAACTGGTACTTACTTATTTATAAAAACGGTAAAAACCTGTATAGATACAATCTTAGCTGTTTGTGATGAGCGATGATGGTTCCGCCTATATTGATTGGGAGATGCCAAAATCATACCGTAAGTTCTTATAATGGTTTATCATTTAGGCCGAGTTCTATCGCATTCCATTAGTTTGATAACAACTAAATTAATATGCGTGTTACAGTAACACCACTAATAAACATGGATCCAACAGTGAACAATAACATCCGAAAGTAAATTTAAAGAAAACATCATAAATTTTAGCTGTATAAATACTTGGAGTTTAGACATCTATTTGTTACTAAATATTGCAATAAATTCAACTATCAAAGTTTGATTGCCCATGTTATTCCTGATTAAATTGAACAGCAAAAGTTTTTCACTCCATCATCTCGTGACATTGCCCACAGGAAAATTGCAGGCGCCGTAGCAATTTCTGTAAATTTTTAAGTGTTGTGACTCTGTTTTGAACAATATCCTTATCAATTTTAACCTTCATTAACTAGTTTTTAGTTCAGCTTGTCCTTTAATTAATGATAAAAATGAATAAACCTGCTCGACCTTGACATAATGACTTCTAATCAGTGATAAGTAGGTATTGATTGATACTTGTGCTATCAGTTATCAGTGTGTCAAATGAAGGTTACTAATAAGGCTCTAAAACAGCATATTCACAATGTAAATAATGTACTACAAGATAACATAATGACTTTTTACTGTATGAGCATACATAAGTGCATCTTATATTATATTATAAACGTGAATGTTTGTGAGAATGTACGTTACGCTGAAACGCAAAAAATACATAACAGATTTGCGTAAAATTCTGCAGTAATATAGCTTAGATATCAGAATAGGACATAGGCTACAAATTTTGAGGGTATTCATTTATAAAAGGGGATTTTTTTACAATAAATGGAATAACATAACCTTTTGTTCATTGTGACATTTTCATTTCTAAATAATGAATCAACAATTGGTAACCTAGCAGCAGTAATACTACTTACACGATTAAGCAAAGAACACATCTTCCGTATATGACGTATCATACAAATAAGAGTATATCTTAATATAGGCGGGTAATAGCCCGTTGGGTTCCCTTTGGACTTGCGATCATCTCTAAACATTTTGTTACAAAAGTATGGTTAATAAATAAGATAAATACATAAAACGAAACAAAAATTATTTTTAACTATAAATTGAAAATCATCACTTTTTGTTAACTCTGATTTTTTTATTCCGAAGAATAACCCATATTATAACATGTTAGTACCTGTTTGCGTAACTGGATGGCGTTAGTTGTACACGATTTTTGTTCTTTATTTTTAATAATTTGTGCATCTTGAATCATCATCATTCACGGATGAAACGAATTCATGAAATATTAATATTTTTTTGAAATGTCATATAAATTTATACAGTATTGCGACCGCATAGGAAGAATGAATACAGATGGTCATCGCTAGATGGAGTAACTGTCCCACAGTTTTTAGAATTTTTGTCTGTTTATTTGTACACGCATCACGTGAAAACGTGAAAACGTGTAAATAAGCCACTGAAGAAGGGTTTTTGCAAAATTAAATCTAGGAGGGGGCTCTTCTAAACTTAGATTTAATTTTGCGGATATTACGGATATTAATATATTAAATTGAATAATTGATTTAATAAATACAACAAAATTAAACGTCATTGCACAGTGCCATCTTTCGGCCAAGTGCGAGTTGGACTCGCGCACTAAGGGCACCGTTCAAAATATACGCTACAAACGGTCGTATCTTTTCAAATCCAGTGTTAGCAAAATGTACGCGGTGTTTGATCATTTTATATTGGTTACTGATATAGACAGACAGACATAAAATTATTCGGTTTTTACTATTTTTTGTTATAGCGGCAACAGAAATACATCATCTGTGAAAATTTCAACTGTCTAGATATTATATAATTAATATCTAGATTACGGTTATCACGCAGTGGACTTACAGACAGACAGAGAGACAGACAGACTGAAAGTGATAACGACTGTGTTAAGATACACTCATATTTCCTAAAAACACATTACTCTCCTTTGCGTCGCGCAGTCGGGTAAATAGTGCAGGGTTGTAAAGTTTTTATAAATGTCAACCATGATCTTTATTTAATTTTACATCAAAACTGCAAAACAAAACTTTAAAAAATCCGTTTTCGGGTTTAAAACAGACTCAAAGCGAAATATTCTCGAGAAAATATTTTATATTTCTAGAATTTTTGTTAACCATTTAACTTCAACTTATTGTGTGAGTGTTTTTGTCCTCGAGTGTACATATATTAAAAATATTTAATATTTCTACGATTTTTTAATTTCAAATTATAATTTAATTGTTGTTGTATTTTCTAATTATATACCAAGTTGTGATGACATGATTGGCTTGATATAAAGCGCCATGCGCGCTAGCTCATATGATATTGTCCATGTAACCGTCAAACGGGTTTTGATAAAACTTGGCACAGAGACAGATCAAGTCATATATGAAAACATCGGCTACTTAATCTCTAGTAAAGAGAGCGAAATAGCTGAAAAAAGGCGTTAAAATATATAATAGAGTAAATAAGTTACGATCCTCTATTTTTCCTTATTTATTACCAACTTGCATTTCATTTCGGCGCATTGCATAGGAATCGCACTTAACACTTAACAATGTTTTACCTGTTTCCTGTCCAATGTATAAAGAATATGATTAGTGACTTTAAGACAAGGAAATCATCCGCACTAATTTCGCATGTCGACCCCGTATATCAAGAGTATGGTTCTGGCTGTGCGCCTGCGCGTAGTTTCCTTATCGGAAGTATTTGGAAGTTTAACGGAAAAATGTATAGGTTGAAAGGCATTCTAGAAAATTCGTACGATACAAATATTTATCATTAGAGTCCGGGATTTTTGCGGCAAAACTAAAGACTGTCGCAAATCAAATAAAAAAAAATGATTCTAACACTAGCTATGTAAGATTTTACGACCGGTTTGGCTCAGTGGCAGTAACGTTGCCTGCGAAGCTGAGGTCCTGGGTTCAAATCCCGGTAAGGGCAAATATTTGTCTGATGAGCATAAATATTTGTTCCTGAGTCTTGGATGTCTTCTATGTATATAAGTCATATATCTATTAAATATATCGTCATCTAGGACCCATAACACAAGCCTTATTGAGCTTACCATGGGGCTAGTTCGATTTGTGTAAAATTGTACTTTTTTTTTTATCGATATCGAATATTATTATAATTAAAAAATCGTACCGATATATTTACATCCATAATCATTCGAGACAACTACGAAGTAATAGCCTCTTCAGTAGAACATTTGGAATGTCCAACTTTGTCCATTACGGAATCTTTCCTCATTCTGGACACTGTTCGTTGCTACATAAATTGGAGTAAACTTTTACTGGTGATACGCAAAGAAACTATACTAAACCGAAATTCTGATTATTTAATTTAACGAGGAATATCTGAAAATTGTACACAACCTTAACATCATATCAATTACAATGAACTTTAGAAATTTGCTCCCTCGAAGTCGAGTGTAGCTGAACGTTCATGAATATATATATGAATATAAATGGCTTTATAGTGATACAGGAAACTGTCTACTCTCAGAGAATGTTGAGAAATTAATGATTATATCTACTCTTATCACTATCACAAACAAAATAAAATGTCATATGCTGCTGTGTGTACCTACTGACGTGGATTTCAAAGACGAAGAGGCATATGTTTCTGAATAATTGAAAAAAATGATTCTGACCACTCCAGCTAGATTGTTGACGTCTTGCCATGACAATTCTGGGCTTTGGTTATTATAGCATGCTGTATGTGTAGCCCATAGTCAAGTAACCTTTACATTTTATTTGCCATGGTAGTTTTTGTGCTTTCTACTCGTATTTCATTTGAATGGTTAAAACTTTGTTTTCACCGAGATTTGAACTATGGTATATTTTTAATTCTTGTCAAATTTAGGGTTAAATTAGAGAATCCAAATGAAACGAATTAAATTTAAACGGAGATCCTATCTTAGAATTTGAGTTGACGATAGCTCATTCCCCTTAGCTGTCGACTAATGACGAATGTTATCTCTTTTTAACCAGAACCTCATATTAGCTAGAAAGAGAAAAAAATTGAAATCTTTATTGCATAATTCAAGAACGAGTTTCCAATCTTCAACGCCATTTTGTTTTGTTTCTAAGTCACAGTTGGGTAAGGTCGCGGCGTTTCAACTGTCGGTGCTTTTGTGTTACGAAATATTCACAGATGCGATGACAAATGAATCAACTTTAAATGCGAACTTGAAGTTAAGCTTACATTTTAAGTGTATCCCTAAAATTACAGTACATTCGACATTGTATTTGTGAATATTTCGTAACACAAAAGCATCGGCGGTTGGAACGCCCTCAGCCTCATCCAGTTATATTTTCGAAAGTATATCTGACCATTATTGTATGATTTTTAGCCAAACTTTTATAAGGGAAGTGGCCTCACCCACGTGAGTTTGCGGCATTCTTCAATAATCGTGCAAAATCGGGCACAGTACTGTCCGACAACTATACTTGTTATTATAAAGTTGTAAAAATGAAACGTCTATACATTAACAATATATAAAAAAAACTATCGTAATGGACTGTTTGGAAAAAAAAATATTTTTTTTACATTTTTCGTATGTTTGTGTCGGTATTTTTGGATTTTATGTATGTTTGTATGTGTCGTTGTGGCTTCATCACGCAAAATCGGCTTAATAGATTTCAACTATTTTTGGTACACGGGTAGCTGGGTATTTCCAGATGGTTATAGAATACTTTTTACCCGACTACGCTAAAGAAAATCTCCTCCACGAACTAAGTTGCGGGCGCCCTCTAGTACAGTAATAAATGCAATATTGAAATAAAACAGTTTAACGGATTATATCGCGTATATTATCTCATTTTAGTTCCCGACGTTTCGGAAGCTTTCCAGCTTTCCATGGTCACGGGAGGACTGAGAAAAGATGTATTTTCCTCTGTCAAAGTTACAATTTGTACAAACTACCCATTTTTTTGAAAAAACACAAATAAATGTGTACATACATGCCAGATGGGCCTAAGCTGTAAAGACAGTTACACATGTGCCAGAAGGGCTTAATTATTTTATTCTAATAATTTACCAAGCAGCATTTCACAAATAAGGCGTACTGAGGAGAAAAGAAACGCTGCAAAGAAAAACTCCCAGGCTACCTCATTACTAATTATAATATTTAAAAACAGAGACTATTAAACTACTTTTAAACAGATAAGATATTTTACACCGTTCGGAAATTAAGGTTTTGCAGTCCTGTGTCTCGCTTGTTCCTTACAAACTTAATTACCTTAAACCTTCTATCCTTGCCAAAGAAAAAAGATATTTTCCCAGGATGCTACGCGAGGCTATTGAGATTAAAAAGCATCCTAATTTCAATAGAGAAGATGGATTGTCACTACCACCAGCTTGGGATCCTGTAATACATCTCATCAAGGAACAAGCGAGACACAGGACTGCAAAACCTTAATTTCCGAACGGTGTAAAATATCTTATCTGTTTAAAAGTAGTTTAATAGGCTCTGTTTTTAAATATTATAATTAGTAATGAGGTCGCCTGGGAGTTTTTCTTTGCAGCGTTTCTTTTCTCCTCAGTACGCCTCATTTGTGAAATGCTGCTTGGTAAATTATTAGAATAAAATAATTAAGCCCTTCTGGCACATGTGTAACTGTCTTTACAGCTTAGGCCCATCTGGCATGTATGTACACCTTTATTTGTGTTTTTTCAAATAATGGGTAGTTTGTACAAATTGTAACTTTGACAGAGGAAAATACATCTTTTCTCAGTCCTCCCGTGACCATGGAAAGCTGGAAAGCTTCCGAAACGTCGGGAACTAAAATGAGATAATATACGCGATATAATCCGTTAAACTGTTTTATTTCAATGAGTAATAATCGCGGAAACAGAAGAAAATATTAAATAAATGCAATAATTAAGTTTATGCGACTGCAATATCGTTCGGAAATAATCGTGATGAATCTCCCCAAGTATTATATTTACCTATTGTAGAGATCACTGAGATAATGAGAGATAGATTAAAATCAGATAATTTTCGTACGATAATAGCAGCTTCCGCGGCGGAAAACATTAGAAACGTGACGTGGAACAAGAAGAGGCTAGTTTTAGATACCATCCTACTACAGGTTACATACAGGGTACATGTTATTAGGTATAGTGTTATGACATCTATACTATTATACAGTTAACATACAAACACAGTTCAATCAATAGTTATTTCACATTCCAGGCAACTCTACTGTGGAACTCTCTACCCCATGACTCAAAGCGTGCCCAGTCCCGCTACATTTAAGTCACACCTTAAAAAACATTACCTGTCTCTCCCTTAACACATTGCTATTGAAATCGCTCCCTCAACTTTGCGGCTGACACTGTTATTGTAATTTATTTACTAGCTTCATATATTATATTTATTATGCTTAAGTATTTATGTATGTTTATCTATGTAATCTTATGTGTGTATGTTAATTGCGTCTACATATGTCAATATGAGTTTTTTTACTTCATAGCTGTTTCTCGCTACCTACCTAACTAAAATAATAGTATGTTTCTACTCCTGTACTTCTTTCTGTCGTTTAAATGGTTACCAACTCTAATATAAAGACATACATTACTTAAAACTTGTGAAACTCTATAGTCTATTTCCTAAAAAAGCACTGCTAAGTGTCTTACAATGTCGCTATTAACGTATTCCTTGGTGCCACGGAATACAAAATTTCAATCTAATAATTTATATTCACTGAGTCCTAAACTAATATTATTTGAAATAATTTATATTACCAACTTAACAATCCGCCGAATTCATACAATTTTAAATTAAAAAATAATAATGTACATAAATGCATTGGCTGCCAACTTAAAATAAAATCATTTTTTACAATTTACGTACCTACATATTTTATCGCCTATTTGATTTTCAAATCATAACATGTTTTCATCACTGGCAAGTATACGCGAATTTAAAAAATAAGAAAGCCATAGATATTGAACCCTCGCTTTTTAATTCTTTTCGTGGCGCGAATTTTTATTATTAAAAAGTGCTTAGGGGTCATTCATTAATTACGTATGGATCCCTGGGGGGGAGGGGTTCAAAAAATCTGTCGTAATTAATGAATGGCCCCTTAACTGTAGAAAAACTATAGTATATAGACTTTCGCTTTAAGCTGAGCAAATCAGCTTAAAGAATACAATGGCCGATTCGCTCAGTTTAAAAACCAAACACTATATACAACGTTGTATAATTCGGTCAAAAAACGCTCGTGGCGTCTTCCTTTGGGTTACTTGCGATTGTCCGTACGTAATTAAAGAATGGCCCTTTAGTTGTAGAAAAACTGTTGTATGCAACGTTGTATAATTGTGTCAAAAAGGGCGAGAGCGTGGGTTGCGATGCGAGCCTTGGCGAGCATCGCAACAAAGAAGACGCTACAAGTGTTTTTTGACACAATTATACAACAGTTGCATAAAATACTATTTAAGCACTCCGCTACGCAAAGGTTGTCTGGAATGTCGCTATTTAGCGATAAGACCGTCTGTTGTTTACCTCTGCTTATTCGAATGTTACTGTCATGTTCTGTATTTCTGTGTATCTGAGAAGTGCAATAAAGAGTATTTGTATCTGTACTAATATTATAAATGTGAAAGTGTCTGTCTGTCTGTCTATCTGTCTGTTATCTCTTCACGCTTAAACCGCTGAACCGATTGGGATTAAATTTGGTATGGAGATAGTTTGAGACCAGGGGAAGGACATAGGCTACTTTTTATCCCGGAAAAATACCCTTATACGCGATAAACAAATTTAAGGCGGACGAAGTCGCGGGCAGAAGCTAGTTGTACATAAATCATAAAATATTTATTTTTTAATTCAGTGACGTTCACATACTCCGTACTACATTTTTTTTGTAAACGACCTTCAATGTACAGATATCTTACAACTTTATAATAGTACTAGTTTTTGCCCGCGACTTCGTCCGCCTTAAATTCGTTTATCGCGGATAAGGGTATTTTTTCGGGATAAAAAGTAACCTATGTCCTTCCTCGGGACTCAAATTATCTCCATACCAAACTTCATCCAAATCGGTTCAGCGGTTACGGCGTGAAGGGGTGTAACAGACAGACACACTTTCGTATTTATAATATTAGTATGGATAGATAACTGTTGTCACGCGAACGGTGTTCCGGAAAAAGGAACTCAGTACCTAGTCACTGCACCGCCCTTGGTTTGGTGTGATCTATTGATTCGCCATTGTTGTCTCCGGATACGCTTGTAACTGGTGTATGTATGTATGTATGTGCGCTGCTGTGATGCGAAATGACACGGTTTCAGGTCATATTCATTAATAAAAAATCCAAAAATCGTTAGCACTTTCCAATTTCATATAAGAAAGAATGTGCCCAAATAATTGTCTGTAAAAATATTTATTCAGTGCGTGACGCAAGGGGCCGTTCACATATTACGTCATGAATCTTTTTTGGAACCCTTCACGCTTTTTCCTATCTCTTTAAGATATATCCTGTCATGTCTAGCATGGACCCCCCCCCCCCCCCCCCCCTCATCGCTGTAATAGTTATGTTAATGTTTCTGTTTGACGGTTTGAGAATACAAAACATAAAAACATCATAGTAAATGAATAAAAAATATAATGACACTTTTTAACCGACTCCGAAAAAAAGAGGTGGTACTTAATTCAATTTTTTTTTGTATATACTTCTTTTACGAGTTTTCCTCCACAGTTTTTTTTTTACTTTATTTAGTGGTTGCCTTATCAATGCAAAGTTTACATGAATATGAATAAAACATTTCCATTAGCATTCCATGTTGCAGGTTACAACTGCGTTAACATTTAGTTTCTCATTAAAAATGAATAATTATCAAGTATTTTCTACTAAAATGCTTCTCATCGTTCTCCTTCTTGCATGGTTGTGTCAAAAAAAATTCACTTCAGTGAGCTTCAAATAGTATATAACTTTTTTACATTTTCAATGTACAGACATTTATCATTTCTACAACTATATAACAGTATACAATACATATTTATATTCTACTTGCCAATGCCAAAGGCCAAAACGTCAAATGAAGCTATTTTCGTGAGTCCTCTACAAATATGTATGCAAACTACATATATTTATTTGCACTGATAACGTACGCAAAGTGTCCCTTTGTTGTTGAGTCGGTAGTTGAACTTGGGACCAGTCACCGGTAATCCTATTTTTTCCGGTATTCATTTACTTAAGGCATTAGGACACGAATTCCCGACTAAATATTATTCTCTGTCTACGAAAAGAGAGTATAGTCAACAGTATTTAATCATCGACTGTTTCTTAATGAACAATCGAGAAATGTAACTCCTGGCAAATATCAATACTAGAAGATTTATTTATTTATTTATTTATTCGAGTATTTTTTAAGATATTTTGATAGCGCGGTTATTCGCTTATTTTCGTATATTTCTGCGTCAGGAGCAAGCCCTGTCCAATACTCGAACTTGTCAGAATAAAGAGATATATGTTTGTAATTGCTACAAGTTCGAGTGTTGGACAGGGCTTGCTTCGAGTACCTACTTTAAAAAATTAGAACCTAAAGAAACATGAAATAGGCTACTTCACTTTTTTTAAAGTAGGTCTTAAAATATTAATTAATGTCCGATTAGCAGAAAAAAATATGACCATATTTTTTGGGATCTAGAAAACCGCAAAAATTTTTTTTTATAAGTTTTCTTGACGTGAACAGGCGAAAACGCTGTACGCCATATTAGTCTATAGATTATCTATGCTGTGACGTCACACGGGTTGAAAACAAACATTTGACAATTTCATCAGTGTCAAAACATCGATAGTTTCTATTAAAAATCATGACTTCCGCCATTTTATATGGAAAATATAGTTATTTTCATTATTGTATTGTCCGAGAATGCAAAAACAATACATCAACAATTACTGACCATCAATGTGTCGAATCTTGGTAAATTTGTGCTATGTGCCTTCATAAATCCAACATTCATGATCGCTCTTATCAATAAAACGGGAAAGCAGTAACAGTAACACGCGGATTAGAGGTTTTTACAAATAATAAAACGATCATGATTACAACCTCAAAAGTCCACAAGTCACTTGTGTCATAAATGTCAATGTCACAGCACATGGCCACATAGCGAATTCCACTCGTATAAGATCCGACATGAAGTTTGCTTAGTGTCCTGTGACGTCACAAAATGGCCGACAACGTTTTCAGAGTTAAAAAAAAAACAATTTTTAAATTGGAAATATGTAGCCATCTTACACTTTTAAAATCTGAAAACGATATATATTGGTTTCTTAAGTCAAATACTACACAAAATATTCATTTATTGCGCTATATTTGATATGAGTCAAGTAGCCTATTGCACTTATTGTTCACACTGAGCTCTGAACTTAATACGGTATTTATTGAAAGATACTTTTTTTTGTAAAATTTACCGTTATGCGTCGTAACAAAATTCACCAAAGTCAGTAGTTTTAAACAACTTCTATGTTTATGTTTTTTTTTTTAAATTAAAATTAATAGACAGATTTAGGCGTTACTTTGCGGAATTCCATATTTATTTCACGGAATAGGAAGGGGACTAATCTAATTAGAATTAGTTTAATGTGCAAGACAGCACTTAGTAATAGTTTATTTTATCTATTTCCGTTATTTCTGGATGTGAGCCAATTTTAGTAGTTATAGTGAATCATGCAATGTAATTACAGAACCACCATTGAGCTTTTTTCATAGTTCGAGTATTTCAACCAATTTTTCCATGTGGTTGATAACTATTTTTATTTTTGAAAGACTGCTTACCTCGATCTCCTGTACGCGAGTCTCTTTTATAGAAAAGTCACGTGTGAGCCAGAAATATCGCTGTTATTTGTAACTATTTTTATTTATGTATGTTACAGAAAAAATTGAACCACATATAAGTTTGGAAACAATTTTGTTTCACAAATGAAATTTAATTTGTTCATGTCGTTGCTAGCTAAGAAATCCGCACCTTGATCCGAAATTTAGACGAATTACTACGAATTCAGGTTTCAAGTTATACTAGTCCTCCTTATGCAGAGTCGAAGGCAGATTAGTGAATAACATTACCCATACAAGTAACAATAGACTCTATAGCGACAAGAATAGCCGATAATGCGTGAAAATGGTTGAGCAGAGGTAATTATCAGTTCCTTAGAAGATCGCACATTATATTATAATTATAATGATGTCATTAAATCATTTCGACCATAACTAATTGGCCTCGTGGCTATTATTACGTTATGATATATAAAGATGCCCAATGGTGATCATAGGCCAAAACTTAGAGTGCGTCCTCGGCTGGTCTTCTCCGCTTGCAGTCAGAGGACTCCAGCATCCTTCACCGGGTCACAGTCCACCTTGGGGCAGCGGTATATCTATGCTACGGCTGTGACTTTCTACAAGCAAGGAGCAATACGGTCCTACCACCGCCACTTAAATTTAGCAATTCTTCGTGGTATGTTGGTAATTTGTTGTATCCGGTTGGTGGGATATCTGATCGCACCATCGTATTGGGCTTATTCCCCGTGGTCTGGTGCCTTCCATCTTTTCCATCACCACCAGTCACTCCAAGTTGCCCAAAGCAACCAACAGAGAGATGTGGAGAGCTACTATGAAAATATTTATGCGGAGTCACAATCCTCAGCAGTGAGGGACCGACTTGGAAGTGAAGAGTTGGTAATTTGTACGAATCTTCAGCATAGCTCTTCCCATTAGCCTTTCAGTGACTTTAAGTCTTTACAGTAAGCGACTGTGTTTCAATAGCGTATGCCATCATTGGCAGCATACACAGACACGATTAAAGACTTTCGTCTTCAGACACTGCGGATAGGGATGAGGGATATTGGACGAATACATTGCGCAGCTTCACAAATGTCTTCCACCCAAGTCGAATTCCTAAATCGACTTCTCTACTTAAGACTATTATCTGTCCCTTCCATAACACCTCGACTTGTTTTACTGGTGCTGTGAACTGTATGGCCGAGTAATATTAGTACAGTACAGTTATTCAACTTATTATATAGCTATTAAATATATGTATTATGTGTATGTACTTATTTGGTATGTGTGTATTTATACTACTTATTGTGTTTGTTTAGTATATAAGTAAAATACTTCAATTCCAAACTGCTTTGCGCCACCTAATTATACGTACAGTTTCTGTTTCTAAACATCTTCTTTACAAAAAAATACGCACGCTAATTAATACAACAAACCAACACCAAACAGTATAATCCTCGACACGTGTTTCGCCTCTCTACGAGGTATCATCAGAAGATGCAGGTGATGTTGACGGTCCGGCGTCCACCCGAGAAGTATAGATAGACTACTGAAAACTGCATTAAAATATGCGCATGTGAGCACTATTTATCGTCACATCTAGTCAAGATACTATGTCGCGAAAAAGCAAAGGAAGTATGATCCATTAATGACCCATATATGTTTTTAATTTTGATTTTTATCATATTATATGTTAATTTGTGGCGCACGCTTCGTCTTTTCTGCAGGCGTTTATTTTTTATCCACCTGAATAAACATTCCGTAAAGATAAGATAATTGTAATTAAATTACATTACCAGTAATTTGTAACATGTCAATATCATATCTTGTTTATGCAAAATGATATATTCTAATCATATGGTTATCGTTATCACGGATTAAGTTTATGATCATTGATAGTGGTGTATCGTTGATAGTCGCGTCGTGGGAGCGAGTTGCGTAAAATGAATGACGAGTGTTTTTAGGGCTCCGTACATAAAGGGTAAAACGGGACCCTATTACTAAGACTCCGCTGCCCGTCTGTCTTTCTGTCTGTATGTCCGTCTGTCACAGCTGAAATTTTCGCAGATGATGTATTTCTGTTGCCATCATAACAACAAATACTAAAAACAGTATACTTTTATGTATGTCTGTCTATGTCAGTAACCAATATAAAATAATCGAACACTGTGTACATTTTGCTTAGGAGTAGGGCTCTGCTAACACTGCATTTTCATAGATACGGCTATTTGTAGAGTATATTTTGTACGAAACCCTCGGTGCGCGAGTCCAACTCGCACTTGACCGGTTTCTAACACTTTCACCCCCAGGAACTAGATAGGTGGTCGGTCTGTTCGAAGCAAATTTTCACCACGCATCGTTACGCATTTTCCCATGTTATCGACTACGCGTGTAGCGCTACGAGAACATTGGTTGTGAGAGTGTTGAAAAATCATCAATTTCGCCTACACTTTTAAAAAATCATCAATTTTGCTTACACTGTTAAAAATATGCAATTTTACATGCAAAACGAACATATAAACATGTCAAATTCCTGAAAACCTAAGAAAATTAACGTAAAATTATGATTAGCAGGATTTTCATTAATGTCAAATTGAAAAAAGTTAAAATGTGAAAATTATGTTGAATTTCCTTGCGTTTTCGGGAATTTTACAGGTTCACGTATTTTTTCTGCATGAAATAATATTACATAATTTTTGACAGTGTAAGTATAACAGATGTACCAAGAGTTTCTAAGCCTTCGATATCGCTTCTTACATGAATTACAAAACGGTAAATTCAACTGGGTGAGTTCTTTACGGACTTTTGTCATTTCATCAATCATTTTAATCCAGAGATGTCTACTGGTAAACGTAGACATCCTAAGAGTATGGCCACATTACCACAGCGCGACTTCTTAGAAAGTCACCGTGTCTCGCCGTGCCTTTACAATTTTGAAAAAATACGGACAATAGTGCATTTTGACACTATTGCCGTGATATACAGAAGGTGTCCGCAACTTTGTTTGCAGAGAAACAAAAAAAAAAAGTTGCGGGCGCCTTCTAGTCCATACTAATTTATACTTCCATACTAATATTATAAATGCGAAAGTGTCTCTGTCTGTTACCTCTTCACGCTTAAACCGCTTTAGATGAAATTTGATACGGAGATAGTTTGAGTCGCGGGGAAGGACATAGGCTACTTTTTATCCAGGAAAAATACTTTTATCCACGATAAAGGAATTTAAGGCGAATGAAGTCGCGGGCAGAAGCTAGTAGTATATAAATTTGTACAGAACACTCGATGTGCGAGTCCGTCTTGCACTTGTTTTCAGGAACTCCACCGTTTAACTTTATTTACCCCACTTGAGGTGGTCACAGGCTGTCTTATTGCTGAAAAGAGGTCTCTGCCAGATTTTCGCTCGTAATTACGTATTTAATCATTTAAAAATATTCCGAATGTAATCGTAATGAATAATTGAAAACTAATAAACACAATAAATTATTGATCGCGTTACTAATGTATGTGTGTTTGTAATTGTTACCCACCATGCGTCGTGGGCGTTATTCACAAACTGTGTAAAGCATTACAGAGGTATATAAACTTGGGAAATTTCCACCATCTTGAATTCAAATTATAATAAATACGATTCCGATGCAAACCGTCTTTATTGAACCGTTGTATTGTACTCAAACGAAGATATAGAAATATCTAGTAAAGCTAAATATTGTCTTGAGAAAAGAGTTGCGTATATCTTAGGCTAGTTTATAGGGTTCCGTAGCCAAAATGGCGAAAACGGAACTTAGTTTCGTCATGTCCGTCCGTCCGTCTGTCCGTCCGTATGTCACAGACATTTTACTCAAAAACTACGTACATTGATGAAATTTGGAATATATTAGATGTTTTGTGTGAGCCGCTACTTAGTTAAGTAGTTAAATAATAAAATTTAATAAAATCTTGGGGTGGCACTCCTTACATATTTTTTATGAAATATCAATGTGTGGCATATATCGACAGATATTTTCAAAACATTTTGAGGTTCCTAATAAAAAAAATATATTTAGTGAACATTATGATGGATATTATAGGAAATAATCGCTCCTAAAGTAGCATAAATTGCCCCCCCCCCCCCCATTTACTTAGTAAATACTTTCAACGAAAATAGTTTTCAACATGATCAGATATACTGTTTTCGAGTTATTGCCTAAAAACGGCACTTGCAGCAAGACGCAAGTATCGTGGATATACGCTCTTTTGCTAGAGAACTTTTTATATAGAATTTTTTTGACCTGTAGTGTGCATTTTTTCGTATGAACTGCTGCGGAACCCTGCACTGAGCATGGTGCGACATGTTCTTAGCCGATTTTAAGAAATTCTCTATACTAACCGAGACGCAGAAGAGTTCGTCCAGTGCTAAACAACTATCACATTTATTTTGATATTCATTACATGTTTAAATCAAACGACTAAGTAATAGGAACAATAATACTAATGTTTATTGTCATTGTTTAATAGAAAGTCTTTGAAACTGTTATTGTAGAAAAAAGGGCTCTTATAAACCATTGTCCAAGTCATCTCATGGGCTCAAAGTAGGACTCTCAGCATATAACTAAGCCGTGTCGCTCTCCCTAGTAATGGCCCTTTTTATGCCTGTTGAATTCGTAACCGGAATAGTTAGAAAAAACAAATAATTTTTCTTGGTCATAAAAGTGGTATCCTTATATTGTAATTGTTTTAGTGTGGAATATTTTTGTACAAAATGGAACCATTATAACACTAAGAAGTATTAAATGGCATTGCAGATTTATCTAAAATATTATTTCCTTACAAATGGCACAACCTAAAAAACTGCTCTGAATAGACGAAAACTTATGCATCGGGCCTAGACAGGCGTTTTTATCAGTTTGTTAGCTGAAACTGAAATATAATTTGACCTGGTTTTTAATTGCACCCGAAATTAAGGGACCTTTTAATTTACTAACTAGGCTTGAACTTATGTAAGTTTTTTGGCCAGGGCAAGTGTTTGTGTGATGAGCACGAATGTTTGTTCCTGGGTCTTGGATGTTTTCTATGTATTTAAGTAATATAATTTATCTATATATTATGTATATCGTCGCCTAGTACCCATAGTACAAGCTTTGCTTAGTTTGAGACTAGGTCGATTTGTGTAAGATTGTCCCTCATATTTATTTTATTATTTATTTAGATTTTAAGAGTTAAGAATATGCATATGACATGTTTGTTTGTTACAGCTTAACAAGCCGGCCCTCCGCACGTACTAGTGACGTGCCGTGACGTATGGACGAGCGAGCGTACTCATACGACCCGGTGCCCGGAGCGCCAGTCAGCAACCGACGCAACATGGAGGCGGGACAACTCTGGCGGCAGTACATCATTGCCGGCATCGGTACGTAAAAAAAATAAAAAAAGTGACGTTTAAAAATCGAACCGCTGCGGCGGTCACTCGGTGTTACAGATAAGAAATTTAAAAAGTGATTTTTGAAAATGGAACGAGCATATCATCGGTGTGTAAAAAGAACGAATTTGAAATTTAAAAAGTGATATTGGAACATACGGTATGTAAATATGTACATAGAAATAGAATTCGAAATTGAAACGAATCGAAGACAAGGAACGTTTAAGTGACCGTACAAACTGATTTATCTTCAGAGCCTGAAACATATAGAAAATGCGATTTATTTTTGGTTGACGGTTTTCAAAGTTTATAGGTAGTTAGTTATAAATTTTGAGGGTTGAAATATAAACAACTGACTGTGTAATTTCAAGATTGCGAATTTGCCGTGAAGAGTTTCATTCCTAGCTTACCAATTTTCCTTTTCGATTAGTTAAGAAATTTTAGTGTGAAGATTTTCCACAGCATATGATCACAAAGTTCAAACTTATCGGTGTTATCAATATTATATTGCATTGAGTGATATCAAGAAAATAATGTGACACAAGTCATGCTTATTAAACTCGTTGATTGAAAGATAATGCAAATAGATTTTTATTTTATACACTATTGATATACGTGTTTGAAATTTACTGCTATAGTAAGTCATCAACACATCAATGTGTAATTTATTCGGAAACCTTACAAATACATGCAAGGGTCAAGTTGTACAATAAATGTCAATAAACTTTATAAAGTGCACTTTTAAATTAGTTACTATTCTATTTTTGAATAAATCTCATAAAATATCAATTTTAATTAGCTAGAACGTGATTGCAACTTCTTGCACGAAACGTCGAAAGATGGCGCTTTTTAATTACCTTATGGCAAATTTTATATTACACTGCATGCATATAATTATCATGAACAATTTATGAGAAAGCCATTAGCGTCAGCCGTTAGTTTTTTAAAGTCCACTTGCTGCTTTTAGTTGCCAAGGAAACGGTACAGTGTGCCTACGAAAATGTTAAGCGCTTTAGTATTTTTCGCATGTACAGGCGATTCCAGTGAATCCTACTTCAATAAATGAATTCTTATCTTATCTTTTATAAACTTCAAATAAAATACAGAACAACTAAATACATATAATCAAGAATGTCAATATCAAATGACATGATTCTAAGTATGCTCAACCTTTTTTGCGGATTGTACATCGCGCTGTAAAATCTGTTTTACGATTTTGTAATAATTCAAATATATACAAAAAAGCGTATTTTATCAATATTTCTTTTTCATAATACAATGGAGCATTATCCACAGAAATATATACCTTTATGTACAGTCACCAGCGTTAATATCAGCCACAACAAAGCGCGCATAAATATCTGACACGACTCCATTTCTAAGGCTGTTAGGACGTGTCAGATATTTTCACCCGCTTTGTTGTAGCAGATATTGATGCCAGTGACCATAAATATATATAAATAAATATTACACAGTGAAAATTTAACACAAATCGAACTAGTCTCATGGTAAGCTCAATAAGGCTTGTGTTATGGGCACGACGATATATTTATTAGATATATTTACTTATATACATAGAACACATCCAAGACTCATCCAAGACCATAGTTAATATATGTACTTACATATATGGTTTAGTATCGCATGTGAGACTGTAGCTACTCTTTTCAAATCTGTAAATTATAATATCAGAGGGCAAACAAAATTTGGTTTTAACTTAATGTCGTACTTATCATTATGCTTTTAAAATACATTCCTTGTCTTTGAAGTCTGCATGAATTTATATTTTTAAACGCTACTTCTATATTAAACAGTTGCCATACTTTGGATCGTGTTCCGATCGCAAGGAGATATTCTGGCAAAAACTAGATGGCGCTTTAAATCTAAACATTTAACGATGTTATAATTGAATAATGAAATATAGTATAGTAACAATTAGTTCGCAAATAGCTAATAATAAATAAATCGTAACATTAAAATAGTGTGTCACGCTTGCAAAGTTGAACAAATGTAAAAATATTTTTTTATACATTGATGGCGTTGTATTGTACATATCGGGGAACGGCTTTTTGTATGGAGATGGTTAGTCTTCTAGTTTTAATGGTCCATGATCAAATTAAATTAGATAATTCAACAAAATAAAACTGGGCTTAATTGCGCACCTTCTTCTATCATTTAAGAGTTTCGTTCTTGTCGGTATAACAATCGCTAGCCATTTCTATCTTGTGTCATTTCCTTCACTTCTTTGTAGGACATGACTTTAATCTTCTCCTTTATCTGCTAAAAGAAAGTTGCGTATAGGTAGGTGTAATTAATGATTTAATTACCTTGCGTTGGTGATTCACGAGATATAATAGAGTAGAATATATTTACTGCCACACAAACATACCCACATTAACTTCAACAATTCGATACTAACCTAGCTAATAACTTACGGCTAAGATCAGAAAAACAGAACATCATCAAATTCAACATTAATGAAATAATGATCTTTATTCTGTAAGTAGGCCGCAAGGGCACTTTTACAAGTCTGACTCTACGGCATTTCCCAAGAGGAGACCACTGTTGAGGAGAAAGCCGATTCAAACTCAACAGTCAGTCATTATTTCTAAATAAGTCCTATATAATATAATATTTTTACTTAGCCTATTTTAAATATATGTTTTTAAGTATAAACTCAGTGAGTAGTTCACTAGTAAATATATTAGAAGGAAAAAATATGTTTTTTTTAAAACAACTTACGTACATTTGATATGCCATCTTATAAAAACCGTGTCCCGGTAAAAGTAAATGATTTGGTTCAGGTACGACGTCGGAATTTTACTGAATTAAATTAATTAATTAATTCATATAAGGGACAATCTTACACAAATCGATCTATGTAGTTCCAAGCTAAGCAAAGCTTGTAGCAGGGGTACTAGGCGAAGATCTCAAATTATCATCAAATATGGATAATACTTGAATACTTAGAAAACATCCAATACCCAGGAACAAACAAACTTGGTCATCAGACAAACACTTGCCCTGGCCGGGATTTGAACCCAGGACCGCCAGCTTCGAAGGCCGTTCGTAGTTAGTTTAAAAAAAAATATTAAAGAAAAACTTATGAACAGATGTTTTGATTTTGAAGCAAATTGCACAAAAGAGTATTTTATCTGTGGCGTGGCGTCATCGTAATTACTCGATGATGATACTTGATTGTGTTTTGTAGCGATAAAAAAACTACCTAATTACACGCTCACACTTGCCATTGCAAGTCACATCGGCCAGTCTCAACAAAATAGAACATTTTACTTACCAACTTAAAAAAACGTTTCCCATGATTACTCTACCTTTTCATTTGTTGCTTGCCACTAGTTATTCTGCTAATCATATTTTTTTTAGTTCCGTACTCAAAAGGTAAAACTTTTACTAAGACTCCGCTGTCCATCTGTCTGTCAGTTACCAGGCTGTAATCTCATGAACCGTGATAGCTGGACAGTTGAAATTTTCACAGATGATGTATTTCTGTTGCGCATTTTGCTACGGAGTAGGGCTCTGCTAATACTGGATTTTCATAGATAAGGCCGTTTGTTGTGTATATTTTGTACGGAACCCTCGGTGCGCAAGTCCAACTCGCGCTTGGCCGGTTTTGAAATTAAATTTTTATCCAATTACGGCAAAGATTTTAGCAATTTAATGTTCTTAAATAAATAAATAAACACCCCTAAGACAGTGAAAGTAGGAGACAAATATTTTGAGAGTGCATATTATCACTTCGCTGTGGTCATTTTGTGAAAGGAACAGACTTCAAAAAGGATCCCTTTGAAATCGGGTTATTTTTCAATAAACATGGTGTAATAATATATCAATTATTAATCAGTATTTACAGATATACCTCAAATTGAATACATTTTTGGTTTATGATAGGTTTACATGAGCTTATATGTACATCGCAAAAAATGCGGCACCGAGCAGAGATGAGAGAAATATTTGTAACTAGAAGGCGCCCGCAACTTCGTTCGCGGAGGGAAAAAAGTTATAACCCCTCTATTCTCTTGAGCGTAGTCGGGTAAAAAGTATCCTATAACCATTTGGAGATACCCTGCTACCCGTGTATCAAATTTTGCGTGATGAAACCGTAACGACACATAAAAATATACAAAAAAATATTTATCGCTTCAGTGACCTCCAAATAGTCCCTTAAAATAGTTTTTTTTTAATTTCTTCAATATACAGACATTTCATTTTTACAACTGTATAATAGTAGAATACTCTCTACTATTGTAGAGATGTACTCTACTATTATAAAGTGAGTATGTAAAATAAGTTTACACTATACATAGATGTACTTTGTATGAAAAACTGGAAGGCGGCTTTAACTTCGTCAGCGGAGGAGAAAAATCATAATCCTCTTTTTTACTTCAGTGTAGTCGAGTAAAACGTATCTTATAACCATTTGACGACATGTTTGGCTCAGTTGGTTGCAAAACGGCCGACGAAGCTGGCGGTCCCGGGTTAGAATTCCGGTCAGGGCAAGTGTTTGTGTAATGAGCACGAATGTTTGTTCCCGGGTCTTGGATGTTTTCTATGTGTTTAAGTATTATAATCTATGTATATATTATGTATATCGTCGCCTAGTACCCATAGTACAAGCTTTGCTTAGTTTGGGACTAGATCGATTTGTGTAAGATTGTCCTTAATATTTATTTATTATTTATTTCATTGCTAGCTTCTATCCGCGACTTCGTCCGCCTTAAATTCGTTTATCGCGGATAAAGATATTTTTCCGGGATAAAAAATAGCCTATGTTCTTTCCCTGGACTCAAACTAGTTCCATACCAAATTTCATCCAAATCGGATCAGCGGTTTAAGCGTGAAGAGGTAACAGACAGACAGACAGACAGATAGACACATTTTCGCATTTATAATATTATATTATGGATTTATTTGTGGATACCCAGCTAGCTACACGTGTACCAAAACTAGTTTAACACTTTGGATATTTTGCACATTGCGTGTCTCTGAGTCTCCTTATGAGTTCCATTGCGAACGACCATGGTGACAACCAAATGTGCCTAATAGAAGTAATAAATCACGATAATAGTCTCAATTATGAGGCACGAGCCTAATTAAGCAGGAAATGCTTACATTTCCGAATCATTTTCCTCTCCAACAATAGTTTCCTGGTCTGTCTGGCCACAAGCCGGCCGGTGCGTCGTTCCAGTTCAATGACCTCTTAATATAACCTGTTGCATAAGTGTTTATTATCACTAATGCCACGTCAGGACATTTAATTACTTGGTTTAGCAGAAAAAAACAGACAAGTACTGGTCGGAGGGTTTCGTAGCATCATATAAATAAATAAATAAATATTACAAATCGATCTAGTCCCATGGTAAGCTCAGTAAGGCTTGTGTTGGGTACTAGACGACGATATATGTAATAAATGTATTTACTTATAAACATATAAAACAAAAATACCGAAAATACACTTTACCTATCCGGTCCCTACAGTCTTTTTAGATTTAATATCTATTTTATTTTCATTATTTTTGCTACGGCTACGATAGCAATGAGCAATGCCCATTTTGTGAAGGATTTATGTCTGTATCTGTTACGGTTCAAAACATATTAAAGTTGTTGTATTTCATTCTTACTGGCCACTATTAGGTCGTTTTTATATAAGTAGATACCTAACAAAGACTTGTTTGTCAAGTAACCATTCATTACACGCCTTGGGTGGTAAAAAGTCATGTTTATCATCGCATGAATGTTTTTTATAACCGCCCGCTCCTGGCATATACACAGGAAGCGGGGCTATGCTTCTTATTTTTTACCCATAATGGGTCCTAAAAATGTGTGACGGGGGAAAAGATGACGCCTGTCACGTTAATTGTGAGAAAATGAATAAAAATATAAATGCTAATTCATTATATTAAATATTGTTATGATAAAACATCTTTAGGTACAATTATAAAATTGTAAAATAAAATAAAATTAAATTTATTGGAAAACGTATTTTACAGTGATGACTATAGACTAAAAACAAACAATTTAGGGAAGATACTCGTACATATAAATATCGCGTTCAATACAACAATGTATTTAGGATGCTGCTGGGGCTACCTACCTGGTGTAGCGCATCGGGTATGTTTGCCGAGGCCCGCATAGATAGCTTTCAGGCAATTATGCGAAAAAGATCATCTCACTGTTGAGTCGGGTTAGGCAAAGCTCTAACAGCATCCTGAGTGCCATAGCGGCAATGTTTGACTGCCTAATATTAATGTTTTGGGTAAGGCAGATCAAGGGTCTCGCTGAATATGTGTTGTAATTGTATATATATATATTTTAAGTTGTTAATTACTAACCTAGATCTAAGCTACTTTGTTACTAATCATCTATGGATAATTATCCGAAATAAAGAGTTATTATTATTATTATTATTATAAATAAATAAATAATAAATGACTTACACAATCTATTTGAAAATATTCACAAGCCAAATGTATGGTATAACACAAAATAATTCTTAGAAAAATAAATAAAAGAATACTTATTTCAAGATGTTAATAAATGATATTCTATAGCTTAGTGGAAGGTAACAATAAATGTAAAATTAAAAATAATTATTATTTAAACACGTAATAAAAATAAAACAATGTATTAGTAAGTAGGTGACAATAAATCTCACATTATTTTAAGACGGTCCCGGTCGGGTTCTTAAATGTGGGTAAATTGAAGATATTTTCAAAAAACAAGTGAATGGCTCTTTGAATATATGTGTCTCTGTAGCCTCATCATGCCAAAACGACTCAACAGATTAAAATCTTTTTTAGCACATGCATGTGTAGCTGGATTTCTACAGTTGGTTATGGAATACTGTTAACATGACTAAAAGTAGCAAAAACGGGGGATATGCCTGTTTTCTCCTCCGCGAACCAAGTTGCACCTTCTAGTTTGAAATAAACATAATATATTTTCCGAAGAAGGTGAGTGTAGGAAAAAATAATACTTAAGTACTAACAAAGCACTTAGCAGCCGCGTGTATTGACTTGTAATCATCTTATTTTGAATCTCATCAGGACTAATACTGGCATAGATGAGCTCTAGGGCAGGAAGGAGGCTTTTTCCTGTTCGGACATTTTCCTGGCTCGTTTATAGCTCAAGAAAACAAAGTATATATTTATGTGAATATTAGAAACACTTAATGGTTAAGATATTGTATCGTTAAAACAAATTTGCACTTAAGTTGACACGTACTTATGCAAAATAAATTGCATTAGGTACATATAGTATACACAAGTAAATAAATACCTAAGTATTTGTTATATTATCTGTATTTATATGATTAGGTGTTCATTCATTGTCACAAACGGGGCTTAATCGCTTATAATATGATTTTATATAATTACCTTTCGTTGGTAATTCTTCGACGTTTTGGACGTCGCAGTTCCTTCGATACCATGGACGTAACGCGACGTCCGGAACGTCGAATAATTACCAACGAAAGGTAATTAAATTAAATCATATTTATACGCTATTCAGCCCCGTTTGCTGTTTTCTGATAATGAGTGAAAATCGCGTTAGTTTAAATCAATATTTTGTTGTTCGTTGAGTGAAGGGAAACTAATAATTTCTACAAGGGAGACAAAAGTCATAACTCATCACCTTTCTTACTTCTCTGTAGTCAAGTAAAGGGTATAAACATTATTGACTCTTGTCTTGATAGTCTTGATGTCTTGTCGAGCGTATTACTATACTTTTATTGCATTTTTTGATACCAACTAAATAATTTACGAATTTATTGATTTTAACTAAAAATGTAATAAACATAATGTCAATATGGTATACCTATTTGCCTGAAACACATGGCAATCCTAGTTCAGGCGTTTATTTAGTTATTTGTTTTTAGTCTATAGTTATCATTACTTATTATAAAACTAGATTTTTCGTTACATTTTTTTTTATTTATAGTTAACTAGAAGATGCCCTTCGTTCGCGGAGGAGAAAAATCATAACCCCTATTTTTTTTTAGTATACTCGGGTAAAAAATATCCTATAACCATTTGGAGATGCCCAGTTACCCGTGTACCAAAAATAGTTGAAATCCGTTAAGCCGATTTAGCGCGATTTAGCCACAACGACACATACAAACATTTCATTTTTACAACTTTATAATAGTATAGAATAGATGTAGGTATAATATTATTAAAACCGATTTTTAGTATTTAGCAAATTAATGATTCTTGAAAATGTAATATTAAGTAAATAACGTTGTTTGTAACCCGACTGACCTGTGATATGCTTCTCCAATAAAAGCGTTTAAGTTTGATGATAATATATAGGTAGCCGTCAAATAACCTTATTATTATTAGTATTTTTAATTGCCTTGATATCATATGACAAGGAACGTCAAAAATGTTTATTTCTATTTGTGATTATATGAATGTGAACCTTGCGTATGGTTACTTAGAGATGAATGTAGAACAAGAGTCACAGTAGGAATAATAACCTGAACCAACACTTTTTGTATTTATTCAAGTGTCAAGTATTGGTAGCCTCCGCAGCAAAGTAAAAATTACTTTGTATTTAATTACCTAATTAGTCATGATGAAATAATTGAAATAATTAAGGCATTACGTAATTTAAAATTGTATAGTCTCTTTCTAAAACAAATAAAAGTCTTTGACAAAAGTTTCAAGATACAGAGATAGAAAGTGGTAGCGTTTAGGTAGCTCCACCCTTATTCTGATTTCTTTAACTCCCTTACTCACTAACAATCCCATTTCGTCCACATTAAATTGCCAAATCGTCCATTTCCTATCTCGTCCACTTCCTATCTCGTCCTTATTCTTACCTCGTCTACATGTCCAACTCGTCCACATTGTTGGCGACATTCCCAATTCGACCACACTTCAAACTTAAAAAGTAGATTTTTAATATCGATTAGGAGAATATTGATTAAAAAAAACACAATTAATAAAAGCATATTACTTTTGACTTTAGCAAACATATTTTTTAATGCGTTTAACGTGGTGTTATGCCTGCTTACTTTATTTATTAATGACTATTGAACGAACGTACTCCGTGTACAAAGTGTCTCAATCTTCCCCTACCTATCTAATATACAGAAATACAGACCATTATTATTGTTACAATATAATTTTAGTACAGCATATGTTTTAATTTTTGTATCCAACAGCCACCAAAATTCCAATATCATAAGCCGATTAATAACCACACATTACCTACTAATAATCGCAGCAATAAAATTATCGCGAAATAAATTTCGTGACCTCCAATAAAAATAAGAATCAGTGTAAACAGAGATAACCTACAGATTGTCGACCACGTCAACTGCTGGGGTTATCGAAGCACAACGTAATGGGCTCCAAGAAATCTAATACTGTTTAGAAACATACTCTACGCCACTAATATAAAAAAAACCATTCAAGTGCGAGTCGCACCGAGGGTTTCGTGCAAAATATACGTTACAAACGGCCGTATCTATGAAAATCCAGCACGTGTTGGTAATCTTCCAAGATAGCGGTTTCCACATTTTCGTTCAGTAATTGAAATTGAAATTTAACCACAGTAAAAAATAATGTTTACGAATGTTTTTTTTTTTTAATGGCATAGGGGGCAAACGAGCAGACGGGTCGCCTGATGGTAAGCGATCACCGTCGCCCATAGACATTTGCATCAGTAGAGGAGTCACAAGTGCATTGCCGGCC
The DNA here is from genome assembly GCA_905404275.2 of Hedya salicella. Classification (NCBI taxonomy): domain Eukaryota; kingdom Metazoa; phylum Arthropoda; class Insecta; order Lepidoptera; family Tortricidae; genus Hedya; species Hedya salicella. The sequence goes on along the minus strand of FR990115.1, from coordinate 3,779,038 downwards.
TTATTATGTGCCTTTTATATGATACCTTATTTTACCACTAGGTCATATAGCTACTAAGCTAGACTTTAACTATCCCCCCTCCCCTCTTTGTAATTATTCATAGAAAATGAAAATACGAAAGTGCCGTGGAGATACGCTCTTTTGTTAGTGCACTTTTTCATAGCATTTTTTTCATTTGTAGTATGCATTTTTTGGTATCAACGGCTGCAGAACCCTACACTGAGCTTGGTCCGACATGCTCTTGGCCGGTTATTTACCTTTTTGGTATGGAACCCTAAACAGTGGCTGTATGGGTATATCTTTAAATCACCATGCATTGAGAATCTGTGAAAAAATGAGTATGTTTTGTATGCAAAGCGACTCCCAACTCGTTAGATAAAAAAAAATCGAAGCATTTTTGTATGCTGATTTAGAATATCTGGTTCTAATGGCAATTAAATAACATTTAAATTAATTCTTAACGGTCAAAAGCCTTTCGTTACTCATATTTTCTTTTGGTCACCCTACTTAATTTGTAGTGTAATTCATGTGCCAAATGCGTAAAAAACGTGTAGCGTGACCATGAGTTAAGATGAAATAGCAAGGAATTTCTTTTTTCATCACAAAAAGATTATGCTATATATTTGCCCTACTTATAAGATGATTAAAATAGTACAGAGATACAACGTAGATTTCACTTCAAATTCAACAAGGAAAGTGACAAAAAAATACACGATTCGCCACTGTTATCTTTTTGTACAAAAAAACGAACAACACTTGCAATTATGTACAATCCTATGTCGTAAAATTTGACCTAGTGAATAAGTAGGTAAATATGTTTATTAACCTAGTTAAACGTTATTTTTCAAAAGATATCTATCCATTATCAATCCGATAGCAGTTCAAGGATTGCAAAAACCGTTATTTATTTTCTGGATATTGTGAAATATCCGAATTACAACGCATTTTTTGTACAGTCAAAGGAAAAGATGAATACCTACGTACCGAATAAATTTATTTTCTTTCTTTCGTTCACCAAAAGTTTCAAAAGTACTTATGTATATACAAAAAAAACACACCAACTCTACTGTCATAGTAATAATGTTTGGATACATATTTATGAGATTTTTTGGTGTTTACTTATATATATTATCGGTCTTATTATATATTTTTTATTATTCTGTTTTATTGGTTGTCAATCGTCATAATTAGACGAAGGGCGTCCGCCGCGGGGCTAAGGGCTCCGAGGGATCTCCATGACGACCAGCCGTGTACAGTCAGCATCAAATAATCTGTAGCATGCAAACCACCAAATATATCGAACACACTTTTAATTCTTTTAGGCATAGCGATACGTGACGATGTATAGGGTGCTAACATATTCGTCGTTAGAAGCAGACTTAAGTACCTATAATAGTATTTTATGAAATCGTAATATAATGTATGTTTTTTCAGTAGAGTACCGCGAGGCCACGAAACTTGCTGAGTGGCCTAATTAAGGTACGAGACTTAAAAAGCTAATTATATAACTATTGTATACGATAATTTTTCTACGAGCAACCCATAAACTACAATAAATGAAACACAGCTAAAAAATATATTACAAAAACACAGCGTTATTTTTTGAAACTCATTATAGTTCTACGCGAAGTTGTATAATATTTCATTATAGTGGCATATAATATAAACCATAGAGTGATGGTCCAATCTAAAAAGTATGCCTTTTAGTATGGTTCGCGGTGTTCTTATTCACAGATAACAGTACACGAGTAGAATTTTTTATTTTATTTTTAATCGTCGACTCATCGATTAGTTTTTCTAACTTATATCTATCCGTTTTACTATACTTATCTTAAACATTTTTACAAGGATAAATTAAACAATTCTAAGGATAAGCATCCCATAATGGTTATAGGATAATTTTTACCCGATCACGCAGTAGCAAAAAAGAGGGTTACAACTTTTCCACCGCAACGAAACGAAGGTGCCCACCTTAATCAACAGTTCAACACTCGCATTGTGCGTATGTGCGTGCGCAACAAACTAGAGACAACGCAATTGAAATTCCAAATGAACGAGTATCACAAAAAAAATTGAAGCCTAAGTTTCAGCAAATATTTACGCACTGAAATTGATCCAGTAATCCAGTGTTAGCAGAGCTCTACTCCTAAGCAAAATGTACGCGGTGCTCGATCATTTTATATTGGTTACTGATATAGACAGACAGACATAAAAAATATAGTTTTTACATTTATTTTGTTGATTGTCTCTTATAAGAGCTTCCTCCTTCATACCAAATTTTAACTACCCTATCAATTTCAAAAAGTGTCGAAATATACGGTTTTGCGATATAAAACGGCCGTATATTTTTTTGTACGTGTTACGGACGGGTCCGTATAGGGTCCATGCAGTGGACTGTTGATGGTGCAGCAGGGTTTCGGCAGGTCACAAGAAGAAATAAGAAGACTATTTTCAGGTTTCAGCAGCGATGCGGTGTGTAGTGTGGAGGTGGGGACGAATGGTGGCAAGTGGCAGGTGACTGATTTTTTTTACTAGGGAAAGGATCGGTATAACGTGAATTTATGAGTGGCGCAACTAGTGGGATTTCCGCCCACCGGGCAGGCAAATTTGATATAGTCTATGGGTATGCGAGGCGCAAGGGGAAAGGTGGAACGAGAGACAAGGATGGAAGATGTGTGTGAAGAGTGTAGGATATGTGTATTGCAGTGTTATTGTTATGTGTGAAATGAGCATCTTTTATTAAATAAGTTCACGAAAATATATTACAAACAGTCAACATTGATTAAAAGGCACAATAAAAAGGTAAATAAATCTTATATCTAAACACGTAAATAAAATGTAAACAACAATCAAATGAAACGAAACTAAAAGTGAGTCTTTACTCGAATTAGAACATAAGCAAAACTTAAATCTACTTAGCTATTATCTTATACTACCTAGCTCTTATTTACAGTACGTAAACATAGAAGTTTGTTTTTTTCACAGCTTCAAGGAACCGTAAATCTGAGTATATAGTTTTAATTTCAACTCGATACCTCCACGCGTTCCCGAGATAAAGGGTCTTCACAGACAGACTGACAGACGGACGGACAGCAAAGTGATCCTATAAGGATTCCATTTTTTCCTTTATGTTTATCCAGGCCCCTATTTCATAAGCGTGACAGGTGACAATAGGGAATATTCATGAATTAAAATTTTTGCTTTATTAAAAGCTCATTCATGTAACAAACAGTAGACAAAAATATTTTTTCGAATACCTTAGCTATAAAAATAACCAAGATATAAGCCATCAAACATTTCATTCTATCTCTTTCTAGCAAAACAGAATTTAATATGTAGCTTATATGGCCGGAGTGCACTGTGACGTAACAGTGCATATCGGACCTCTCTGTCTAATTACTAGTTTAAAATGCCTATATTATGCGTATTTCTTGGCCGATTTTAATTTTAATTTCACATTTTGAAATAGTTTTTACGGTATTTTGATATTTAGTTAAAGAAAATTCATGCATGTTCTCTATTGACAACGACAATTCGACGTACATTGCTGGGTCGCCGTAAGTGTATGCCTGGCATCATGATGGAGAAATAATGTATGTCGAATTGTCGTTGTCAACTGTCACCTGTCATGTTTATGAAATAGGGGCCTGGTATTATAATCACAAGTAGCTAAAGCCACGTATTCCCTTTCGACGTGTCTAAGAGGCAAAGTGAAGATAAAATTTCAAAACAAAGGAAGAAATCTAATCTTTTTTCCAGTCTCTATTAATACTTCTAGAAGCAAACCGCGTATTTAGTTTTGACGTGTCTATACATCCGAGGATGGATGAGGATACTTTTTACCCAACTACGCTGAAGCAAAAAAGAAGACTCTGACTTTTTCTTCCTCCGCGAAAGGGCACCTACTACTTGCCAATTAAAAATAAATATTACAAATAAAGAAATAAATGATACAGAACAATTTTACACAAATCGAATTAGACACATGGTAAGCTCAATAAAGCTTGTGTTATGGGTACTAGACGACGATATATTTAATAGATATATTACTTACTAGCTTCTGCCCGCGACTTCGTCCGCCTTAAATTCGTTTATCGCGGATAAGGGTATTTTTCCGGGATAAAAAGTAGCCTATGTCCTTCCCCGGGATTCAAACTATCTCCATACCAAATTTCATCCAAATCGGTTTAGCGGTTTAAGCGTGAACAGGTAACAGACAGACAGACAGACAGACAGACAGACACACTTTCGCATTTATAATATTAGTATGGATATACATAGAAAATATCCAAGACTCAGCAACAAATATTTATGCTCATCATACAAATATTTGCCCTTACCGGGATTTGAACCCAGGACTTTCAGCTTCGCAGGCAACGTTACTGAGCCAAACCGGTCGTCCAAAAAAAAGATATAATAATTAATAACTATATCCTCGGTCTTCCATACTACGCTACATAATCAGTCAATTACTGAGTAAATATTTCATATAAAAAACTATTTTTTTAAGCAAAATAAACATCATAGTATTTACAGTATGCTTACAGGATAACGATTATGACTATTATCTTGTTGAATGTGCCGCATTAAAAAGTGTATATTTACATGTGTATACTGAATTATGACGTGTAGTGAAATATAACAGACAGATTACTATATCAAAAAGCGGCCAAGTGCGAGTCGGACTCGCCTATGAAGGGTTCCGCAGCGGTTTATACAAAAAAAGCGGCCAAGTGCCAGTCGAACTCGCCCATGAAGGGTTCCGCAGCCGTTGATACAAAAAAATGCACCGCAGATAAAAAAATATCGGTATGTCTGATCATGTTGAAAATAATTTTCGTTGGAAGTATTTATTAAGCTTTATATTTGTACATTTTTTCATATTTTTGGGAATTACCGTTTAGAAAATAGATGGGGGGGACACAATTTTTGCTACTTTCGGAGCGAATATTTTGGAAAATGTTCACTTAATAATTTTTTTTTTGAGAAACCTCGAAGTGTTTTTAGAAGTACTGTCGAAATATATGCCACACCTTGATATTTGCTGTTTTTTTTTTAGTTATATGTATGGAGTGCCCCCCTAGAAATATATATATTTTTTATTTAACTATCAAACTAAGTAACGGTTAACACAACGACACCTATGCTCAAATTTCATCAATGTGCATCTTACAGTTTGTGAGTATAATGCCTGTGACATACGGACGGACAGACAGACAGACAGACAGACAGACAGACAGACATGACGAATCTATAAGGGTTCCGTTTTTGCCATTTTGGCTACGGAACCCTAAAAATTGACAGACTAAATAGGCGTGTAGAGAACCTTTTCTCTGTGGTATGTTACAGAACCACTTATATTGGTGAAAAATCTACTTCAATCTCATAAGAACCTTCCGAGATACACAAAGGTTAAAATCTCATTTTTGTACTTTCCCGAAAAACGCTGCATACCTACTACCTAGGAACGTGTGACATCACGATTTTATGAACGAAAGTAAGAACTTTGTTCTGCACCTATGTTGAAACTTGACGCTTATCGAAACGGTTTAATAACAATAGTTACCATACAATTCATGGGTTATTCAATGATATTATTAGTTGGGTGCGGCTCAGGAGCGTTCCAGCCGCCGTTCCCGTGTGTTATGGGATCTTGATAATTGTAAGCTTAAAAAACGTAAATTTGTGAGCTCAGCAATAAACGCTACGAGTATATGTAATTTGTACTGGACTACAAATAGCAGAGGTTTTATCTGTCAAAATTTCATAACACACGGGACCGGCGGTTGAAACGCTCCTGAGCCGCACCCAGTTATTATATTTGAATACTTTAAAAATCGACTTTCCCACCCAACTTTAAAGGCTCATAAAACAAGCTGCACATAAGGTATCCAACTGAAAATCGCAACGCTGTTCCTTATTTTGCTTGTTTTATAATTTTATAAATGTTTTGATCAGATTGGAAATTCCCAAAAACTCAAGCTTTACCGATTTTTATCTTGATTAGTAAGTATTACATAGAGTAACAAATTATTATAACTACCTCACACGCAAACTGATAATGCTGCAGACACTATCATATCTGCGTTATTGCGCCAGATTAACATAATATGATTATTATCTGCACGGATAGTTGCTATCACCGAAGGCTTTAATCGATACCGAGTTTATGGAGTCGCTATTACTGCTGCTGACATAATATGTGGATCTACATTGGCATAAGTACAATAAGTAGGTATTTATGAGTATCTCTTGCCAAAATGGCAAAAACGGAACCCTTATAGTTTCGTCTTCCGTCCGTCCGTTTATCACAGGCATTTTATTTAAAAACATTTATTTGGAGATAAGATTTGGAGTATAGGTGTCTTGTGTAAACCGCTTCTTAGTTTGACAGTTAAATGATAATAAAAAATATTTCTAGGGGGGCACTCCATAAATATAGTTAAATGTGATTTTTTTGAAGCAAATATCAATGTGTGGCTTGGCATAAGTGGTTCTGATTTTTTTTCTTTGTTTTAGTGGATATTTTCGGAAATAATCGATGCGAAAGTTGCATAAATTGTGACCCCCATTTTTACAACTTTACAATCGTATAGATTAACCCTAGAAGACTAGAAAGATGCGGGTTAAAGTTTTGTTTACCCATGAACTGTAGTGTTACCTAGTCGTGCGCAGGCGCAGTTGAAGTTCATTGGCGCACGTGGCCGGCCGGAAATGTGCCATTACTTGCGCGTTTCCACGCCGGTCGCTAATGTGGCTGGCCGGCAACGTGACACATAGCAGAAATTATGTTTTTTATTTATGAGTGGAAATATTACGTTTTTTACGTCGGTATATTGCCATCATCGCCCATTAGTTCTCCATATACTTTATTTTACGCCCTGAATTTTAACCATGAAAGTAGGTACCTACCTACTTTCAGCTAGGCCTTCTTACCAGTAATCGGATTCAGTGGGGGGGGAGTGCAAACCCACAAACGGGAATACCACCCGCGGCCACTTAGAATTGGGGTTGGGTCGCATTGCGCAAGGTACAGTCACCAACAGATATATCGCAGCAAACAATAGCTTGACCAAGATCCGCGGAGTTGGATTGAACCGGTTCAACCAAATCGCCAAAATCGTTAAATACTGCTATCGAGGAGTCCAGGGAAACTCGTTAAGCCTTTTACTTTCAAAGCAAATAGGGTACCTACGTACTCCCTATTCAGGTAATACGCAAAAATTATGGTACAAGCAAAAACTGACAAGATGTTAAATATAAGTTAAAAAGCCCGATATTCATCCAGTATTTGATTTATCCTGAAAGTATTATGCGTTTCCCTACAGTGAAAACAAATTATATAAGTGCCCTATAGATCAAATGTCTACTCTAAATACATTTTTAACACTAAACCAAATAGTTAATATCAGCAATATCGCAAAGAATATTAATTAAAATCATTTATTCACTTATAAATTGAAAACGATTTTCCAATACTTGTAATGTTATGTTAATAGTAATTTCGCAGACATAACGTCACAAGTCTTGCTCAAATAAAAACAACTACTAGCAAACAAATTTAAAGCCGTATTTGCTCACCGTCTGAAATAAAAATCCTGTTTGACACTGTTAACTAACAATGAAAACCATTTGAAAATACTCCAAAATCTCTGTAAATATTTGATTATAACTGTTGCAGACTTTGAGACTCAGACATACACGTGACAGACATTTAGATTTAACTTTATGTAAAGAAAAAAAAGATAGATTCAAGCCCGTCAACATCCCCTGCATCTCCTGATGATGCCTCGTAGAGAGGCGAAATGCGTGTCGAGGATTATATACTCTCTGTTGGTGGTTTTTTGTATTTGCATGTGTATTTTTTTTGTGGAAACTGCATGAAAATACGTGCATGTGAGCACAATTTATTGTCACATCTAACCAAGCCACTATTTTGAGGTAAAGCAAAGGAAGTATAACTGAGTGTCGCTATTTCATCTCTTACGCCCGCTATGTTGCCCGTGATAAAAAAATATCTACCGTTTCGCTGGAAATTGCTTTCATCCGATCTTACCTTTGATACAGTCTTACCGGGGTATACCTTAATTTACTAATGTTTTATCTGCCATTGTATTGTTAAAGATCGTAGTTTTAAAGAGTGACTCGGAAGTCGTAACTCTTCGGTTGGTCTCTGCTTCGGCAGCCACCTCCCGGCGTCCGCTCAGTAGATCATTTGGCCCATCATTATAGATGCATTCGGGAGACGTATCCGGCCCTGTCCCACTTAAACGAAACCTTTGTTATATCGTTTAAATTAAACACAATAAATGTTTACATAACCTCAGTGTTCGTAGTTTATTTGGGTATAAATCTCTTCCAAACACAAATGATAAATGACTCGCCGATTCACAGTGCCGTGGTACAGTAATAGCCATTGTGGTTATATTTAGATGAATATCCGCTGAATCCTCGTATGAATGAGTACAGTTGACCAATGAAAGTGTTGGTCGTATAAAACTACAGTCCGTGAGCATTAAGAATAGGAATTAAGAATATAATCACAGAAGTACTTGTCCTTACTGGAATTTGAACCCAAGATCTCCAACTTCAGCCGATTTGAAAGTACAATACAATAACTCTTTATTGCACACCACGCAAAATGAGTACAGAAAGCAATACATTCAAGGAGAGGTAAACAACAGGCGGTCTTATCGCTAAACAGCGATCTCTTCCAGACAACCTTTCGGTCGTGGGAGAACTTGAAGAAAGAAACTGTACGTATAAGTAGGTGGCGCAAAGCAGTTTGGAATTGAAGTACCTAATTATATCTACATATATATTAAACAAACACAATATAATAAACTAGCTTCTGCCCGTGACCTCGTCCGCCTTAAATTCGTTTATCGCGGATAAGGGTATTTTTCCGGGATAAAAAGTAGCCTATGTCCTTCCCCGGGACTCAAACTATCTCCATACCAAATTTCATCCAAATCGGTTCAGCGATTTAAGCGTGAAGAGGTAACAGACAGACAGACAGACAGACACACTTTCGCATTTATAATATTAGTAAGTATGGATGCACACATAGTACATACATATAATATACATGTAACTATATAATAAGTTAAATAACTGTACATACTAATATTACTCAGCCATACAGTCTATAGGACCAGTAAAACAAATCGAGGTTCTATGAAAGGGACGACAGATAATAACAACTAAAACTTTGAGATGCTCTTTAAAGACCGAGAGGAATTTAGCTCGTCTTAATTCGACAGGCAAAGATTTTCACAACCGAACAGACTGAAACGTTAACGAATCGTAAATAATTTCGAAGAAAGTACCATCAATAGAATCGCTTATCTTATTGTCATAGATTTGTTTCTATGTGCCACTGAACGTTTTTACAGTCCATGAGCATTTGGAATACGACTCGGGCTCTAGAGTAGGTTTCTGTACATTTTTTTTTACTGTTTTAAAATGACGCAATGGACTGAACCAGGGGGAGGCAAATCATCCACTCCAAGGGTAAACTACCTCAGTCCTCAGTCATGAGGGATCGACAAGAGGAAGACAAATCAAATTAAAACATCAATACGAAATATCTATTGTAATTGTTGACTATCATCATTCTTCTCTTTGGTACTCTGATTTCATAAAGAAAAGTAAGCCAGCAAAGTTCTTGATTTCGCTGCGCAATTAAGGCTTATCCCACAGGACTGCAAGTTCTCAGAAGCAAAGGTCCGATGATACTCTCCGGCTAATGTTCAATTTCTATGGAAAAGATCACGTTGATCTGTTGCTCCTTCAAAAATCGAGTTAACCATGTCGATAATCCTATAAAAATCGAGTCACGATGTTCTTTTGCTCGTATTTTCGTTTGTTTTTTTCTCTCTCTCTAACTGTTTAGTCTAACGTTTACTCTAACGTTTCAGTAATTTAAACCTAACGTAATCTACAAACTAATATTGATCGAAAGAGTCTATAAAACTTGAAAAGTGAATTGTTTCAGAACTATGAAGTTGTAATGTTGGGGCAAACATTAAATAAATCATATTATTGGATTATCAGAGGGTCGTGTATATTCAATCACACTACCCTATTTGAAAAATGTCAAGGGTTACATAATTATTGAACTGTGAATTATATTTGTGTCTGTATCAAACGACCATCTTGGCAGACAGGATGGATCCAGTAACCAGAATGGCAGTGAATAGGCAATCATACAACCACGTGCCTTCAGACATGTAACGGGCTTGTAACGTACTGGAATCTCAATTCAAAGTCTTGGAGGTTAACAATATTAACGTCGTGGCACATTTACTTTTGAATAAGCAGGGCTAGTTGATAAGTAGTCAAATTATCTACATCCTACAATACCACCAACTTATCAGTTCAGGCTAAAAAAAACTAATTAAATACGACGTAGGTATGTGTCTAGCTACAACAGGCCAAAATAGTATGATTTTAGTGTGAAAATGATTATTTTTTTCTTGTAATATATAGTATCTTACTTAGTAACTAAGTAACCGCAACTTCACCTAAAATTGTATGAAAACCTTATGAGTCAGGTATACAGATAGCATCTAAAGCAAAGCCATTTTTTCGCAAGAATTAAGCAGGTTACTATACCTACATTCGTATGGACTATGCACGTGCGTACTAGGTATACGTATTTTTGAGCTATTTTCCCTGTTGACTTTTCTCAATCACCTGACTCCACATTGTATATGTTACCTAAGGATCTATTCAACCTCACGACAACCACACCCACACGAGAACGACAGCCACGTGATCGGGCGATAATTTTTATGAAAATAAATAGTTCTATAAACACGGGCCACATTTTGCCGAAAACGCAACCGTGTGGCGGTCCAACCACATCAAAACAACTGCAAGAAGGTACATCGCAACTATTCACACGTAACCACTACGTCACGACTTTTTATCGCTGCGTTGTCGTGTGGTTATGGTACGTTTGAATGGAGCCTTATGCACCTATCGACGGGGAACGAATTAAATAACGATAATGCGTATCGCTTGCTAATTGTGAAGACGAGTCGAAAGACAACTCAGTTATAGTCTAATGAAGATACAATATTGTACGCAAATTTTACCAGCTTTGCACTGTTAGACAACGCTATATTTATTTGCTAAAAAGTTAAAGTGATATTAGTCAAAATACGGTATTATTCATAGGACTGCATTATTTACCGTACTTATTGTTCAAACGCAAAGGGCTCGGCTATGTAATCTCATTAAAACCGGCAGCCATTTCGATCCCATAGTGTAAACACTAGGGGAGACCAAGTTAGGTTGTTTCACGGGTTGGTAGTTACAGGGGGCCAGAACAAAGCTGAGCGAACAGAAAAATAAGTTTATCAACCGGTGTTAAAAGATCGCGAGCTTTACCTAGGAGGGAGATATAGCTCTTGCGATCTCCCGACACCCTTTCATAGTCCATTATGGCCGCTGTGACAAGCTTACTCCTTTACTGAATTTCACACAATACGAGTTCGCCGCTGTGAAATCAGCTAATTATTATATTTTTTCAACACACTTACTTTGTACTCGTAAAGTGACTGATTTTACGGTTGTAATCCACCCCATTAAACACGCGTGTGTTTTGCATTCTATAATCGCACTAGTGGTTTTTCACTACTGTTTTTTTAAAGCATGAGTTTTATGTACAAAAAGCATTAAAGGGTTTTTAGAATAGAATAATTTTATTGTATAAAACTTTGTAGGTGCATCGAAGGTGTGCATGATATTGATATGACAAGTGTTTCAACAGTGTCCCTTTGTAGGTGCATCGAAGGTGTGCATGATATTGATATGACAAGTGTTTCAACAGTGTCCCTTTCCGGGCATATACTATACCTACTTTATTATTATCTAACGCTACAATAATATCTTGTAATCTTAATTTAACATTCGTACAATTCTTTTAAATTATAAAATTTTGAATAAATTAATCGTAATACTTAAAATAAACACTAAATTTTAAGCAATCATTTATTTTTTCTTAATTAAATAACATATCATCATCATCATGAATTTAAGAGCTACGCTCTGGTTGGTGGAGTAATTTCCCGCTTATTCTACATTCTGCTTTGTCCTATTATCCAGTTGAATTTATAATTAATGTTGGGCTGTTTGGTGACTTAGCCTTTGCCTCGCTCTTCTGTGCGCAAAGACAATAATGTGCAGATGCGCACCAAAGCACGGGCCGCGCGCCATATTTGAACAGTATTTTTTTTTGTCATGATGATTTTCACAAATATCAACCTCGATATTTAGAATGCTATACTTATTACTTACCCATTACGGTTTGATGTGAAATGTACCTATATACCGACTGCAGAGTTGTTTACCCAAATTTAAAGCCCTGACGAAATTTTATTTTGTTCAAAGTAAGGTATGATTTTTCGTTTTTTCATTACAAGTGTGTCGAAATACGTCGTATCAAACTCGTGTGCTTTGGTCATCACACTCGACTTAATACAGCCCTCGCCTTACAGGCTCGGGCTACAAGATCGCCTTGTATGTAATGATCAAAGTAGCGCACTCGTATCATAAAATACTATTGAGATATCGATTCAAAGATCAAAGAGCAAAGGAAACTTCATTACGCTCACCCGTGGTCCATACCACATATATCACAAAAATAGCAATAATTATGAACCCATAGGTTGTTACTGATAAGTACCTACTTTTTAATTGGATGTAAAAAAATAAGTAGATACAGATATTGCTCTTTAAACATCGTAAACGTGACAAGTTGAAAACGATAACTCTTCGGAAGACGCTTCCATTACCCACATACAAAAAAAGTGCAATATGTACCTGATATTATGACGGTGGAAATTAAACCATACCTTCCTTATTTTAAATTCTACTATCAAATTTTAAAACAGTCCGTTTTATTACTTTTTTATTGCAAACAATCTATTGAGATTGGTTCTAACAACAGCATAAGTGGTTTGAAAACAGTTTAAATGTAAGCCTTTTTTAATGGAACACGGCTGTATCAGTAGAGTTTTTATTACTGGTAATATTAGATAACAGGGGTGAGTAGTTAATTTGTTTTGTTTAAAACGTGGTGGACAACTGTTATGAGTGAAAGATAGCTTATCAGTATTTATTTTTATACATCATTCAGTCATACAAGTATAGGTTTCATGGGAATAGCAGTTTAAAAGTTGTTGTATTTAATAATCAATTTATCCAGTCAGTCAATAATTAATTTATAAATCCAGTTGCCATACTTGCCCTACAGGCCATGATTCTGAAAAAATCTTGAATGTCTTAATTTGTTTGAAGGTGGATCAGCTTTTTTTGTTGTTACTCTGTCCGGTATCTCAGGAAAAAAAATCAGATGTCGCATTAAGCACTAGAAGTTTTATGATAGCGAAAAATTTTGGTACTGTTTGACTTTATATATATATATACGAGGCATCATCAGGCGAAGATGATGTAACTAACTAACTAACTTGACTGGCGCAGCGACCCAAAGTGTGTCTTGGCCTCCATTAATAAGAGTCTCCATCTAGGTCTATCCTGTGCCACCTCCCGCCAGTCATCCGCGTGGAGCTCGCGCAAGTCCCCTCTGACCTCGTCCTCCCAGCGATACCTGGGACGACCAACCGGCCGTCGACCGCGAGGACGCCCCACATACGCTTGCTTCACTCCCCGATCTTCCCCCATCCTTTCAAGATGGCCGAGCCAGCGAAGTCTGTGTGTTTTTATCTCGCCGATAATGTTTGGCTCAGCCATCTGGTCCTCAAGCTCCGCATTCTTCCTCCTTCTCCATATTCCGTCCTGACCGCAAGTTGGCCCCAGGATTTTCCTCCAGATCTTTCTTTCCGCCACCAAGAGCTTAGCTTCCTCCTTACAAGTCAGTGTCCAAGCCTCACAGCCGTACATTAAGACTGGTCGTATTACTGTCTTGTATACGGATACTGTGGTATATACATAGTTTGTGCTTGTGTCTATTTCCTCTTCCCTGGTGTTGGTGTCCGTTATAGTGTCGAAGATGATGTGAGCACAATTTATTGTCACATCTAACCAAGACACTATTTAGCGGAAAAGCAAAGCACATTCATTAATCTAGTACGGAATAGGGAATATGCATGAATTTGATTTTTTGCTTTATTAAAAGCTTATTCATGTAACAAACAGTAGACAAAAATATTTTTTCAAATAACTATAAAAATACCCAAGATATAAGCCATCAAACATTTCATTCTATCTCTTTCTAGTAAAACAGAACTTAATACGGAGGTTATATGACCGTAGTAGACTGTGACGTAACAGTCTATGTCGGACCTCTATGTCAAATCGCTGTCTAATTAGTAGTTTAAAATGCTTATATCATACGTATTTCTTGGCCGATTTTAATTTTAATTTCACTTTTTGGAATAGTTTTTACGGTATTTTGATATTTCGTTAAGAAAAGCGATGAAAAATTTCATGCATGTTCCCTATTCCGCAAAGTAACACCTGAATCTATCAATTATCCATACTAATATTATAAATGCGAAAGTGTGTCTGCCTGTCTGTCTGTTACCTCTTCACGCTTAAGCCGCTGAACCGATTTGGATGAAATTTGGTATGGAGATAGTTTGAGTACCGGGAAAGGACATAGGCTACTTTTTATCCCGGAAAAATACCCTTATCCGTGATAAACAAATTTAAGGCGGACGAAGTCGCGGGCAGAAGCTAGTTTAATATAAAGCTTATAAAAATCAAGACCGATTTAACAAACTTGCTCAAAATTATAAACAAAGATCAGAAAAAAATGAATTTTTTCGACTATATTAGGACTTGAACCAGTGCCTTGAGCCAGACCGGGGCAGCACGCTCTACCATCTGAGCTAATCGTCCATACCAGTAGTCGACGAATTTTGTCATCTGTTCTTGCTTATGGATCTCGGTATGGTGCATCCGACTTTTTAGCCTCAAAACTTGCTTCAGTTGTTTGATTTTTTACAATAGCCTTTTAAACAATTATATTTTGTTATTTACAGCTAACATAGCGATTGCCTCGACGGGATATTCCATGGGATGGACCTCCCCCGTCAACATCAAGCTGAAGGATGCCAACCTGACGGACTCGCCTCTGCCTGCACCAATTACCACCGATGAGGAGTCTTGGATTGGATCACTTCTTACTGTCGGAGCTATATTGGGTGAGACAGGAATCCATATCTATACTAATATCATAAATGAGTTGATTAAAAAAATCTGGATTATAAAGGAAGTGGCACCCGGAGCAGAAGCCCTTATTTGTCAATAATCAAGCTATCAATACTTTCCATCCTGTTTTTCTTCTCAACAAGAACCTGCGATTAGAACTACGTCGATTTGTGTAAGATTGTCCCTGACATTTATTCTCTTTATTCATTTATAGTCTTTAGTTAGGCATTTTACAATATTAGTATAAAAAGTAAATACAAAATATAAAAACATTAATAAAAAACCTAACCTAAGGTGCCGCTGGTAGCGGGGTAAGGCTCAAGCTACCGGTGGTTAGGACTGCAGAGAGAGGAATTTCCTGACGATATGCTCCGTGTCCAGTTTTACTAACGTGACTCTTTGCTATAATACCGATTACCGAAACAACAATCGAGACAGTGATCGTCGAATCAACATCTCACATGGCGGTCACCACGTGAGCCAAGACAAGGTACTTGCTGAGCTTGTCCTTCTCGGCCTTCACGAGGTTGTCGTCATGTGGGATGGTGATGTTGACGAGCATTGCCCGGCGCTTAGATCGATCTCTCAACGCGATATCAGGCTAATTGGCTACAATAGTCCTGTCCGTGGCGATAGATCGATCCCAATGGAGCATGGAACGACCATTTTCGACAAGTGGCATCGGTGCGTACTTATGATACGGCACCTCAGACCCCACAAGACCGTATTTAACAGCAAGTTGCTGTTTGTCTTTATATGAACCACAAGTTTATTGGGGTTCTGTGTTTTTAATGCTAAGGTTATAATACCTTTCAAAATAAAAATAATTATAGGGGTCGAGGCGGATAGATAAATTCGATGCGTACGTCACAATGCTCGCTAGTGAAAGAGTAACACACCTGACGCGTAATCAGGAAGTACCGGGTTCGAGTCCTAGTGTGACCACGTGCGAGAGCAATCGTATTTTTATTTGCGCTTTGATTTGTATCTATATCACTGTAAAACCAACTATTGATTTTACCAAAAATTATGGGAAGAGCTGTACCTACCAATCCTAAATATCCTAACTTCCTACCACCTTAAACAACCCTAGTACCCTAACACCCTACTAGGCCTAGCCCTACCCATATGATTGAGAAATATACATATATATAATAAGTACGGGATGTCTGCACCATGCGATCTAAGCTAACAGACGGAAAGTTGAAAGGAAATGGGAGTTGGATGGATTTTCTCACTGCCAATCACACAGACTCATGTGACTGATCGTAAACGATGGTTAAAGGTGTCTTGACCACAGTGAGAGGAATACCTGGGAAATGATACAGCCGTCACGTCCAAAGTCAAAGAGAGTTTATTTACAAATTTATAAGCTATTTATACTAAATTTTACATATGTGTGCAAACGTTTACATTCAGATGAATTTGTGTATTTTCGCCAAATCAACATTATGGGTTTAGCACTTTGCCCGTGCTCTGTGTGAATGTGCAGTTTCTTGGCCCGAATCCATATGCTGATGCTGCGTTGGAACGTATGTTCAATGCACGTGAACAATCACAATAGCAAGTTGTGCTGGTGAATAACCCTGGTTACTTAGTTATGTTTGTGCAAGTCACTGTTAGCAAGATGAGAACAACCGGATATGATACGATATTTCTTTATTATTCCAGGGCCGTTCATTGGTGGGCCTCTGGCCGCACGTATCGGCCGCAAATGGACGTTGCTCCTCTGTTCCGTGCCGCTGTTTGCTGGATGGATCCTTGTTGCTGCAGCCACCGCCGTGGCCTTCCTGTATGCCGGCCGTATCATGTGGGGTATTGGCGTAGGCATGTTGTTCACCGTGTCGCCCATGTACTGCGCTGAAATAGCCACGGTAAGCTTAACACTGGCCTATGATTATTTATTTTCACGTGAAAGTACCTTCCATTACAAATACGAATATAAAATTGAGTCACCTCGTGAACTAAGTCAAGGAACTTGCTGAATTTTTCCTACTCGGCCCTTGTAAAGACCAGGCAGGGTTCAAGCTACCGGTGGTTAGAGCTGCATAGAGAATAACCTCCTGACAATGGGCTCCGTGTAAAGGATGAATGGCTTATGTATTTCCTTTGATCCAGCCATTTAGCGAGAGTCTCTTAATATGTTGGTTGAGACTCTTCGACATAAGACTGTTTACCGTAAGCCAAGTACAGGTTTTTCCTTCTCGGCCTTCACAGGGTTTTGGTCATGTAGGATGGTGATGAAGATGCAAGTATTGCCCGGCGCTTAAATCGATCTACCAACACGATATCAGGCCAAAAACTTAACGCAGTTTCTATTTTGCTTGTTTTATCATACCCACATAATTAAAAAAAAATTGAGATCATTCTACCCTCTATTGAAACGGTCGAATAATGATCCAGTTATTCGGCGCATTTATTTTTTCTCCAGTTGTCCATATTAAGAACTTTCTTTGGACTGATCAACATTGAGTGATAATGACTACGTGACGTTTTGAGCATCTGCTCAAGAGCAGTGGCAATTGAACGAGAGACTAGGTCCATTTCAAACAATAACACAGTATTAACTGGATATTGTACTTTATCGACTGGCCCAAATAGATTACGGCTGTTAGGATCTCATGAGGATTCATGACCCGAGTTAGGATAATAAACATCATTCATCATGTTATTCTTGGACCGGCGCGGCGGTCTTAACCTAGTCTTTCTTTGTTTACAACTTTAAACACGATTCTTTTTTTACTACATATCTTTATACTATAAGGGCGTCCGTCGTGTCTTGCGAGAGCTCGGATTGACAACCGCACCGGCTGCAGTTTCCTGTATTCATAGAGCAACGAGTCTGGCGGATCGCTCGCCGCCCTCGAATACACAGGAAACGAACCAGGAGCGGAAGCCAAGCCGGGTTCCCGCTCAACGCAGCGGACGCCGTGAGGGATCATTTCCCTATGTTTCACTGTTATTGTATATGGCTGATTAACAGCAGCAGGCCTATGATACTTTTGCGTTTATCACGTGATAAATAAATGTCAAAGCATTCATAACTTTCTGACCATGATGTGAGGGCGAGAGTGACGGACGTCTTATCATATATTTATTATAAGCGATAATTCATCACCTGCCAGATCAACCATTGGACAGGCGTAAACAAAGAGTAATATTACTCAAAAGCTCAAGAGGGTACCTACTCTTAGGTTAGGTTGCGTTGACATTTTAGACATCTACTATAAATTTTAATATTCAACATACTTATTTAACATTTTAATATGAATTAATCAAAATTTATAAATAAATATAAACATCAAGCGTAGTTAATAATTGCTTAGTTATATTTATATGTCAAATCATATGTTTCTAAATTTGTTACACATGTTTATCTACTACATGTTTATTGTTTAATCTATGCGGCAGCACTGGAGAATCCTCAAAGTAGTCGCACTGTGACCAAATTGAGATTTTGACAAGTATAAAAAAACAACGGAATAATTCGCAACTTGCACCAACAAACACCCGTGGGCAATGAAGTTATTTCCTTACCAGCACCAGGCGTGAATAGGCATTTCAAAGCAAAGATGACATTGAGCCTAAAGTGCTATTCATTCGTATTTCCAGGCGCAACGGTTAGCTTTAGGTCAGACTTCAGCTACAAAATTGATGAAATTTCCCTTTGTGTTTCAGAATGACAGTAGAGGCGCTCTCGGGTCATTCCTGCAGATGTTCATCACGCTGGGTTTCCTGCTGGTGTACGGGATCGGGCCCTTCGTCTCCTATAGTGTCATCGCCTACGTGGGCGTGGCCTTCGTCGCTGTGTTCGACGTCGCCTTCTTCTTCATGCCGGAGTCACCCATCTACCATCTCACGAAGAGTGAGTACAATTCTTGCGTTTCCTAAGCTGCGGTTATTAGCACTCTAATATACACCTGCGTTACCAAGAATTGATTAGCCTATGTTTTAATGATTACTTCGGTTTGCCCTCATCTCGCTTGAACTTTTTAACCGTCTTCCAAAAAAAGGAGGAGGTTCTCAATTCGACGGAATGTTTTTTTTTTATGGATGTTCACCGATTACTCAAAGACTATTTGACCGGTTTCAAATTTTTTTTTTTGGTTTTATAGAAGGTACTTTCTAGTTGGTCCCATTTAATTTTGGTGAAGATCTGATGATGGAATCCATGAGGAATTGAAGGAACTCCTCAAATATTGTAAGCATACACATAGCGATTTTGGTATTATAAGAAACATAATAAGCATTTACATTCAGAAAGTGTAAATTGGTGAAGTGGAACTGATGCAGAAGACCACAGAATGCCATCGGAAATCCTCAATAATGATTTACGGGTGGTGACAAAATATCTTGATTAATTTAGCTAAGCAACTTCATAGTCACAAATTTAAATGTTCCTGATGAGAATAGTACCATCGAATTGATTTGATGATGGAGCCGGAAGGCAGGCACCAGATCTATGTAATAAAATAATGTATCCTAGCCGTGTTTGGGCTTGTTCGAATTGTCACGAGATACACTTTTAAGTAACGATTAACTAAAAAGTGTAAAATAAATAAACTTTTAAACAAAAAAATAAAACCGACTCCAAAAAAACTAAAAAGTAAAAAATAACGCCATAATTCAGTTTCTTCAAATTACTTACAAGTAACCGTTTGTATACTCAATCTATACAGTATATACAATTAATGTTATTTTGGAGTCGGTGCCATCGTGTCACAACTTACTAAAATTGTCAATTTTCAATATTTTACACATTCTTTATATGGCACCGACGCCAAAATAAGATTAATTGTATATACTGTATAGATTGAGTATACAAATGGTTACTTGTAAGTAATTTGAAGAAACTGAATTATGGCGTTATTTTTTACTTTTTAGTTTTTTTGGAGTCTGTTTTATTTTTTTGTTTAAAAGTTTTTTATCATACCGTAAAACCACACAACTATAGTCCAGGCACCCCAACTACAGTCCAGAAAGAAAATAACATGTAAATAATCATTATAAAAGATTTTGTCAAAAAATCGTTAAATTATAATCAAATGACTTTGCCTATGACCACATTCATAATAATATAATCCCAACTGGTGAGTAAATTTGATTTAATTTGGACCATAGTTGGATGATTTTGGACTGTAGTTGGGTGGTTTTACGGTAATCATTATTTGGCATAATGCTTTATTTTCTGAACACGTATACTTTTCAGGATTGCTATAAAATAAACGTAACCTAACCTAATGTATTTAACAGGATGACGCCTTAAAACGTCCTGAAAATTGTACAGTTTTAGAAAAAAATGCACTATGCCAAATGATGAGTTATGACAAAAAAGTTTATGCCAGATGAGGGTAACCGGATTTATTCCCAATACAACCCCTCTCCCCACTTTTTTCACAAAATTAAGACCATCTCTACCCAAAGGTTGTCTGGAACAGATCGCTGTTTAGCGATAAGACCGCCTGTTATTTACCTCTCCTTGAATGTATTGTTTTCTGTACTCTGTTTTGTGTGGTGTGCAATCAAGAGTTATTGTATTGTATCTCTTAATAAATCTCCGGTAAAAACCATCCTACATGTCTTTCGCAGGGTCTCAAACTATCACCATTCCAAATTTCATCTAGATCGGTTTAGGCGTGAAAACGTAACAGACAAACAAACAGAGTATGAAGACAAATGGATCTTGGAGTGTCTTAGAAAAGTAGTATGTCATAGTTGTAGTCTGGTAGTTCTACAGGCGTTTCAACAGCTATCACTTTCCTGTCGCTTATATTGAAGAAGTGAACCACAATAATCGTAACATTTTAATAAATTAAAATTTCCACCAAATTTTTACTTTCATCGTTATTACTTCTTCAGAATATCCGTCTGGAAAGTCATAGCGGTTGAAATGCGCGTAGAACCCAGTCCGTTCTGTTTTATAAAATCATCGCCATGCAATATTTGATTCGATACCTTTGCAACAAGAATGATTAAGCCATAAAATCAGGATAGGTACTATATTCCTAGACAGAGCAATGGTAGATTAAAACCAATCTTAAACTGAACTCCCCTCCATTAACCAACTAATAAACATGCATTCAAATGTAGGGTAAACTCGGTGTGGGGGCGTTCATTTTAAGATTGGTTATATGATTGATTGATTATGATTGATGATTGCTCTGCACATATGATTACTGGCGATTGGCGATGTTGGAGAAGATGAAAAACCGTAGATTGGTAGCAAGAGTACCTTGGGGAAGGCATATTGTAGCATTGAACTGAAATAAGATAATGAATTAATGTATACTTTATCCAGATAACCGGGAATCTGCTGCCGAGTGCCTGATGACGATCCGCGGGAAATCCCGTTCCGGCGTTGAGGCTGAACTAGACCTCATGGCAAGCGACGTGGCCGCCTCCATGGCTAAAACAGCTACGGTAAGTGGAAATCCGCTAAACCAGTTCTACTTTTCGTCTTTCACCGTGTGTAGCCGTTTATTCACAACTCACCAGCATACTGGATCTGCCACTTATTCGTTGGTGTTGAATATCACCGAAAATAATTTAGTTGCAGGTCTTAAGCATTAGTAACCAACCAACTAATCATCACGAATATCATATTGTATATGGATACAGATTGTCACTTTCTAATTCGTCAAGAAAAGGGAGAGATTTGATTTCAGCAGCAATAAGTTGGTCATAGTTCTATCAAGTTTTTTTGGTCTGTCTAGTTCTTAATTTTTCGTTCTTAAAAGATAAAAGCTGAGAATAGGATTCGGTTACAGTCGGATAAATTCGTCTAATTCGGAAATAATCGTGTCATAGAATTATTGCTACAAATTATACTTTTGGAAGAATATAGAGCAGTTAATACCCGGCGACTATTTTACCGAGATTTATGGCTATTATTGTCTAGAAGGCGATTTCGTAGCTTTGTCTTAATCCTTACTAGTAAGTAATACTATTATTGACATTTTCAGATCCGCGACGTCTTCAGGGGCAGCAACTTCAAAGCGTTCTACATCTCGTGCGCGCTGGTGTTCTTCCAGCAGTTCTGCGGTATCAACGCCGTGCTTTTCTACATGACGAACATCTTCGAGGCCGCCGGCTCTGACCTGGACTCGTCTATTGCCACTATCATCATCGGAGCTGTCCAGGTCTGTACCAAATTCTTGATTGATATTCGATAAGTAACATTACGTTATAACATTACAACGTTTGTAATCCATAAAATAAGATTGACCGTTTACGACATCTTGTTTATTGTACATATACTATAAATAGGTAGTTACCCCGTGGGTTTGATATTTGTAGTGATATTGTAAAAAAAATTACAATAAAATACCCATCGATGCTAGGGAATTACCCTATAATCGCTTTAAAGAGTATGTAAAGAATGTGCTCCTGAAAAACGAATGTTATACGTAGTGTTGAAGAATATTTAGAAAACAGAAACCATGGCCAGTTACTTTGTCTTAAAAGGAGTAGTATTTATCCTTTGACGTTTGGAGATATTTTACACCTCCAAAACATAATGTATTTACCACGGAGATCTTCTACATCTCCTAACTTAAGTTAAAGTATTGAAGTGAAGACGGATACTCTCTCCATCTCCATAAAAATTACGTAGTAGGTAGAACCTTATTGTTTTTTTTTTCGTATTTTCACGCCTAGAGAGAGGCCCTTTACATCTCCAAAAGTATAGATAAAGTTTATTATAATCTAATTGATTCAGAGACAATATCATCTCCCCGTAAATTGCGCTCAGATGTTTAATTTGATCTGTTGCATTAATTATTGTTATAAACTTTGATATATTATTTTAACTGTAAATGTTTTTCTTTAGTCTCTAAAGTCCTAAGAGCATTGTATTAATGGAGATTCCATACGAATATATTCCCCTCTGCCACAGTAGACGCGAAATCTTCCGTTAGGTAGTTTACGGTAAATTGCCCGTGTGTGGGTGTTTTCTTGTTTTTAGGTGATTTATTTTCATTGTGTGCGTTTGTGGGAATTTTTTCGTAGTGTGCTGTACATGTTTACATTACCACATCATGTATTCACCCCCGCTAAAAAAATATTATTATTATTTTGGTTTATTTTTTATCTCCTTTGGTATTGGGAGTCCGTTTTATCCCACTGCTGGGCAAAGGCGTGTCACGGCTTGTCATCTACATTAATTAATTGCTCTAAGGGACGATTAGACGTGTACAAGTGCCCTAGAGGACTACTTGCATATAGCTTATAATATATACAATAAAGTTTTGAATTTGTATTGTTATAATCCAGGTGGGCGCATCTTGTGTGACGCCCTTCGTGGTAGACCGGCTGGGTCGTCGTTTGCTGCTGTTGTTCTCTGCCTGCGGAACTGCCATCGGCTTGGTTAGTATCTATTCTACTATCATTACAAGACAATACAACAATTCTTTATATATTAACATTTCAATGTAAATTCCTACCAACATCATCATCAGATTTACCCAATCAGAAAACTAGTTATATAAATATTCACAACCTGAGTAGAGATTAGAAGTAGTAAAAATGAAAAAAAAAAACATATATCAAAGTTGTATATTGCCAGATAATAAGGTAACCTTCATGCTCGCATTTTCTTAAATGTCGATGGTCACATTTTCCATGCTTTACGTTCGGGGTCGTTTGCCCAGTATCTAACCTTTGATTTTGACTATACCACTGATCCGAATTTGAAGTATTAGATATTCTTTCGACGTAGAATTTAACCCACTTTAATATTGAATAAATACATTTTTCACTTCTGCTCAAAAAGAAATATATGGCCTTAATCCCATACAAGTTTCTATGAAACTGAAAAAAAAATCGACTATTCCGTCCGACATACCGTTTTTGTGCTACATGCAAGGAATTAAAAAAAGAGCAAACATTTCGTGGTTATTGGGCTCCCAAAAGTTATGCACACCTCCTGGGATTGTGCAAACTTGGATAACACGCATTGATTGCTCTGGGCTTGCCTTATAGAGAGATGATGATATTGAGCGCTGTATATAGTACAAGCTATGCTTAGTTTGGGACTAGGTCGATTTGTGTGAGATTGTCCCTGATGCTTATCTTTATTCCCAGGCCCTTCTTGGCATGTTCTTCCTGCTAGACGACCTCGGCAGCCCCGTAGTGGACTCCATCGGCTTCTTGCCCATCCTGTCCCTTGTGGTGTTCATCGTGACGTACTGCGTGGGCCTTGGACCACTGCCCTGGGCGGTGATGGGAGAGCTGTTCCCCATCGAAGTCAAGTCCGCCGCCGCGCCTATCGCCACTGCTTTCTGCTGGGCCTTGTCCTTCTTGGTCACCAAGTAAGTTCATGATTTTTCTTTTACTAGAAGCAAGGACCATTAAAACAAGAGGACCGACAGTTGCCATACTTTGGATCTTGGTCCGATCGCAAGGCGCTATTCTGGTAAGAACTAGATGGCGCTTTAAAACTATACATTTAACGATATAATAATTGAATAAAGAAACATAGTATAGTGACAATTAGTTTGCAAATAGCTAGTCTATACTATTATAGTTGTAAAAATGAAATGTCTGTATATTGAAGATATTTTCAAAAAAAATATTGTTACGGACTATTTGGAGGTCACAAAAACGAAAAATATTTTTTTAAATTTTTTGTATGTGTAGATGTGGCTTTATCACGCAAAATCGCTAAACAGATTCAACAATTTTTGGTACACGGGTAGCTGGGTATCTCCAGATGGTAATAGGATACTTTTTACCCGGCTACGCTGAAGAAAAATGAGGGGTTACGACTTTTTCTCCTCCGCGAACGAAGTTCCGGGTATCTTCTAGTTCTATAATAAAGTTGTAGAAATTAAATGTTTGTATGTGTCGTTGTGGCTTCATCACGCCAAATCGGCTAAATGGATTTCAACTATTTTTGGTACACAGGTAGCTGGGTATCTCCAGATGATTATAGGATACTTTTTACGCGACTATGCTAAAGAAAAAAAGAGGTGTTATTTTACTTTTTCTCCTCCGCGAATGAACTTGCAGGCGCCTTCTAGTCCTATATATATCTTACGCGATTAAGCCCTGTTTGTTGTGTTGTGACAACGAGTGAAAATCGTGTTAGTTTAAATCAATATCTTCAATGTACAGACATTCACCCACCAGCCCCTTTCCATCATCGGGACACACGACGCGTGCGTTCGTTCCATCCGCACGTGGTCAATATTCCGCGAATCCGCACGAAGCGCTTTGGTGCAACTTTTATCATGCGTACCGCAAAGGAGTGGAACTCGTTGCCTGCCAGTGCGTTCCCCGACCATTATAATTTGGGCGTGTTCAAGACAAGAGTGAAAATAGGCTGTTTCTAGACGGGCATGATACATCCTTGACCGAATCGTCACGTAACAACAGGTGAGATTGCGGTCAAATGCCCATCTATTTTATAACAAAAATAACTAAATATGCAGACCTAAAAGACGAAGTTGCTAGAATATGGAAACAAGAGAAAGTGTATGTAATACCTGTAATCCTATCCACAACAGGCGTCATCCCAAAAAAATTACACCACAGCTTAAAATTACTAGGCCTAAAATCTTCTATTTTCATTATTTTACAGAAAGCCGCTATACTAAACACATGCCGAATTGTTAGAAAGTTCATGCAATTAGACCCCGATGATAATATACCTAATATACCACAATCTCCTTAACGAAATAACTTACACCCTTCTAAATTTACTTGGTACTTCTAAATGTAGTTATTACCAACCCAAAGCTGAGAAAAACGTTCCTTCCGAAAATAATAATAATAATTTTACAACTGTATAATCGTATAGATGTAGTCATTGAACATAGATGGAACATATCAATTACAATAAACTTTGTTTCCAGGTACTTCGGTCCGATCTCGGAGGCGGTGGGCATGTATGTGGCGTTCTGGATCTTCGGCGTGTGCTGTGTTGTCGCTTTCTTCTTCACGCTCTTCGTCGTGCCCGAGACCAAGGGCAAGAGTTTCGCCGAGATCCAGGAGATGCTCTCTGGGAAGTGAGTAGCACCCATTAAAAAAAACCGAGTGCGAGTCGGACTGGAACATGCATTCATGCATATTTATTCAAGGGGACAAGTAAGAACGAATAGCATATACATGAACCGTTGGCCGCTAACACAGAATGGTAGTCAAGTGGTGACCTCGTACAGGATGACGCAGCGTGGGAAGGCCCTAAACAAGATAGACCAACGATCTGATCTAGATCTCGGAAGCCGTTTGAAGAGGGCGGCGCTCGACCGCTCATTGTGGAGTTCCTTAGGGGAGGTCTTTGTCCAGCAGTGGTCGTCTTTAATAGGCTGATATGATATAGTGACTATCCGCTTGTAAACTCTTTAAGAAAACAATACAAATTTGACGACCGGTTTACCTCAGTGGGAGTAACGTTGCCTGCGAAGCTGAAGGTACTGCGTTCGAATCCCGGTAAGGGCAAATATTTGTGTGATGAGCATAAATATTTGTTCCTGGATCTTGCATGTTTTCTATGAAATATAACTAAATTTAATACAAGCCTTATTGAGCTTACAATGGAACTAGGTCCATTTGTGTAAAAAAAATCCAATAATATTTATTTATTATTTTATAATAAATAAATAAATAAATATGAGGGACAACCTTACACAAATCGACCTAGTTCCAAACTGAGCAAAGCTTGTACTATGGGTACTAGGCGACGATATACATAATATAAAAATAAATTATATTACTTAAATACATAGAAAACATCCAAGACCCAGGAACAAACATTCGTGCTCATCACACAAACACTTGCCCTGGCCGGGATTCGACCCGGGAGCGCCAGCTTCGTAGGCGGTTGTACAACCCTCTGAGCCAAACGTGTCGACAAATAAATATAATAAATATAATACAGCAATTGTTTTCGGAATATTGTAATTTTGTAGATAATTTTAATGATATCTCGCAGAAATGCCCCCCTAATAAAAAACCAAGCAAAGTATCAAGTTTAATAACATGGTGACCGAATTATTGCCCAAATTCCACAAACTCTGGCTGGATTACATTTTCATAGTACAGACGCCTGAGTTGGAATAACAGCATATAACATACTTCAGTTACATAACTTGTATTAGTTTCGGTTCAAATTAATAAATCATTAATACCAATAATTTATTACAGTTAAATTATGTCACACTCAATTAACTTGCTTTATTTTCAGACCATCGAAAGGAAAGGCGTAAACACACACTACATCACTGCAGTTACAAGCACCCGTGGCAGTTTAAAGCGCCTACAAAAATATGAGGACCAAAAACTTATCGACTTCCCAATTTGAAAACTAAAATTCTTATAATGTTTATCGTTTCACATGCTTGTTGTAAAAGCTTTGAGTGACATAGATGGGACGATTCGAGTTTTCGTTTTTTTGGGAGTAGATCATATAAAAGATAGTGTCCCTAAAGGGTATCAAACTCCAGTGACACGACAGCTTTCCTAGTTCCTAATGCGCATAAAATATTATTTAAGTTAGTACCATTCCTAGTGACTTATGGCTATAATCAGGTTTTAGACCCACATTTTTTTGTGTTAACGCAAGAGACAACATTATTATGATTGGATTGAAAAAACACGTCACATAAACTTTATTAAGTATGTCTAAAATATTTTCCTAGCATTACAGTCAAGGGCACCAAAATGTATACACCACAAACTTTCAAAAATATGTACACAGGTCTTATTATTATGGCAGTAAGGTTTATGTATTCATATTTTAGAATTTTGTGTGGATATTTATCTTTGCCTTAGACTAGAATGTACATTTTTAAGATAAGGTTTAAAATATATATAGTGGATCTAAAAACTGATAAAGCCTTATATATATTCTGCTTTATTTCTTAACGTATCTTGCTCAATCGACATTATATATGTATTTTACATTGAACTGTTTTGTTAAATTAAAACATGAGCAGGAGTTAGGATGTTATGAAAGTAAGCAGTTAGCGGACTTTACGTATTAATATTTTATACTTTTCTATTTTGTTAGTGTTGCTACGAATTTACAATTAAGTGCCTGTACAAATGTGACAAAGAGGTCAGTACAAAGTTAAGTCAGACGAAATGTGATATAACTAGAAAAATATTGAGTAAAAACCCCGACAAAAAACACATTTTCATACGTTTATTTATTTAACGTTTACGGTATGTCTGCCACTAGCTTTCACTGTGAACTGTATTTAATTAATAATTCCTAACCCTTTGAAAAAGAGGACGGTTTTTGGCAGTTTCTGTAAAGTTAAGATACTGCTTATGGCACTTGTGTTAAAAAGGTAATATAACTTATACGCAAATACTAATTGATTTTGAAGGGATTTTTACTCACATACATATAATGTTATTGTTAAAATTTAGTTTTAATCGGCGGCTTGGGACAGAAGCCAACTGTTTATATGTATAATATGGATTTCTAATTGTATATATTTGGAAGTTTTATGACTTTGACTTCAATTTCGAGCTGCCATACTATTAATTATAATTTTGTTGACAAATAAAGGTTGTATAATTATATGCAGTTGTTTATTTATTGATTGTGAGACAGTGATTGTTTCACGAGACCACGTTAGAAAACCAAACTTTATTTACTGCTCCTACCATTATCGATATAAGTTTCAACTATATTCAAATCAATCAATCAATGGCCTTTAAGTCTAACAGACTATACCATAGTGAGGATGGGTAACAAAACTTAAAATAAATAAACTTCAAATAAAAACAAAATTTTGACGCGACGTGGTAGTTTCGTAAGTAAGAAACCGTAAAAAAAATGTAAATCGTAAAAGCCATTTATAAGCCTTTAAAGTTCGGTGGGAGAGTTTTAAAATTTTGAACATATTAATAACTAATAAGACCATTGAATAACCCATGTATGGTAACTATTCTAATGAAACCGTTTCGATAAACAGAAGTTTTACCCACAGCTGGTAATCTTCGTATAACAAAACGCGTACGTTAGCGCCATGTTGTTTTTAATCTTGACTGACGTTTTTCTCTGCTGTGATTAGCTGTTGGGTTGTCAATACACTCGTCTTGTCATCTATATATTATTTATCGAAATTCATTCTGTCAGTGTCACAGTAATGTGTTATCGAGTGATGTCGTTGTGTTTATCCTGTCTTGCTTTTTGCAAAGCGTTTTAACAGTGCTGTGTTTGTAGAACTTTGCGAAAGGAACTTATTTTACACCATTTCCCGTGCTCTGAGAAAATATTTTGTGGTTGAAGTGTTTAAATCGTGATGATTTGCAAATTTATCGCCCGCAGAACTACCAAACATTATGTGCAAGAATTCATTTTGTTCATTGGAGTGCGCCGAGCACAAAACTATTCTCAGTCATTTCATTGCTTTGACTGTCCGATTTACAATTATGAATTGGTGCAACACAACCAACAAAATATTAAAGGGGACAGACGTATTAATTGCAATACAGAAGAAAGCTTACGACAGATTTAAAAAGAAATTGAGAAATAAATCTTTTAACAAATAATGTGCGTTTTATTTTTTTGCCACTGAGGTATAATTCTCAGCATATAATTTGATCACGTAAATACAATTACTGAAGTTACGTGTTCAAATTTACGTCCGGGAACTATTCATTTTAAATATTAGACCTCATTCAATGAACCTAGACTACTTTGGCTGAATACGTTACGATCCCTTGCCATATTGCAATCTCGAATAGAAAAAAAATTAACGTCAGTTAAAACTAATCGTACAGATTAAATATAGTTGCCTAGTGCAAATAATATTTGTTTCTGAGTTCCCAGTCTGATACGTAGTATCTCTTATTAGTCTGTGGTTTTACCTCAGCTGCAAGACAAAGTTGTCTGAAAGTGACTTCACACGTTGCTAGGCTTTAGTATGGAGCGTTTTTTGGGAAGTCCAAAAATGTGACTTTTACATTGTTGTATCCCGGAGAGTTTTTATAAGATTAAATCAACAAATCAAAACAAAATAATTATTTGTCAAAATACAGTTATAAGGTCTTACAATATAAAACTGGCCTTGTCTTCAACATGCAAGCATGCGTACAAATACTTGATTAATTAAGCTAGAGTATTCAAAACATGTCGTTAAATTACTTAAGCTAAACAGAGTTAAATAGCTTGAAATAGTTTTTTCACCAATATTTCTACCATTGAAAGGTCCTTCTATAACATACCACAGAGAAAGTTGTCAAAATTCATATTGTACGAACGAGCGGAGCGAGCGAGGTTATCATAGTATCAAAATGGCCTCAGGTCAGCTTGTATAAAAGTCAAAATGTAGATTATATTATGTACTATGTTTGGACTTTGATCATTTAACCACTGAACACGGTATACGGACTTACGGACCCATTCCCATCTGCCAAAGTATATGAACCATGGTCGCAGCGCTTCTCAACGAAAGGACGTAAGTGTTATGAAGATACGCTTTTTTTGCTAGTGCACTTTTTCACATCGTAGTTTTAACCCCCAACGCAAATGTCTTATAAGTTGAACCGATATGTTTGTATCTTTCTGTGGCACCGTAGCCAAAATGGCAAAAAAGGTACTTTTATAGTCTCGTCATGTCCGTCCGTCCGGCCGTCCGTATGTTATTACAATAAAGTACATACATAAGTATTTGTAACAACACAAATCAGTAAAAAAATCAAGTTATTGAAGAAACATATTTTTTTTGTATACCAAAAATAGGACTGTTAAATCGAGAATCAGTGCGGATGGGCCTCATCTTATTTTTAGGGTTTCGTACCCAAAGGGTAAAACGGGATCCTATTACTAGGACCTCGCTGTTCGTCACCAGGCTTATCTCATGAACCGTGATAGCTATACAGTTGAAATTTTCACAGATGATGTATTTCTTTTGGTGCTATACTCGTAACAACAAATACTAAAACAGTATAATTTTATGTCTATCTGTCTGTGTCATAACCAATATAAAATGATCGAACACCGCTTACATTTTGTTTGGGAGTAGGGGTCTGCCAACACTGGATTAAATAGATACGTAGTAGTAGTGTGCTAGTCCGACTCACACTTCACCGGTTTTATCTTTTACTTTTGGACTTTCTCTTACCGACCAACTGCTGGATTGCTGAAATACGTTTTTATTTTTTTTATTTAACATAAAGTTTAGCTAGTTTTATTTTATGACGTAGTAGATTCGATTTTGGGCAAGGATAAAATAAAAAGCAATCCATAAAATTATAAAACCTTTATTTGTTAACAAACATCTTAAATAAACATTTGAATTGAAGTAATGTACGTTCGCGCATTACTTGAGAACGGGTCACCTTTATGTTATGGCTGATTTTTATTTTCTTGTGCTTGTAAAAGGGGAACATGCATGATTTTTTTTATTGCTTTTCTTAACTTAATATCAAAATACCGTAAAAACTATTTCAAATATATAGGCATTTTAAACTAGTAATTAGACAGAGAGGTCCGATATGCACTGTTACGTCACAGTGCACTCCGGCCATATAAACTCCATATTAAATTCTGTTTTACAAGAAAGAGATAGAAAGAAATTTTTGATGGCTTATATCTTGGTTTTTTTTATAGCTATTCGAAAAATTATTTTTGTGTACTGTTTGTTACATGAATGAGCTTTTAATAAAGCAAAAATTAAAATTCATACATATTTCCTATTGAAGTAATGTAACATCGCATGACTTCAGGTCAGGACGGTCACCTTTATGTTATGGCTGTTTTTTTTTTGTGCTTGTAATTGTCTGGACAACGTTTGTGTGTATGAAAATAAACTGAAAACTGAAGTGAAAACTTTGGGTTTAAAAATCTCCATATAAGAATTGAGTGAGTGAGTGAGACCAAACATATAAGTACATCCGTGCGAAGCCGGGGGAGCGGCTATAGCTTGACAAGTTATTTCGTGACACACTCCCATGGTCTGCATGCGGTGGAACGCGATGACCCTGCCGCGCGCACACTTCATACCCACCCTCGCTGTCTTTCCCCCCGTCGCCCGCAGACCATGGGTGTGTCATGAAAGAACTTGTCAAGCTAGAGCAATGATATAATATAAAAAGAGGTAGATAGAGGTTACCTACACGATAATCCACGTGTAAAAATGCCCAGGCTTATGCACACATTAAATCTAATAATATTGCAATAACACAATAATTGTAAATGCTTTTAGACGCTTTTATTGAGTAATTAGTGCAAAATCTCGGTATTTTTATTTATTTCACGCATAATCCATACTATCCATACCAATATTGTCTACCTATTTTATGTTAAGGCTCTATTGTACTGTTTCTATTGTTGGTCTGCAATAAAGAATTGTTGTTGTTGTTGTAATATTATAAATATGAAAGTGTGTCTGTCTGTCTATCTGTCTGTCTGTCTGTCTGTCTGTTACCTCTTCACGTTTAAACCGCTGAACCGATTTGGATGAAATTTGGTATGGAGAGAGTTTGAGTCCCGGGGAAGGACATAGCCTACTTTTATCCCGGAAAAATACCCTTATCCGCGATAAACGAATTTAAGGCGGACGAAGTCGCGGGCAGAAGCTAGTCCAATATATAAGAAAGTGCTCTGTGCGCGAGACTGAGTTAGGGTTTGCCAATTGGCGTAGTTTTGGTGTGCCATTTTCGGTGCCCGTATAACCTATCTACCTTTTTTTATGTTATATCATTGAGCTATAGTATTAAATAATAATTAATAAGCAGCTTATACCTTAACGAAGTTAATATCACATATCATACAAAATAGTCATAAACGTATACTTCAGATATTTATACAAAAATGTACTTCTTCGAGCGGTCAATTTAAACTAAACTTTAACAATAACATTATTATGACAAGGGGCTAAAAGCCATTATGACACGAAGTGATTATATCTCAGATAAAAATAAATAAAAAATACGAGGACCTTTAATAATATGCGAGTGTCATTTATGACTTTTAGCCTCGCGTTATAAACTCTATTTTTCTCTTCTCCGAAAAACACATACCTTCCCAACACAAGATAACATAAATCATATTTAAACATTCCCTCCAAAATCTCCAAATCATCCGAATGAAATTTAGTTACAGGTTTAATACACTATAATTCACACTAATATGTACAACTTACTAAAATGCCACATTTCACTAACATCAAATAACATATTAATTACAAAAACTTCATTTTACACATAACCTCCATATTACCCATATGATTGGTATAGTTTATTTTTACTTAGGATAGGATAACTTTGATGTCCATCTGTCCGTCCGCTCGTCTGTCCGTCTATCTCCCAAGACCCTTTTTCTTAGGACCGCGTGGAGGTATCAAGTTGAAATTAACATCAAATACTCATGTCTGCAGCCCTTTGAAGCCGTAACAAAATCAAGCTTCTAAGTAGACGTAATCCGAAGATGCCGTCCATGAAAAACCTATAGGGTACTTCCAGTTGTCCCATAAACTTGAAATTTACTATGGAAATTACTACTGATAACCAATATAAAATTACCTCACACCGCTTGCACCGCTGCTTGAGATTAGGGCTCTAAATAATTCTTAACTATTACAATATTAGTGCTTTGCCTATCTTAATGAAGTATTTACGATATTCTGTCCATAGTGGTCACGCCTTTCCTTTTGGTAGTCTGAAAAAAATAATAATTAATGCAACATTTTTTGACCACAATCCCTCGTTGATACGTTTTAACTATCTGAATATAGGGTGAGGGTATCATTTATCATATTTTTTAACTGTAATTGAAAGATTCTGCACTATGGCATGCAAGCTGGCAAAGTAGTAAAATACATCGAGAAAACCTGGAATCGAACTTTGGACTTCAGGCGGTACTTGTGCAGCCACCTACTCTAATTATTCGTCAAATCATTGATCATTACAAGAGTAGAAAATTATTTCATTTAACAACAAGAAACAGACTTTCCTGTTTTAAATGCGGCGGCGGATGTCACTTTTTTTACGAAGAAACCGTCACGGATGTAATTTAATACTTTTTTGTGCATTTTTCCAAAATAAGTTTCTTTTTAAAAATAGCATTATTGAGGCAAGTTTTTATTGCCAACTGTACTTTTCTTCGAAAATCGATAACTACTCAAAGAGACGATTGTAAAGAACCCAAACTCGGTAGGGTTGCGATATTTTATTCCAGAGTTCTTAATATGACCGCCATCCGGGTCTAACATCAGATCAGCTAGATGAGGTCATAATATTGTATTGTCACCTAACTTACATTAAGCACCTATTTCTTGTAGAAAAATGTTACTACACTCTCTATGAGTTTTTAGATTGTTAATTCATCACTTTAATAATTTAGTATATAATAATTGACTTTAATATTTATGTTAAATCTGACAGTTTAATAATTTAATTTCATAGATATTAAAATCGATGTTATTAATGTATAATATAATGTATTTTAGAATAATTTGCATGACTTGTTAAAGTCTAAATGTGTATGGATCTATAAGAAACTATGTAACATCACTTCGGTACCACATTTATGGCAAATAAATATATTTATATTTCTATTTCTATGAGTAGGATAAACCGGGTAAGGTTGTCTCACGGGTTGGTTGTCACACGACGGCCATAAAAGAAAGCTGAACGAACGAAGAAGTTCATAGACCGGTGTCGAAAGATCGCGAAAGCTTTATCATGGAGGAAGATATAGCTCTCGCGCTCTTTCGATACCAGTTCATAGACCATTAGGCCGCTGAGACAACCGACCCGTGAGACAGGTAGGGTTACCTATGCCAAATTTGAGGTCAATCGGAAACCGAAAAGTCAATATTTAACTTGCAAGATTTGACTCACACACGGCAAGTTGAATAAAATCTTGTAATGCCGTGCATTGTGGATTACATTACAAGACATAGGGAAAACCTATATTATCATACAATTTTGGCGTATACTCACTTCCCAGAAAGCATATCCTGGATCTCGGCAAAGCTCTTGCCCTTTGTCTCGGGCACGAAGAAGAGCGTGAAGAAGAAAGCGAGCACGCAGAACACGCCGAAGATCCAGAACGCAACGTACATGCCCACCGCCTCCGAGATCGGACCGAAGTACCTGCAAGCAAATGTAATAGGTAAATAAGTAAGCAAGTAGGTAGGGGAAGATTGGGACCCTTCGTGCAAGGGGCACGTTCGTACAATAGTCATTAATAGACAAAGTAAGTGGAATACATATGTATTTTTATTTCATAAAATGATATCTTAGGCAAAATCCATACAAAGATGTACATCCGTAATCTACTTAGTTTATCTATTATTGACTATTGTACGAACGTATCTTATGTACGAAGGATGCCATTTTTCCTTTAAGTTCAAGTGACAACATATTTTTTTTAATCAGCCTTTTTTTATTTATATATTAGGTAGTTAAGTAGGTTTTATAACGCCAAAGTAAGTTGATCCGAGTATCAAAATTACAGAGGTCGTACATGGTGTTGTAAACGATAAATAAATGCAAAACATGACTGACTAAGAAATTAACATACGATGTCGTTATTTTGTTTGGGTACAAATTGGACTAAATAAAAGATTTAATAATTGAAATCCTTTTTTTTATTTTAATTCCGGTGGGCACATTTCATTCCGGTGTGACTTACCTTTCATTCCGGTGTAATTAATAATTCCGGTGGAAACTTAGATTTTGATCCCTAATATCTCGAAAACTATTTAAGTTTTTAGGTTTCCTTTTAGATATGTTTAATAAAAAAGTCTTAATTACATTACCTACATTTAAAATTCTCAATAAAAAACAGAAATAAATATTTACACCGGAATGATACAAAAAATGCGATCTGTTGAAATGGACCCACCTAGGCTTGATGTATCGGCATTAATTATTAATTAACAAAAAAATGGGTGCACATCTAGTCAAATAACAACTTTTGTCATAATTTCGATTGTCATAACTGTTTAACCATAAAGTTGATGGTCATAATTATTTTTTGGCATAATTTGTGGTATTTCACAATTGTTTCTAGTCATATTTTTTGTGTATTATAATTGCTTTAACTATAAAGTCGAAGGTCATAAATTTTTCTAGTAATGTTATTGATGATTATAATTTTATTTAGTAATAATTCTCAATTGTCACACTTTTATCAAGCAATAACATAATTAAGGATTATAATATTTTTTTATTCTAACACTCATAATGCACAAATTATGACAACAAATATTGGGTTTCTTGGAAAAAAAAGACAAATTAGATACTTTTAGTATTTTTTTACTAATCAAATGTAGGCAATTATTCTGAATCGCTGTCAGAAAAGTAGGTTAGGTTAGGTTAGAACTATGATCTCGCAGAGAACCGAATCGCTGTCAGAAAAGTAGGTTAGGTTAGGTTAGAACTATGACTTCTACCCAACCTAACCCATTAATCTAGTGCTAAGGCAGGTCCGACTTGGTTTAGGTTAGGTACGACGACGAGCGAAGCGAGGAGGATTGTTAGGTTGAACTGCGACCCTAACGAGCGAGCGAAGCGAGCGAGCCACGGAGGTAAATCCTCGTTTTACGTTCACTCAAAATTATGACAACAGACTTGCGATAGTGAGTGTTCTTAAATAAGAGAAGCGAAAAATTATATTCAGTAAGTATTTCTAATAACTACTCTAATTATCAGTCAGTTTTATAATAGCAATGTTGTGAATGTGGCAATTTACTATCAACAAAAACATAGGCTTCATAAATGGTTGTCGAATAATGCTAACAGATCATTATGCACAAAACTATTAAGGCGACTCATACTTATGTTTAGAATGTTTTATGCGCAATCGGTTTATGCGTATATACAGTCTGCTTAAAATGTTTTCTGCGCAACCAATTTATGACCATTGCAAATTAAGATTAAAAAGTTTTATGCGCATCCAGTTTATGGTTAAAAAAGATGTTTGCAAAAAAAAATATGATTAGTAAAAATTATGCGCAATGACAATTCTGACAAAACCACGAATGCGTATCAAAAGTATGACTTCAAATTTTATTCAACCCAATATGGACACCAAAAAAATACGTCTCCAATATTTTTTATTTACCTACGTGACGTATTTGAAAAAACATCTGGCTAGTCTCTGAGATATGCATCCAAAGTCATCCTACCATCTCCTCCTCAGCCGACCGCGAATCCGACGATTCACTCTGTGGCTGTTTTGGTTTGTCCCACCTTTTTTTATAATAAATGAATTATATACATATAATAATTACAAGTAAAGTTAATATACGTTAGCTAATCTCTTCTCTATTCTCCACAGGGGGTCCAAATGAAACTAGCATAAGGATAGCATCAATCGAGTACTTACTTTGTGATAAAAAACGATATAGTCCAGTAGAACGCTGTGGCGATAGGCGCGGCGGCGGACTTGACTTCGATGGGGAACAGCTCCCCCAGCACAGCCCAGGGTATCGGCCCCAGGCCCACGCAGTAGCAGACCGTGTAGAGCACCAGCGATAAGATCGGCAGGGAACCGATGGACTCCACTACGGGGCTACCAAGGTCATCCAGGAGGAAAAACATACCCAGGAGTATCTGCGGATAACACCAAAAAGTTATTAAATTGTAATCATAGCACAAAAATATACAGTGTCACTCATAAGTATTTAGTTAAATCTGTTAGTGCCTAGTTAGGCACTCGTTATTATTTAAATATATACAAATGAATACCTACAAAACATGCTTTTAGAATTATAGTAAAATAATGAATGCTTGAGTGTGTATTAATTAATAATAAACTTTATTCTGTAAGGCCGCAAGGGACCTACTAAACGATTTGAAGCTATCCAACGGCAATGTTCAGCCACATAAAGCGACTTGCCGTGAAGTCCGCCTTTCCGAAACGTTTCTTAATTTTATTGTTGCCCTCTCAAAATGTTGAATAAGATCCCAAAAAAAATATTAATTGGTTAAATAGAGGGGAGGTACTAACGAAGCCGATGGCGGTTCCGCAGCAAGAGATGAATAGCAGCAAGCGTCGTCCCAGTCGGTCCACCACGAACGGGGTCACGAAGGAGGCACCCACCTGGACGATACAAAATATAGAAATAACTGTAGACTCACCATCTATGCGCAGAGGCGTAGCTAGGTAACCAAAGGACCTAGGGCCCGTGTCTCAAAAGCTTGTAACTTGTATTACAAGCGGAAGTATATTTTAATACATATTGTTGGAAGGAGATTTCCGCTTGCTTTAATAGCGTTTATGAAAGACCCCTGGTGCAAAAAAAAGGCGACCCTCCTTGAAAATGGGAGAATTTTTTGCTTGTTCAATAAGAGGTTTGCTGGTCACGGTCAGTATGCTGTACTGGTATGTGTTGTTGTGGCTTCATCACGCCAAAACGGCTAAACCGATTTCAACTATTTTGGTGCACAGGTAGCTCATCCATAGATGGTTATAGAATACTTTTTATCCGACTACGGTCGTGAAAAAAAGAGGGTTGTTATTTTATTCTCCTCAGGTGACGAAGTTGGACACCTCACACCTCACGTTGACGAAGGTTCCTTCTAGTATAAAATCTTATATAGTTAATGCATGCTAG
The DNA here is from genome assembly GCA_905404275.2 of Hedya salicella. NCBI lineage: Eukaryota > Metazoa > Arthropoda > Insecta > Lepidoptera > Tortricidae > Hedya > Hedya salicella. The sequence goes on along the minus strand of FR990115.1, from coordinate 3,740,330 downwards.
TTCCAAGTGGCATGCACTTTTAGAACACCCTTAAATGCTGTGCGTAGTGGTAATTGAGTTACAAACACATACATATCTTAAAAATTGTTTTTTTTAAACTTATATCTAAGTTCAGGACTTGTCCTTGTCACTATGTCTTTTCTGAACGAAATAAAGCAAAATTATGTTACACAGACCTGCACAGCTGCCACGATAATGGTAGCAACGGATGAGTCCAAGTTAGAGCCAGCGGCCTCGAAGATGTTGGTCAAATAGAACAATATTGCCGTGATACCGCTGAACTGCTGGAAGAACACCAGCGCGCAAGAAATGTAGAACGCCTTAAAGTTGCTGCCTCTGAAGACGTCGTGGATCTGAAAATGAGACAAATGTGTTCACTTCTCACGCTTGAAAAACATCTACAACTAAACCAGCAATTTTAGCCTCTAGGGCAGAGGACGGAAACCTTTTAAGGTGCGTTCACATTTGTATCATTTGCCCGATCAGATCGTCGTTCCGTGGCATGATCGCGTGTCACGATCACGCGTTTGAACGTTGCGCCGCTCGGATCGCTCGAAATCCATGTTGATACGCGTATCACACACACTTAGATCGGACCAGCAACAAATAAAACACTGACTTTGACTTTGACCAGCAAGGCATGATCGGCGCGCCGACAGTGAGCGTCCAAGCAGCGCGATACGCAGTCATGCCACGGCACGGTGATCGGATACGAACAAATGATACAAGTGTGGACGCACCTTTAGCTGCCAAAGGCCACATATTAGCAAACAAAATTGACGCAGACCGCACTTTGTTAATAATTTTCAGGCAGCCAGGGAGGGTGGCGGGCCGCCTGTTGCCGACCGCTGCCGACCGCTGCTCTAGGGCAATGAAATCCCTACCCTATATGAAACGCGACGCGTGAGGCCGAGTATAATCAGTGCTTACGGAGTAGTACTAGAGTGGTGTGCTTGATAAAAAAAGATGCTATACCAAAATAAGACGTATTTGTTTGTTTACGGTACTTAGCACAATTACATCATTTAATTTTGAGGTCCATTACCAAAGGTATCCCTAACTTCTTCATGACATTACGTGTGGTCGGATTGATACGGCTTTCTCGCTCAAATTTAATTGTCTTTCAGAATGGAGGAACGGTAGGCGGGTGGTTGACCACAGACGAGGTGATCTGCTGCGAGGTCTTCCACCAATAACCTAAGGTTCTAGTACCTACTGCACCCAAAACATACGGACTTACCGTTGCAGTTTTGGCCATGGAGGCAGCCACATCGCGGGCTATGAGGGCTAGCTCAGCCTCCACGCCGGAGCGGGACTGGCCTCGGAGCGTCATCAGAGAATCAGCGGCGGATTCCCGGTCATCTGCGCGATAACAAACTCATATGATAGACGCTTCTTGTTCAGTGTAAACATGGATTTAATATAATAATAATATGTATATGTAGGGATAAAGCGGTCTTCACACTGAGCCTTCAATATGTATGCAAGTATCTCAGTTTGTAAGAAATACACGCCCCGTACAACGCAATGACGAAGAATTAACGCGCGGGATGCGCTCCCGAATCTGACAGATTCTGAGGCAACGTCCGCAAAATAGACGGTTCTCCAGACAAATATTCTTATAACATTTTATCTATCCTTAAAGTTGATGAGGCATGGGTTTGGACACTCGTTACCTAACGGACCAAAAGACAAGCTGCAGAGGCGTGGCATGGGTCGTGCCACAAAGTACAACAAACTGGTTCCCACGGTACAGCACATTTTGTTTGTTTATCGTTGCTCCACTGCAGCTCCGCGCAGAGAAGCAGAGCAAGACCACTATAGGGTAGTATAAAATATGATCTAATAACCTGGCTAACGCCACCAGAGTATAGAAAATACAGAAGACCGTTCATTTGCAACTCTTTGAGTGATGATGGTGATAACGGTGGTGATGTTGATAATCGTGGTGATAATGATAAAGATGAAGATGATGTTAATGACGTGTTTAATGAAAATTATGATGATAATGAGGCTAAGTCCATAGTACTCACTCTTCATAAGATGGTAGATAGGCGACTCGGGCATGAAGTAGAAGGCGACAGCAAACACAGTGACGAGACCCACGCCTACGTAGCTGACGGCGCTGTAGGAGACGTAGGGCCCGATGCCGTACACCAGCAGGGAACCGAGGGCAACGAAGACCTGGAGGTATGAGCCAAGTGCGCCGCGGCTGTCGTTCTGAAACAAACATAATATAAGTAATAGCGCATCCTCATTTTAACCCGTAGATTTTTAACTCTGAGCATAGATCTCCCCAAAAATATCTATAACAAGCTACCGCACTTTTCCTGCATCCTGATTTTAGAGACTTTAACTAATGTTGTCTAACAGTTCATCTTGTGGGATGCCGATTCACGCTGTATCTTTCACTATTGCAGACCAAAATAAAATAACATAAAAATAAATATCCTAACAGTTTATAAATGATGAGTTTGGGTTTATGTGTATGTGTATGCTACTTTAGCTTTTAATAGTTTTAATGTCATTGCGCATATTAACGTGTTGCTTTGTCTTCTGCGTTGATGTTTACTCTTCTCTTTCATTTACTCTAAGGTTAACTGGAATCCCTTAAAGGGATAAGTTCGCCTTTGTACAAATGTGTCACTTTACTTTCTTTGTTTTATTGTTTTTATGTACAATAAAGTGTTTACAATACAATACAATGAGTTCATATTCATGAGTACGTATATAATTTAGAAGGAGAATCTAGGAGAAAAAGTAGACTAACAAGGGAAATGATGAATTGTATCAGTGATGTTTCAACTAAGAGCTATAACAAATTAATGACGAGTGACAGAGTGTCATCCAATCAAAGACATACTTCACCCAGCCTAAGTAAAGAGTGTTCAAACGAATGATGACTATGAGCAATTCTGACGATGAACGGTACTGTTATCCTTAGAAATAGCCTTGCTACATGTATATAAGTCCACAACATCGTCTATAGAACATACATACATACATATACTCACCCCTGTATCCCACGGCACGGGGTAGGCAGAGGCTACCGAATGCTAGACTCTACGGTCCTTACACACCTCTTGCGTTTCATTTACACCCATGCATCTCTGTATTCACGCTCGTCCCTTGCAGGAACAGTCACCCGCATCAATATCTGCCATAACAAAGCGGGCGAAGATAGCTGACACGTCCTAACGGAATTAGAAATAGAGTCATGTGAGATATTTATACGCGCTTTGTTGTTGCCGATATTATCGCTCCTCACCGGAGCTTTTTCAGTATCTCTGCAATTTGGTCGAGACACCCTCGCTGAGGCTGCCGTCTTCCGACTCTTCAAACCATCTTCTCGACATAAATTCTCTTTGTCAGTCTAGTCTACCTTCACTCATCGTCACAACATGCCCTAACCATGCAAGCAGACCTTTCTCAATTTTCATCACTACTTCCTATTCTATTCCATATCTTTCTCTTATCACACTGTTCTTTATCATATCACACAACCATACTCAACGCATACTTATTAGTACTATAATTTCTACCGGATTCACTCTACTTGCATGTTCTTTCTGCCATACCCAAGTTTCTGTTCCATGGCCAGGCGGTTCACAAGCACTCCTTGTGAACTGCCTGGCCACCTACAGAGCTCTTCTAAGTCGTATCTCTGAATTGCTGAAGGTCGTATCCGTTTAGGTATCTGCCGTCTTCCAGTTTAAGGCCTTCCATTTAATTCTGTCTGTAGCTGCACTCAGAACAGTGGCAATAGATAGGCGCGTGCCATTAGAATACAGTGTCATAAACGGTCACAGTGTGTCTGTAGACACACCGCTGTGGCGTAGCTAGGCGTAGGCGAAGCAGGCCCTCGCCCACGGCCTCGCACGTAAAGGGGCCTTGCGCGAAGCCCCCTTGTAGACGATGAACATTATCTTAAAAGAAAAAGGGGCCCCGCTGATGCGACTTAGCCTACGCCTAGATTAGTCCACGTTACGCCATTGACTCACCGTGGCGATTTCTGCGCAGTACATTGGTGACACGGTGAACACCATGCCTACGCCGACGCCCCAGAAGACTCTCCCTGAGTACAGAAAGGCAACGGAGGTGGCCACAGCGACGAGGACCCAGCCCGTGAACAGTGGCAGGGAGGAGCCCAGCAGCGTCCACTTACGGCCGATGCGCGAAGCCAGAGGACCCGCGATTATCGAGCCTGGAATTGAGGAGGTACCGGTTGATAGCCAGGAAATCCTACAAATCCTCGAGCATTTTAAAAAACCGGCCAAGTGCGAGTCGGACTCACGCACTGAGGGTTCTGTACGAATGTTCACTTACCCTAACTTTATTACCCGGTTCCGGTTGAGTTAAAGTTTGCACCTGATATCTATAGCTTTGCATACAAATGAGGTGCAAACTTAACGCTTTGGTTTGCTTAACGGTTTGTTCAAAAAGGTTTTAAAAAAAAATTTTGCTAGTTAGAAACATGTTTATAATTTTCCTGTAATATTTATATTTATTTATACAAATTGTGAAAATTTCAAAATTTTCGATCGGTAAACTTTGGAGATAAGTGGGGGCTGATGTTTTTTATTACATTTTCCTTAATAAAACAAAATCTAAAAAAAAAATTCAAAAATGTGCAGCTCCAGTGCTTTCATATGATATACTATTTGATCTTGCACCATAAGGGTCCTTTTTTAACATTTTTGGTACGGAACCCTAAAAAGGATTTGGGCTCTAAAGTAGGTTTCGATAATGGCCAGAGGCGTACGAATGAAATAGTTTGCAGAGCACTACCTAAACTTTTCACAATTATTTTAAAAGTCCCGCAGCTATGTACTTTTACCTGGAAAGTATTCCGAATTCAATGTAACTTTAACAGGTTGTTAAAGACGATTCTAAGCTTTCGATTTCGAGGACTCAGTGCTGACTTAGGAGGGTGATACAAACCTCAATTTGCCCTTGATTGTCAAAGGTGTCTTTAACAACCAAGGGCAGTGCAACCGGATATTCAAAACCATGTTCAGTTTCAGGAGCCAAGGAGAAAGGAGCCGCCGATATAGTCGTATATATCTAGACAATTATAAAGTTGTATATGGGTCACTGACGCAAAAACAATTTTTTTTTTTTAGTTTTCGTATGGTTGTCGGCGTAATTGCGGCTTCATCACGCCAAATCGGCTAAACGGATTTCAACTATTTTTGGTACACGGTAGCTGGGTATCTCCAGATGGTTATAGGATACTTTTTATTCGACTACGCTGAAGAAAAAAAGAGAAGTTATGACTTTTTCTCCTCCGCGAACGAAGTTGCGGGCTCCTTCTAGTCTAGTATATAAATATACTTGTTTTGGATAACATTTTTGTCAGCATGCTTGTATCTTGCTTAGTTAAGTTTAGTGTACTGTGAAGGTGTTAATCCTTCACCATGACCGTATGACGAGACAGGCTGTATGTAAAAGTAGTATATTTTTAACTTAGGACTGATAGCTGTCTCGTACTAGCTTTATATGATTAGGCTAAGTTGAATACAAAACATCAAACCCGTGCCAGATCACTTTTATTTTGACAGTTTTCACTTTTATTATCACAGTACCTAATAAATCAAATTAAATAACTTACTCACCAAGTATAGCTCCTAGAGTCAACAGTGAGCCGATCCATGACTCCTCGGAGGTGGTGATGGGTTCTGGCAGCGGCGACTGCGTCAGGTTAGAGTCCTTCAGCTTGATGTTGACGGGGGAGGTCCATCCCAGGGAATACCCGCACGAGGTTATCGCTATGTTCGCTGTGACACAGAATATATAATTACAGTAGAAGGTGCCCAACTTTGTCAGCAGAAGAAAAAACATGATAACTATCTTTTTTTCTTCAGTGTAGTCGAGAAAAAAGTATCTTTTTAGTTTAGTGACGGGAATCCATCATTTTCCCGAAAATCGTTTCATCGATTATCGTTTCCTATAACACTATTCGTCGAATTTTATTATCAGAAATCATTCATAGAGTTGGAAGAATTAACGATGAAAAGATGTTTGATTATAAAAAAAAAATCGGTCAAGTGCGAGTCTGACTCGCGTACCGAGGGTTCTGTACAAACTTTCACTTTTTCTGACTTAACTTGCCGCTCGAGTTAAGTTCGCCTCTGGTATTTATAGCGCCACATACAAATGAGGGGCAAACTTAACCAAACCGGGTTATTCAAAAATGATTTTTGGTGATTAAAAAATAAGGAAGACCGATAGATATATTATATGGTTATAATTTTTGTGTAATATTTATATTAAATTTAATTCCAGAAAATTTCAGATTTTTCGCTTGGTAAACTTCTGAGATAAAGGGGGGAATGGTATTTTTTTCGACATTTTCCTTAATAAAACGAAATTTAAGCACAATAAAAAAAAAAAAAAAAATTGTTCGATAATATATACAGATCAAGCCCTTTCATATGATACCCTATTTGACCTAGTGACTAGACTATTAATTTTTGCTCCCCCCTCATATTGGTCGTTTTTTAGAAAATAAAAATATATTTTATAATGTTTCCTTCGCAATACATGTGGGTTGACCATTTTTATAAATGTTCCAAATTTCAAATAGATAGCATAAGCAGTTTAAGAGATATGGTGCTCTAATATTCGGACAGACAGACAGACAGACAGTCGCACCATAAGGGTTCCTTTTTTACCTTTTTGGTACGGAACCCTAAAAAGCAATGAATTGATGATTATGTAATGAAAAACCTAATTAAATTCGTGGAATAGTTTTCGGCGAGACGAAAATCAACGTAAGAAATTTTGAAAAATAAAGATACAACCATCCATGACTCGTCACCTACGACAACAGGGAAACAACTTTTGCACGTCCAATTCTTCCTGTAATAGTTATTTGCTAAGCAAGGCTTCAAAATTGTTATTTGGCACGAGTGCTTGAGTTGAAAGTCGAGTAAGCGAAGGAATTTAAAATTGAACCATCAGCGGAGAGAGTCATGAGAGACGTCACGAGAAGCCAAATTTTACAGCCTTGGGAAACACACAACTTTTCACCTCACTACAGCGAGGAAAGTGTGAGGTGTACGAAAAACTATGAAATTATACTAAACCCATTATTTTGTTCATTTAAAACTAGTGATAATAAACCTACGAAACACACTCATAACAAAACAAATAAATAATCATATAAAAAATATTCAAACCTTACACGGATAGTGGATAACACGAGCTTTTCCACGCAGATTTGGCGCTGTAAACAGAACTTTTCCGAGATAGTGAGGTGAAAGTAATTATTCACCTCAGCAGCTCCAACATGCCGCTTTTGCTGCGAGACAACAGTGAACAAAACGCGATTTTGATTCGAGCGTCGGTCTCTAAAGTAACTCTTGAATTTCTCGATATATCTCACATTCCCTTCCTTATTCAGCAGCCATAAAGAATATCAGCTGGCGCGCAACATCGACGAAACATCGACTGCAGATTTTGGTCGACCTTCACGCACGTCGACCCTGACGGATACACACGCATTCACAATTTCAATGTACCAGTGGCATGGCGTCAAACATGTTGGTAAAGCCGAGTATATCCATACTAATCCATACTATCCATACTTATATTATAAATGCGAAGGTTAATCTGTCTGTTACCTCTTCACGCTTAAACCGCACCAACCGAATTGGATGAAATTTGGTATGGAGATAGTTTGAGTCCCGGGGAAGGACGAATTCACGGGCAAAAGCTAGTTTTCTCATATGTTTTCTTTAAAAGCAGTAAATTATTGAAATAAAACAATTTAACGGATTATATCGCGTATATTATCTCATTTTAGTTCCCGACGTTTCGGAAGCTTCCCAGCTTTCCATGGTCACGGGAGGACTGAGAAAAGATGTATTTTCCTCTGTCAAAGTTACAATTTGTGCAAACTACCCATTTTTTTTTTTGAAAAACATAAATAAAGGTGTACATACATGCCAGATGGGCCTAAGCTGTAAAGACAGTTACACATGTGCCAGAAGGGCTTAATTATTTTATTCTAATAATTTACCAAGCAGCATTTCACAAATAAGGCGTACTGAGGAGAAAAGAAACGCTGCAAAGAAAAACTCCCAGGCTACCTCATTACTAATTATAATATTTAAAAAAAAACAGAGACTATGAAACTACGTTTAAACAGATAAGATATTTTACACCGTTCGGAAATTAAGGTTTTGCAGTCCTGTGTCTCGCTTGTTCCTTGATGAGATGTATTACAGGATCCCAAGCTGACAAGAGACACAGGACTGCAAAACCTTAATTTCCGAACGGTGTAAAATGTATATTATATTTGTTTATTTATTTAGCGTTTAATTTTGGCTTGTTCTTAATGGAAGTAAGAGGACTATTCTGAAAGATTCGGGAATCTAAGTAAACTATGTTTGAGATATGAGTATTAAAACTTTTTATAATATCTAAACTTTCAATATAGAAAGACACTGGCCACATAAAAAAACAATGGTTCGGTTGCAATTATATTTTTAAGGTCGTTGATTCGTGGCTGAAAAGGAACCTGTCCCGTAAAAACGGTACAGTATACTCGGGTTAAAGTATCCTATAACCATGTGTGGATTCCCAGCTACCCGTGTGCTAAAAATAATTGAAATCGGTTGAGCCGATTTTGCGTGATGAAGCCACAACGACACATACAAACTTACAAAAAATAAAAAAAATAACGTTATAGTGAACTGCAAAAAGTCCGTAACAATCATTTTATTGAAAATATCTTCAATATACAGACATTTCATTTTTACAACTTTATAATAGTATAGATGTGTTATTTGTTATTCTAATGTGTAATAGTAGATTGTTTGACAAGAGGCTAAAATAAGACATTATGATAGGAAGTGATTATGTGGACGAGCTCACGAAGTAAGCGAGGACAAATACGTCTGAGTGTCATAATGGCTTTTAGCCACGTGTTAAACACTCTGCTTTTCACTTCGACTCCGAGAAAATAAAAACTTAACATTAAAATTTCATGAAAAATTAAAAGTACAGTTTGAGCAATTCGATCAGAAATTTTGGCCAACCTGCGCTCAGGTTGGTTTGTTTGTTTTTAATTATTCGTAAGTAGTATGTAGCTGGCGGCAAGTTTGTTTTCAGTTTCATAGAAATTTGTATGGGACTATATGGCTTTCCTTTAAACCCTAGGGGCTAAATGCACTATTTTAGTCCCGCTTCGCGAAGCTAATATGACGTACTTTTTGAGCAGGAGAAGTAAAAACAACATTATGGAAAGTTTCGTTGAGATCCGTTCAGTAGTTTTCAAATTAAGAGGAACGTACATACATCAGCACAAATTGCAAAACCTTAATTTCCGAACGGTGTAAAATATCTTATCTGTTTAAAAGTAGTTTAATAGTCTCTGTTTTTTAAATATTATAATTAGTAATGAGGTAGCCTGGGAGTTTTTCTTTGCAGCGTTTCTTTTCTCCTCAGTACGCCTCATTTGTGAAATACTGCTTGGTAAATTATTTGAATAAAATAATTAAGCCCTTCTGGCACATGTGTAACTGTCTTTACAGCTTATACCCATCTGGCATGTATGTACACCTTTATTTATATTTTTTCAAAAAAAATGGATATTTTGCACAAATTGTAACTTTGACAGAGGAAAATACATCTTTTCTCAGTCCTCCCGTGACCATGGAAAGCTGGAAAGCTTCCGAAACGTCGAGAACTAAAATGAGATAATATACGCGATATAATCCGTTAAATTGTTTTATTTCAATGAGTAATAATCGCGGAAACAGAAGAAAATATTAAGCAGTACAATAAACGACTCAAATGCCTTAACACTTTCGCAACCGACAATTTCGTAGCACTACGCTCGTAGCCAAGGGAAAAACCGTATGTAGCGAAAACTTGCTACGAGCACTAGCAGAGCGCCCACCGAGCGGGCTCGCGGTCGTAAATGTGTTAAGGTAGGCAAGACATGACAGTCGGGTTCTATCGACGTCACGCCACTGCAAATAACCATGTATATGGCTACATTGAGATTGTGAAAACCACACACACACCTGTATATTGCCGTCTTTTGAAGGTCATCTGGCTTTCATACTGTTTTAAAGTCGTAATAAAACCTAATAATATTACAGGATGTATTTTTTTAATTAATGGGCTGGCCATGTAAAAAAAGAATCAAATGTCAAATACCCTGTTTGCTTAAATTTTACCTTATCTCTACACATTTGGCTCCAAAAATCAGTGACATGTGACCACAGAGTACTTTGTTATATATTGAAATAGAGACTTAACTCGAGGCCTGATTCGGGAAAGAGAATTGTGGCGCAGTCTGCATGTTTCAGACGGCAACTGGATATCGTCATGATATCTAGTCACTGGAGTCCTGTCTCACTTAATAAAAAACTAGTCTCTATCTCGGTAACAAAAACACCACAATGACGGTAACATTACTGAACTCTAAGCGTCGGAGAAGACTCGAATCAACAAACTCAGAGGAGGAAAATAATAATCATGTATCGCAACTCCGTCTTTGTACTTACGGGGGGCCCTCGGGCACACAGGAATGGACGCCCACCAGCACTCAAAAACGTGTGCTCTGGGGCACTCAATAACACAATTTGAGGAAAAAAAACGTCGTTTAAGATCTTTCGAGGCCCACGTGTGGTTGGGGGCCCTGGGCACGGGCCTCGTATACCATTATAGTAAAGATTGAACTGGGTATTGATGAAAACTCAACGATATCACAAAAATAATATTTGAAACTTTTGTTTTCAGCCGTCACTGTCTGGTGGTTTTTATTTAATGTGTTGCCAGTTCATAACTTTATTTCTACTACTACTGCATACTTAGGACCCTAAAATATTTTAACGACAACGATTTCAACTATTTACTTTATATTACTGTGCTCTTATTAATATATATATATATATATATTTGATTTATATTTTTCTAAACTTAATTTCCAAAATCGTTTTCATATATTATAACTATCAAATTAGTAGATATTTATTACTTTTTATGCGAGTAATACGGCTAAATCGAAAGGGTGATAATTTAGAAAGAAGTGTATCAATATACATAAGATTTAAATTAATTTCATTATATCTTCCACAGCGCCATCCGACACACAGGTATGAAACTACTACAATTATAATGCTACTAAATTTAAAATGAAGTATTAGACTTCGCCTTTATATAAGCAAATCAGTCCATTATATATAAAAGCGTAATTCAGTAGGAGTTGCCTTGGCTACAGTACTAAGATTGTGTACCCTGCATGTGACATAGCGCAGAGTAGCGGTGATACAATACAAAATACAATGCACGAGTTAACAAACAAAGCGTTTCACAATAGTAAATAAATCTGAATCCAATTTTTGTTTCATACTTTTCGGGCTTAGGACCAAGATAAATACCAATTTATGTTTTTTATATGAATGGATGAATTTAGTTTATTCACTAGAATATATGGTACATATAGTGGTTTTACAATTATTATTTGATTAGCATTCCCATACTTTATTCAGCCACTATGTAGTGGCATGTAAAAATTACAATGGTAAATCATAATCATTACATGGTAAATCTACGTTACCTTGTTTTCAAACCTAATGAAACTGCCTCACCGCGCGCTTGATTCAGTGTCCATACTTCATGCAAAATTAGAAATATTTTGTGAAATTAATGTACTGTTTTTGTATGATTTGTGTTATTTATCAGCTGCATAATGACCCTGTTAAAAATTGCCGGACGTATAACTTAATACCGCGAAAATTTGTGCTGATGTATGTACGTTCCTCTTAATTTGAAAACTACTGAACGGATCTCAACGAAACTTTCCATAATGTTGTTTTTACTTCTCCTGCTCAAAAAGTACGTCATATTAGCTTCGCGAAGCGAGACTAAAATAGTGCATTTAGCCCCTAGGGTTTAAAGGAAAGCCATATAATCCCATACAAATTTCTATGAAACTGAAAATAAACTTGCCGCCAGCTACATAGTACTTACGAATAATTAAAAACAAACAAACCAACCTGAGCGCGGATTGGCCAAAATTTCTGATCGAATTGCTCAAACTGTACTTTTAATTTTTCATGAAATTTTAATGTTAAGTTTCTATTTTTTTATTTTCTCGGAGTCGAAGTGAAAAGCAGAGTGTTTAACACGTGGCTAAAAGCCATTGCACTCAGACGTATTTGCCCTCGCTCACTTCGTGAGCTCGTCCAAAAAATCACTTCGTATCATAATGTCTTACTTTAGCCCCTTGCCAAACAATCTACTATTACACATTAGAATAACAAATAACACATCTATACTATTATAAAGTTGTAAAAATGAAATGTCTGTACATTTAAGATATTTTCAATAAAATGATTGTTACGGACTTTTTGCAGTTCACTATAACTTTATTTTTTTATTTTTTGTAAGTTTGTATGTGTCGTTGTGGCTTCATCACGCAAAATCGGCTAAACCGATTTCAATTATTTTAGGCACACGGGTAGCTGGGTATCCACACATGGTTATAGGATACTTTAACCCGAGTATACTGTACCGATTTACGGGACAGGTTCCTTTTCAGCCACGAATCAACGACCTTAAAAATATAATTGAAACCGAACCATTTTTTTTTATGTGGCCAGTGTCTTTCTGTATTGAAACTTTAGATATTATAAAAAGTTTTAATACCCATATCTCAAACATAGTTTACTTAGATTCCCGAATCTTTCAGAATAGCCCTCTTACTTCCATTAAGAACAAGCCAAAATTAAACCCTAAATAAGCTAAACAAATATAATATACTTTTTGTTTTACAAATATCATGATAATAATCACAATACGCGCGCCTATTGATGAAACCATTTGTTCCATTTTTAAAAACACCTTTAATTTTTTGTTTATTGTCACTTTTTTTACGTACCGACACCGGCAATGATGTATTGGCGCCATATTTGTCCCGTCTCCATGTTGCGTCGGCGTCGGCTGCTGACTGGCGGATCGGCATTGAGTCATAATAGTACAAAAACAGTAATCAGACGTTATCGCCAAAAGAAAACATTCTGATTTGTCATTTTTTTAAACTGGCTTCTTCCAATAAAATTACATAGGAAAAAATATAATCACATTTTTAACTATTTGAAAGTACTCCGATTTTTCATAAAAACATAATTTAAAAAAATTCTCATTCGAAAAGAGTGCTGACGACCAAAATCAACAAATTCAGCGGCTTATAAAATCATGCCGTAGTATGTACTATGAGACTATGACGAATCAACGATATGAATTAAATTGCTGTTCTCGTGTACCGTACACAGGGTAACATTACTGTAACAACTTTACTGTAACAACTTCAAGCTAATGACGTCATTTAGTGTATCGTACTAGTATCGTATTATTCTTTTATTCTGAGTGTCTCACTGCAGGAGCAGAGACCTCCCCCTTCTTCCAATATTCCCGGTCCTAGGCCGTTTCTGGCCATTCTTTAAGAACGGAGTCTAGTTCATCCCGCCATCACCGATGAGGTCTGCCGCGTCTCCGTTTAGAGCTATCGGGTCTCCGCTCTGTGGCAATCTTGGCCCACAGCTCACTTGGCATGGGGCAAACATGACCAGCCCAGTCCCATTTTACTAGCCGCCTTACAAGTTACGACGATTATTTGGGTGGTAGCGTAGCGTTGTGTTCAACTTATGCCATCTATAAACATGGTGGGTAAATCAAAATTTATGTGCAAATTGGAGCAACTATTTCCAGGCAATTTCCAACAGGAATGGTTCCATTTCGTAGTTGCCGATATCCTAGTATTCATTCACCATCTCTTGAGATACGATGAGTACGGTCAAGGAATTAAATTTGTGAACCCTTTCGTACCTTGTCATAGTGACATTTGATATGGAATCTCTATCGGATTTCATATTGATTTTGACTGTGACATGGTACGAAATGGTATATAAATTAAATTCCTTGACTGTACCATACGTTCATCCAGACAACTAGTTATCAATCTCGTTTACTAGCCTGACGGACAATTCCACTCAAATAACAAGCTTTCATAGTCAGTCAAAGGGGTATGAAGCGAGCAACGCTCGGAGTCTCTTTGCGTGATTGAATCAGAAATCAGGAGATCCGCAGAAGAACCAAGGTCATCGACAAAGCTCAGAGTTGCTAGACTTAAGTGGCAGCGGGCGGGGCACATTGCTCGTAGAACAGATGGCTGTTAGGCCAGAAAGGTTCTTGAGTAGCGACCGCGTATAGGACAACGCAACGTGGGAAGGCCCCCAACAACATGGACCGACCTAGTGAAGATCGCGGAAAACCGTTGGAAGAGTGTTGTGGAGATCCTTTTGAGAGACTTTTGTCCAGCAGTGGACAACCTTGAACTGATATGATGATGAATGAGAATTGGCACATACACAATCACCGAAACACGTGTCGAAGATTATACTGTCTAGTGGTGGTTTGTTGTATTTGCATGCGTATTTTTTTGTGGAAACTGCACGAAAATATGCGCATGTGAGCACAATTTATTGTCACATCTAACCAAGACACAAGTCCGCGGACAAGCAAATGAACTATAATCCATTATGTAATCATATTATAATAGCCTGATTGTTTTACTACAATTTTATAGAATTGTGAATAACTTATCCAAAAACCGTAAAATGACTGTAGACGTTTAGGTTAATTTCGTCCACATTCCCATTTCGTTCATATTCCTAGTTCGTCATCAATCCCATTTTATCCACAATCAATTCCCAACTCGTCCACTTCCTATATTGTCAACATTCCCATTTTGTCCATATTCCCATTTCGCCTACATTATCATTTCGTCCACATTCCCAGCCTTAACGCACTGGCAAACAACCATGTAGGTTACCACTAAACTACACTTTATTTTGTTATATTTTAATTTTACTTTTGTTTTTATTAACTTCTGATTTTACTTTACGCATCTTATTAAGCTACGAACGTTGACGTAGTGGGATTGTGGACAAAATGGGAATGTTGACTAAGTGGGAATGTGGACGAAGTGGGAAAAAGACGAAATGTGAATATGGATGAAATGGCAATGTTGACGAAGTGGGTTTGTGGACGAAGTAGGAATGTGAACGAAATGGGAATGTGGACGGAATGAACCTAAACGACTGTAGACGCGCTGTGAAACCTGGGTCGTTCAAGAGGTTAGTTTTGGATATAGGAATAAAAGGGATAAAGTTATTAACACAGTAAACTTTTTTAAATCTCTTTATTTCGAGACTATCTACATTTCATCTTTTATTTCAACTTTCTTAATAGGGATGATGACAAAATTTGAATAATTAGTAGTAGTAAAAAAAATGAGTCGTGTTTCTCCTTTTTCGACGTAATCAAAAAATAAAGGAGATACATTGAATCAAAATATCGCGTGACGTCACTCCTAGGTACAAATTTTACCTAGGAGTGACATCACGAACTAACTGCTAAACTTTAATTCGATTTATTTAAGTACTTTTTTATCGTTTTGATAAAGCAAAAAGTGTCGAATACTATTTTATTATTTACTAGAGGGCGCCCGCAATTTCGTTCGCGGAGGAGAAAAAATCATAGCCCGTTTTTTTCGAAACGTAGTCGGGTAAAAAGTATCCAATAACTATCTGTGGATACCCAGCTACCCGAGTGACACAAAAAGTTGAAATCTGTTTAGAAAGTCATATAATTTTTGCGTTAGGAAGTCATACAAAAACAAACAAACATACAAAAAATATATTTCGATTCAGTGACCTCCAAATGGTCCGTAATAATCATTTTATTTAAATATCTTCAATGTACCGACATTTCATTTTTACACCTTTATAATAATAAAGTGACGGACTGATTAGAATTTTGATTTTCATATCATCATCAAGCCTACCGTCTGGTCTAAGACAAACAACCCAATTATTCAAATTCCTTACTGATAACGTCCATAGCTTCCAAAACATCACATATACTTCCAGCATATAATCTCAAATCATCATCCTTTTTAATCTTTAAACTAGCACAATATAATCTTTTGTACATATCAGTCATTTTCTCATAATCTTTATTCGATTTCGATCTACAATATTGAATGACACTTTTCAAAATGTAATGCAGCCTGTTTTCATACAGCGACAATAAGCTGTGTTCGTTTTTCATGGTTTTTTCGTCATGGTCTTCGGATTTTTGGGATTCCTTCTGGTCTTCTGGATCCCGGAGCTTGAGGAGCTTCATGATGGAGTGGCTCTGACGAAGAAGCTGGATGGCGGTTTGCAAGGACTTCAGTTTCAGGTTCGGAGATACTGGAAAGAATATAGAATTAAGTGAGATGAGTGGGGTTCCGAACTTCGAAAGCGTTTTGAAGTTCGTATAGCGCAGTCTTCGTCCATCTTATGACAATCTTTATTGGAGTGAGCAGAACGGTTTGAACTTCGAATTTCATTCAAACTTCGACGGAAGAGTTTTTGTCAGGAATTTCACACATTTCACGCTCGAACTATTGGCGCTCGAACGAAGCGAGGGTCAATGGGTAACTTTCAACCCGGGCTTGGAAACCGGTTTTCTTCATACAATATAACCGGTTTCTTTTTCGTGTTTTTTCGTTACATTACGAGATTCAACTTTAAACATTATTTTAAAATTAAAAAGAACGTGACATACATACATACGGATATATCAGACTATCATAGCCAGCTGAGGTCTAATGTACTAATACTAGTACAAATTAAAATCGAGTATTCTACTTTCATCAAATTCTAGAAGGTTCGAAATTCAAAAATACATAAATTACTTCGGGCCGTAGGAGGATAACATCCATCCTTATGTACATATGGCTGTGAGGCCTGGACATTAACACTGAAAGAAGAAAGTCAGCTCCTGGTAGCGGAGAGAAAAGTCTTCCGTAAGATCTTGGGACCTGTCGAAAGAGATGACGGCACCTGGAGGATTCGAAGGAATGCAGAAAGCGAGGAGTTAGTGGCCTTACATAATATCATCGACACAAAATACCTCAGACTTGGCTGGTTTGGCCACCTGCTAAGTAGGGATGAAGATCGGACTGCCAAGAGAGCACTTGGGACCGGTGTCCGGTGGGTCGGCCCAGGTATCGCTGGGGGGATAGTGTGAAGGTGGATCTGTGTCAGCTTCAAGCAGATAATTGGCAGGAAGCTGCGCAGGATCGGGACAAGTGGCGTGCTCACGTTTCGGAGGCCAAGAACCATTTTGGTTCACTGAGCCACAATAGTTAGTTATTTAAATAGAACAATTTATCGGATTATATCGCCTTTATTATGTCATTTGAGTTCCCGACGTTTTGGAAGCTTTTCAGCTTTCCATGGTCACGGGTGAACTGAGAAAAGATATATTTTCCTTGGTCAAAGTTACAATTTTTGCAAAAACTACCCACTTTGAGAAAACAAATAAACAAACAAACAAATACATGACGTCATGCTGCCCAGCAGAACCACCTTGGCTTCGATGAATTTAAACATATAGGATTTTTTCAATATAAAATGTATATAATTCTAGTGCCAATAAAAAAATCTATGTCAATTGTTTCACCGTAAATTTGATGGCAAGGTGGTCCTGCTAGGAAGCATCGCCACAGCAGAACCACTATGATATTTCGATAACTACTCATAATATACGCATACGTTTGGTATCATTTTTTTTTAAATGTATGGAAATTGTATATTAACCTAGCACCCTCAGTTTCTAATTACATTTTGAATATGCGAAGTTACGACACCATCTTTTTTTTTAAATCAAATTTTCGTAGGGTTGGTGGGTTACCCTACGAAAATTGCAAAGTAAGTGAACCAATTTTAATTTTATAAGGCGCTAAAAAAATGATGGTGTCGTAACTTCGCATATTGAAATACAGCGGTTCAACCCCTATTTCACCCTCTTAAGGGTTGACGTACTTTAAGGAATATATGTTCAAAATGTCATGCTTATATCATCAGTGGTTTAGGCCGTGCGCTGGCTGTCAATCGTTGTCAGTAACGTATCAGTTTTTTAATATGTATAGATAATGAAGCCTTAATACTGGAAACCACTCATAGCTTCCTACACTTAGGATAGTTTAAGTGCAAGTCACGTACTCCACGGGTATCAATCGTTTCGTTATCAAGATGCGAACGTCAGATTTACATCTGATTATGGCGATACAACAAGTACCAAGAAAAACGTGATTCTAAGGCGGCTGCTCAAGAAATAAATACTGTAATCTACTGATATTTATTTATCGTCTAGACTAGCGTATTGGTCATGAAGAAAGACAACTTATCATGGAAATCTAGATTTCATCTAATGGCAGTGTGTGATAAATATTTTCATCCATCAATTGATATACTGGATTACACGATTAGTAAATACTAGACGGTGCCCCGCAACTTCGTTCGCGGAGGAGAAAAAGTCATAACCCCCTGTTTTTTGTCTGTAGCGTAGTCGGGTAAAAAGTATCCTATTACTATCTGTGGATACCCAGCTACCCCCGTCGCAAAACTTTTTAAAATCTGTTTAGCCGATTTTTCGTCATGAAGCCGCAACAACACATACAAACATACAGAAACCAAAAAAAAAAATGTATTCGTTTTAGTTACCTCCAAATAGTCCGTTACAATATTTATTTTCATAAATATCTTCAATGTACAGACAATTCATTGTTATAACTTTATAACAGTATAGATAATGATATGCATCGCGACAGATAGTGAGACGGGCATTACGGCGGCGACATAATAGACGGGATTAATGTCTAGAAGAGTCAACATTTTTACACAGCTTTACAGACTTATCCCGACTAGTTGGACGGATGACCTCGTAAGGGTCGCGGGGAGTCAGTGGATGCGGTATGCGCAAGATCGATAGACTGTCTGTTGGATCAAGATTAAGATTCAGATTCTTTCTTGGTAACTAATTTCAATTACAAGTCAATAGGGATGATGACTACATATTAATAATTAGTCCGCCTTGCAGATTAATAAAGAATATTGGACCAGTATTTTTTCTTTTATTACTTAATCAAAAAAATTAAAGCGATACATTGAGTTAAAATGTCGCGTGATGTCACTCCTAAGAACAAATTTTACTTAGGAGTGACGTCAGCCCCCACTCCTAAACTTTAATGCGATTTAATATTTTCTTCTGTTTCCGCGATTATTACTCATTGAAATCAAACAATTTAACGGTATATTATCTCATTTTAGTTCCCGACGTTTCGGAAGCTTTTCAGCTTTCCTTGGTCACGGGTGGACTGAGAAAAGATATATTTTTCTCTGTCAAAGTTACAATTTGTCCAAACTACCCATTTTTGAAAAATCAAATAAAGGTTTATATATATAAAGGAAATTAAGGTTTTGCAGTCCTATGTCTTGCTTGTTCCTTGAGATGTATTACAGGATCCCAAGCTGATATTAATTTCCGAACGTTGTAAAATATCTTATCTGTTTAAAAAGTAGTTTAATAGTCTCTGTTTTTTAAATATTATAATTAGTAATGAGGTAGCCTGGGAGTTTTTCTTTGCAGCGTTTCTTTTCTCCTCAGTACGCCTCATTTGTGAAATGCTGCTTGGTAAATTATTAGAATAAAATAATTAAGCCCTTCTGGCACATATGTAACTGTCTTTGGGTAGTTTGCACAAATTGTAACTTTGACAGAGAAAAATATATCTTTTCTCAGTCCACCCGTGACCATGGAAAGCTGAAAAACTTCCGAAACGTCGGGAACTAAAATAAGATAATATACGCGATATAATCCGTTAAATTGTTTTATTTCAATTTAATGCGATTTATCTGAGTATTTTTTTATTAAATTAAAAAAGGAAAAATAGGTGTCCAATATTTTTGTATTATTTAGCTGACGGATTAATTAGAATTTTGATTTTAATATCCAGTTATCATGCCTATTTTTTGCTTATTATTTATATTATTTCATTATTATATTTTCATACATTTATTTTGTTTTATGGTGTCTGGGTCAATCAATCTGTAAAAATTCTTACACTGTAGCATGCAAGATCGGCAAGCAGTTATTTGAGTTTCCTGGAGAATCAATCATTATTACTTTAGTTTTAGGTTGTTTTGGGCATTTTTAGATTTTTGTCTTGTTTTTTCCTATTTCATGTATTGCTCTTGTATACAGGGTGGAAAGACACGACGATCCTTTCCGCAAAAGAGGGATCGTTTAAATTTAGTACTGTATTTCCTCTAAAGAAACTAGGCTCATTTTAAAGTGTTAAAGACAGTTAACTTTTAATGCAAAATACTGAAAGTGGCAACCCTCATTAGGTTCAGTAACATTTAACCATAACACAAGGGCCAGTGACCTTTATCAAAACAACATTTCTATGCATAATATTTCCCAGTCAATATTACAATTGTGTGTGTACTTACATGTAGGTATGTAGTAATAGTAGGGTGGGTTGTCACTAAGAAGAACATTAATTAATGTCGATATTTTAACTAATTGTTCGTAACCAAAATCTAAATATTACGAATCGATTCTCCATCACTCAAACTAACCCCTCTTTGCGGAAAGGATCGTCGTGCCTTTCCACACTGTATGAGCTTTATGTCTGTTTATTTTTGTATTTTTGCAGTTTGTTTGTGTGTTTTGGCCTTCTTGTAGATTTGACCTGTCTTTCCTAAACTCACCGGCAGCGCTGGCCTCGCACAGCGCCACGTGCTCGAGGCGCGCCGTGAGGAACATGGCGGCGTCCTCCAGCGCCGCGAACATGTGCGTGCACGACCCGTAGTTAGCGCGGGCCGAGTTAAGCAGCGCGCGACGCTTCGGACCTTCTTCGGAGATTATCCTGGGAAAGATTTCATTGTAGTCATTTCATTGGTTGGAATATTTCTGCGTAATTAAGGTTCGATTCGACAAGCATTCAATAAGTTTTATCCAGATACTAATATTTCCATTAGAAACAATACTAATCCATATTATAGATGTGAAAGTGTCTGTCTGTCTGTCTGTTACCTCTTCACGCTTAAACCGCTGAACCGATTTGAATGAAATTTGGTATGAAGATAGTTTAAGGTCAGTACTTTTATCGCGGAAAAATACCCTGATCCGCGATAAACGAATTTAAAGGGGACAAAATCGCGGGCAGAAGCGAGTAATATTATAAATGCATAAGTAGCTCTGTCTGTCTGTTACTCTTTCACATTTAGACCGGAAATCGTCTCTTAAGGGGATGAAAAGGGGGATAGAAGTTTGTACGCGGAATCAATCACTAAGACAGGCTTGCCCTGGCCAGGATTCGAACCCAGGACCGCCAGCTTGGTACGCAGAGCAACTTTACTGAGCCAAACGTGTCGTCAATTTTGGTATTTCAAATCACAGAGCCAGCGAAGACTACGAGCCCAGGGGACCATTTCATAAGCACTTGTAACTTGTATTACAAATAGAAGTATCTTTTTAATACAATACAATTAGTATTTTATGCAATCGTTATATAATGTATGCTTTTTCAGTCGAATACCGCGTATATGCCACGAAGCTTGCTGAGTGGCCTAAATAAGGTACGAGACTTAAAAGCTAATTATTTAACTATTGCATACGATACTTTTTCTACGAGTAACCCATAAAATACAATAAAACATAGCTAAAAAAAATTTTACAAAAACACTGCGTTCTTTTTTTGTAATTCTGTGCGGAGTTGTATAATATAGGTATTATAGTTCAGTGACATATAATACAAACCATAGAGTATAGAGTGATGGTCCAATCTAAAAAGTATGCCTTTTAGTATGGTTCGCGGAGTTTCTTATTCACAGATTATAGTTCACGAGTAGAAAAAACATTTTATTACACACCTCACAAAACAGAGCACAGAAAGCAATACATTCAAGGAGAAGTAAACAACAGGCGGTCGTATCGCTAAACAGCGATATCTTCCAGACAACCTTTGGGTAGTGGTATACATATTGTTGGAAAGAGATTCCCGTTTGTAATACAAATTACAAGCTTTTAATACAAATTACAAACAGGCCCCGAGAGTCGCCAATGACAGGGTTTTTCGACAAGGTAGGCAGTTTTTCTGTGCTAATACAGACCCAGGGTCCAGCGGCGTTGCGTCAGGAAAATTACAAGGGAAGCCGAATCGTATTCATTTACTCATATCGTTTTTTAGTAAAAAGATGGGTATAACCCTTTCCTTGGGCTACCCGGTGGGAATCGGCTTATACGTTCGCCACTGCCATGGTCAATTAGGGTAGGCAGTGCCTTTGTGACTATATAGATCGCACTCCACAGGCTAATGGTGTTGTATTTTGAAATATGGTACGAACCTGTACTGTGAATGGTAAAGTGAGCCCAAGCGGTGGTGTATCATAGCCGCTCGGAACTGGTATAGATACTGCCTTGGTCCTGGACTGAGCTGGCAGTATTTCAGGGCATGCTTGAACGCCTCCGCAACTTCTGTCACCTCCTGGAGGCAAGAAGAACTGAGTAAATCAGTAGTACTGTGAAGGTGTTAATCCTTCACCATTAATAAGAGACAGGCCGTATGTAAAAGTAGTTTATAACATTGATTTAAACTTACAAGATCTTCACTCATTATCACAACACAACAAAACGAGGCTTAATCGCGTATAAATATGATTTATTTAATTACCTTTCGTTGGTAATTCTTCCGACGTTCCGGACGTCGCGTTACGTCCATGGTCTCGAAGGAAACTCCGTTTTGAAGTGTTTTGATAAGTAGTATATATTCAGATTGAGTTATGAACAACGTCGGTCTCGTTCCAGCTTTATGTCATTAGGTGGTAGTCTTAAGACAGACGTTGAATACAAAACATCAAACGCGTACCAGCTCACTTTTATTTTATACCACCATCTGCTACATCCCCACAGTACCCAAAAGATGTCCAGCTTCATCCGGTATGAAGTCGAAACTCAACTTTGCTGGCTTAACGGCAAGGACCATTAAAACTAGAGGACTGTTAATTGCCATACTTTGAGGACATCACACAAGAACATAAATCTGGCCACAACAAAGAATACAACTGGATTATGTAAATTATAATGAGGAATGTCATTTGGTATTTAACAGTAGCATTTCGGTGAAGGAAAAAATCGTTAGAAAACCTGCATACATCTCCGAAGAAATTGAAGGGGGTATTAGTGAACTCTCTAATTCGCACGAGGCCAGCGTGGATACTACAACCCACTCTCTCTCATCCTAGAGAGGAGGCCTGTGCCCAGCAGTCGAACGTATATAAGCTGATGATGATGTGTATAATAATAATAATAATCGATTTATTTAAAGACAACAGAGTGGTCCAAACAATATTAGTATCTACTTATTCTAATGTTAGTTCCTTAATAATTAATAAACAAAACTGATTTAGTCCTCTGACACATTCTCCACAACAGAGGACAGTCTAGCTTGTTAGCTTAGGATGCTGTTGCTACTCCCGCGCACCCTGGCTACCCTTTGCACCCTGTATAGCTATAGCCTCCTCAATTTACGGTCCCATTACCTCTTTATTTGTGGGATTAATGTAAATTATAGCGTAATGTAGGTATATCTATAATTATTTTAACGAACACCTAAGGTATTATTATTATTTTAATCTTAATTGTTTTATATACTCGGACATTTAGAATTTTATTCTAGACACATTCTAGATTATTTTTTCTTTTTTATTGACAATCCATTTGGGATTTATCTTAATTTTTTTGTTTTAATTATAATTTTTATCAATAATATTATACTTAAGTTTAATGATTT